>OZ030015.1:100292148-100892148 GCA_964023405.1 Apodemus agrarius
TCCTGGACTGGAGGCAGTGGATAGGAACAAGAGGGAACCAGAACTTTCCAACTCCTGAGAACAGAGAAGGTCCCCAGTTTTTTGTTTTTTGTTTTGTCAGAACACCCATCTGCAAATGCCTGGAACAAGGCGCTAGGCTCTGAGGTATGGCTGCACATGTTAAACACCGAACGCTGGCTTTGTTCCCCAGAGGACCTGAGGATAGGAGCGGAGGCTGGTGCATCTTTAAAAATCGATTTTCTTCATACAAAGAGATGAGAAAGAAAAAAAATGATTTCTAACTCCAGCTGATGTTTGATAGTGGGAGAAGGCCACGGCTGCTTAGACATGCAAAGAGGATGACAGAGAAGGGAGCAAAACAAGTCTCCCTCTGTCTGTCTCTGTCTCTGTCTCTCCCTTTCCCTCTCTGCCCCTCTCCTTGCCTCTCTTTCCCTCTCCCCACCCTTCTCTCCCTCAGTCCTATGTGCCCGTCCCCCCAGCCTTGAGCAGGCTAAATCGACCTTAGGTGTTTGCCATAGTTGGACCTTAACTCCCTAGCTGGAATCGGTGGAGCCTTCTGCCCTTGTCGCCCTTGCAATTTCCTAGGGGAGCAGACTGCACCCTGGGCTTGCTTTGCAACATAATTTGGCTGAAACAAAGGACGGGTCTGTGGGCTCTCCCTATATAAATACAGTGCTAAATATTAAACTTTGAGCCTTGAGCAGAAACTTTTGTCTCGGCATCATCCTTCTTTCGCCCCCTCCTCCCCACCCCGTCCTTTGTCATTCCCAGCCTCCCTTTGAGGTACCCAGTTCATCCATGGCTGCTGGACGGCTACAGCCCTAAGTATTTCTTCTCACAGTTACCCACCAATGACAGCTTCTCATGTGCCCCTCTGGGAAGAAAGATAATCAGACGAGGACCTATACCTTTGCCAACAGCATTCAGCCCCAAATAAACTGCATTCAGTGCGTTAGCTCGTCATACGGGTAAGCATAGGTGCGTACACACATACGTCCTATAGAATCTCTTAAAACGTCCTGCTCAGCTAAGTGGCTCGAGGCAGGAGAAGCATCGCACCGCAGTTTCAGTCCGTGCTTTAGGAGGGTCTAATGGATGATGATGAGGTCAGCAGACTTTCTGAGGACCTGACTGAGAGCATCCTGACGCTTGGTACGGCGGATCTCATCCCGTGCAGACTCTCTCTAACACCTGCATCGTCTCCGGACCGCTTGCTGTCAGCCGTCAGGTAGTGTAGGCATGGAGCATGCCCGGCTCTGCCTCTGAAAACCTGCGTGTGCGGAAGCCATCTATTCATTTGTGAAGTGTGGATGCTCATCCCTCCCTCCCCCCGGCTCAAGGCCAAAGCTAAAGAAGCAGCCCAGAGGTTGGTCTCTCATGGTCATCTCTGGATGTTGACAGCCCTCTGCCGCTCCTCTCCTGGCCACCACTCTCCCGCAGATTTTTGGCCACCTCGCAAGAGCCTGCAACGTCAGTGCTGTTACTGATCTGCCAGAGGCATCGCTTCCCAGGCTCACTTATCTCGTAATTGGAAAAAGTTCGCCTGCTAATGAGCCTTCGTTGTTAGCCTTCATCTAATTATCTCTGAACATCCTCGCCAGTGGCTTCCTCCCAGGGGTGATGTCATCCATCACCCAGAGGTCTCCGGATGGAGAGGAGCGCTGCAGTGACGTTGTAAGGAAAACACACTTCGGACCGTAGCTCTGGTCCTAGAGCTCTGTGGGCCCTAGCTAAGTGTTAAGAGAGAAGGGGGGGTGGGGGGGCTGTAAGATGTCCCTTTAGGACACAGTTAATGACAAAGAGAGGGCTCTTGCAAAGGACCGCCACAGGCAGGGAACTGGATGCCATTAGATGGCTGGAACCTTCAGCGCCACACATGGGCTTGACTTCCAGAGCCGGGGAAAGGGTGCAGCTGGTTTTCATGCCCTGTAGCCAGAGATTTAACAAGCATAAGAAAGCCGACATGCACACCCGGGAGGGCTGGGTTTAGGGAGCTTGGGGTGTTGGGTGCTGGTGTGCTCTGTGTGGCTCTGACCCTGCACCTTGACGCCCTGCCTCCTCTGTGTCATGACTGGAGCCTTCTGTAAGACAGGACAGCCCAGAGTCCCGAGAGCCGTTCTAGCCAGGGACCAGAACCCAGATGACGGATGACCTGGAGTCGGGGCCCTGGGCTGAGGTGCGCCTGTGGAGCACAGCACTGTCTCCGGGTAGGTGCTGATGGTGCTGAGCTGAACTACAGGAAAGGCAACAGGGCCTGCACAGGACTGAGAAACTCATGAGGGTGTGGAGGAGCGCCCACACACCTGCCCACGGGAGTGTCCTTTGGTGAGAATATGGGATGGTTTTCCTGAGAGAACACAGCGGTGTTCTTCTCTCTCCTAATAAAGGCAGGTGATCCCAACACAGCCAGCCTACAGAATCCGGGAGGTGAGGGGACCTGCCATCTGACACCCATATCTCTAGGTTTATAGGCCTTTGCAGGAGGGAGGGGGCGGGGTGTGTGTGCGCTCCACTCATATGCCACCTGTACCCTCTGAGACATGCTTTATGGGTGGATGGGTAAACCTGGGCTACAGTTGTGTTCCATTCTGCTCTCTGGGGATTGACTTAGGCAGGTCTACACCCAAAGGCCAGATTCTCAGCTTGACTGACTGTTCCCGCACAGGAGAGGCAGCCTCAGGGCCTTCACGGCTGTGGCACAGAGAAGCTGGAAGTCTGCAGTGCAGCGGCAGGGGGTGGAAAGCAGAAATGGCGACCCTGGAAGAAATTACGCGGGGGGGGGGGGCGGGGAGCAAACACACAGCATCACAGTCACACGTCGACTGCTCGTGTGCCAAGAGACTGAGCGGTCTCACTGCCCTGGGGTGCTGTCTCCTTCTAACCCACTCTGCCTTCCCCCGCCCCGAATGGTCTCAAGGATGTCTCTCTCCTTAAGCCCAGTCTTCCATTCTCGATCGGGGTACTCAGCAGTCTCGAGTTGATGTTTGATGGCGTGTCAAGGCAATAGGAGGCTGGCCATAACTGCTTCCATGTTTGCTCAGGGAAACAAACATCTGAGGGCAGCCTTCCTCCCTCAACCCCAACCCCCCCCACCCCTCCACCCCCCACCCCACCCCACCCCCTCTCTCCCCAGGGCTCCAAAGACAATGGAGAACACAGAGTCTGCCCTGCTCCCTGCTAGATGCGAGGCTCACTTCACTCGGGGTGGCGAAGCTACATCCCGAGTCGGGACGGCTCTCCTAAGGACAAGGACCAGCGGCATCCACTTGCAAGGCTGTCCTGGGGATTCTAGGCAGAGGAAGGGGAAGAGCGTGCTGCGTGGTAGCCCAACTCCTACAAACTCCTGCTTAGCACAAGACCCAGAATCACCAGTCCAGGCAGAAAACCTCACCTTCCAAACGCTGCTTCTAAGTAAAGGTCTGGGGGTCAAGAACGGAGTGGGTCCTGGGAGTGGGCTGAAGGGTGGGAGGAATGGTGGGCACTGGAGTAGTCACACCAGCTGAGCCTGGTCCTTGCCCCTCCCTTGGGGGAGACCGCATAGCCAACCTCAACCGTGGGTCTCAACCCACCTCTGGACCAAGCAAGAAGAATGAGCCTGGGACATTCGGGAACCGCCCACTCCTGACTCTTTCCCCTAAAAACAAGGACAAAAAAAAAAAAAAAAAAATCCATTCCACAATGAAAACTAAGGCCAATTACAATAGCCACAGCTTCCGGAATAAACCGGGATAAGGGAGGATCCCCGCAAGTGATGGCCTCAAAGGGGCAAAAAGATCTTGAGTTAGACACAGAGAGAAACAGAAATGAAAAGCGGAGGCAGTCACAAGAGATGGCAGGGCTGCGGCAATTAGACCGGGTGCCGGGGTGACATTTTGAGACGGGGTGCGGAGTCACGGGGAATGTAATTAAGTGAACCGTACACATTATTTTAAATCCTGTTCGAGTTAATGCTGTAAACACCCCCACTTAATTCATCATTATTGAATTTGCCAGCAGAGCCCCAGGGTAAGACTTCGACTTAAAGTTTAATTACCACTAGGCAGGGTGGACCAGACTTCCTGTCCCTGAGAGTGGCCCACAGGGCGAGGCTAGGAGTCTGGGAGCAGCTTTCGTAGCAGCTAGAGTGACCGGCACCATTCCAAACACAGCGGTCCCGGTCCAGGGGACTTCCCAGCAGACTAGCAGAACCCTGGGCCCCCTGAGGTATCCAACAAACGGCAGCAAGCTTGCGGGGTGAGGCGGTTTGAGGGAAAGGCTGTTCCAAACTGTTGGAAATAAACCCTCCAAAACCTACCCACTCTTCGGTTCCTCATCTCGCAGGAAGCCGCTGTTCACAGTCATACATGTACACATGACATACACATGACATAGACATGACATGTATACACAGTCATACACATACACATGACATACACATGACATGCTGTGTCACGTGTCTCGTGGCTACCCAGCTCCTGTGCATACGTTTAATAGCAATGATCTGCCCTAAAGTATAGGTTTCCTTTCTAACTCATCCACTTCTCCTGTGAGGGTCAAAGTTAATGTCTCTCTCTCATCTTAATACCTCATCCTGCCCTACCACACCCCAGAGCCTCTGGCTGGCTAGAAATACAAGTCAGACTGAGATAGTTCAGCTACAAAAATGCACAGAATTTACTACAGAACCATTACAGGGAGAAGGCCAAGACCAAGAGCTTCATGGGAAGGGCTGGGCTCTCATGACCCCAAAGCCTTAGTCGGGAACCAAAGAGCCCAGTGTGTTTGTTAGTCACTTGTGATAACCGTGTCACCTGAGAGGTGTGACTGTGGGGGAAAACATCTGTTTTAATCCTTGGCTTTAGAAGCAACATGGATGGTGTAGCCAAGTCCACGGTGGCCAGAATGTGGCACGGAGGCCTCCCCATTCACAGTGGAGGAGAGGAGGCAGGAAGCAGAATTAGAGGTTGAAACCGGACGTAGGTTCAGAGTCCTGCCTCCCAGTGACCCACTTCTACCAGCCAGGCCCCACCTCCTAAAGACCTCACAACTGTCAAAATAGCTCATGGAGCTGGAGAGATGGCTCCCTGGGTAAGAGCACTGCTACTCTTCTGGAGGACCCAAGTTTGATTCCCAATACCTACCCTGCACCTCACAGCCATTTTTAACTCCAGATACAGGGCCTCTGACACCCTCTTTTGGCCTTTTAAGGCACTGCACACAAGTGGTGCACATACACACAATACACACAACACACACACACACACACACACACACACACACACACACACACACACATGCAGGTACATGCTGCTATGTATAAAATAAAAATAAATTATTTGAAAAACAATCGCTCCATAAGCCAAGAGCTAGGAGTTTCACAACATAAACCTGTAAGGCGGGAGGGGGGAGGTATTTTGGATCTGAACTATAGCACCAAAGGAGCATATTACTAAGTTTTAAACATTGGACTCTGCTCGTTCAGAACATGGTGCGAGGAAGCCGTTGTATCACAGAAACCTGGATCCCTTGGGAGCCTTTTCAATTTCCCTGTGTCACAGGCAGAATTTAAGCCCCGGGTCCTCAGTTAGAGGAGGCCAAGCGGAGAATCATGGTGCCCCACCTGGGTTAGGCGAAGCCAAATTAGGTGTGGCCTGACCAGAAGATCAGATAGAGTAGCTATTTGTGATCATTAACGCACACCATTTTCCTTGGATCACGATGAGCCTGTGTTTAAATGAGAGACTGTGGCGTGTGCCAGGGGTGTGCTCTGAGGAGGGAGTGCAGGAGGAGGCTTTGTGATGATCAATTGCCATGTCCCTCCGGTCTTGCTTCCCCCCTCTTGTCTCGCTTCACGAGCACCCATCACGCCAGGTCTTTGGACAGTAAGTAATTCACAAGGCGAAATTATTGGTGGCGGTGTAATGTGGCCCATTTTCCTGACTCCTTTGAAGGCCGGGCAATTAGACCATCGGATACAATTACCACCACCGCTGGTTGGTGTCACTTAAAATAGGCTAAAGGGAGAACGGGAGGACCAGGCGTCTCCTCCGCCATCGGCTTGGGATGTTCGAATGAAACCCGCCAATTATCCCCACCCCCTGCCCCAATTACTCACAAAGGGTAATCAAAGTGAGAGAAAAAAAATGGGATGTTGGATAAGAGAGATCACAGGTAATTACCTTGGGGTAGGGTTGTTCTAACTGCCGGTCCCTGAAGCGCCTATTGTGAGCAGGCCGAATGGCTCTTCTGAAGAAGAGAGTGCTTTATCCCAACTCCCCGGTCGCCTTATCTTTACATCTGGGGAAAGGGGTGGGGAGGCACTGGATAGGTCTTCGTTTCCAAAATGGCACCCAAAGGCAGAGGGGAAGGTTCAGCTGATAAAGTGCTGGCCCTGCACACATGAGCAGTTGAGTTCCAACCTCAGAGTACAATTATTTTGAAAGCTGGTAAGATTATGATCTCACTTAAAATGCCAGAGCCTGCACATGCTCTCCTGCCATACTGGGGGTGCGGTGAACATGGGGATCAGTGAACCGACCGTGACAAGTCACACCCTTCACTTGACTTCACTGATTCCCTTGGTTTACATTGACCTCTGGCTCAGGATCCCATCCAGGTCTCCACACTGCACCAGGTCGTCACACGTCCCTGAGCTCCTCTGGGCTGTGACACGGGCTCTTAGACTTGTTGTTGTTTTTGATGACTTTGATGCTTTTTAAAAACCTATTGCATGCATGTGCGCGCGTGTGTGTGTGTGTGTGTGTGTGTGTGTGTGTGTCTGTGTGTGTGTATGTGTGTGTGTGTATGTGTATGTGAGTGCAGGTACTCAGAGAGGCCAGAAGAGGGCGCTGGATCCCCTAGAACTGGAGTAACAGGTCATTTTGCAAACTACTGAACACGGGCAGGCAAATGAAGATGCTGGGACCTGAACTCCAGCATTCTGCAGTAGCAGGGTGTGCTCTTAGCCACTGGGCTGTATCTCCAGACTCAACTTTGACAATTTTTAAAGCTTTTTTTTTTTTTTAAATTCTGTATGTGGATTGTGTTTTTCCTGTGTCTGTAGTATGCGCATGCAGTACCTGCAAAGGTCAGAAGAGAACTGGAGTTACAGACCAATTTATTGGGTGCTGGGAACTGAACCCAGTTCCTTTGCAAGAGCAGCAAGTTCTCTTAACCGCTGGACCATCTCTCCAGCCCCAATGCTGACAACTGTGGCACGTTCTGGTCAGGTATTCTATAGGAAGCCTTCAGATTTGGGTTTTTCATGGTTAGATGGTACTTAGGGACTTGAGGACAGAAGACTACAGAGATATCAGGTACCTCTGTCACCACAGGAGTACGCGTGCTGTCAATATGACTGACCTCTAATAAGTTAACCGTGGTCACCTAGGAAAAGGTCAGCAGCTGGCCCCGCCTTCCTGTGCGCAGCTCCTTGAGAGGTAGGTAAGCTTCTAGGCAAAGCCCATGCTAGGGAGGGAAGGACCGTCTACACACTGTACACAGTTCTCTCTTCTCCTGCGCTTATTATTTATTCAGTCAGATACTTAGGTTGGTCTGGGCATATGGGTTTATATTTTGGCTTCTAATCCAATAATACATTATTAATTTGGCTGCTTAGGCTGTTCCAGTGGGGGCTCTTTCTCACTGGCACCTGTTGGATTACATTTTAATATCCCATCCAGAGCTGGGAATCTATAATTAAGAAAGGAAATTAAATGTTTTTTCCCCTCTCAGAAAGAGCATTTGATTATACAATGAAATTTTCTCCTCTCTACACGAATGTGAAATTAGGATTTTTTTTCTCTCTTCCTACAGATTAGATATACTTTTTCCAGAATTACTGAGACTAGAAACAAGCTGGGTTTTACATTTTCTGGGGGCTTTTTTTTTTAATAATTGCATGTACATAATGAGATATCGTGGGGTTGAGAACAAAGACTAAACAGAAGACGCATTTGCTTCTTGTGCGCCCTATGTGCACAGTGCGCAGTTGGCTTACGTGATAGATGCAAGGCTTCAGGTGTCCACCGCGTCTTCCTAGCTCCGGCTACTGAGTGCTGGGGTCACAGGTATAACCACTTTGGGGAGGACACAGTCAAGTGTGGGATTTTCCAATTGTGATAACACGTTGGCATTCAACAGTTTGGGATTAGTTGCTGCCACGGTGGTTGTTGTTGTTAATTTAAAGAGCATCTCAGGGTTCCAGATAAAGGAGGCTCAACCTATACTAGCTTGGAAATTACTGAGACAAGAGACAGGGACTTTCTCCTAGAACCTGAGTTGAGACCGCAGCTGAGGAGTGCGCAATGTTCAACCAGTGCCTCGGGAAGGAGATCTGGCCTTGGTGGTGCTGTTCACAGGGGGAGGGAGGGGGGATGCGAGGTGCAGGGGGAGGGGGTGGGCTCGAAAGGGAGAGGTGCCAGCAAGTGCTCCCAGGACAAGCTGGTCCTTAAGGTGTGTCCATCCAAGGCTCACCTCAGTTACGTGGTGGACACTAGCTACAGGGCAAGGGATCTCAGTGGTCTATGCATTCTTCCCAAAGCCCTGCACAGAGCAGGGAACCTGCCGATCATCCTAATGCATGGAAAGACAGGGAAGGGGGGGACACGTGTTACCATGCCTCGCTCCTCTCTGTTTATTTAACAACTTACCAAAAGAGGTGCAGAAAGCCTTGCATGCTTTTCCTCTATCATCTATCTGTCTATCTGTCTGTCTGTCTACCCGTCATCTATCCATCTGTCAATCTCTGTCTATCATTTGGATCTGATTATGTCTCTAAATGTCAGTAAATCATTTAACTGACCATCACTTAAAATAAAATTAGACTTTATACTTAATTTGTAAATTTCACGTAAATATGCAGAGGCAGATCTAAAATTGCTTTTTTTAAAAAAAATATTGGTTATATTTGTTATTTCTGGGACAGAGGTGTAGGAGGTTTGGGGAAGTTGTTGGTGGTAGGGTTTTGTTGTTATTGTTTTTGCTTTCCTCTGTGGATCCTCTGTATTAGTTATGTGTTTATGAAACTCAAGCATCATATTTGTCAACATAATCAGGTTGCGATTTTCAAAAGACAACCCAGGAGTCGGAAGATATAGACCAAATGGTAGAGGTCTTGCCTGGCATGGGTTCGAGGCCCAGCCCTGTGTAAACCGGGAGTGGTGGTCCATGCCTACAATCCCTACGCATGGGCCCATAGTAAGTCTGAGGCCACCATGAGCTACAAGAGACTCTGTCTCAAAAATAAACAAATGAACTATTTAAAACATAAAAGATAAAGCAGGTCTCTTCGGGTCATGACCCAGCACCTCATTACTGTCTCTAGTGACAGTCCCAAGTTCTTGACATTTATGTAGGTCAGGCATTCAATTTAATGTCCATCCCAGGCTGCAGGATGGGACGGTGCGGACCAGAGCTCCGCCATGGAGATGTTATAGAGTCACACGTCAGTCTCTCTGCTCATAGATTCCCTAGAAAGAGCCATGAAGGTTTTTCCTTCTCTAATTACTTTTCATATATACCTACGATGGCATAATATTCCGGTTTCGGAGCGGAGCTTTCGGGAGCCCCAAGGGCTTCATTTGTAGACGTTCACCCAGAGAACATTGGAATATCAGAGCTGTCACCGAACAAATGCTCGCAGATGCCGGATGGGGCCAAGTCAGTGCCGGGAGCGGTTTCTTCCAACCGCTTATGTAGATTCAATAATGACTCATGGGCGCCCTAGATCACTGGGAGGGCTCATCCACGAATGGATGGTGGGCCCTGGGGCCGCCACACTGGCTCCATGGCTTCACCCCAAGAGTATCTTTTCCAAGCCTGAAGACTGAACGACATTCTAGCCTGGCAGCCCCGACGCTCTGCTGTCTTTCCGGATAGTCTGGGTATAGGAGACTCTTCTCCCTTCTAAGCCTCTCTGCAGCAGTAACTGCTGCGGTCTTCCCCTGCAAACAAGGCTGCCTTCGCTTCCAGCCATCTTTAATAATCAATTTGTCCTCCGTGTTCTTAGCATCCTAAGTGGTTTGTACCGTGCTCCTTAAATGTCTTTTGGAAGACAAATTAAGCATGCTAATGTCGTGCTCCAAGTGCATTCTCTCGTCTTTTGTCAGAGCACAGTGATCTTACAGTGAAAACATCTCCCATCCCATTTAACCAGAGTCCCCGGGTTGAATTCTCATTACGTGCAGAGGACATGACCCTACGGTCTTCTCCAGAAAGCTCTGGAAGCTGATAAATGCTTTCAGGGAAGAATCACGGCACAAAACCAACACGCGAGAGCGGTGGCTTTCTATACACCAATGCCGACCATTCTTGGGAATAAATTAAGGCGAGCACAGCAACCTCAAAACGTGAGTTTTAAAAAGTTAACTACCTAAGAAGAAGACCTTAAAGTTGAAAGACTTTTTTTTTTATGAGAACTAAAAAACACTAAAGGAATAAAACAGGATAGAGGCTCTATCCTTGGGCAAGCCTTCCAAGATCATGCGTCAGAAGAGTTAATATTCTTGCAATGGGGTATTACTTAAAAGCAACTACAGGTTTGTTGGAATTCCCATCAGAATCCCAATGACATTCTTCAGACACTGTGTGGGGGTGAATCCTAGAATTCATGAAAAAGCACAAAAACCACCATTGAACTGTTGCAGTGCTGAGCACAGGAGGGGGGAGGGGGAAGAGGGAGGGGAAGGGGAGGGGGGAAAAGAGAGGGGATAGAGGGGAGAAAGGAGAGTGGGAGGGGGGTTGAATGAGGAGGGGGAGAAAGGGGGAGAGAGAGGGTGAGAATACACTGAGAATACAGTGAGGCTGTAAACTCTGCAAAGTCTACTTCCTCCGGCAAGACAACACCCACTGAACCTCCCCAAACAGCACCACCCTCTGGGCAGGAAGCATTCAAACACCTGAATCTACGTGGGGAACATTTCTCACTTCAAACTAACACACCCTATGAGAAAATTAATTCCAAATGGCTTAGTGTAAGACCTGAACATTTGAACCTACTAAAAGGGAAAACTTCAGCAGCTTCTGAGAAGCTCGGGGAACAACAGGAACTGGTAAAGCGAGACTCCATGAACCGCAGTCCTCTGCACAGCAAAACAAACAGTCACCAGGGTGAAGACGTGGCGCGCGGAACAGGAAAACCTATTTGTCAGCTCTTCCTCTCACAGAGAAGAGTCCAGAATATCTGACGATCTAAAAGTATTAAAGACCAGAGGGAGAGGCAATCACACCCAAACGCTAAAGAGATAGTTCTCAGAAGAAGAATGGCCAGATAAGTGCAAAAAACACATTATCATCTCCCGCCATCGCGAAAATGCAAATCAAAGCCACACGGCAGCGGTCCAGCAAGATGCTGCTCGCCTCGCATCCCACCGTTGCACGGGCTGAGGCAGGAGAAGGGGCAGTTCAAGACAGCGCAAGGCCACAGAGGGAGTTCCAACCCCGGCTAAAGCGCACAGTGAGACTGTTTCGATAGGAAACTAATAAGAGACAGTGAAACCCAATCGCTTCGTAGACACCCTCCCTCCCCAGCCAGACGGCAAAAAATAAAAATATAAAAAAGACAAAGGCCACGAAAGGTGTCAGGAATTAAGAGTGCTTAGACATCTGGTGGGAATCTAAATCAGTCTGGTCTTCATTAAAATCAAAATGGAGGTACCCCAGAACCTAAAATCAGAACCACCGTGCGCTCCAGCAGCACCACTCCCGAGTATAAATCGGAAGGAATTGGGGCCAGCATAGATGGATGCCTCTGCCTCGGATGTGTTTTTGAAGTTATCCTCACAATGGCCATTCGCCAACGGAGAGATTGGGGTGTAGATATGGAAGGGCTGTTTACTGGGCTGTTTGAGGGAAAGAGAATAGAACTGGAAATGGTTGTTATAACCACGATGAGCCAGATGCAGAAAGACAAACACCGTGTGTTTTCTCACCTACACAAAGCGGAGATTTTCAAACAGGACATCAGACAGGAGAGGGAGTACTTTGGAAGAGAGAGAGAGAAAAAAAAACAGTGAAAGGAGGGAGGGGGCAAGAAAGAGTAACAAGGGGAATACATACAAAGTACATATATGTATATATATATATATATATGTATATATATATTTGTCAAAACATAATGAAGCCTATTTTCTTGCACAATTAATTTATGTTACAAAAAACGGGGGGTGGGGGGTTAAAAGAAGCACCTGGGGGTCAGGGAGGAGGCTCAGTTGGCACAGTGACTTGGACACGAGCAGGGGACCTAGGTCCAGATTGCCAAGACCCACTGAGAGAGCTAGGTAAAGTGGCAAACCTTGCAAACACTTGCAATCCCAGTGTGTGTGGCAGGTGTAGGCGGGACAGGGGAGCTCTAAGGGAGAGCTCACAGGCCAGCCAGCCTCGTCGAGTGGGTGATCCCCAAGGTCTACTGAGAGAGACAAGGTGAGCAGTAAGCAGAAAGCCACCAAAGTTGAACTCCAGCCTACATGCATGCACAAACACATACATGCATGCACATGTACCCACATGCACTCACACACACACACACACACACACACATGCACACACTTGCATGCACATGCACACACAGACATGCACTCACATAAGCACATGCACTCACACACATACACACATGTATATGCATTCACACACATGCACATGCATGCACAGGCACACATACCCACTCATAGGCACACCCACCCCCACACGCTCATGCATACTTGTGTACTGACACACTCACATACACATGGACACTCACACGCAGGTACTCATGCACCACACATGTACTCACAAATACACATGTACAAACATGCATGCACGTGCACACTCTCAAACACTCACATATGCATACTCACACACATGCACACTCACACACAAGTGCTTGCTTTGGTCCCAGAGCTGTGGATCTGCCTCTATAAGACCGTGGAGCTGACAGTCATCTCAGCATGACCCTAGCTTCAGCACTGATGCTTACAGAAATGTTTTGTCTTCTTGTGACAAAAGGAAAAGACCCTTGAGATGGAAAGACAGTGACAGAAACAGGAGCCTTCATGACGCCATCCGAGCAGACCACCTTCTGTGCCTATAGCACAGGCTGTGTGCACGTGGCTTCATCTTGACACTGAGGTCCTACAAATCAGTCTCAAAGACAGAAGTGGATGATTTAGAGTGTGATCACACGGCCACGTGCCCGGCCTCACATCAGCGGCGGACAATAGACAACATGACCACATGCCATGTGCCCGACCTCACGTCGTCGAGATGCTGAAGGATGGCTTTGTCTTTCCCCAGATGGCTCCAGGAGATTCTCCCTACAATGTGGTTCATAATGCCTTTCTATGGGGACAGGCGTTTTGGAGAATTTGATCGCATGTGCTGGTTCACTTCTTAGCAAATGCACTTAGGAAATACACAATTCCGTAGTTATTCGCAACCCTGAGTTATTGAATCCCAACCAAAGGAGTTCCAGGAGGAGAAGCAATAAGCTGATGTGCGGCAGGGCCCTGAGCCTGTGGTGGGAAATAATAAAAAGAAAAACCCCACCAACTCTCTGCAGCAGCGCTGGACCATGCTCCCACACTCCTGCCACCGCCGCGGTCTTGACCACTCCCAGAGCTAGCCTCCCCTCCCACCCCACCCCACCCCCTGAAGCATCTGGATCACTAGTCCTGAGAGCCACTAGTTCCCTCTCTGTCACAATTCCCTGTAATTGGAGGTCCCACGCTCTATAACCAACTAGATCTGCCATCTTCGCGGTTAGATTACACAATACACAGTGACCCGGTAAAGACGAATCTCAATTAGATTTATGTATATTACAGACACAATTTACAAGATGCCAATACAGTAATTTCAGAGCCAACTGGTTTTGATACAAAGCTTTATCCCAATATTTCTAACCTTATAAAAACTTAGCTATTTGGGCTAGTGTGGATGTCACACAGGTACACGTCCAAAGACATCTTGGTTCCTCGCCTTTCTCCTCCTGAGACCACTGAGACTCTCTAACTCCTAGCTCCGCCTCCCCTTTCCTGTCCAATCACAGGCCTTCCACTGCCATAATATGATTGGAGATGGAAAATCTTACAACATGAGCCAGTGAGACCTTCCACCCTACCTCACTTGGGTTTATGGGTTACGAGTGTTTTGCCTGCATGTATGCATGTGCACCATGTGTGTGTTTGGTGACTGGGGAGGCCAGAATGCTGGATCCCTTGGAACTGGAGATACGGACAGCTGTATGGCGCCAGTTGAGTGCCAGGAACTAAACCCAGGCCTGTCCCAAGAACATCGAGTACCCTTAACCACTGAGCCACCTTTCCAGCCCCAGCCTCACGTGGAGTTAATGTTCGTCCAACACTGATCCTACGGCTGGGATATCTTTACCAAATTTTGAACAGAGGAGATTTCTCTTCATATTTTTTTCCTGCAATTTTTTTCCCTCAAACTTGACATTTAAATCCAATGAGAAATCAACCTACGTTTAGGCAATCTGCAGTTTTTACAAGTTCGTGCAGCTACCGAAGCCGGGGGAAGGCAAGAGGGTATAATAAAAAGAGACAGGAGATCAAAACAGATGTCTGGAACAGTGGTTTCATAGCCAGAGTTGTAAAGTGTAGTCTTGAACCATGGCGGCCTCACGCTGTGGTTACTCCAAATGTCTGATCTTACACAGCCCGGGACAAGCAAGCGCGGGAGAGGGGCTGGGAAGCCAGCTAGGTTGGTAGAGTACTTTTCGAGGAGGATGAGATTCTGGATGGAGCATATAGATTCTGTTCCATTGTCTATATAAAAAGTTGGGTGTGTGGCCTGGAGAAAGAGCTCGGGAGTTAAGAACGCTGGCTGCTCTTCCAGAGGACCGGCGTTCCGTTCTCCACACCCAAGTAACAACTCCCAACTCTCTACTACTCCGGTTGCAGGGCATCTGGCGCCCTCTTCTGGCCTCTGTTGGTACTGCATGCATATGGCGCGCATTCAGGCAAAACAACCACATACATAAAAATTAATACTAATTTCAACGACTTGGGTGTGGTGGGCCATGCTTCCCCTCTACACTGGGGAAGCAAAGACGGCAGGTCCCTGGGGCTCACTGGCATCTATAACCCCAACACTTCTCTATCGGGGAGGCAAAGACAGGAGAAATGTCAGAAGCTTGTGAGCTAGCAAGTGACACACACAGTGGTCACCAAAAAGAAAGACCCGGTCTCAATAAGGCAGATGGCACCAACACCCATGGTTGCCCTGTGACCTCTACATGTACGGTGTGGGACACGCACCGGCACCCACACACGTCATATATGTACACACCTCCATACAATATAAAGCTTCAGGGACTGAGATATTTTGGTATCAGCATAAAGATGGGTCCATACAGTAGATGAAGGGAGGACAGACATGGGAAGTTAACTGATTCAACTCAAAGATCCAGGGAAAGCCATCCTGGCCTCTTCTACAAGAGGGGCTTGAACAGTTTAGTCCCACACACAACAGAGGCTCTTAGATCTACACCATACGTAAAAATTAGCTCACGATAGATCACCAACCTAACCTAAATCCCCAAACTATTAGACCTCTAAGAGAAAACTCTGTCATCTATATGTAGTTAAGCAAGGATTTCTTCTCTTACAATAAAAAAAAAGCAATATCCACTAGAGAAGTAATTAATAATGACTTTGAAGTTAAGACGATTTGTTCAAGAGATACTGAAAAGACCACCATCGGGACAAAACATTCACTGATCATATTCCTGATTAGAAAATAAACAATTCTGGTTATTTTGTGTGGCCCCACTGGGACAAATCACTTAAAGTAGGAAGCGCTGGGGTGCTGCTCAGGGTAGAACCCTGTGGGGTAGCTGGAGGCTCTGGCTTTAATTCACAGAATTTCTCCTGCTTTGTTTTCCAGACCAAAGGCTTTTGGGAGCCAAAGGATTGACTTCAGCTTGCAGGTGGCGGTCCACCAAGGCAGGGGCTTGAAGGTAGGAACGGAAGCAGAGGCCATGGAGGGACACAGCATCCTGGCTTGCTTGGTTAGCGTTCCTATACAGTCCAGGATCACCTGCCTAGAGCTGGCCCAGCCCACAGTGCACCAGCAGCCCCCACAAACCTGCTGGCAGGCCAATCTAATAGAGGCAGCTCCTGGATTAAGAGTCTTCCTTTCCGGGTGTATGTGGGTGTCTCTCAACTTCATAAAACTAACCAGCACAAGGCCAGAAACAGCCCAACAAACTTACCAGTGCATATAAGATACTTCCAAAATCTAATCACAAGACAACCATTTGCCAGGTGTGACAGTACTACACTTAGTCCTTATCCTAGTGGGGGTCGGGTGGGGGTGGGGATCAAATCAGGCTCAGGAGTTCAAGGGCAATCTATGCCAGTAAGCCCCTGTCCCAAACCACAGAAAACCAGTATATTTTTTTTCAATTGGCAAAGAATACATGTGGACAACATTAACATAACATAAACAAGATGCTCAATCTTATCAGACCCCGAAAGGAATGTGAAATAAAATAAATAAATAAATAAATAAATAAATAAATAAATGTGGGAGGTACCCATAACATACCTACTAAGCTAAAATGATATGGCTGACCACACTAAGTGTTGGTACATATGTGAAAGAACTGGAAGATGTGAAACTGATTGGGAGAGGTGTTTCATATGTGACGGCATGTGCGGGGTAGGGGGAAGTGAGAAAAACATGGCGGCCATCGTATGTTAGCAACATGCAGGAAATTCTCAGAGAATGAATTAAGAGAAAAATGTAAGTTAAAATGCACACCCACCCATCCCATAGGCTATCATTCTGCGCCCCAGGCAGAAATGAAGGTGTGTGTCCACAGAAAGGCTGGTAGGCAGAAAGGCTTGCTGTAGCTCTGAGGGCCTCCAACTGCACACAGGCTCAGTGTCTGTCAACCAGTGACTGGGTAAACTGTTTGGTATCTCCACATCATGGAATGCAGTCAGCAATAAGAAGGAGCGACTGTCACCACTGTGATGGTTTTGAAAGTGGAAGTATAGGTCATAATTTTGGGGTCAGTACCCCTCAAATGGACACTATTAACTTGGTTATGGTAAATAACTAATAATGACTTAAACATTATTTTAACTGAATACTAACGACATTTAAGTGGGATACCCTGGAGAATGGCTCAGCGGTGAAGAGCATGCACTGCCCTTGCAGAGGGCCTGAGTTTAGTTCTCAGCCCCTGCACCAGGGGTTCACAACCACCTGCAACTCCAGCTCCAAGAAGACAGACCTCTGGCCTTCCTGGGCACCTACACTCACATGCATACACCCACATAGAAAACACACAGCCATATGCATAATTTCTTAAAGTGTTAATTTTTTTAAAAATTACATTTTATAGGTATTTAAATGTCAGTTATACCTTAGTACATTTATTGCACCCATAAATTTTGATGATTAAGACGATTTTCCTAAACTTTCAAAATGCCACAGTACATGGTTCCTGCCCTGAGTACTCTAGGGATGACCCCCACCCCATCCAGAGCTGCGCCTGTTCATGGAAGTCTTCTAAGCGTGTGAATAAGCCAGCCAGCTCGGCTGCTTTATCCTTGCATGCTGCTTGGTACAACTGTTTAGGTTGGTTCAGTGTCATCTGAAACCCTAAGAGCCCCAGAAGTAAGGTCTGGTTAGGCGAGGTGATAGGCCCCTGAAGTGACTCTGGGGGACTGGGAGGACAGCTCACTGTGCGGCTGCCACCTCTTGTAGATGGACAGGCTTGGTGGAATCCTGAGAGCCCCCTGGACTGGCTCAATCCCACTTCCCTCCCAACCTTTTCCAAGTCCTTCAGCAGGGCTGCTGATAAAATCTTGTTGAAAAAAAAAAATCTCAGAGATGGCCCTTCGTGTCACCATCTTGGTGCGTGGGCCAGCTGGGGAGCACTCCTGGAGAATTTGCAAATGATGAGAGTCAGGCCTCATTCACAACCAAAGCTTCTCATGGTGGGGCAGGGGCTGGCTGGGTAATCAGAAGGCATCTAGGGATGCATTCTGAATTCTGCACTGTGTTCTTCTGGCTGGCAGGGTGGTGTGACTGAGACATGGCCAATAAACCAATCAGATTGTAAGGGAGAAATAACCGATTTAAAAATGTGTCCTATGGCTGGAGAGGTAACCCATGCTGCTCTTACAGAGAAGCTGAGTTTGGGCCCTGGCACCTGCATCAGAGGACTCACAACTGTCTATCCAGCTCCAGGGGGATCCACTGCCCTCTCCTGGCTCCTCTGGGTACTACACTCACACATTCATACACTGCCCCCCCCACCCTAATAATACACACATAATTTGAAATGTTTTAAAAATGCGTGCTGGCTTCATCAAAAAAGTGGAGAGTTATGAGGACAGCTATTTTTTGTATGTCCCTTGTCACTTCTTACGGGGGAGGGAAAGGATTGCCATCTTTAAGTAAGAAGAGTTGAAGGATTCTAAAGTATGATCTCCTATTGAACCCAAGTAGTTCTCAGAGAGTGATCATGGCCATGAAAAGGAGAATCTGTTAGATCTATGGCCAATAGATCTACAGGAAAAAGCAACCACAGGAGCCTTGGGTGGGCCTTCTGGTCTACCCTATGACTTGGCTCAAAGGAACAGCATGCTACTGCTGAAAGCCATGAGCCACAGTCAATATAAAGATACGGACTCATCCCAGACAGATTAAGAGGCAGCTTTTCCTTGGGCCAGATGTTAGAATTATCATGTCTCAGGAACATGGATTTGGGTTACCTGCCAAACCCCAGCCCAATTTGACAAGAGGTTCACAAAGTTATTAGAGCAAGAGGACAAAGAGAGTCATGAATATACATTTCTTGGGTTTTTAAAAATGTACAGGCGCACACTTGTAGAGGGGATGCTGTGTGTGTGTGTGGGGGGGTTCCATGTGAGCATGTGTGTATATAGCCATTAGCGGACACCTTCTGCCTTTTGTTTGGGACAGGATTTCTCAGATAGGGTGGTGGTGGACACACCTTTAATCCTAGCACTCGGGGGCAGAAGCAGTTGAGTTGGATCTCTGAATTCAAGGCCAACCTGGTCTACATACAGAGTTCTAGGAGAGTCAAGGCTACACAGAGAAATCCTGCCTTGAAAAACACAAGCAACCAAAACAACCAACCAAAACACAGACAGGATTTCTCTTTGGCTCGGAACTGTGCCTTGTAGTCCAGGCTAGCTGGCCCCAGAGATCTGCCAGTCTCTGCCTTCCATCTCAGAGTCTCTAGGATGACAGAGACACACTACCCCACTTAGATCCGTATGTGGTTCTGGGGTCCTCAGACCTTCATGCTTACAAGGCAAGCCCTTTACCAACTGAGCCAATTCCAATACCCTAAGTCCCAGAATTGTTTTAAATCCGTAAGTGGAGCATTAGGGAGGTATGTCACGATAGAGAGAAATCTCTGCTGTAGGCCTCAGCTGTTAGCCAATGACACGCCCAGCCTTGGGATTTGTGCAAGTTCAAGGGCCTCTATGTTCATTCTGATTTTTGCCGGGCAGTCAGAGGATATTAGTGCGCACATAGGGATGCCCAACAATATCTAAGGAGGTGGAAACCCATCCAAAAGAATTTGGCTCTGAACCATGCAACATTTCAGCTCACCCCAAGTGTTGGAATCGTCTGTTAACTATGCAGACTCTTTCACACAGGTGAGGTCTTTTTCCTGGGCACTTCCAATCCCCCACCAGGTTAGCCTGTGAGTGGTGGAACTGTTCCAGTATGTTCTCCATTGCATTCCAAAGAAGGACTCCTCAGAGGGTTGGGTTCTGCCCACCCTGTTTCGCTGACTGCGGGGCTGTCTTCCTGAACCCCAAGGGAACTGGCTTCTGAGCCTCCCCACTAGGAACACTAGGAATATCTGTGGGTGCTCAAGTGTCTTGAGTCACATAACATTCACATAGAATTGTCCTCTCTTCTACGTCAAGCCTCGGTGATTTGCAATACTACATGACACAATACACATGTTATATAAATGGCTTTACTGTAGGGCTTAGGGAGCAAAGACACAAAACGTTTGCACAGGTCTGGCAAATGTTTTCAAACACTTTCTATTCACGGTTGGTTGATTCCATAATAAATAGAGAACCTACGGCCATAGAGGGCCGTTCCACAAAGCTTTGTCTCAGAATCTTTAGGTTTAGTTTCTGTCAAGTTGGTACAAACTAAAGACACCTGGGAAGAAAGGACCCCAACTGAGGAATTGCAACCCTCTGATGGGCCTGTGGCCATGTTTGTGTGGCATTTTCTTGATTAATAATTAACGATAAATGTGGGAGGGCCCAGGCCCCTGAGCTGACCCACATCTACATAGCGGGTCCTGGGTTGTATAAGAAAGCAGGCAGAGCAAGCCAGGAAGTAGCCTTCATTCATGGCTTCTGCTTCAGCTCCTGCCTCTAGGTTCCAGTCCAGCCTTCCACTGAGAATGAACTTCAACATGGAAGTGTAAGCCAGTAAATCCTTTTTCCTACCCCAAGTTGGATTTGGTTGTGGTGTTTTGTTGTGGATAGCCCTGGGCTTGTATTTTGATGCTAATTCCACTCCTCAGAGGGGCTGCAGATGAGGAAGTTGCCTTGTGAACCTTCTCCCCACCTTAACTTTTCAAATAAAGGCTTGAGCCAATGATTGGGCAGGAGGAAGTGGGAGGAGCTGAGAATCTAGGGGAGGAGCCACGGGGGATCTACAGGAGGGGGAGGAGCAACAGAGGATCAAGAGAGAGGCTGCAGAGAGAGAAGTTCGTGGCCTGGAGAAACGGAAAGTTATATGGGATAACCTAGATGGAAATAGAGTGGTGTAGTGGGAGATCCGCCCAATCTAGGCTTGTAGCTTGTTCTGTTAACTGAGTGAGTTGAGCTTTCTTTTACCGGGGAATTGGGTTGGAAACAAAGAAGCAACAGTGTTTATCACAGCAACAGGCATGCAAAGCAGGACAAACTCTGTGGGCATTTAACAAAGTGGGCCTGAGCTTTGAGCATCTGAGCAGAGACGCAGTCTTGCCACCTGCTGACGGGCTCTAGCTCGGCATCAGTCAAGCGGCCTTCAGCTCCAAGCAGACGCGAACAGATGCTAGCTGTCAGGAACCATGTAAGCAGCAAAGGCCTGGCATCGCTTGTGGACACAGAACTCAGCAAACAGGGAAGGCGTGAGATGAGTTAAAATATATCACTAGGAGTCCATGATGACAGTCTCTGTGGAGAATGGCTAAACCCAGAGAGCCACCAAATCCTTTTGAATTAATAGCTTTAACAGAAACTTGGTCAGTATAACAATAGTTGTTTGGGTGTTTGTTTGTTTGTTTGTTTAACCAAAGGGGCCTACAATTCATTTGGGAAAGAAAGACCCCTTGTGACAGGTTCATCACTAAATGTATAGAAACAGCAACTGTAGCAGGTTTTTCTTGCTGTGGAAGGATCCTTGACTCTCTTGGGGTCTCTAGTTACCTTGGGAAGCCTGTGGACAAAGGGGCTTTGCACTTGACTGGCACTTGGGAGGGGCATTTCTAGAACACGGCAATTCTGACTCAGCATCTTAGGGCTTCTAATGATACTTGGGGTTGCTGAGATGAAGGAGACTTCCTGTGGACTGTATGTGAATTCTGAAACCAGCTTCTAGATTTCTCCCTGCACTTTCCGACAGCTTCCTCTCTGCCTTCAGAATAAACAGCTTGCCCGTGGTCCTCGAGATGTCAACACTTCACTGCAGACTTAGCTCAGATTGCTGTTTATTCTAATCAAGTGCTGTGTCTGTGACGCTGTGAGTCTATCCCAAAGTCAGAAATAGTTCTGCACTGTACCTGTCTACTAAGTCCCCTGTCACCAACTCTGAACATACCTGATGTCCAGACATCCTCCCTGGCCACACTGCTGTCTGCTCTGCTGGAATCTTCTACTTTCTTACCTGTCCACTCATATCCCCCAGGTGGCAGACACTGGCGTATTGACTATCCCATAAATACACCAGCCATCGCTCAGGGTCTGGCTTTCTCATTGATATGTTTTGACTCTGGGGTCCTTCTTTGTGGGGTGCTCCCTCTGAACCCCACATTCTCTCTGCAGACATTCTCCTGACAACCTCCCTTATATCATTCAGGACTCTGCTCAAATGCTTTCCCCATAGAACTGATTGTTTTATCTGAACAGCAGCTCGAGCTGGATCACACCAATGCTATACATTATCGTTTTCCACATAATTGGAGACCATTATTCTCTATCTTCATAGTGGATAGCGTTTTGGGGTCCCCTTAGCAGGAGTCTGACATTGGCCAAGGACAAGGAAATGGGCTGCTTGGCAGGAATCTGACATTAGGGCATGACAAAGAAGTAAGTCCAGGCAGGAATCTGATATCAGGGTGGGACAAAGAAGAAGGCTTCAGTCATGATTATGACTTTAGGGTAGGACAGGGAAATAGCCCCAGACATCCTGATCATCCTTAGAAACAGCAATCACAGGAGTGATCGTGGGACTTTGTGTTTATTGTCTTGCTTGTTCCTTGACTATTGTCTTGCTTGATTCCTCATTGTACTACTCGTCCTTAATACCTGCATGTAATAAAAATGGTATAAAAGCGGATTGGAAAAAACAAACCTGCCTTCACTCCAAGAACTGACTGAGGCCATGCTGCAATTTTGTCTAATTGTCTCTTTTCTATCCTCACTCCTGCGATGGAGACCCTGTTGACTGACTGAGCTGGCTTGGTCACTCCATCAACTATCAGTCCTCCCTGATAGATTCTATGTCCCATAACAGCAGGTACATTGATGAAGTGCCAGAAAATAACCACTCATTGAATGAATGAATGAATGAATGAATGATGTAAAAAAATTTAATTGAAATGGAAAGAGTCGGACCTTTGAAAACTCTCCCTTCTTCCAATCTGCACCCAAGGGGCTGTGCAGAACTGGGAAGGTAGCTTGGTGGGTAAAGGGCTTAGTGAATGAGAATGAGAATCTGAGTCAGATCAATACTCAAAAGCTGTGACAACATGCATGCACTTGCAGCCCCATCACAGAAGAGACCAAGTCACGCAGGTCCTTGATGCTCCCTGACTGGCTGGCACAGCCCACTTAGTGACTTCCAGGCCAGGAAGAGGCCCTGTCACCCCAAACAAGGTAAAGGCAGGGATAGAACAATGGCCCAGTACTTAAGAGCATCTGGTGTTCTCACAGAGGACCTGGGTTCAGTTCTCAGCATCTGCTTGGGGGCTTACAATCATATGTCACTCTAGGTCCAATGGATCCGATGCCCTCTGCTGGCCTCTATGGGCACTGAACACATATGATATATATATATATATATATATATATATATATATATGGGCAAAATACTCATGTACTATATATATGTATATATATATGTATATATATACACACACATATATATGTATATATCTACATATACATATACATGTATATATACATATATACATGTGTGTATATATATATACATATATATGTGTGTATATATATATATATTTTTTTTTTTAATTAGTAGGTAGGGAGATGGCTCCATTCTGTAACATGACTGCCATATAATCATGAACTCAGATTCCTGGCACCCACATAGGAGCAAGGTGAAGTCACATACACCTATAACCCTGTAACACAGAGGATGGAGACAGGGAGATCCCCAAGAACTTGCTAGCTGGTCAGTCCAGCTCAGTCAGTGAGCTCTGGGTTCAGTGCGAGATTCTGTCTCAAAAGACAAGACAGAGAGACATTGTGGAAGATACCAGACATCAGACTCCACATGAATGCAAGCATACACACACAAGCACCTTCATGCATGCATACACACACACACACACACACACACACACACACACACAGAGAGAGAGAGAGAACTGTGTATTAGGCTGAGGAACCCACTGGTGGGTCTGTTCAGCCCACACTCTAGGCCCACCAAGGACGCCCAGTGCATTTCTCCCTAGGATCTTGCATCATCTGAGCCTCTTGTGTCCACCCATGCGACTCGGCAGGCGAACAGACATCCAAGGAAGATGTCAGCGCACAGAGCTGGCGGCCACCCTCACCTCCTTCAACAGTCCCCTGTCTTCCTTGGTGACGACACTCAGCTTCGCAGCAGTAATTTTCTGTTTAGGTAATGTCTTATTTGCATGCCGAAACCACATCCCTTTTCCCATTACTGATGTAAAAGATTGCTTATTTCTAATTATACTGCAGGCACTCACGGAATTCAAAGAGCAGAAAATATGTCAGGCGCAATTTACAAATTGTGGCTATTTGTGTACCCGATTGCCCAGATTACGGCAAATATAGAATAGGAGAGGGGGGAAAAATGGTCATTAAAATACCGGTTCTGCTGAGCAGAGCCCTGCTTCCATTTGGCCTCCCTGCATGCACAGAACACAAAGCTAAATACTAAATGCCAGCTTGCTTTGGTACCTGTGATGTTTCCCTGGATCTTGATTTCTGAGTGGGTGTTTGGTGACGAAACTTTCCCCTGTTGCTCCCAGCCTGCCTTGGAAATTCCACTTCCCTCACATTTAAATCATTGTTTCTAAAAAAATAAAAAATACTTTCCCCCCCATATTTTGTATTTTGGTTTTCAGAAATGTTTCAGATGTTTGCAGAAGATGCTTCCCAAAATCCTACTAACCAGGGCTCGGGAATGAGGCCACGGTGCGTCTAACGGGGTCCTTGTTTGTCATCTCAGTGTCACTGGGGTGCCTAAGGTCAGAGTCTGAGCCCCTGGAAGCCCCTCGGCAATGCCAGCCTCAGCTTCCCACGCTCAACAGGACAATGAAACAGGCAAGTAGTAGCTACAGTCTTAAAAGGAGGGTTTATTCAATATGGCCGCACTGGGAAGGATTACAACGTGGTCAGGTGACCACCCCTTGTTCAGAGTCCACCCTCGGGGCACTAGCATGAGGTTTAAGTTTCCCGGAAGGTAAGAGGTAACCCTAATAAGCAGATTGGTCTGGGTGCGGTCCTGTCCATCACCCATCGTTGTCTCGGTCCCGGTCTCTCGTGCAAGGTGTCTGACAATTGTCAGAACCATGTGAATTCTCTTTTTAGGAGACAAGCTCCTCCTCTGGCTAGCACCAGTCACCAGCCAGCCCTTTTCTTCTCCCAATGAGAGACTCCTGGGGAAATTCCAGTTTCTGGGGTCCACTGCTTTTTAACAGATAACCGAAGAGAGAGACAGAGATGGATGCGTTGGACCCTGAGTCTAAACTCCTACATTTTAAACGCTATTAAATTCTAATGAGTGCACAGGCCTACATTGTACTATCCGTGTGCTTGGGTGACTGACCACAGTGCCGAGGGCCTTGCGGAACTCCGTGTACTTTTTCAACTCTGAGCCTCAGTGAATGTAAAGGAGTCAAAGCATAGTTGGGCCCCAGGACCTTGGATCTACCCATTGCCTATGGTTGGGGGTTAATGGGCACATACAGGTGGCTGCTTGGATTGGTGACCACACCTTCTGGAACCTTCTTTGCTCCAAATAAAGATATCTCTAAGCGTTTATGATCTTTCGGAATCCACGCAGCGGCAACGGTTTTGTCTACTCACCAGCCCTAAGACCGTTTCACTCGAAGTCAGCATTCACAGCAAGCGACCGGCTGCAGAGCCATGATGCTAGGGTGATCCAACGTATTGATCAGGAGGAGCCCTGGTAGCCAGAAGAAGTCGTAATAATCTTTTCTACTGTCGAGTACGCACTGGCTCTGAATATGAAGCAAATTCCTGCTCTTCCCACTGAAGCACAGAGCACTCTCCACCACGGTACATTCATTTTTGAAGACACAGCTGTGGGTGCGGCACCCAAATGTTGATTGGTAATGAGGAGCTAATTCTGCTCTGTATGCGGAATGCCATAGGAGATGACGCATCTATTAGAAACGGTCCTTTGCTCAGTTATACAGCTCATTCATCTCGCAAAGCAATGCGCTCCAATCTCTGCATCGTGGATGCTGCCGTTGGTCCCCTCACGAGAGGCCTTTCTGTCATCGAACGACACTCCAACAGCACATAATTTCTGCTCCCTCCCGAGTTATTTAAGACCTGTCTCCTTCATAACCCACCTATGACAGTGTCGCTGGTAATTGTGTCCCGAGCCACAGAGATTCATTTTCACGGCGGCACTGGCCCGTTTTTTCATTTCGTTCTGGTAGGGGACAGATTTGATTTGCACTAGGAAGCCATGTGCCGTATTGATCAGGGTGGCTTGGGTGCCATGTGAGGGACAGGGGACTCTGACCCAGGGAAGAGAGGAGACAAATGAATACTTGGAACTAAGTGGGTGAAAGACGACGGGAGCCAGAGGCAGGGGAGGGGGAGCGGTCCGGGCGAGTCACGGTGCAGTCACAGTAAGCGGAGGTTTGAGAAGCAGAATGAGTGGAGCCTGGTAAACTAAGTGGATTTGCGGATTAGAGAAAAGTGAGAGAGAAAAGTGAGAGAGAGAGATAAATGACGGCGAGGCTTCAGGCTGGAGAGGCCGAGGAAATTTGGTTCCATTAAATTCTTCCTGATATGAGCAATGAGAGAGAGAGAGAGAAAGCAGAGGTTGGGGGAAAGGAGATCTATCTGGGCACTCCATTTTAGAACCACTGAATATAAATGGCTCTGGGACAAAGGAGTAAAGAGACTGAGGACGTCTGAAGCTGACGTTCATGAGAGAGCTAAGCTGGACTCTTGACTTGGAAGCCTCAGCCCAGGGGCTAAGGAGAACCATGAGCATGGGGGGGGGCGTGGAGGGGGAGTAAACATGAGTGAAAAGCTGAAGAAACGATGGGGGGAGGGGCCGGTGTGCGTAAGGGCAGCTGCTAAGTGAACGCTCAACTAAGGAGCCCCGAAAGATGCTGGCAAGATGTTGCCAGATGGCAAGAAAACCGAGGGCTGATCGCTGCAGATGCCCTCGGAATCCCAGTGTGGAGCCCTGGGGTGGGGGGCAGGAGCTGGAGGGAGAGTCCTCTCAAGGGGAGAGGAGGAAATGACGGGAGGTTGAAGGCTGAAAGGGAGCTTGAGAAGTCTGTCAAATCTCTGAAGAATCGTCTAGGAAAGAAGAGAAGGACCTGCCAAGTCCTGAGAACCAACCTGGCACAGCGTGCAGCCCTGAACCTATAGTAGAACAAACCCTCTCGTGGGCGTGGTCTCAGCAGGCTTTTGGGAGCTCCTGGGTGGGGATGAGCCAATGCTGAAGTCAAAGGGAAGATTCTGGAAGAGAATGATCCAGAAGATGAAGAAAAAGAAAGCAAAAAAGCCAATGAAAGGAAATGTGTCCACCATAGGAAAATGTCCAAAACAGGGGACGAGAGGCAACAAGAGACATGGAAATACTGGGCACTGAGGTCAAAAGGTCAGATGTCAAAGTTCACATCTGACCTGAGCATGTGACTCAAGAGTAGCCACAGGCAGGAAGTGCCCCAGGGAGCTGACCACATAGATGGGGACACTCTGTGCTCCCCACACCCTGCTTTCCTCTTCCTCCTGGGGACTTCCCAGGCAGGACTCCCTGCAGCGAGGGCAGCCAAGAGGAATGTGGGCAAAAGAGGGCTATAGCGTATTTCCAGACTTAGTGTCTGAATACACCTGGCTTCTACTCCCCGTTGTCTGTAAGCCAATCTCAGAGGACCTAAGGGAGAACTCCAAGGTCCCAGAAACTACCAGCTGAGAGGCACCAAAGGGCCTGCTTGGCGTAAAGTTCATGGACCAGAGCTCCTCCCGGAGTCAGTCCGCAAGATCTGCGACTTGTTTCGTTCAGCGGCCACTTATTAACAACAGTTGCCTACTGGATAAATCAAGAGGGGTCTAGCCAGCCACGGGAGTCTTTAGTCAACTGAAAGTTAAAATAAGAATAATAAGAGGGCTGGAGAGATGATGGCTCAGCGGTTAGGAGCACTGACTGCTCTTCCAGAGGTCCTGAGTTCAAATCCCAGCAACCACATGGTGGCTCACAACCATCTGTAATAGGATCTGATACTCTCTTCTGGTGTGCCTGGGGTTCACACCACTCCCACCTGCATCCCCCATAACCCTTCAAACTGTAAGGTTTACCTAGGACTCCAGGACGCTAGTTCATGCTCTGTGTCCTTCATAGACGTCCTTCTAGGGGCTGGAACACGGCTCCATGAACAAAGTGATTACTATTCAGTGCTGAGGGACACACACACACACACACACACACACACACACACACGATTTGGTCCCCAACAGACATGGCAACCTGGCCTGCCATTCTGCTACTCAGGAAGCAGAGACGGGACTATCAGTGAGCAAACCAACTATCTAGACTATTCAAAGAGGTGAGCTTGGGGTCCAATTGAGAGACCCTGACTCAATAAGTAAGATGGAGGGCAACCGAGGAAGATAGCCAGTGTCTGCCTCGGACCTCCAAGTGCACACCCCTGGGCGTGCACACACCTCCTCCCAAAAGACCCCTCCAAAACTACCTTCTTGCTCATTATCTCTGACCATACTTGACTTTATTTCTCTTTTTTGGTCTCTCCCTACTTGATCCTGTTACACATACTGCCACAGACACATAGATCTCTAACCTTCGACATGCATCACGGAGTTATTACTCCCTCTGAACTTGTTCGGGTGCTTTTGGGACCGTCGTCTTTGCCCCTCCCATTAGACCACGAGCCTGGGGTGCTGTTTTGCTTCCCTCCCAGGGCTCGGCTCCTTGAGGAGTTTAAGAATGGAGCTGGGGTGTGGCTTAGTGGTAGCCTGTGCTTCCCTACCATTCCTGCTGGCACACACAGAGCTTTCTCTTCTTCTCATATACATAAAATTCTGTGTTCCTCACCCTCCGCCACCTCTCCCTCCAGGGCGCTTCCCAGGATTCCCTGCAGTGAGGACAGCCATGTGTCTCCAATATAGCCAATGGGAATGTGGGCAGAAGAGAGAGGCATAGGATATTTCCAGACTTAGCATCTGAATATCTGGGGACAGAAGTGACAGGAAACAGCTTCCTTTGAAAGAGTCTCAGGGAGGTGTAAAACAAGACAATCTCTTCCCTGGATAGAAAAAGAAGAAGAGGAGAAACAGATTAAATACTATTGTATAGTTCGTTCTGGATTGCAGAGAGAGTATATTTCCCCACTGATTTGGTGGTGGTGGTTTTTTTTTTTTTTCCTCTTGTCTTTTCTAAGTGAGCTACGGAGTAAATTGAATCTCTAGACTCCAAGGCTAAAAGACGCTATCAATTTCTGCAGAGTCTGGGCAAGATGGCACTACACAGAAACAATTGGTTTACAACCCATTCATTTAGCTGGGTCACACAGCTTCTGCAGTTACAAACCACTCCGTGGGGCGCCATTGCAGACCACAGACTGGCCACCAAACCCCCTAGCTACGACTGGGGATGAGTTACATCAAAAGGCCAAAGCAGAAGACAGAGAGAAGCCAGTGGCTATGGCTTGTCACTCGCTGGTAGTATTGATGTTCTTTACACGGTGGTTTCTCGGAGAGACAATCATGTTAAATTGATCACTGGGAAATGAGGGCGGTCTTCATAACGGTAGCTGTGACTTTGATTTCAAGTGTGGTGCCAGTCAGAATGGGAGCTATTGTTTTCCTGTCAAAACAATCAATTATATGAGGTTTAGAGAAAACAATACCCCCTGTCCGTCTCCCACCGAAAGGAGGAGGAGGAGGAAGACAGAGGGAGGCAGGGAGAAGCCTCCTTTGTATTGCATGAAACTGTGGGGCCCACAGAAGCTCAAAACAGAACTAACTCTTTGGATACCTATAGAACAAAACTTCTTTAAATGGGGTTCCTGCTACATAACCTGAGAATCTAATGTTGGAAGGTTAATGAGAAAAATAGGGAGGGGGCAGAGCTTTAATTGCTACGAACATCCAAAATGCATAACAGAAGTGTTATGGTTTAAATATGAAGTACGTCCCACCCCCGCCAGTGGGTTAGCACTAGTTCCTTAGCTGGTGATGCAGTCTGGAGGTACTAGGGACCTTTAGAAGCTAGGGCCTCCCTGGAGGGAGCGGGTCACTGTGGTGGGCTTGAGGACACTAGTCCCAGGCCTACTTCCTGTGGCGAGTCACGCTTACTGAATGACACTAGGACATGACAAGATGCCACGTGGACCATATGCCCTGGCCTGGAACCTAAATAAATCTTCCTCACATCATTTCTACCAGGTGTCCTGCCGCTGTGATAGGAGTAGTAATTAATACGCCTTGGATAGAAAGGAGGAGAATTAAAGTACAGCCTGGGGCATGGGATGGGGGTGGCTCTGTGGTACAGCATCTGGTTAGTATGTGTAAGATTCCTGGGTTCCATCTTCAGCATTGAGATGACAATCTGACAAGAAAGACCTGGTCTAGACCATGACATCGTCACTCTTCTACAGCACTAGGAAGAGAGGCTCAGTGATATGGATGAGCTAAGAAGTTAGAAAAGCCCCAGAGGGCGCTACACCAAGGCATGTAGCAACCTTCTCTAGTCACCTTCCCTGGATGTACAATTACCATGGAAGTGCGCCTCTACCCGTGTCTGTGAGGGTGTTTCCAGAAAGGTGAACTGAAGAGGGAAGACCCAACTTGAAGGTGGGGAGCACCTTCACAGACTGTGATCTCTGGCTGAATAAAACAGAGAACGTGGACTGAGCACCAGAATTCCTCTCTCTTCCTGAGTTTGGACACAACACGACCAGCTGCCTCAGTCTCCTGCCTCATGGCTTCTCTGTGATGATGGATTGTAACATCCATCTATGAGCCAAAATCAACCGCTCCTTCCTAAAGCTTCTTTTGTCGGGGAATTTCTCACAGCAACAAGACAAGTAGCAATGTATGGATTCTCTTTTGTAGAGAAAACCTCAAATCCAAGCTGAGAGCAGCTGGTGGCCCGAGCGCTGCCGGGCCTCTATTGTATCAGCTGGTGTAGCTTATCGTAGTCTGCAGAGTTCAGAGTTGAGTAAGACTCAACGGTGCCTTTTCCTCCCTAGCAGCGACACTGAGCCCCCTTTCAGGATCCTAAAATCTAGTCAGCAGGAAGGAAGCTTCCAGCACAGTTCCAGCTTGGTCTCTCCACGTAACTCCCCTCAGAAACATGCCCTCACATCTGCTGTTGTTCAGCGTGCACTGGACCTGCACGAGACAAAGTCTGTCGACTGCCAATCACGCCCTCCCCCTCCCTGTTGAAATACCAGCTACAGATGCATTCTGGTGGAGGGACAGTCGCTGTCTTCGGTTTTACGCCTAACGGTGAGCCCATAAGAATCCCCAGGTGACTCTGGATAAAGACAGTGCATCATAAGGCAAACTGGAGAGACAAGGATGTGGGAAAGGGACCTGTAAGGAATAGAGGCAGGAGAGTGTGGGGATGAGGAGGTACGGGTAGGATATACAGAATGCATTCTCTACGTACGTATGAGACAAATTCAACCAACAGAAAAGAAGGAAGCCCATTTAAAAAGCCACAAATGCACCACCTGATTAAAACCCTGGCTACAGGGGCAGAAACAGCTCAGCTGTAAGTGCACATACTGTTCTTGAAGAAGACTGGAGTTCTGCTCCGAGCACCCAGTCACGTGACTCACAGCTGGAACTTGGGCTCCGGGGCATTGACTCTGCCTCTGCCTCTGCAAGCGGTGGCACTCACACACATACAAACAGACAAAGACACGCATATAGAAATAATTTTAAGACAATAGAATACGTCTCCGAAGACTTAGAAGAGGTGTCATTCTAAATATCTGCCAAAGATGTGTCATATACCGGGCACCTTTAGAATTGGGTAAAATGGCAGTGTCCAAGATGCCACCAGCAAGAGAAAACGATGTGCAAAACAGCAGTGCCAATAATCAGTAGACGGGGAAAAGTGCAGAAGAGATCTAGATGCAGCTGGCACGGCGGCCTCTGTGGAGAGGAGCTCCGTAGAGGATGAGTACTTAGACCAGCTTGATAAACAACCTGGAAATTGCCGGGAGGAGGGAGGACAGCTCGGATACAGAGGGCAGCCTCACAGGAGTGGCCACAGTGAGCGTGGTGGAGGTGGGGGGGTGCAGCCCATTACAGGGAGGCTCACCCCCTCTCTCTGCGGTATCCCCAGGCCCTGGAGCAATAGCTGAGCCAATACCTCCTCATACCTTTGCCCAACTGATGAACTAAAATCAGGTTTTCTCCTAGATGAGTCAGTGCAAAGTACATTGGCAGTATCGACTGGACCCAGACACACTCTAAAGGCATGCATATGGGTAGAACGGAAGACTGGGAGAGCCCAGGAACAGTGACCTAGGGGACAGAGAGGAGCCAGACTGCAACACAGTCTGAAGATAAGAGAACACGGAGCAGATGAAGCATCTCCGACCTGGCTTTAAAACTACCTGAAGAGACCCAATACCGCTGTGAACACACTGCTTATGTCATAAAGAGCCCTGGGGCTTAGGGAGTTAGTTCCGTTTGTAAAGTGCTTGGTGGGCCCAAGACTGATCCACAGCACCCACAGAAGAAGCCAAGGGGGATGAGGTGCACTTGTAAGCCCAGCACGGGTGGAGCAGAGACAGGTGGAAACCTGGAGGGTAGGGGTCACTGGCCAGCCAATCTAGCCTGCTGGGTGGATGCCTGTCAATGAGGGACAAATCAGGAAACAAAGGGCGCATGCGCGCGCGCACACACACACACACACACACACACACACACACATGCACTCATGCAAAGAACCAAGGCGTAGAGCTTTCACTTAAATCCTGCCTCTTAATCCATGTGCTTGGGTTGGGGGCAGTTTAAGGAAAGAAAATCCCATCTGAACATTACCATCAGCAAAACCCAATTGAGAATGTTCAATAAGCTCCATGAAGGATGGTTGGGAAAGGGTATTACTTAACCAAATACTGCAGGAAAGTGAAAATTGCTAATATACATCATGCACAAATTGCCAATTTTGAAGGAATTAGTGTTTAATGAAGTGCCTGTAATCCCAGGGCCCTATTAAGGATTTTTTTTTAATCCTTTTTTTCTCAGTGTGCATTTGGTATGATTCAATGCCTTAAAAACCCCAAAGTCTTCAGAACACAGCTTGTTTATTGGTGCTATAAAAAATGCTTTCAGATCCATGTGAGTTTTCCAGATGGGAGTTTGATGATGGTTGCAAGCTACCCAGCAGTCCATAGCCAATGGGGACATTGGGTGATCCAGGTCTCTCCTTTGTGTGACCAGTAGACATTGGTACTAATCAAGACACCAGAAGACAAGTGATGCCCAAGCCTGTCCTTCCTCCAACATCCCAGAGTGGGAAGCTGGTCTATTTTTGGTAATCTTTCTGACGCACTAGCTCACTGTAATAACAGAAGAAACACAGAAGAAAGTACAGACATAGAGGAGAGAAAGATTCAGCACAGCATATTAAAGGTAGTAAGAGCAAGAGAGAGCTTGCACTAAGGATAAGACTTACTTATTTCAGCAGGGTTAGGGTGACAGTCTGGACAGTAGGAACGGAGTTCAGTCACCTAAAACTCATATAAGGAAAACAAGCGGAAGGCATTACTTGTGAACTCAGTTCCATAGAGGCAGAGATGTTTGCATCCCTGGGGCAGCTTTCCCTTCTCAGCAAGTTCCAGACCAATGCAAGATCTTGTCTCAAGAACAGAGGGAGAGACTGGAGAGATGGCTCAGTGAGTGCTTAAGAGGTCCTGATGCTTTCTCAGAGGACCCAAGTTCAGCTCCCAGCACTATACTGTGGCTCACAACTGTCTATATCTCTGGCTCCGGGGGATCCATTACCTCTAATGTCTGCGGGAACCTCCACAAATGTGCAAAAGCCCACATGCAGACACATACAGATACACATAATTAGAAATAAAAATAAATAGAACCAATTGAGGAATCACACACACACACACACACACACACACACACACACACACAAGGGGGGACGGAAAGAGAGGAAGAGAAAGGGGAAAGGGAGAGAAAGGAAAGAGGGGAAGAGGGAGATGCATTCATGTATTACATAAGTGCACATGCACACACACACACACACACACACACACACACACGCACGCACGCACGCACGCACGCAGGCATGCACATACACACACTCACACACACTGGTTAGAGAAGAGACCTCTCTGGAAAGAATCGCCCAAGCTTGAACTGAATACTGAATCCTTCTGGGCACTTTCATCCTCAAACCAACAATTACTACCACTTCCATTTTGTTCTGTGTTTTAAACCTTAAATCCCATGTCCTTTGTGTGCCTTTTAATTTGAAGAAGGGACAACAGAATTCCTTGGGAAGCCAAGCCCAGCAGCTCTGCTCTCGCCAGTCCCATCCCTGCTCCTGCTGAATGACACTCACATTTGAAGTATGATGCTATTTCTGCATCTCAGGATCACAGTGGTGGGCAAGACATACAGACTGGGAAAGAAGGCGGGCAACAGGGGAAGGTCCGTGAGCAGAATGAGGCATGCTGTGAGCACAGGCAGTGTGAGCCATCAAGCGAGGAAACGGGAGGTGCCATCATGATTTCTGGAAGGTTGTCACTGAAGCATGGCCATCAGGAAAAAGCCTAGAGAGAGGTCGGGCGGTGGTGGCGCACACCTTTAATCCCAGCACTTGGGAGGCAGAGGCAGGCAGATTTCTGCATTTGAGGCCAGCCTGGTCTACAGAGTGAGTTCCTGGACAGCCAGGGCTATACAGAGAAACCCTGTTTCAAAAACAAAAACAAAAACAAAAAACAATAAAAGCCAGGAGAGAAGAGCAGGCACATGGCTATGAGCAAGAAGGGGCTGAGGGTGTCTGAGAACCTGCAACAGAATGGTGAGGACGTGGGCTCGCCATGACCCTGACCCTCCAGAGCCCAGGAGATCTGCACCTTGACCTGGCTGCTGAGGCTGCTGGACAGGGCTCTGGAATGAGGTCAGAACGGAACCTATCTCGGTTTCTTCTTTTCCTGTTGCTGTGATAAGTTTCCCTGACAAAACCTTAAGTGGGGAAGAGTTTATATCTGCCCCCATTCTGAGAGCCCTGTCCATCACAGTGGGCCAGCCAAGATGGGAGAAGCTGAAAGAGGTGGTCACGTGCCGTCAGGAACGGAGACTGTGCCTGCAATCAGCTTGGTGCCTCTGCTTTATACAGGCCCAGATCCCCTGCCTGGAGTCGAGTCCCACTCACAATTAAGATGCATCTTCCCACATCAGTTAACACAATCAGAGCAATCCCTTGATTTCTCAGAGGCGAATACACAGACAGCACCGGGAGGCTTGCACCCTAGGTGAGTCCAGATCCCGTCAAGATCACAATCACACAAATCATCCCAAGGATAAGGGAGTTAATGAGGAACATGTAGCAGCTTCCAGGACAAAGACGGACAGCCTTGGTGGCATCTGATGTCACTGGTGGAGCCGCAAGACACTGGGGTCTGACTTGGTAGCAGAAAAAATGTCCCCCCAGCCCCCCACCCCCGTGGTCCTGGGTTCATCTTCGGCAACACACGGACATGCTAACGTCCATGCTAACAGGCATGTCCGCTCAGCGTGCTGGGGAAGGACACTAGTAAAGGAACAGCTGCATCAGAGAGTCTCTCTCCAGCACTAGTGTGGGGGTGGGGCTCGTTTTTATGTCTCCTTCTTTCTATGCAGACACCAGGCTGCCAGCCATCACCCACATGTCTGCATCCATTTGAGAAAAGCAAATACATCACCTTCTAGGATTAGGTGACAAGGCGGGGGGCGGGGGGGGGGGTGTCATCAAATTGAAGACATTGAGGCGCCTACCCGCAAGGCTGATAAAATTGAAAACCTAGGTGCAAAGCTAAGTCAGGACAATTTCTCTGTGGAGATTGATGGGAACAGAGGCTGAAAGCCAAAGAGGCGGCACCACAGGTAGGATCCCGGAGCTGTGTGTGATAGAGCTGAACTCCTCTTAGGGAACTAAATCTCTGTACCGGGTGTAGACTTCACCCACTGACTCGCTGCCCCTGCTAAAGCAAAGGTGCCCTGCGTCCTGGTGGGCAGCTGATGCATGGCCCAGTGTGAAATCCGGCCAGAGGCGGGGACTGCCAACCGGAACCAGTCCTTGTTGTCTTTAAGCACAGACAACAGGTCCAGGTGTGTGCTGACGGGGTCCTTAGGTAGAAGTCTAGACCAGGGACACAGGAAGACAATGACTCTGATGGGGGACCAGAAAAGCTGGCCCAGGGAGGTGCCTCCAGCTTATATGTAGATGTCTGGTGATGATGCAGCCACCATCCTCCCCGGGAGCCTACAGGTGCGAGGCTGGTGGATCTCTGCCCGTGGATATATTACATGCAGAAGGGTCAAAACCTGACACCATGTAAGCTGGGGCTGGGGCACACTGAGCAGTATCCCCTCCAAACTGATATGTCCTGGAACTACAGAACTACTAGAATCCTCACTGACATCATTGAGATGAGATCACAGCAAACGTGAAGACAACACAGAGAAGAAAGAGTGAAGGAGCAACTAGAATCCGGGAGGAGGTGAGCACGGACTGACCCTCCCCAGGAGCCATCAGAAGGAACACATCCCCACTCGCACTGGGTATCACTGCTGAGAAGGGAGATGAATGTTGTTTAAAGTCATCCAAGTGTGTTGTTGTTTGTTACAACAACGCAACACTGAGAAAGCATCTTGGCTGGGAGAGCATCATGGCTGGGAGTGCATCATGGCTGGGAGAACATCAGGGCTGGGAGAGCATCATGGCTGGGAGAGCATCAGGACTGGGAGAGCATCATGGCTGGGAGAGCATTGTGGCTGGGAGAGCATCAGAACTTTGAGAGCATCATGGCTGGGAGAGCATCATGGCTGGGAGAGCATCAGAGCTGGGAGAGCATCAGGGCTGGGAGAGCATCAGGACTGGGAGAGCATCATGGCTGGGAGAGCATCAGGACTGGGAGAGCATCATGGCTGGGAGAGCATCATGGCTGGGAGAGCATCAGGACAGGGAGAGAGCATCAGGGCTGGGAGAGCATCATGGCTGGGAGAGCATCATGGCTGGGAGAGCATCATGGCTGGGAGAGCATCAGGGCTGGGAGAGCATCGTGGCAGGGAGGACATCATGGCTGGGAGAGCATCATGGCTGGGAGAGCATCATGGCTGGGAGAGCATCAGAGCTGGGAGAGCATCATGGCTGGGAGAGCATCATGGCTGGGAGAGCATCATGGCTGGGAGAGCATCAGGACAGGGAGAGAGCATCAGGGCTGGGAGAGCATCATGGCTGGGAGAGCATCAGGGCTGGGAGAGCATCATGGCTGGGAGAGCATCAGGGCTGGGAGAGCATCAGGGCTGGGAGAGCATCGTGGCAGGGAGGAGACCAATGAGAGAATAATTTGTACAGGGGGCAAGCAGTCGGCACCCACAGGCAGAGAAGGAGAACTCTGAGAACCAAGAAGGGAAGTGGGTGAGGGCTTTGAGTGCAGCTGGCAGAAGGGCCCGGATTAGCTTAAAAGCCACCGCCTCCTGGCAGCTACTCCATGGCCCAGATCTCTTCTGCTAATCACACCCAATCTCCTGGGACATTACAGAGTAGGCCCTGCCCTGTAAATACACAGTGGGACTTAGAACTTATTTGGGGTTTTTTCTCTATCAGGGAGGAACTGTGGTCTGGGGAGCAAAAAAATGTCATTTAGACATTTGAGACATTCACTACAGCAAAGTGATCAGAAAAGCCTGACAGCCGTGCATGCCTGTTGACAGCGGCGTGTGTCCGACATCCCAGCTACTGGGGAAGCCAGGGAGAGAAAAGCTGATGGAACCCAGTGTTCAGAGCTAGCCTGTGTTACACAGTGAGACAACATCCTCAAACTCAAAGTTAAATAAACAGGACAGCTAGGTAAAAATTTTACGTGCACACAGGGAAAGACCACAGAAGAAGCTTGAGCAGGAGGTGAAGCCTGGCTTTCTGGATGGAGGTCCAGGAAGGCACCCTCTGTGCCCTGCCTCCCGGCCTCTTCGATTCCCATCTGCCACATTTCCATGAAGGCAGCTACGGCCTTCAGAAGCCCAAGCCAGCTCCACAAAAGGACAGCGGAACCTCAGAAACAACAGACAAGCGATCTCCCAGTGCTCTGCACTGTTTATCTTCAAGCGCCACCCCCTCCCCCCCCCAACACACACCATTAAATTTCAAGACAGAAGGGGCGGGGAGAGATGATAATAGACAGAAACAATGTGAATTTTTCAAAGTAATTGGGCCTGATGGGTCTTTTCAATTGTCTAGAAAGATCTGTCTGCCTTGAAGATAAAAGAGGAGAAAAAACATCACAAGTTTCAAACAAGCCAGCAGTGCCTCTGGCCCTGAAGCTATGTCTCTTCTCCTCTCCCCTCAGCTCCTGATGCGTACACAGTGGCAGCAGTGTGCTTCTTTCTGTTCCAGAAACCGTTCTGCCAACTTTTGATGCCGTTGGCCCTTGGAGGCTGGCCTCCCACACCATAAAAGCCAGACTGTCCTGGTGGTCATGGTGTCCTGAGATGGGCAAGACATAGGGAGGGTCTCACTGAGGGGTGGAGTTTACAAACCACTGATCACCTGTAGCAGTTATTTCTAGGGACGGGGGCGGGGAGGATGATGGGAGAAGGAATGGGGATGCAGGAAGTTTCCTTCCAAGAAGGCGACCCTGGTATCAGAGAGGATGATGACCAGGTCGGAGAACCTGCAGTATTTGGCCTCCACTGAGTTTCTTGGTGTGGCATCCAGAACGAGGACAGGATGCCAAAGATAACATTTATAGCATCTCTCGCTACCTTCGGTCTCATCCTTCCTTACAAGTCATTTTTCATTCAGAAACGATCACCCAGAAAACTTAAGTGTTAAGGTCACAATGACAGTCAGTCCCGGGGCCCTTGGGCCATGGATGGATGGATGAGCCAGGTGTCAAGGGTGAGGAGCTAAGCTGGTTCGTTTTTGTCAGCTTAGCACAAAGTGGGGTCAACCGGAAGGAGAGGACCTCAACTGAGGGACAGCCTCCATCAGACTGGCCTGCAGCCGTGTCTGTAGGGGGCACTTTTCATAAATGGTTGGTTGATGATTGATGTGGGAGAGCCAAGCCCACTGTGGGCGGTACCGCCCCTAGGCAGGGGGTCCTGGGCTATATGAGGAAGCAGGGGGAGCAAGCCAGGAAAGCACTGCCCCTGCATGGTTTCTACTTCAGTTCCTGCTTCCAGAGTCCTGCTTGGGTTGCTGCTCTGACTTCCTTCGATGGTGGACTGTGGTGTGGAAGTCTAAGCTGATATAAATCCCCTAACCAACTAACCTGCTTCTGGTCATGGTGTTTATCACATCAGCAAAACATTAACTAAGACAGGTGCCATCTAATTTCTGCTAGGACCTTGGCATGCTGTGTTTCCTCCTTATGGGGCCCTTTGAAATAATGAGCTGGGCATCTTTGAGGGAGACTATCCATTCATAAAGGGGTTCTCTGTCAATCCATGGACCAGACAGTGGGAAAGAAGAGGGAGTGTTGCTTAGCTGACCCCACTCTACTTCTGGTGAACTCATTACTCATGTAAGTGAAGGAGTGTGAGGACCCGTGGCTGTGTGGGCCTTCATTCTGTTTTTGATCACATTGAGGCCCCCAGAAGGAAGAGTGTTAGGAGCTTATGAGAACCATGCTTTAGGGTGTGTGGTGATTCAGTAGACTTGTGTGCAGGATGAATAAGATCCCCTCTGGTCATTTATATCTTAAAACTATGACTGTGCCTTGTAGAGCAAAGACGTTTGCAAATGTGACTGAGCTAAGTAAGGTTCTAAGTTCATGAGGACGGCACTGGGTTGTAGTTGAGGGGTGAGGGTTATATAATCATAACCTCCCCTAGGAGTGAGAGACAGGAGGATAGTCAGAGACGACCTTGTGATCATAGAAGCCGGAAGTCATGGTTGGAGTGACGCAGACGAATGTCACGGAATGTCACAGGCTCCGGCTGGGAGAGGAACTGACCACGGTGGCCTTAACCTTGATCCCTATGCAAGTGGCTTTCCGTTTTATGATCTCCAAAGCTTGAAAGAGAATAAATGTGTTATATGTGGGCTTCTTGCAGCAGCAACGGAAAACGAATGCACATTCTACATGGACTAAACAAACTTTGGACAGCGCTGAGTTTTGGAACTGAACGGCACTTTGGGGACAAGGTCACAGGCAGCACACTAAAGAGACAGCTCGGGAACATGAACTCCAGAAAGCAGAAGATAATGCTCCCAGTACTCGTTCTCCCACTCCTGGGGAACAGCTGCCACACTTGAGAAACCCCCTGGACAGGTGCCATGCTGGGATGCTCGTGGACCGAACCTCGGGTGCGTGGCGCAGCCCTGTTCCCTCCCCTACTTCCTGTCCCACCTTCTTTAACCATCCACAAGACTTCTTGTGGATGGCTCTGAAGGCAGTGGAAAAGATGGCGGCAGTGCACAGCGGCCTTCAGACATCTGGGGTTATGAGAGCGCGAGGCCTGAGCCCCGGCTCCGCTCACGGGGTCCTGGTCACTTTCCTGGTCTCAGGTGCCTGTACATAAAGATGATTTGCGCTAAATAAAACAGTCCTCTGACTTTGCCTTCAGAAGAATCGTCGAAGGCTCTGAGTGAAAGCCACAGCAAATATCCCAGGTGTCTTTCTCAGGGTGGGGACAAGAACCCAGGCTTAGAGGAACCACTTGTCTTTCTTCAGGGACACATCCTCAGTCAGAGATCCAAGGCTGCATTCTGAGCTCAGCAGCAAGTCATCCTGGCTCAGCCCCCAACACCAACCCATCTCTGCCCTGCGGCGTGGATGGGCTTCTAGCCTAGCACCAAAAGACTCCAGACTGGTTTGCTCTTAAATGTCACTTCCTGAGGCGCCTTGTGCCTCCTCAGATCACTCAGCTACACTTCCCAAGGCACCTTTTACCTGTTTGGTGTCACTTGGTGAAGAAGTCACCACTTGCCTGCTAACATCCCCTAACCCTGTAGCTAACCCCTTGGGCATGGACACTGGCGATGTTCCAACACCTAACGCTGCCACCTAATGCTGGCTTTCAGCTCACATCTGGCCTGAGTATCCCAGAAAGGCCAGGGTATGGAGTCTGAACAAAAACTATCTAAAAATGCCCAGTAAGTCACATGTGTTAGAGATCAGACCTAAGGAGGCAAATGGAGGTGGAAAGGAAACTGGGCACAGACAGGAACCCCCAAGCCAGGCCAGGAGTTCATAGCAAACAAAGGAAGTTGGTCAAATATGTGAGCCCCAAGCATCCAGGAAGCCAAGTGCGGAGTGTGAAGAATCAGGATGAAGACTGGGATGGGGAGACGCCTCCCTTCCGCAACTGGATCCGGGCTCAGAACTCAGAAGGCTTTGAGCACACGGCAGGTAAAAGGAGCCGCAGCTGGAGAGATGGGACACCTGACAACTCCCAGTGGGATGCCGTTTGGGAAGATGTCCAATCAAGGAGCCTGCCGCGCTGACTGAGACACACTGTACCCTCCAGACTCCCACTGATGATACAACTCACCTGCTAAAGATCTCTTTAATGGAACCAGGCTGGTACACGGAGCTCAAAACAACAGCCACTGGCACAGCGCTCTTAAGCAGATCTCATTAGAGGTCTAAAACCACAACCCACGCAGGTCTCTGGTAATCGTTCCCCTCAGCAGCAAACTTGGCACGACTCTATTATAGCCCTACTCGTGGGCCTGCTAGTGTTTGGTTGGAACCCTGCCTAGGAAATGCGTGTACTGGGGAAACGGAGGACACAGCCTGGGCTGCACCCCGAGAGCCCTTGCTGGCTACTCAGAATTCCTGCTCCTGCCGGAAGTGCTCTGAGAGCCAAAATCTGCCCAAAGCAGGCGAGACCAGAGACCAAAGGCAGCCCGTGACGTGACGTCAGTCACCAGAGGAGAGGAGTCGGGGAGGGAGAAGCTGACATTTAGGAAGCAGTGACAGTTCTTGGGCTTCCTCTCCAGGTCCTGGAAGCGTGTGCGAGGAGAGTGTGGTCAGAAGAAAGTGACTCAGGGGGTGGTGTGAGACCTCCTGCCCACGTACATGTGACAGAACTCACGTGGGGACCGGCAAAGAGCTTCCTATCCCGCATCCTGAAATAGACGTCCTTTCATACTGCCTCCCTCCTCAAAAGCCTCATAGGGGGAAGCTGGTCCCTTCCCCCTCTTCTCCACCCCACCCAGGCACTCCAATTCCGGTTCTCTATGCAGATCCAGGCACACCTTCCAACTCTAGAAAGAGATGATGTGCACAGGACAGGAGTAACCCTTGGTGCCGTCGATAATACCCATGCCTGTGTGTCCCATATAATGTTCCATGGATCACCACCATGGGGCAAACAGGAAGAAGGGACAATGTGGAGAGGCTGCCCCTTGGCCATGGCAAGCGGTGGGTGTGCTGCCGTTGAGGGAGCTGAACCTAGATATGGCAGAGAGAAGGAGACAAACAGCTTGTAGACAGCCTGACTTCATCTTCCCACCAGCACAATGCATGGTGTATCCTTGGTCATGCAAAGGAGCCAGCTCTGGCCTCTAACAACACTGGTGCGCAGAGCTTCCTGGCATCTCTCTTTCTTCTCACTACAACAAGATGCCGGAGGCGATTGTGGGAGAAAGGTCTTAGGGGAGGTTCTTCGAGTCTCTAAATCCAGGCCTTTTCCTAACTCTCCTTGTTCAGACAGATCAAAACTTTTGGTCCTCAGATAGAGAGGGTCTATATTCCTCTCAAGCAATGAGGATGTCTCTGAAAACTGAGTTTCGGCCTCCATTGTTAGAGGTATCGCCTAGCAACGTCGTCAAGTATGTGTGGAGTCCTGGGCTCCATTTCCAGCCCCACATAAAACCAGATGTGATGGCATAAGCCTGTGGTTCCAACACCTGGAAGATGTAGACAGGGCATCAGAAGTTCAAGACCATTGTATCTACCCAGCAAAACTCCTGACTTCAGCCCAGGAATGCATAAGGACCTGTCTCAAACTAAGTAAGTAATTAAAAGAAAAATGAAGGGACCAAAGTCTTAGCGGGGAAATTGGATCAGTATGGAAAGAGAAACCTGGTGGGCATGAGAAGACCAAAGGACCACACACTGGAGTCTGACTGAAGTCTCTCACCAACTGACAGCCAAGATACTGTGAGCATTGCCTACAGAGAGACAAGACTGCCTATTCTATAAAGATAATATCAAATAAAAATATTAAAACAGTAATGAGCTATGCTTGAGGTCCAAACGTAAATGATTTGTTTTTAGTTCAATCTTTTATTTTTTTTTTAAATTTTATTTATTTAGTGAATGAGTGTTCTGCTGCATATGCATCTGCCTGCCTGAAGAGGACATCATATCCCGCTGTCGATGGTTGTGAGCCACCATGTGGTTGCTGGGATTTGAACTCAGGATCTCTGGAAGAGCAGCCAGTGCTCCTAACCGCTAAGCCATCTCTCCGGCCCCTTTAGTTCAATCTTAACTCCTTTCCCAACTCTCAACCTGAAACTTCCTTTACACCTCACAGACAGAACAAGGTTCGTTTACGACACCGATGACTAACGAAGGGGTGCTGGATAAGAAGCGTCAGCTACCAACCAGGGCAGAGTGTTCGACTTGGTCCTGTGCACCAAAGACATGGAGGCAAGGGCTCCAGCTGTAAGCTCCGCCCACCTTCTCTATCCTTCCTGCTTCCACTGGCAACTAGCTTGTAGTTATCCTCTCAGACACCCAGACCACCAGGGGGCGTCCCCAGATGTGCTTCCGGAATGAAATATATATTGGCTGCTTCCCCACCTCCCCCGCCCCCTTTCTTAAGCAACAAACAGGATGAGAGTATTCTGCTAACTTCTAGCTATTCTGAAAAGTCCTGATCTATACTGAAAGGGCAAAGAGTCCTTGGGCCCCACGGTACAGACGCGTGAACAAATAAACCCACAACGAGGAAAACAGAGTTGCAGTAAGAAACTGTGGTGTGCTGGGGCAAAAATACCATTTTTTAATGAGAATTTCTGAGCATTCTCGAGAGAAATAAACAGAGCCCCCGGGGCAGATGCTGTGAAGGTAATAAAGGGAGGCTTTCGGGCAAGCACCCGTAGAAAGGGGGGTGGGGTGGAGATCAATCATGGGTCCAGGCAAATAATCCTGCAGACCTGCAGGGACCTGACTGAGCTCCCCTCCTCTGAGGTAACCGGGCAGGAAGCAAACAGGACTTAAGTGGGTGGAGTCCAGAGAAGTGGGAACTAGTTAATATTATTACTTTTATATCCTTATCCTGTTTTAACATATGTGAGGTCTTACAGACTCCTTTTTCTCTGTTAGCAGCTCTCCTCAGCAGATAGACTCTGGCATTTCAAACCTCTTGGGGTCTCCAAGGCAACTTCAATGTTACAGCTTCTTGTCTGGGATTCACGCATGGTGATCTGGGCTCCTCCGAAGGGCTGGCGTCACTTCTCCAGCTCTGCCCTCTGTAGCACTCTAGGCTCTGGCTGACTCCACTCCACTACGGCTGCTGTTCTTGGTGATCGTCCACGGTACTGGCATCTCCGGTACACTGGGGTCTTCTGCTGCAACTAGGCTTCACCAATCGCCTCTCATAGGCTCTCTTCATAGCGCCAAACCTCAAATCCATTGCATGACCCCTTCAGTCCTGGGCCATCAACTGCAACTGTGGCTGTAGCTTCACCAATGGCCTTTCGTGGCCTCTCATAGTGCCAAGCCTCAGCTGCTTTTCATGACCCCTCCCGAACCTTCAAAACCAGTACCATCTGAGTGACTCTTATATGTTACAAAGTACAGATGCAGCATGAGGTTCAACCTTGGCTATCTCTGGAACACAGCTTCTCTGTGGTCTCAGAAAACACTTCCCAGATTTCACCTCCGTGATGCTGGTCTCTTCTTAATCACCGCCCATTTCTTAGCTCCAGCCAACCAGCATCAATTGTCCCAGCAGTCCCTTCTGTTTTTCACTCTAAAGTCAGAGTCACATGGCCAAAGCTGCCTTGTTGTGCTCTGCTGCCTTTGGGGGGGGGGGGCTTGAACGTGCCCCTCCCCCACCCTTATTCTATCACCAGCTCTCTGTTTTCCGGCTCCCTCTCTGCCTGAGCTTGGCTTTTCTGTAACTTCCTCTGTAGATTGACCTGAATTCAGAGATCTGCATGGCTCTATCTCCTGCGTGCTGGATTAAAGGTCTTTAATCTTTAATTAGGTGTGTGTGTGTGTGTGTGTGTGTGTGTGTGGTGTGCACAAGTGTGCAGGTACCTACAAACCCAGAAGAGGGAGATAAATGCCGTGCGGCTGGGGTTACAGGAGGTTGTGAGTTCTCCATGCGAGTGCTCGAAGAGCTCAGGAACTTGACTTCTGAGCCATCTCTCCAGCCCCACAGGAACCTCCTTCTCCAGAGGAGCCCACACTCTGACCTTCAGTCTTGATTGCTGCCTCCTGCTGGTCTCCCCTGGCCCTATCTGCCACAGTGCGCCCAATTCTCTTAGGACATCTAAGTCTCACAGTCCTCATTCCACAGCACAGGCCTCTCCCTGTGCCTACTACTCGGTCTTCCGTGTAAGTTAAAAGTCCCGTGGGTACACATGAGACCCTCCACCTCAGCTCACTCCTACTGACCTCTCTCTACCCACCCCACCGCCTTCCAAGTGTGTCACAGTCACGTGCTGGCACCTTGTTAATCCTGGCAGTGGGCAGAGCCGCGCCAGGCTGACAGTAACCACACAGCCACGCAGCCCAGATGGTCCCACGCGCCGTCAGCCTGGAGCAGCTCACACCCCACAGCTCCTGGATTCACACCTTTAACTAAAATGTCCCCGAATCCACGAAAATAAAAAGTCCGCTAAGTAGACATTTTTCAAAAACCCGCCCTTTTCCCTTTGTGTAGACAGGAGCCAGCCACTCACACCCACACCACCATCTGTCCGCGCGTCTAGTGCTGTCTACTGCGACACACGTCAGCACGTCTGCCCTTGCCTAAGAACACAGGCACACACAAAGGAGGCTTTTGTTTCTTGAGAGGGGATCAAGTGGGAGCAGCTTGTCTTCAGAACAATGGGAATTTCTGCTCAGTCTGTGAGCCTGCTCTGGAGTTAACTGCCTCTGAGTGCCCCATTAATCTCCACAATTTTGTAATCTCTGAGACGCGGCATATGTCAGCCACATTCACAGAGGCGGAACGTGGATACATGCAGACAAGTGTGCCCTTTGTACGCGTGTGCGCACAGAAACATACGTGGCGTACACAAGCAGACAAAAGAAAAATCCCAAAACCTTAGGACGGGAAGGGAAAAACAGAGTCCATTACAATTGTTTGCCTTAAACCCATCCAGAACCCGATCAAGGACACTTTTCTCTCAGGCAGGTCTCTGCCCTCTAACAAAGTCCATCCTGCCAGTGTTTCTGGGAGTCCTGAAGGCTGGTCCCAGAATTCCACCGTGCAAGGAAATTTCCATTCCTTTTTTGATCCTCTTTTCTAGGCTTTCTAAACTAGAGATGGCCACATGTAGCTGTCGCACAAAACAGCTGAACATGGCTGCCACCTGACCAGAACTTCACTGTCCTAAGGCCACCAGGCCTATGTCCCGCTTCTCTCCTTTACAAGAAACCTCGTCCACTGTCCTTCTATCGCATCTAGGCAGGACATCTAATGATCAAACGTGGGCCAAAGGTCACATTCAAAGGGTAGACTAAAGCCTTCCTGTGGCCACTGAAGATGTCTTCCTGGATGTGGGGGTATCTCAGTCATACCTGTTTACCAAGTATGATTTTTACCAGGAGGGACCCCATAGCTTCCACACCTCAACTCATGGGGAGGCCATGAGAGGGCTTTACCAAACAGGCTGAGTTACATGCCACTAGGGGACAATTTGTCAGTCAAGAAAGGGAAAACTACATTACACACACACATACACACACAGAGAGAGACACACATACACAGAGAGAGAGAGAGAGAGAGAGAGAGAGAGAGAGAGAGAGTTATTTCTTAACACTAAGATGGGATTTACATGTTTTTCAGAATATCTGCAAATTAAAGAGAGACATGAGAACTTGTAGAGAGTAAAGGAAGTAGGGAAAAGATCATCTGTGTAGCTAAGCTCATCTCTGTATTGTCAAGGGCTGCCTACTCTGCCCTTAGTGACCTGAGAGGATGCTATGTGCCGGCTTGGTGTTGTATGGCAACTTCTTCTGAGTTAAAATATTCCATCCTGGAGAGACACTCCTTAAGACTTGGGAAATGAATGGCTCACAAGTCTCAGGAAGTCCCTGAAACTGATGAGATGCACAAAGCCCATCCCTCCTCAAGGTTTTATAGGCAGTAAGGATCGCTGGGAAGGACACATACCACCTGAGCTGCTGGAGAAGCACGAACCCAGTTGAGCTGCCTGAAAGAGACTCTCTGACCTGACGAGCTACCTAAAGTCCTCCAGTAAACACCAGAGCTCCAGCTTTCAAGAGGCATTCCCCATGCTGGGGGCCGGGAGTGGGCCCAGGGATGCTGCTGCCTTTGAGCTGTTCTGCCCTTTTAACTAACATCTCTCTCACCCCTGCAAGGAGACCAGATACACTCACTGGTTCCTTGAACTTGCTTTTGGTAGTATCATTGCTTTGATCTATCATTGGTTTCCTATCTAGGGTCATTAGATATTTGTCTGTGTTTCCCCAGGGGGGAAAAATGTCACACAATCCTTGGTAAAGGGTACTCAAAGGAGAAATGAGCTCTATATTCCCAATGATGCCTGGGCCAGTGCTAGGAAGGACCCAGGGATCCCTTGGTCTGCAACCCACAATCCAATGCCCAAGGATGTGAAATACAGGCTCCCCGCCCTACCTCCTGCTCGACACCTTCAAACCATTCCCTCTGTGGCAGTGGCTGGGCACCCTCAGAGACAGGCTCCAGCTCCAGAGACCAGGAGAGCCAGGCCTTATCTCGTGGAGAAATACTTTCAACTGAAACGCATCTGGGAGAAGCTGTGAATTGGAGAAGGCAGACTGGAGGGAGCACCATGAGCAAGTAAGGAAAGGCAAGCAATCCCACAGCCCAGTGGAGCACCCCACCACGAAGAGCCTCGCAGGGCCAGGGAGAAGTCCGAAGGATTCCGGACAGCGAGAAGAAGGAAGCTTTCGAAATAAGACGTCACTGGCCTTACAACTGTGGAGGAGCAGCCGGGCGTGGTGGCACATATCCCAGCACTCTGGGAGGCAGAGGCAGGCGGATTTCTGAGTTCGAGGTCAGCCTGGTCTACAGAGTGAGTTCCAGGATAGCCAGGGCCATACAGAGAAACCCTGTCTCGAAAAAAACCAAATCCAAAAAACAACTGTGGAAGAGCTTGTGGCCATCCAAGAGGGAGCTTTCCACACGGCTGGAGATACATGTTGACCTCATGTGGAGGTGAAAGAGGGTGACACCCCAGTGACATCACTTTGTCTCTCTGGGCTCCACATCCTGAAGGTCTGACTACATCCCACTGGTGCCTCAGGCATAGCACATGGGCCCTTTGGGGACACTCAAAACCCAAGCCATAAAAGTAGCCCAAACGTGTTTTCAATTCCTTAAAAAAATGACCTGCACATGCATGTATTTCCTGTGCAGTTGTCCCCCCACAAAACCCTACCTTTATAGAACGCGGAGGGATCAGGGTGAAGGGCTGAACAGATCCGCCACTGGTGTGCCGGACACCCAGGGTGCCTTTGCGAACTTCCTCCACACGTCAATTACTGGATATCCCAAATCTGTCGCTATAGTTTGGATCTTAAATGTCCCCCAAAGGTGTGGCCCTTGGCCCAGAAGGTGTGTATGGGGACAGAGCTGTTAACTGGGTGACAGCCAACCTTAGGAACAAACAAGGAATGTGCCTCTCTACAACCTCAACTCCCCCAGACCCTGCCTTCAGTTTGTACAGATGCGAACCTGAGGATAACGCCTTACAACCCAACATAATCAGTCCACAGAACACCCAAACCCAGGAAGAGCAGGACCGTGGCTGGGCCCCGGGAATCCTCGAACTCCTGCCTCCTAGTGAGGCTCTCCGTGGCATTCAGAGGTTCTCTGTGATCTCTCCATTTGCCACCGTGAGCTCTCTGAGGTGTCGGGGAAGGGAAGAGCGGTATGCTGAGAAAATTTCTCTTGAAAACAAAAGAGACAGAGAGGGAAAGACGGTTCAGTGGTTGGAGTTCTTGTTGCTCTTACATGGGGACCTCTGCTCCCACATCAGGCCACTCCCACCCACCGCTCTGGCTCTGGGGCCCTATCAGCCTCTTCTGGTCTCTGTGGGCACATGCACATGAGTGTGTGTGTGTGTGTGTGTGTGTGTGTGTGTGTGTGTGTACACACACACACACACACACACACAAATTAATTTTAAAATATTTTTTAAAATAATGAAGTGAGGGAAAAAAGAGGAGGGAGAGAGGAAGGGAGGGGAGGGGAGAGGAGGAAACGGAAATGCCTGGGTTATCTGGGAGGGTGGGAACGGGGTGGGTCACCTCAGAACATCTCTCTTCCAGTGATTATAAAAGTGAAGAGAGAAAAAGGAGAGATGAGAGGGACAAGGACCTCGGCCACAGACATGACAACTGGACACACTTCTGACAACACAACCAACCATAGGGCAGTGGGAGACAGAAACAGTCCCGCTTTCTAGAAGAAAAAGAAGAAAGCCTAGCAACTTACTCAGAGAGTAGCTTGGAGCCCTCCGAAGGTGACCTGTGGGGAGTCGGAGCTTCAGGGTGACCTGGTGCCTGTGACACCTCGGTGCCCTGTCGAGAACGCAAGATGGAGCTGAAAATGAGTTTGAGAACACCCTGCTGTCAGGGCCGAATCCAGCTGCAAGGAATCTCAAGGAACTCTCCCAAGACTTTAGCTGCTGTTGAGTTTTGCTGCTCTGAATGAAGTGGGTTGCAAGCTGGGGCGTGGATTGGATTCTATTTCGGGAGTGAGAGCGGCTTCAGCAAAATTGGACGCTGTGGACATTTTCAAAGGGGCTTCTCACAATGCATTTTACAAACGGGTTTTCTCTGCTCACTGGATGTTGCCAGAACCATAGAAGCACTTTAGACTGAAGAGAAAGCGCGTGCGGGGGAGGGTGGGAAGGTCGATGCTCTCCCTGCTTTGATCTATCTCCAGTGATGGAGCCGGGGTCATCCTTTAGAAATTTCAGACAGGCCAGGCTCAAACCCTCTGGTGGCTTAATGGAACTCTGAGCACAAAATCAAAGTCTTACCGCGACCTGAGAAGAGTGATGAGTCCGTGGCTCTGATTGTCCCCTCTCCCCTCTCAAACCCCACATCTAAACACCATTTGTCTCTTTAATAGTCACTTGGCCCAAGATGATGAACGGGCATGCACGTGTTTAATTAAGAACACAACCGGGATTAAAGAGCGCCAACATTCCCCGCCCACATGAAGGCCCGCCCGTCAGCACCTTCCAGCCTAGACTATAGACTGAACGCCCCGTGTCTTAGTTAGGATTTCATTGCAGTGAAGACATACCATAGCTAAGGCGAGTCTTATAAAGGAAAACAGTTCACTGGGACTGGCTTACAGGATCAGAGGTTCAGTCCATTGTCATCACGGTGGAAATCGTGGCAGCATCCAGGCGGATGTGGTGCTGGAGAAGGAATTGAGAGTTCTACAAAGGCAGCAAAAGGAGCCTGCCTTCCACATTGGGTGGAGCTTAAGCATAGGAGACCTCAAAAAGCCACTCCCACAGTGATGTACTTAATCCAACAAGGCCACACCTCCTAATAGTGCCACTCCCTACAAGCCAAGCATTCAAATACATGAGTCTATTGGAGTCAGACCTATTTCTTTTCTTTTCCTTTCCTTTCCTTTCCTTTCTTTTCTTTTCTTTTGTTCTGTTCTTTTCTTTCCTTTCCTTTCCTTTCCTTTCCTTTCCTTTCCCTTTCTTTCTTTCTTTCTTTCTTTCTTTCTTTCTTTCTTTCTTTCTTTCTTTATTTTCGAGACAGGGTTTCTCTGCATAGCCCTGGCTGTCCTGGAACTCACTCTGTAGACCAGGCTGGCCTCGAACTCAGAAATCCGCCTACCTCTGCCTCCTATGTGCTGGGATTAAAGGCGTGCGCCACCACTGCCCGCCATCCTACCTATTTCAAATCACCACATTCCACTGCCTAGCCCCCCCTTGGCTTATAGCCATAATGTAATACAAAACGCATTTAGTCCAACTCCAAAAGTCTCCATCATATATCACAGTCTCAACAATGTTTAAAAGTCCAAAGTTCCAAGTCTGTTCTGAGATTCATCCAATCTCTTAACTACATGTCATCCACTATAAAATCAATATAAAAAAAGCAGATCACATACCTCCAACATATCATGACACAGGATATACACTACTGTTCCAAAACATAGGGAAGGGAGCACAGTGACAACAGGGCAAACTCCAAACTCTGCATCTCCATGTCTGATGTCAAAATGTTCTTCAGATCTCCAACTCCTTCCAGCTTCATTGACGGCCGCACATTTCTTTCTCTTGGGCTCATTCCACTCCCTGTTAGTGGCTTCCTCAGGCAGGGATCCCACAGCTCTGGCATCTCTAATCTCTTGGGGTATTCAAGGCAAGCCAACTTCACCTTCACAGCTTCCGTACAATGGCCTTCCACAGCCTCATGCAGGGACACCCCTGACATATTCCCTGGCCTCAGTGGCTTTCCTTATTCACAGAGGGAAATTCCATCCTTGATTATAAAACCAGAGGCACGTAGCTGAAGCTGCCAAGTCCTGCTGCTTGCTGGGGCTGGAATGTTCAATTGCATCTTTACAGGCTTTCCGTTTTCAATGATTTCCTTCGCTCCCTAAGCCTGGCTGTTCTGGAACTTGCTCTGTAGACCAGGCTGGCATGTGTCAATCAGGATCAAAAGCCTGTAAGGTCCTGATCAAAGGCTGTCTTCCTGTCTAAGATCCAGATCACAGGTGTGCCCTCCATTTCTGAATTGTAGTTCATTCCAGACATCACCAAGCTGGCAACCAAGAACAGCCATCACAATCCACCCCTTGTCAACTTGTCAACTATTTCCTTATGTCCAAATGAAAACAATAACCAGGTGGTAATAACACCTAACATAACATAATTATCCCTTGTACAACTGCAAGCTGATAGTAAATTTAGAGTAGGTGGCAATGTCCCCTTTTCAAAATTCTTTTCAAAAATGGACACCTAGCTGGGTGGGCTCTTTCCCTTGGGTCACCACTCCCTCAATTCCTTTAATATCTTTAATCTGTTCATCTCCTTGAACACAGGACTTAGCTCCATTACACCCCTTGGTGCCCCTTTAACTCTTAAACCATACATTTTGTATTTCTCCTTCCTCAGCTTGCTACATTTGATCAAAATGCTTTTCATAAGCGTGAACCACAGGACAGAGTCTATGCTAGGCTGTTTTGATATCTATTTTCTCAGTGAAATCTCTTCACTTTAACCTCAGGCAGACACTTCAGACAAGGGCAAAAAGCAGCCACATTCTTCACTACACTATCACAGGAATAATCTCTAGGCAGCATACTAAAACTCTTCTCCTCTGAAACCTCTTGATCCAGACTCCCACAGTTCAAATCGCCTTTAGCACCAGGCTTCCATGTTTCTATTAGAATGGCTCATTAAGCCCCACTTTAAAGCATCCCATTGCTTTCTTGATCCAATGTCTCCAAATCCACACTCCTCGTAATATAAAAGCCTCAGTCAGGCCTATCACCAATACCCCTCTCCCAGGACCAACTCCTGTCTTAATTAGGGTTTCATTGCTGTGAAGAGATACCATGGCCAAGGCAACTCTTATAAAGGAAAAAGGTGATGGCTGACAGTTTCAGAGGTTTTGTCTATTATCATCATGGTGCATGGCAGCTTCCAAGCAGACATGGTGCTAGAGAAGGAGATGGAAACTGGTTTTAACACTCGGTGGAGCTTGAGCATAAGAGACCTCAAAACCCATCCCAGAGTGGCACACTTCTTCTAGTGCCACAGCTCCTAAGTCCTAATTTCCTAAGGCCACAGCTCCTAATAGTACTACTTTCTATGGACCAAGCATTCAAACACATGAGTCTATAGGGCTGTATCTACTCAAATCACCACACCAAGTATAGGATAAGAATCTGTAAAGATGTAGACTTCTTAAGACTATAGCTCAAGGGCTGGAGAGATGGCTCAGTGGTTAAGAGCACTGACTGCTCTTCCAGAGGTCCTGAGTTCAATTCCCAGAAGATACATGGTGGCTCACAACCATCTGTAATGGGACCCCATGCCCTCTGCTGGTGTGTCTGAAGACAGCTAGCTACAATGTACTCATATACATAAAATAAATAAATAAATCTTTAAAAAAAGAGTATAGCTCAACTGATTAAGTGCCTTCCCTTGCATGGTCTCCAGCACTTCACAAAACCAGACATGGCACCCCATACTTGCAATCCCAAGCACTCAGAGGTAGAGGCTGGAAGATCATAAGTTCAAGGTCATTCATCCTCCCCTACACAATGGGATTCAACGGTAGGTTAGGATAAATGAGATGTTATGATAAGAAAAGAAAAGAAAAGAAAAGAAAAGAAAAGAAAAGAAAAGAAAAGAGAACAACTCAACAATTCCAGCAATCAGCTGTACTGGGGGAAATAGACAAGTAATTAAAGCCAGTGATCAAACACTGCAGAAGAGCCCAGCAAAAATTCAGACACACTTCCAGATGCCTGGGAGCGAATTCATATTTTTCATTCTAGGGAGCATCGGTTTTTTACAACAACTGCAGACCCAGCCTCCTCACAGTGCAATAAACAATTGCTTAAGTGGAATTTAATGACCCGAGACAGACAGTGCTCTGAGCCAGAAAAGAGATGCAGAAACAAAGGTGTATGATTCCTCACCGGACCTGAAATATGGCCTTCCCATCAATAAAAGAACCAAAGGAAGTTTTGGTGGGTTGGGCTGGGATGTGCCATAGTTATGGGGCGTGTGTGCACCACAGAGGAGAAAGGGGGACATTTAAGGAACAGAAACATCCAACCCATTGGCTGTCATCACAAGCTGGGTTACTGCTCCCACCGTGAGGAGATTCTAAGGAACCCAGGGAGTAAGAGGATGCTGACCAGAGAAGTCAGGCTGGAACTAAGCTGGGTTTTCCAAACAAGGAACCCATTCCTCCACGTACCTCCTGAGTTCCCACTAATATGTGCACGGCTGTACTGGGAGCACCCGAGCACGCACGCATGCGGCTGGCTCTCCCCTCCCGTCTCTCCAGTGTTGAAAGAAGACCTACAGCGGCAGGTGGCTCTTCGCCATCCCTCAACCCCCTCTTGGATGAATCAAACAAAAATTACGGCAATTTAAAGCTCTTCCAGGACCTCGTTTTCAATACTAAACCAGATAATATCTCATACCAGAACAGAAAACAAGTGTTCCCATGAGCCAAGCAGAAGGGTTAGTTTTATGCATAGAAAAGAATTGAAAGCAAGCAGAAACAAAACCCCCAAAGCAGACTGGTTCTATGCCGGCTGGGTTCTAGGTCAACTTGACAGGCTACAGTCACGGGGGAAGAGGGAACCTCAACTGACCTGTAGGCAAATCTGTGGGGCATTTTGTTGATTGAGGATTGATGTGGAAGGACTTAGCCCACTTTGGGCAGTTCCACCCCTATGCTGGTGATCCTAAGAGCTATAAGAAAGCAAACGGAGAAGCTGTGGGGATCAAGTCAGTTAAGTAGCACTCCTCCATGGCCTCTGCATCACAATTCCTACCCTGAATTCCTACCCTGACTCTCCTGGGTGATGGACCAGCTGTAAGATGAGATAAACACTTTCCTTCCTAAGCTGCTTTATGCTCTTAGGGTCATGGCATTTTATCAGAGCAATAGAAGTCCTAATAAAGACGCCGTTTTCCAAGTTGCTTTTCTTGATGGGAAGGCAGGAAAATAGAAAAATAAATACCTGATTAATACCAGGTGAGGTCAGGTTACAGTGTATGCACCCATGCATACATACTAGTTTGCTTACTAGTGCTATAAAAAAAAAAACACTGGAAAAAAAACCAACTTATGGAGAAAGAGGTTTGTTTTATACATTCCAATCACAGTCCATCACAGTCCAAGAGAAATCAGGGCAAGAGGCTTGCGGCAGGAACTGAAACTCAGACCGTGGAAGAATGTTGCTGTCTCAGACTGCTTTCGTATACTACCAAGGAGTCCCTGCCCAAGGGTGTCACCCTCACAGTGGGCTAGACCCTCCAACATCAGTCACTAACCAAGAAGATACCCCCACAAGACTGCCTACAAGCCCATCTGATGGAGGCATTTCCTCAGTTGAAAGTTCCCCTTCCCAGACGTGAGTAGTTTGCTTCAAGCTGACAGGAACTAACTAGTCAGGACAAAGTGTGTATGTGTATATGTGTACATGTGTGCTTGTGTGCATGTGTGCTTATATGCATGTGTGCGTGCTTGCGTGCTTGCGTGTGTGTGTGTGTGTGTGTGTGTGTGTGTGTGTGTAAGGTCAAAGGTAAAAGAAACATTCCTTCCTCTCCTCCCATTCCCTTCCTGCCAGCCCCTCTCCTACTCCATTCCTTTTCCATTTTTCAGAAAGGGGCCAGCCTCAAAGGACTGAGTCCCTGCGGGTCCAGTTTAGTTGATTCTGTGGGTTTTCTTGTGGTGTCCTTGTCCCCCTCATGTGCCGGATTCCCCAAGCTCCACTTAATGTTTGGCTGTGGGTCTCTGCATCTGTTTCCATCAGTTGCTGGATGCAGCATCTCTGGTGACTTAGGGCTAGACACCGCACGTGCTATGAGCTCAGCAGAATATCACTGGGAATCATTTCCTTGACTTTTTTCTCCATTTGTGTTTGATTCTGGTGTTTGGGCACAGAAGTTTGGTCTGAGAAACAAACGTGAATGCTCATGGCAGAGAGACAGCAGCAAACCTTCTCTCTAGACCTTTCCTCTGCACGGTGTCAGTGTCTGTTGGACAATGGCAACAGAGTGGACATAAACATGCCAGTGCTTGGCAGAATTTAAGAAGAAGGAGGAGGAGGAGGAGGAGGTGGAGGAGGAGGAGGAAGAGGAGAAGCAGCTTGCAAGCATTCTACCAGCTGATAGATCCCAGGTCTTGCCATGCAGAATTCTCTTAGGTTGTTTGTTTCTCAAGACAGGGTTTCTCTGGGTAGCCCTAGCTGTCCTGGAACTCTGTAGACCAGTCTGGCCTCGAACTCACAGATATCTACCTGCCTCTGTCTCCAGAGTGCCAGGATTAAAGGTGTGCACTGCCATCACCCTGCTACCCATGCAGAAATCTTAAAAAGGCTTCCACCAGCTCTTTCAGTCTTGTCCTTCACCATGAATCAGGGCCTGTCATACTAAGAGCTGCTTCACCAGCCTGGGACCAATGAGCAGAAAGTAGGGTGGGGTGGGGGTGGGGGCCTAGAGCCAACCTGTTGCCTGCTTATATGAGAGCAAAATGACTCCTCATGATGCAGAGGACTGAGCTTTGCTCGTTCCGTTCTTAAGGAGAAGCTGACTCACACGGCCTGTGGCAGCAGATGAAAGCAGCCAATGCTAGAGCTCTTGGCAGAGCAGAACCTAATGAAAGCAAAAGCCCACACGGGCCCCTGGACTTCTCAACCCTCCTCCTTCCTGGTAAAGTGCCCATGAGCACAATTTTCTCTATATGAATGCTCCTAGAAATGCTGGGCGAGTTCCGCCATCTCTGAGTCATCTAACCAAAGTTAATAACAATGGGGAAAAAAATCGAAACTACAGTTTTATGTTGAACCAACCACGTGTTGGACAACAGCTGCATCTAGAGCTTACCTATCTCTGTTCCTGGGGCACTCATAACGTGTCTGCCTGGGAGATAGGAAGATGTTTGAAAGAGACACCAGTGTCTCTCAATCTGTCAGACTATTCTAATAATGGACCCCAAAGGATTGAGAATGTCCCCTACGAACCTCACTCTGCAAGAATGAGAGGACACCAGCCAGGGAGGGGATGTGTCTCCCAGAAAGAGATTTCACACAGTTCTAAGGACTTGTCAGACCACTTACAGGCTGAGACTGAAGCCCCAAACCTGATGGGTCAGTGGTAGGCAGGACCACACCTTGACCAGGACTGCTTAGATATGCAGATCCTTGACCATCTATTTAAACTTTAATGTCACTAGCCACAGGTCCTTGGCCCAACAATGCTGCCAATTATAAGTTTCATAAGATACAGTGGACCTAAATCTAAACAAAGGGTGTTTGGTTACCCCATGGTCTCCCTGCCACTATTGCATACTGGGCGTGTCTCACCAGGCCAGTCACTTGTAGCTCAGAGTTCACCAGTGGAATATTGATAATTAAAGTGAGGGCTTGCTGTTATCTCTTCCCAGTGTGGCCACACTGACTAATTCTTTCTCTGCTTTCCACTATTGATTTGGCTCTTTTTATAGGCTTATTGAAGATGGATGGCCAGACCCATCTTGGGGCACAGACTGTGAACCCCCCCCAAGTTTGATAACAGTCTTATACTACCCCTGACAGCTCCAAGAACCAAAAGAAAGCCAGCAGGAGGCCCAGAAGCCGGAAACATGAAAATGTCCATGGGAAACACCCATGGGCAGGGCCTGCTCTAAGATTTCCCTCTCTTCTAGTCAGAGCAGCAGAGTGGAGACACCCTTGTCTTTCAAAGGTTTAAATGGGAAGATGGTTGTCTTAGGGATAGTGCTGGGTAACAATGCTCTCTCAGAGGAACTCACTCTGTGAGACCAGTATTAATCAATTCCTCCCCATGGCAGCGCCCCCATGACCTAACTATTTTGAAGTAGGCCCCATCTCTTATAAATTCCACCACCCCGGGGGCTGAAGAGATGGCTCAGCAGTTAGGAGCGCTGATTGCACTTCCAAAGGTCCTGAGTTCAATTCCCAGCAACCACATGGTGGCTCACAACCATCTATAATGAGATTTGATGCCCTCTTCGGGTGTGTCTGAAGACAGCTACAGTGTACTCATATGAATGAAATAAATACATCTTTTTAAAAAAAACTTTAAATAAATAAATTCCACCACCCCAATTCTGCCGTCGTGGGGTCCAAGCTTCTGATACATGAACTCTTGGGGAGGGGGGGGTCACACTGATATTATACCCAAACCACAGCAGCTGCCATCACAAATGGAGCACTTCCAGGGACCCCAGGCTCCTTTGTCCGGGAGAGTTCTAACACATGTACTCACATATGAGCTGTTCTTGTACTCCAAGAGGGGCGATTGTGTGCTTGAGAGGGGATGATGCCAAGTAGGAGTGGCTCCTTTTGCTCCTGACCTCATCTGATGCTAAGAGCCTGGGCTTCGGTGAATAAGAGACTGAAGGCCTTTGTTAACAAGCCAGATGCCCTTAGGACCCCGCGTTATCATTACTGTTTGAGAGAGGTCACAGTTCCCAACATGGAGCTAAGGATAAAAATACTCCATGCAGCTGAGAACTCTTGGGTTCCCAGCAGTGGGTTTGAACCAGTGTTCCCTGAAACATCGTCCAGCTCATCGGCCTACCTGGCCTGTAGAGTGCACGGTTTGAGGCACTCTCTAACAAGGACATCGCTAGTGCCCAACAGAACAAAGAGTAGTCATCACCCATGCTTGGGTGTTCGGTGGCATGGGTGGCAATCTCTGGATATCACACACATACAGTATTTCCCTTGAAACTCGATAGATAGCCAGCCAGCCTAATAATACCAGCTAGCCTAATACCAGCTAGCTTGGTGAAGGCTCAAGCCAATGAGAGACCCTGCCTGTTCTAGTTAAGGTTTTGTTGCTGTGAAGAGACACCATGACCAAAGCAACTCTTATTAAAAACAAAAAACAAACAAACAAAAAAAACATTGAATTGGGGCTGGCTTACAGTCTCAGAGGTTTAGTCCATTATCATCATGGTGGGAAGCATGGCAGCATCCTGGCAGACATGATGCTGGAGGAGGAGCTGAGAGTTCTACATCTTGATCCGAGGGCAGCTGGAAGGAGACTCTTCTATACTGGGCAGAACTCAAGCATAGGACGTCAAAGCCCACCCCTATGGTGATGTACTTAATCCAACAAGGCCACACCTACTCCAACAAGGCCACACCTACTCCAACAAGGCCACACCTACTCCAGCAAGGCCACACCTCCTCCAGCAAGGCCACACCTACTCCAGCTTGACCACATCTCCCAATGACACTACTTCCCATGGCCCAAGGATAGTCAAATCACCACAGTACCTCAAACTAAAAGTAGAAAGCACCCAAAACATAACAGTTGAAGGTTGAGGTTGCTTTTTGACATTCTTAAGTGCTTGCGCTTGAGTGCGCGCGCACACACACACACAGAGAGAGAGAGAGGCATTCTAAGAAGAAGTGGGAGAGAGTCATCCTATACAGAGTCCAAATGAGAAAGAAATAAATAGCTACTTTTGAGTGTCTAGACAAACCAGAACATTCTTGGATGACCTTAAAATCTATTTGATCAGCTAGCATATCCGCTCAACTTGAATTTTCTCTACCTTCCCTTTCAACTTCTCAAATACTGAAATTCCCATCTTAAGCTGGAAACAGCGGTCCTACATAGGGGAGAGAAACAGAGATGGACAGGCACAGAAGGACCTGCCCACCCACCCTTTCCAGGGGTATCCTAGGGTGGTGGTGGTGGTGGTGGGGTGTCTTGGAGTCCTTAGAAACCATGGGCTTAATTTCTGTGATATGCCCTGTAAAGACCTAATTGCTAATCAGTTTAAGGAAAAGAACTCTTAATCCCCCCCCCAAAAAAAACCCGGTCTCCTAATCAGACTTTCAAAATGAAGCTTTGGCTTAAAAATAAAATAAAATATAGAATAGAATAAAATAAAATAAAATAAAAATAAAAATAAAATAAAATAAAATAAAATAAAATAAAATAAAATAAAAATAAAATAAAATAAAACAAAACAAAACGTCCTGTTCTTCTGGTCAAGACGTACACTCAATAGTGGCCTTTCTGTAGCCCTCTTCCTTCAGCGGGACAAACCAGCCATGGGGCTTCCTGACAGCAAGCTAGATGGGAAGCCAGGGGCAGCTTGTTAGCTCTCAGACAGTCGTTTTCAATTACATTCTGCTGTCGTGTTGCCTGTGCCCTGGCCTCTCAGAGCCTTTCATCCACCAGCTGGAGCCTCCGGGGCTGTTTAATGCAATCGGTAGCAAAGCAGGGTCCTGACGTCTTGGCCAGATAATGAGAACCCTCCGATGCAGGGCAGTCATTATCCCCGGCCCCTCCCACCCCCACCCCGGTCCCAGACAGGTACACAGTGCAAAGGCCATGTAAGGAAAAACCTTCGTGGTGCCGGTGCCGGAATGCAAGACCATTCGAAGGGGGGAATTGAGAGGGTGAAGCTTTATTCCCACCCCAGACCAATGGAGGCATGCACGCGGTATGACATGAGGGTGGTTAATGACTCTAATCAAGTAGGGCTGGATGCGGTGCAGATGAAATATTGTCACGGAGGCACTGGGAAGGGAGGCTTCAAAGCAAGGCTCCCCCCATCTTAACAAATCTCCTGGATATGCAGGCTCTTTGCTGAGATCCAATGAATGGCAGGCCTGAGACACACCGCTAGGATACGTTTAATTAGCACCGTAGGCTAAATGGGCTTCTGCTCTGCAAAGCCAGCCCGAAGCAAGGGCCTGGAGACGACTTTACCCAGATTGAATTTCCCAGAATGAGGGGAAGGTACTCCAGGGTGGCATCCACCCCTGTGGATCTCTATCCGGAGAGAGAAGAAGATACCCCCCCGGAGGGCTTTTCCAGCTACTAGTACCACCAAGTGTTGTGGCACCATTGGGGCAGAAACATGTCCCCACTGCAGCCCCCCAGAGTCCAAAAGCGTGCTCCAAGGAGCTGAAGTGCTCAGAAGTGAGGGAGAGGCTGGGGGACTTCATGCCAACCACAGAAGAAGAGGAGAGGAAAACCGTTGAGACAAGCGGGGTTCAGCATAGAAAGACGGGGGTCCAAGAAGCGAGGGGGTACAAGAGGGGTGAAGAAAAAAGAGGTGAGATGAGCCAAAACCCAGAACAGAGTAAGAGAAAACTAGCCAACAAGTCAAGGAGTGCCGGTGGACCTCGGAGGAGACAGGAAAGGTTAGTTACCATGGCAACCAATGTCTCCAGTCGCCACACCTGCTTCTGCCTCTACACGCTCACCTGGAAGAAGACTGAATAGTAAAATCCTGGAGTTGACTTTCCACTCCCACACCCCAAGATCAAGGCCAGAACCCACCTTTGCTCATCTACTGCCCCACACTGTAATGTTACCCGAGCCTTTCTCCTGTGTGCTCCAGAGGCACAGGAGGTTTGGTGGCCTCAGGCTCCTTGGACACTGCCGATCCCACAGCTGTCCTTGGCAGGCTTCTGGCTGGGGCATTCCTGGGGCATAGAGTTACTCAACCCTGACTCTCTCGTGCCTGTAGGGTCCTGTCAATCTTCTGCTTCAAGGCTTTGCTATTGTCTGTCTCCGGGCGGAGGAGAGGGGAAGCACACTAGTGAGCCCTGCACTCCCTGTGATCGCAAGCCCCCACTGTGCCTCCCACCCAGTTGTTCACGATTCTTCACATCAATTTTGTGATGCATTTTTACCTAATGCATATATTTATGCATTTCTCTTCGGCAGGGATTGATTTGTCTGTAAAGTACAGTCTGTTGATTCTGAGTGTGGAGATTCTATCCCTGAATGACTCACCTCTCAGAGCAGCTCAGAAAGACTGCCGGCACCCACGTGCTCAGCTCAGCGGCTAAGGAATCCACCTCCAAACCCGGAGTTCTCCATGGTTTCCCACATGAGCAGCCTAGACCAGAGCAATCTCACACTCAAGCTTTACGGGATGGATCTCTTGTAATCTTCATTATTGGTCAAACAAACAAAAACAACTAATGCTTATTGAGGGCCCAGGATAAAATAGGCTTTATTCTACACATCTCATATGTATTAACGGAGAAATTTTCCCAGAAACTTCAAGGTCAAGCAGCTGCTGAAGGATCAAGTCATAACCTTACCCCAGCATGTGGAAACCTACGACCTATTCCCTGACCCTTTCCAACTTGATACCATCTGTGCATTCTGACAACTTGCAGGAATGACCTCCATGGTGTTTCAAATGTGTATCTTATTATGTACCAAAACACTACAGAGAGCAGCACATTTGTAACTTTGTAACGATAGGGCAGGGATGAGTTGTAACTTTGTAATAAGGCAGGGATGAGTTCTTTTGATAGGGAGGAATGGCTCCTTTTAACTCTACCTAGACGCCTTAGCCATTGCAATAAAGCAAGAAAAGCTTTAAAACATCAGAAGGAAAAAAATGAATCTATACTTCACAGACATGACATAGAAAATCCCCAATGTAGGAATGCAAGAAATAACAACACATTTCTTACAACTAACATGAGCATATCAGGTTTTTAGGATACATAAAAGTCGGTTAGGTTTCTACACGCTAGCAATGAGCAATTGAAGTTTAAAACATATTGCTATTTATTTGACATCAGGGACATATAGATATAAAGCTAACCAAATGTGTAGCTTGCAGATGCAAAACAAAACAAAACAACAACAACAAAAAAAACAAAAATAAAAACAAACAAAAAACCCCACAAAAGTACTCAGAGGAAGCGTGAATAAATGAAGAAATATATACAGGATTCATAAACGAAAGACCCGATATTCTAAAGATTTCCATTTTCTCTAAGTTGGGTAACGAATTCAATGGAATCCAAACCAAAATCTCGTCAAGAATTTTTTGTAGATATTGGCAAACTGGTTCTAAATTTGTGTATGAAGAAATGCTGAACAGCACAAAGTATTACACAAATTAAAATAACACTAGGAGACCACTAAGAAGTAAAAAGCAAAATGAAAAGTTTCCATTGCTAAGGGCCAGGCAGGACTTACAGCAAGCGGAAGTCTGGTGGGAGCGATGAACTAGAAAACCACTTAGAAGGACAGTTTGGAAGGATGCTGCAAAGGCTGACATCACACACCATATAACCCCTCAACTCTGCTCCAAAAGAAATGAAAGCTTTCACACAAAGCTATGGGTGAATATTTATAGCGATAGCACTCACAACCACCAAGAAGTGGGGACCGAGTCGGATGTCTTCCAGTTGCAGAATGACTAAATAATGTGTAGTATATCCACATAATGTGGAATATTACTAAGCCATGAAAAGAAGTGACTCTTACTACTTGTGACATCATGAAGTGTTCTCAAATGCACAGTCCCACTTGAAGGAAGTCTGGCTGGGAAGGCTACCTGAATCCACATGTCATTCTGGGAGGAGAGAAACCACAGAAGCAAGGGTTAAAGTAGTAGCCGGGGTTGACGCCCTCTGTGGCCAAAGGTCATTTGGGAAGGTGTTGGGATGGTCTTCTACCCACTTGTAGAGTGGTTAGAAAACTGCATTTTTTTTTATAACTCATGAAACCATGGGCAAGAAGGGAGCTGTTTATATATTTTAAATTAAAATAAGTTTCAAAACAGAGACATACTGTGAATCCCTATTTGGCCTTGAATTTGCTATATAGACTAGGCTGACTCCTAACTCACGGAGATCCACCAGTCTCTGCCTCCCAAGTGCTGGGATTAAAGGCAAACACCTCCAGAGCTAGGTTTAAAATACATTTTATGAATCTCATAAATACCTCTTCTCTCCCAGACAACTGTATAGCCTTAAAATGGTCAGGAAGCTTGAAATTTGACCATTTATAATCTTAAGAGTTTTTTTTTCCAATTTTTTTATGACCAACCTTATCAGAGATGATCCAGACCATGGTGTGTGACCCCGTTACCAATCCCCTTTCCTCAAGGCGGGGCTGCACCCACCCCAGGTCAGATGACAGCGCCACTGCGAACTTCACCTGAGTTCAAAACCCAATTCCGTGCCTTCCCTCGGCCCCTTGCAGCTCGCAGGCTCGAAGCAGCATCAATTTACTTCCAGTCTTACAGGATCAAAAGAAGCTTCTGGTTTGTCCCCAGGCAAGATAATGATGGTAAGAGGAAAAAGAATCCAAGCTAGGGGTGAACATGTAGGAAAAAACCCTAATGATGATCCCACATGCTCTGAGGCTGGGGAGTAGCTCAGGGGTACAGCGCTGGCTTCGCTGCATTAGGCCTTGAGATTGCCCGCCCCTTCCCCAGCACTGAAGGAAGAGGAAAGCAAGTCCTAAATACTTGAACCAAAACGCTACCCTGTATTTTAAAAAGCTGAAAAAAAAAAAAAAACCAAGCAACAGCTACAAAACAAAACAAAATAATACAGGAAACCACAGAGTCGGCCGCTTCTGGGAGCAGCCCCTCTAAATCTCTGAGTAATAAAAGCCCGGCAGGAAGATCCTGACCCGGTGGTGGGGCTCTGGCCGCTTCTCAGTTGCTTCCTGAGCGCACATTAAAAACACATTACCCTGTTTAATAGACTTACGAGCTGAAATGGATGTGCCGGGCTCTTATAAATATAAAGAAGCCTGCTAACCAAGCAAATGTTACATTTTGCATAAGGAGGCAGTACCCTAACTCCTCTGTAGAACTTCAGGAATACCTCAAGCAGAGCTGCAGGCACTGGGCTCCAAAGCTCCCGTGAATTAAAAGGGATTTCATTCTATACTGTCAGGATTAGACGCCCAAGGTTCGTTTCTCTCTCTCTCTCTCTCTCTCTCTCTCTCTCTCTCTCTCTCTCTCTCTCTGCCTCTCCCTTTCCCTCTCTCCTCCCCCTCTCTCCTCCTCCCCCCTCCTCCTTCCCTTCCCCCCTCCTACCTGATATTCAAGGCCTTTGGGGGTGACATATGTGCCCCCATGGAATGGTGCTCTAGCCAGGATACAGGTCTCCCTGGAACCTCAGAACACAGCTTCACTCAGAAACTAGAACTCTGTGTGGCTGGGTGAGCACAGGCACAAGGGAGAGACGGTACAGTCACGAGGAAACCAAAGTGAGACTCCTCTGATGTTCACTCTGGGCAAGCGATGTCTTTAGTTCATTGGGGCTTAGCTACAGAGTACAAATGGGTGAGGGGTTATGACAAGAGCATGGGGGACCCCAAGGTAGTCTCACTGGAAAATGTTCTCCAACCATGTCAAGAAGGCTCCCCCAGAGCTGCAGACTGGGTGCTCCCAGTTAGTGAACCTTCCCCAAACTATATAATCTATCAAGTCTCCAGGCCTGAGGCCATCTACAGTTGGCATAGGATTATACAGAAACAGCTGAAGGGGCACGTGGGTGGAGCTCAGGTTTCAGATGAAGTCCCACCCACCCTCCCCCCTACTCCTCTGAGCAGGTCTGGCCATCAGCAGTGCCCAGGCCTGCTCCGGATGACCACTTGAAGCAGGAGCGGCTGCTCTGATGAAGATGGAGTCTGTTTTGCTCGGAGAACAGCGCTCTGACACCAGCCTACCCAGCCCTAGCTGACTACAGAGCCTCGAACTACAGTCAAAGAATCTCAAAGGAGCAGAGAGAGGCCATGACTCCTTGTCATGCAGAACTCCTTGCGGCTGATGCCTGCTTGTGGGAAGAGGCTTTAAACGCTGGTGCAACAGTTGATCTTGATTGTCACCTTAGTGGCATTTAGAATCGCCATGGAAACACACTTGTAGGCATGCCTGTGACGATGTGTCTACACTGGGATAACTGAGTGGGGTAAGCACACCTTAAATGTGGGTGGCACCAAGCTGGGGGCTGGAGTTGCAGGCCTCTCCCTCCCACTCCCTCTGTGCCTTGAGTGATGGTGGTCACGATGTGACCACCTGCTTCATGCCTCTGCAGCCATGACTTTATGCCATGACGGCAGTACCCTCAAACTGTGAGTCAAAATAAGTCCTCCCCTGAGCTGCTTTTCTTAGTTAAGTTTCTGTCGCAATGGGAAAAGGATCTCACACAGATGGGCTGATTTGGGAATCCCTCCCTACTGCCCGGAATCCTAACCCCACATATCCTGAGATGAACTCTACATGGAGTGAGGTCATTAAGACTAGGTCCTAATCCCATAGGCCCCCAAGTCCTCACAAAAAAGGAACCAGGGCCAGATTGTGTAGCAGTTTCCTCTAAATTAAACCCTTCCATTTGGGGGCAGGGGATATCTTAAGATACAGGGTATTAGAGAACGTGAAACAACAGGGTATTTTAGAATAGAATGTTTACAAGAAGGAGAAACAGGAGGATTTTTCCACTGGGAAGTGAAACATTCCATCCTGCAGGGAAGCGCCTCAAGTCAGGAAGTAAGAAACTCAAAGTAGCCCCAGGAAGTCCCTGAAACCAACTAGAATCACTAGGTCCCTCCCTCCCTCACCAAAGGTGTAGACGCAGAGTGTTGAGAACAGTTCTCGGACAAGCTAAGCAGCCAGGAAGAAGCAGGAACCGGCTGAGCTGCCCCCAGCAAAGGACAGCAGCGGCCACTGGCAAGCCAAGGCCCAGGCTCTGAAGAGGCTGCCCTGCCCCTAGACCCTTCTGTCTAACTTCTGGGGAGAAGGCATTCCCTCTGCGTCCCATGCCAGCATGCTTTGTCAGGGCAGCTCAGTCAGGTTCGTGGAAATGCCGCCGCATTGCCTTCTGGCTGGGCCACCAGAGAAAGTGATCCCAGACCACTGCCGACCTCAGGAAAAAAAAAAAAAAGAAAGGGAGACAAGGAAGCAGGCCAAGCGCTAACTGAGTTTTAAGCTACTTGCACCATATATAACAATCTCTCCAGAAGCTGAATGAGCATTGAAGATGTATCCTCCAACAACAATCCCATAAGCAAGGACAGGCAACTGCCCCCCACCTGGATGCGTGGAGCCCACTTCAAGAAAGTGCAACTGGTTATTTATTTACTTCATTCTAAACACCCACCAAGATAAAGAGCTCTTGGCTAACACATCCTCACCAACATCCTCACCAGCATCCCCCTCACCATCCCCCTCACCATCCCTCTCACCATCCTCCTCATCATCCCCCTCACCATCCTCCTCACCATCCCCCATCCCCCTCATCATCCCCCCATCCCCCTCACCATCCCCTCATCCTCCTCACCATCCCCCCATCCCCCTCACCATCCTCCTCCTCACCACCACCATCACGACCATCTTAGCCCTTTGTTTTATCAGCCTTCTGCACACAAAAAAAGCCACTCCATATTTTATGTTGTTTCCTTTCTTTCCTCACAGCACATTTTAATATCCACCATGCCTTATTCCCACCCTTGACCGCCCCCCCCCCAACACACATACAAACTCCTTTTTTGTTCCAGACAGGGTTTCCTCTGTGTAGCCCTGGCTGTCCTGGAACTCACACTGTAGAGCACGCTGGCCTCGAACTCCGAAATCCCCCTGCCTCTGCCTGCCAAGTGCAGGGATTAAAGGCGTGCGCCACCACCACCACCAGGCACTCCTTCCCTTTCCATGAAATCGGGGTTACAGGCCAGAAGAGATGAAGGGGGAAAAACTCTCCCTTAACTCAAAAAGGATGATAATTCAAAACTGTTGACAGGAGACACTGAGGCATAGGTGTGCACACTGGGGTCCCAGAGGATCTGAGGTGTGGTAAAAAGTCACCGCCCTCTGCCCTCCAAAAACACATAGGTCGGATCACACGTCAAAGACAAAGGGATGGGGAGGGGTTGAGATACGTGAGCAGAGGCTAAAACAGGGTCGGGATAGTAACCAGAGTGTATGCTTTACTGTGTATGAAACTGTCAAAGTCGGGCGGTGGTAGTGCACGCCTTTAGTCCCAGCACATGGGAGGCAGAGGCAGGTGGATTTCTGAGTTTGAGGACAGCCTGGTCTACAGAGTGAGTTCCAGGACAACCAAGGAAACCCTGTCTCGAAAAACAAAAAACAAACAAACAAAAAAAAAAGTCAAAGAACTCAGTGTAACAGACACAAGTACAGGAAAGTTCTGCAGATTTAAGAAGCTGCTGAACCCTTCAGTGTTCATATACAGATCCCAGATACATGTATAAATACATACAAACATACAACTGTTCACAGTCATGTGAACATCAACATGTCAAGATGTTCTCTGCCAAATCCTTGAGAGCAGCAGAACACTAGAAAAAAGCTAAATTAATGAAATTCATCTAAATATCGAACACTAGGATTAATCATGCAAGGTCATGGTCAGTAACAGGAATGTGTTGATCTAAGAGTGCCCCATATGGTAATGAAAACTGATCAAGTCCAAAGTCACAAGATACAGCAATTCTCAAAGGGTACAGGGGAACCGGAACCAATGCTTGCATCCCTGGTAGGGGGATTAAATTACAAGTGATTTGGGTTTGCAGATAAAACCACTCTTTCTTTTAAACCCTTTGCCATGACATGTGAATTTGAAGAAAGAAATGAGGGGGTGTGTAGGTAGATGGGTAGGTGGACAATGGAAAGAGAGAGAGAGAAATATGTGAGTGGGGGGGGATGGAGGGAGGGTGGGAGGGAAAGGGACAGAGAAACAGAATGATATGGTTGTAAAGGAAGTCTTAGCCTTGCTACATCCCCAAATAACCCCAGCTTTGGGAATAGCTGATGTTATAAGCGTTAGGCACCGACAGCCATCGACAGCCAAGTGTCTTAATAAATGCTTTTCCCAGCTTGCCTGCTGCAACCACACAGGGCAGCTGAACTTCCCTCCCAAGGCATGGCTTCTCTGGCTTTTCCTCCCGCTGAACCAATTAAAGGACATGATAGCAGTGGCGTGATTATTTTTTTTAAAGGCTGATGTTTGTCACTAGATGCCCATTAAGCTGGCCTCCTTGCTCCAGTTACAGCGAGCAAACTAAAGGACAAATCCAGATGGCACAGACAGTGTCCCCCCCCTCCAGGCTTGGTCCACAGGAAGCCGGTCAGCGAGTGAGCATTATCAGGTTTGAGAGTATCCAGATGCCTGTCACCCACAGGTGCACCCAGGTGAGAAGAGATAGCAAGTGATCTTCAAGGGTCACATCCGGGCCTGGGTAGGAACGGGTAGCAACGGCCACAAGAATTGCTTGGCAACCTAGTAAGAGGCTGTGCCTGGCGTTCAGCTGCAGGGGAGAGGGCCGAAGCTCCCTCCTACACAGACCCACCACTGAACACAGGGTTGCCTGGAAAGATCCAGAAATCTCCCAAGGCTCCCTGGGAAAGGTCCACCGTGTGGTGAGAGAGATAAACCAGCCTATAAAGTGTTTGCCTTGCAACCGTGAGGTCCTGAGTTCAAGCCCCAGAACCTACAGAAAAGAAGCTGGACATGGTGGTATGTGCTTGCGATCCTAATTTGGGGAGATGGAGAGAAGCCAGATTCTGGGGTTCTCTGGCCAGCATGTCCAGTTCTTCTATAAGAGGATCACAAAACAAGGAAATAAATACAGATCCTTAGGGATGATGGCAAAGGTTGTCCTCTGGCTTCTACAACACACATACCCATATCCCTGTGTGTGTGTGTGTGTGTGTGTGTGTGTGTGTGTGTGTGTGTGCACGCGCGCACGCACGCACGCGAGTGTGCTTGCCAGTTTTTACCTTGTTTGATTGACAGCCACCACTACAAATCACCCCTGGTCACCCCAACTCCTTTGGCTTAGAAGACAAGGCAGTAGAGCCAGGCCAGCTTTCCTACCCCACACCCACTGCGACATCCTCACGAGGCCGAACATGACTTGAGCAAAGAAAATTGCTAGCGAGAATTCCCAGAGAGACCTGCGTACCTGTGTTGTCAGGACTTGGCACGAAAAAAAATGACAGGTTTGATGGAAGATCGCCCTTGCCTACAATCCCGTGAGAGGACAGAGGCAAAGCCTCAGGCGGTCTAGGCTGAGTAGGAATGAGATACGTTACAGGCGGCCGAGGGCAGCTGAGATGTCTGACCCTCTCTAGCTTGAGATCCTATTAGATGAATTTTATTTCCTGCTTATATTTCAGCTGGGAAGTTGCAGAAGGGCCCACCGGAGAGACGGCCGCCAACGCGTTTGCTGGTTAAGGTGTTCAGAGAAGCATCTGAACGGAGACCACTGAGCTCCGGCTGCACAGGGCAGAATCCAAGCACACACTGGACCCCTCTGAGATTTAAGAAGTGTTGGCTGATTCCTTTGGAGAGACCCTTCCCTCTACATCAGCAGAGAAAGATGCCACTGTTGTCTTTAAAGTTTTCGGGCTCTACACACACAACTCGAGAGACGGATGTATGCACTGCTTCCTCAGATGAATCAGAAAATCAACAATCACACCAAGAGGGCACTCCTCGGGGCTCATGGGTGATGGGGAGAGGGAGGGACGGAAGCGCATCCTTTCTAAGGTAAGTCAGCCCCATCCAATTCGGAGTAACCCCTGTCCATTCACCAATTGGAAAGGCAACAAAACAGGACGGCTTGCACAATGGGCGAGAGTTCGCATGAACAAATGAGAGAAAAGGGCATGGGCAGAGGCCACCGTGAGCGGCGGGGCGAGCGGCCCGGAAGAGCCGAGTGCCCAGCATTCCCTTTTCTCTTTCCACCGGCCTGGGTCTGACCCTCCCGCCCAGCACAGCAGCAGCAGCAGAAGCTTGCCTGAAAGAAGCCCAGTGCTACCTATCCGGATGGAAAGTTCGCTCTCGGGGAAGAGCAGCCCGGTGGGGTCCCTGGGATCAGACTTCTTCATCAATGCGGGGTCCAAGTTCAGCGCCAGGGCCGTGTGGGGGTCTTCCGCAGCACCCTGAAACAAGAAGCAGAAGTGTCACTACACCCTTCCCATGTCCTTGGGACTCCCCATCCTCAAGGCCCACAAGGACCCATGTCCTGCTAAGAGTACCAGGGCTGAGTACCTGACATGGCCCATGGTTAGACTATCAGGGAAGATGACAGGCTTTGGGGGAACATGGCTTGACAAGTTTCAAAACCCAAGACCTAAGGAGTCGCTGCTGATCTCCCAACCGGTGACTCCTCCGCAAGCTGTCCGTTGATGCTGGATTCCTGGTGGAACACCCTTAGATTCTGACCTAAGCAAGTAAGCCTATGGCACCACTCATCCATCCATCCCACATGTAGCTGCCTTCGCTGGTCACTGTGACACAATGCCAGACAGACAGCCCAAGGGAGGAAGGAATAATGTTGCTGACTATTTCAGATGATTCAGTCTACAAGGGTGGAGAGGCCATGGCGGAGCGATGTGGTTTGCCTCCAGGCAGCAGGGAAGCGAAGAAGAAGAAGAAGGAGGAGGAGGAGGAGGGGGAGGGGGAGGGGGAGGGGGAGGGGAGGAGGGAGGGGGAGGGGGAGGGGAGGGGGAGGAGGAGGAAGGAGGGGGAGGGGGAGGGGGAGGAGAAGGAAGGAGGAGGAGGAAGGAGGGGGAGGGGGAGGGGGAGGGGGAGGAAGGAGGAGGAGGAAGGAGGGGGAGGGGGAGGGGGAGGAAGGAGGAGGAGGGGAGGGGGAGGGGAGGAAGGAGGGGGAGGGGGAGGGGGAGGAGGAAGGAGGAGGAGGAAGAGGAAGGAGGAGGAGGAGGAAGAAGAAGAAGAAGATGAAGAAGAAGAAGAAGAAGAAGAAGAAGAAGAAGAAGAAGAAGAAGAAGAAAGGGAGGGGAGGGGAAGGGGGAGGGGAGGGGGAGGGAGGAGGAGAAGGAGGAGGAGGAGGAGGAGGAGGAGGAGGAGAAGAAGAAGAAGAAGAAGAAGAAGAAGAAAGAAAGAAAGAAAGAAAGAAAGAAAGAAAGAAAGAAAGAAAGAAAGAAAGAAAAGGAAACAAACAGTCCGTACGTATCCACCCTTCTCTGTTTCTCCACATATCCCACCCAGTCCTGAGCGGAGACAATGATCCGGCCCACATGCAGGACCGGTCATCCTCTCTCACAGGCACTCTGACTGACAAGCCTCGCTAGTTTACAATGAATCCAGTCAACAGAGAAGGCCAGCCACTGCAAGGTCATCACTTGCCAACACTCAGGTACCTCACGTTAAGCCACAGTGCTATACTCCTGGCACACTTAAAAGGATCGCATGCTCCTCACAAAATGAGATGCCTTCTGTCCCCTGAAAGTCCTCGAGGTCACGGTCTCAATGTCACCCAAGAGTTCAAAATCTCTTCTGACACCTAAGGCTTCTTGACACCTCATAGACAGAAAGTCTTGGGAAATCAAACAGTAAGGCACATGCCCAAGTAAGGAACATTCCAAGTTCAAAATTGAGGAATGGGAGAATAGTTCAACAGGGAAAACATGAGATCCTGCACCTCAACATCTAGTATCCAGTGTCCTAATGTGAGCTTCTATGGGCTTGGACTTCCCCAACCTCTGTGGCCAAGCCCCCTGCACTCCCGCTACCACCACCATGCAGCCTTTCTCTTGGGCTAGCCCCGCCTACTCCTTTGCCTTCCCTCCGCAGATGGCGCACAGCCCATATTCCTGCCGTCCCCAATATCCTACAGTCTTTGACGGCAGCTCAGGCCTCACTCTCACAGATTCACACACACCAGCTTCTCGGGATATGCTCACACTGAGTGTGTCATCTCTAGGCTGGTCTTGCATGCTGGATGGATAATTTCCAAGTCTGCTACAATGTTAAATAACCAGACCAGCTTGGACCACAGCTAAAAGTGACCTGTGCCTGTGTGCCTGGACAAGCTATAGGCGCCTGGGTGGCAGAATCTGAGAAAACAATTCTCTGGATAGCCCTGTGCAAGCGGGGAACCCTGGTGCTCACTATTTTACAAGAAAACTCCTCCAGAGGAGTTTGTGGATTGGTACATTGGAGTGTGCTATGAGCGGGGTCGGGCCAATATCCAGTTGTCTTGGTGCAAAACGTTTGGTGTCTCTTTAACATAACTGATCCCTTTGCAAACTACGCCCCTCTTGTCCATAACTTGCTCCTGTTCTAGTTAGACTTCACTTTTTCACATTCTTCTGTTCTGCTTTCCTGCTCATGATCCTCACTATAAATCTGGCTAAATGCAGCAAACAATAACTATCCACCTCCCACCTCCCCACCCCCACCCCCCGTGTGTGGTGTGTGTGTGTGTGTGTGTGTGTGTGTGTGTGTGTGTATTCACGATGCATCCACAGAGGCCAGAGGCATCAGATACCCAGGGAGCTGGAAATACAGGTATTTGTGAGTGCCTGCTGAGAATCAAACTGTAGTGTGTGCGCTCTTACCCACTGAGCCATCTTTCCAGCCTCAATTTGAATGTATCCTCCCACCATTAGACATCAGTGAAATGCAGACAAGTGTCTCTGCCGGGTTATAATATGAAGAATCCAACTCTCCGCAGAGCGCTTCTCCCCAGCCGGAGTCCACTCTTTACCGTCTGAGTTCCTTGTGGAATTCGGGTCTCCTGAGTGTCCAGGAGGATCGCCCATTACGCTCCGCCTACAGCTGCCAGGGCATCCACAGCCCACATTTCTAAATGCTTTCAAATTGTCCCCGCACACCAGTTCCGAAGGCTCGAGAGATGTGTAATCAGGGTTAGTCATGCCAGTCTCCCAGGCCTGGTATCAATTTTCTGCATTTGTTACTTCTGTGTCACCGTAACCAAGACACCCGGCGGAAGACCAAGGGGGGTTGGAAGAGTTTATTTTTCTCCCAGTTTCCGAGGCTTTCAGTCCGCCACAGTGGGGAGGGCATGACAGCAGACTGCAGATCACAGAATGGTTGATTGTCCGCACGTGTGCATGCACACACACACACACACACACACACACACACACCTCTTTTTGTTTCCTTATGGCCATGATGATCAAGAAAAAGAAAAAAGAAAACCCAAAGACTCAGCTATTTTATTTGATCATTTCTTTCCAATTAAATATTAAGCATAAGCACTTCAGGGTGCCTCACGTCTTATTTGTGTTTGTTTTCTCATGTGGCAATAGTGTTCTTTATTGTTCATCAGACTTTCTATGGAGTACTTTAATAAGAGTACTACTATCCTGTTTGAAAGGAGGAGAAAGCCCCCATTCCTGCTTGGCCAGCCCTACACAGCCCTCAGCTTCTACGCCTGGAATCCTGGAATCCCCGCTCTGTCACACTGAGTGGCATCTGGCTCTTGGCATCATGGTCAAGGCTGGCACCACAGATGGGCAGAATCCTGGGTGGAGGAGAGACTGAGCGAGCCAGTCCACACCTCTGCAGAAGGCCCCACGCAGCCCCTCCCGGGTGACAGCTGGTATCTGTGTGATGAGCCGTGGGCCACGGAGTCTCAGTTCTTTGTTTGTTTATATGCTTTAATTATTCCTAATTCTCCATCTCCCGCTGGTATCTGACAGATCACCACCGCAGTAAGAGATGTGCCTCGCCATGAAAGGGTGACGGCTGGCTTCTCTTGACGAAGAACTGGGAGGGAGGAAGATGGAGGTGGTGGTGGTGTAGGGAATAACTTCATTATGGGGGGTGGGGGGGGAACACCAGTGCCTTCATGTGCACCAAGCAGCTCATCCAACAGAAGCCCCCCAGCAGGGCACACCCTGGAGTCAGTCCGACCGATATAGGACAGTGGTAGTTAACTGGGTGACTTTAGTCTTTCCTCTCCGGACCTCAGAACACAAAGAAATAAGTATCTCTGGCTGTTCCAGTGGGCATGGGTGGCTCTTCTGGTGTCATGTACAGGACAGCCTCAGAGCAAATGACAATAAATGACAACATCCCTAATGTGGAGAAGCCCTGCTTTTTGAAAGATTCCGGCTGCCTGGGCCCCCTCACAGCTTTCCATGTGATTACAAATTAATGCTGGGAGCTCTGAGCTCTTGTTACTACCAAGAAAAGAATTCTGTCACTTTCTCTAGGATGACTGCTGCCTGCCTGCCTGCCCTCACGACTCAATACATTTTTAATTAAGCATCAGCTGTCTACCAGCAGTGTAGCTCCTCGAGATATAAAAGAGCCAATCCCCATAGCGGCAGGAACTGCCCCTTCTCCTTTGAGAGACCAACAGGCCAATCAATGACCGATTGAACAATTGCGGACGCTGATGGTGACGGTGCTTGGAAGAAAGGCACTGGCAGGATGGCTCAGTGGATAGGGTGTTTGGATCCTGAACATTCATCGAAGAGCCAGGCACGGTGCTGGTGCCCGTGAGCCAGCTCTGGGGAGGTGGAGACAAACCGATGCCCGGAGGCCATTGGTCAACCAGCTTAGAGAACCAGGGAGTCCCAGCTTCAGTGAGGAGACCCTGTTTGAGAAGACGAGGCAGAGCATGACAGAGAAAGACATCGGGCATCAGCCTCCGGTCTCTGCACACATGTGTACATGTGCTTTCACCCACACATAGATACACATGTGTACCCCGTAAAAAGCAAGCGAATGCATAAACCAACAGGGACAGCTGCGCTGCGGCCGAGGGTTACAGCCACACTTGCTCCTGGCTTTGTGCTGGGTATGTTCGGAGATTTGCACAAGCTTTGCCATTATTAACCAGGGAGGTGTGGTGTGTGTGTGTGTGTGTGTGTGTGTGTGTGTGTGTGTGTTCCGTGAGTTCCTGTGGAGACTGCCCTCTTTGTGAAGGGGGCATTAAAAAAGGAAACAGATCGTGGCCATCAGACCCCTCAGCTGCTCTATCACCCCAGACGCCGGTGACCGTATTGCTTCCTGCCCACGGCTTAGGGAGCAGGGGGGCTGTATGATAGCAAGATCCCACCCCCAATTGCACTCAGAAGCTGCCCTTTTAAGGCCAGAACGATGGCTTGGAAGGTACAAGCCTGAAGATCTGAGTGTAGCCCCTAGACTCCAGGGGGAGAACAGTCCCTCCATGTACTTCCCTTTGCACATGCACCTGTGTTCATTCTCCTCTCTCTCTCTCTCTCTCTCTCTCTCTCTCTCTCTCTCTCTCTCTCTCAATCACACAAAACCAAGTACACATTTTTTAATTAAACTGAGCCCTGCCCCAGAGATGTTATTTATCTTATTTTACATGTGTGCCTACATATATCTGTGTTTGTGTGCCACCTGAGTGCTGGTTCCCACAGAGGTCAGAAGAGGGCATACACTCTCCTGGAACTGGAGTTTTGGATAACCGGGAGCCACTATGTGCTGCTGGGAACTGAACCCAGGTCCTCTGAGAGAGCAACAAGTGTTTTTTTTTTTTTTAATTTTTATTTTCTATATTCTATGTTTACATTCCAAAGGCTTTCCCCTTTCCCAGTTCCCCCCCCCCCCGCCACCCTACGTCCCATAATTCCTCTCCCCCCCAACTATTCCCCAATCATTCCCCCTCCCCCCACGGTTTCTCTACAAAACTGGATCCAATCTTTACAGGCCCAGGGTCCTCTCCTTTCTTCTTCTTGGGAATCATTTGACTTGCTAATTGCAACAAGTGTTCTTAACAGGGGAGATGGAGCAGGACCAGGATAGCTCCGCTGCGTCCATGTCTGCCTGCCCCCACCCCATGCTTGGACACACATTTACCCTTCAGAAGGCTGGGGGGCCTTATATCTACCGTAGCATACTGACCACAGCTCAGATATGCCTGTCATTATAAGAAGGGGAGAATGGCGTGACATCGATACGACTTGGCCACACGAAGAAAGAAATGCGGAAATGCCGGCGCGGGTTAGGTGAGATGGGCCGGGCACGCAGAATGTCTAGCACCACAGGCTCTCTCTGGCTGAAGGTGGTTCTTGACATGGGAAGACAGCACTGCTGAACTGGGCGAAGCTGTCTCGCTGCACACCTGGTGCCCACGTGAGATAGTGGCACGAGTTCTGTACACGGACGCCCTCTGTAAACTCAGCCTCAGCCTGTGCAGGCGGCATCAGGAATGGAGGGTGTACGGCCTCCATGTCTGTCTTATGCTGTGGTAACTCTCCTGATGTGGTAGCTCATGCTGTGGTAACTACCTGGATGTGGTAGCCTTCTCTCCCAGGATTCACTCACTCTAACCTCCAGGGACTTTCCACTCACACTCCCTCCTTGAAACCCGGTAGCCCCCACGAGATGCACAAAGAGGCACACATCTCTCCAGGACACACACGTGACTGGTGCCAGCTGCTCCTGGCGTTTTGCCTCAGTCCTTCGTATGCCTAGCTGAGTGAGTCACCTTCCTCCCTGTCCCCAACACAAAGGCTTTGGATAGCTCGGGCTTGCTGTATATCACCTAAGAGCTTCCAAATGGCAATGTGAAAAATATACAAGCCCCTTCCCAAAACTGCAAAAAGAAATGTTCTATGTCGTTTTCACCCACCCGCCTGCGGCCTCTTGCCCTGCCCTCCCTCCATCCCTACCCACGACCCTTAACCCAGCTCTGCACAGGAAGCCACAGTGGGCTGCTGGGGGTGGGGCACAACACCCATCTAAGGCTCGAGAACCGAGGATCTCCATGATTGTACAGTGGAATTACAATTATTACCATTGTTATTATTACTTTTACCATGCGTGGTTTGAGACCAGTGCCTGGCCCACAATACGCAAGACGGTTTCCACCCACTCCTGCCAGGAGGCAGGAGCCGAGAAGAGCATTCTTCAGAAGGAAGACAGAGGAAGTAGAGAAGGGGAAGGGGAGATGAGATGAAAAGAAAGTGGGGCGGAGAGGCAGACAGGGGCAAGGTGAGTGCCTGCGTGAACACAAAAGGCCTCAGGGTGCAGAATGTGCGCAGAGAACGAAACGCTGATTTTCTGGTCACCGTGGTTTGCAGTCCCCAGGTGAGCAAGAAAGTGCCCAGAACCACCCACAAACTCACGCTCAAAATAAATCAAGATGGCTGGAGAGCCGGCTCCGTGGGTAAAGAGCTTGCTATGTAAGCTGGATGACCTGGGCTTGGGTCTCGGCTACCCACGTACAGCTGCAGCAGGGCGCACATCTGAAATCCCTGCACTCCTACTGGAAGATAAGATGAAAAGGCCTGGCCTCTCCTGGCACTCCTAGGACAGCTAGCCAGGTCCAGGCAGTGCTGAATGATAAGATGTCTTAAGCAAGAGAGACAGGTGTGGACAGACTCCTACAGAGGAAGTATAGCCAAAAACACCAGAGAGCATCATGGGAGGGCCAGATCGCCCTCAGGTGGTAGCATCCCAGGGCTTTCTCACATGCTGCTGGCTTTCCCAGAATTCTTTGCTGCTAGCTTTCCCAGCATTCCCAGCGTTCTTCACCTTCCACTCTCCCGTGTTGTTTTATCCTCGGGTAGAAGATAAAACAGCAAACTAAATGTAAAGCACAATTACATGAATGAGTGGGTACCAGACCCCCAAGGACCCCTGCCGTCCTCCTAACTCACTGTAGACCCACATCAGGCATATCTACCCCATGTCACTAGTACTCTCTGCTTCCCTGCTGGGCATCTCAGAGCCACCAACAACGGAATCTAGGGAGAAACAGGCGGGCCAGGCTCTCTCACGCTAGCTGTCCGTGGGATTTGCCCTTCCAAGTTCTCATGCACCAGCCGCCATGCTCTCGGGGTTCAGAGTGGGGACTCCTTAACTTTTTCTGGGTATTAGACTGGGCTTCCCAGTCCCCTAGAACAAAGATTGTCTAATGGGGTCTATGAGAAGCTCAGAACTCTCCGGGAGAAGTCAAGAGAAAGGTCACAGAATTAACTGGTCCCCGCCCCCTCCCTGTGGACCTTCTACCAGGGAGACAGGAGCAGAGTCCAGAAGAGGAACTCTGTCCTCAGGGACCCAGGCAAGGATGAGGAAGGGCACACGGGGACACCTGCCTGGAGCCGCACCTGAGCTTGGCTTCCCCCATGCCCCGCCTCTACCTCCCTGCCATCCCCACTTAACCCCAGACACACAAGGTGACGGTGAATAATTGATGCTGTTTTTATGACCGAGAAATTGCCATAAAACTGACACTGGTAACATAATCTTAAATTATTCCGCATAATGGAAAAAAAATTAAATGTCGCCTTTGATCGCCAGCTAGACTATGAATGGCGCTTACATAATAAATGACTTTCTCTCCAAGGGAGCCCTGCACGGCCTTCTGCCCGGGGCCAGATGGACTCGCGATGAGGAATGGCCATCCTCAAAGCAAATGGAGACACAGAGTGGCAGACACAGGGCTTGGGGCAGGGGCCTACCTCAAGTCCTAAGATTTCTATCACGAATGTGACCCTTACCTCAGCTCACCTAGACACTCGGGGACTGTGGGCCACAGTGCTGTATAAAGGACATGCCTTTCAACTAGTCCAGGGCACGAGGCTACATCTCTAACTCAGCCCTGGTCCCTCGTTCTTTTTTTTTCTTTTTAAGATTTATTTATTTATTTTCTGTATATGAGTACACTGTAGCTGTCCAGATGGTTGTGAGCCATCATATGATTGCTGGGAATTTAACTCAGGACTTCTGCTCACTCAGGCCCAAAGATTTATTTATTTAGTATATGTGAGTACACTGTAACTGTCATCAGACGCACCGGAAGAGGGCATCAGGTCTCATTATGGATGGTTGTGAGCCACCATATGGTTGCTGGGATTTGAACTCAGGACCTTTGGAAGAGCAGTCAGTGCTCTTAGCTGCTGAGCCATCTCACCAGCCCTGGTCCCTCATTCAATGATTAATGCACCCAATGAGCAGTCAGCAAGGAGGGCTTAAAGCTCCCAGTTCTTCTGTTCTTCATGGAAGCCTTCCTGGACGCACCCAGCCTCCTGTGGATCCAATGTGTTCCCTCTGTCCAACCTGACATCTATGTGCCTCGGCCATATGTTGACCGCAATGAGAACTTTCCATGTTCTCTGGTCCTCTCGGGACAAGAAGTTCTTCAAACAGGCCCTGTGGATCCCAGAGTGCAGTTTTCGGGAGCCACGCGCACTGTTCAACATACAGTTCACTCGAGGGAATTAACTATACGATGGAATCTCCAGGCCAACAGAGAAGGAAGCTGTGGGTACACAGGGAAGGAGTGCAATCAGTCAAAGAGGGAAAGAGGGGGCTTAAATACACCCCAGCTCTCTGGGTGATCACAAAGAGCAGGACTCCTCCTTACCCCATTTCCATCTTGGGGAGTCATGAGCAGTCATCGATATAAGGTCTGAAGCTCAAGAGGATGTGCAGCCTGGACCTCTCTACCCAAAGGTCCCGCTCACTCCCCTTCCTGGCAGACAGACACGACCCGTTCCCCGCTCAGGTGATCTCTTCCCACCAGGAAACCTGTGATCCCCATGGAATTATCTTCCTGTGTCTTCCTAGCTGGTGGATGACCTGGGCTTCAAGCTCCACATGGAAGCCATCCATTCTGGCTTCTCCTGTTTCAGATGCCGGATCAATTACTATTCATAATCAAGCCCATTTAATCACATCCAACGGATTTCAAAACAGGACACTGTTCTTCAAAGGTACGGCTCTCGGAGAGGATCCGTCGCCATTGCCAGGAGGGCATTCTAGGTGTTCCTCTTTCCTTTGATTCCAAAGAGCTGGGTGTCCTGCTGGTGTGGGTGATAGAGAGGCATGGTGTGGAAGCCTTCCAAATCAGCATGCTCTTTCTTTTACTTCAAAACGTGGCTTTCCTTAGGACGACAAAGGTATAAAGGAATGCAAGGACCTACGTACGGTAAAGCAATCTGCGTTCTGTTCTACACAAATGTCACAGATGACGTGATGGCCCTCAACCTCCATACCGTTAACTGTACCTCTGTAAGCCAGTCCGAGCCCTTTCTGGCCCTTCTTAGGCAAGCTTTTCCTGACCTATTTAACAAGAACACCTCAGGTCCCTAAATCTTTCCCCACCCCCCCTCACCCCACCCCTCAAAAAAAACCAACATGTGCTTCAGGTACCTGTTGCTAAGGCAACAACCCCAACCCTAACTGTCAGCATTAAACCACCATCAGTTACTGCTGCTCTGCAGTCCACTGGGCTCTGATACTGGTATATTGGGCCTCGTTCGTGTTTCTAGCCATCTGGTGGCCCACCCGGAGGTAGACAGTCTGGGCTGACACACAGGTCTTGCAGGCTGATGTCCAGGATTGTCTAACTACCATCTGTGGGACTGCTTATCCTCCACCTAGGGAGGCTGAGTGAGTTTGTGGTAAACTTGAAACTGGTCTCCAGTATCAAACAGCCATCAAGGATCTGCTTGAATAAAGTTTGTTGTCGTCCCATGAACCAAACTAAGCCAGTAGCATCCCGACGGCAGGATGACCGGATCCATGATGCTCCTTATGGGAACACCTGCAGTGCCACGGACTCAGAGAACAGTGCCATGAGGGAGGAGTCTGCGGGACCTTTGCCATCCACGATATATGCATGGGCATAGGTAATGTGCCATGCAAAGTCCCTGATAGATCCCTATGGACCTAGGCTATAGACAACCGATCCAGTTTAAAGCTACAAGCCCAGTGTCTTCCACCTAAAGCAGGACAGAGGTCTGCATGTTTCAGGTTTCCTTTTTTACTTTATATTTACTTACAATGCTAATCTGAGAAATGCCACCCATTGCTGGATTTGGGGGGGGGGACTCATTACACGTGCATGTCTGGCTGAATGGGTCATAGTTCTGTGACTATGGAGGGAAGACAGGATGAGAGCAAAGGTCATTCCATAGACAGATGCCATCCGAGCCCAGAGTGAGTCATTTACTCTACACAGCCTGAAGAGAGGGCAGGGGTCTCCACAAGGTTATAGAACTTCACTGGGTATCTCAGTCAGGGTTTCTATTCCAGCACAAAACATCATGGCCAAGAAGCAAGTTGGGGAGGAAAGGGTTTATTCAGCTTACACTTCTACATTGCTGTTCATCACCAAAGAAGGTCAGGACTGGAACTCAAGCAGGTCAAGAAGCAGGAGCTGAGGCAGAGGCCATGGAGGGATGTTCCTTACTGGCTTGCTTCCCCTGGCTTGCTCAGCTTGCTTTCTTATAGAACCCATGACCACCAGCCCAGGGATGGCACCACTCACAGTGGGCCCTCCCACCTTGATCAATAATCGAGAAAATGCCTTACAGCTGGATCTCATGGAAGCGTTTCCTCACCTGAAGCTCCTTTCTCTGTGATAACTCCAGCCTCTGTCAAGTTGACACACAAAACCAGCCAGTACACTGGGAAAGCTGATTCCACGCAGCACTTTCATGGTACAGAAGAGCAGTTGGGACCCCAGGGAGCTGATCGTGGAAGCCAGTTCTACTGACACCTTGCAGCCAGTGGTTAATATTAGCAGGAAAAACCAAAACCCATAGCGTTTGATTTAATTTTATTGATTTGTATTATCCCTTCTGTTTCATTTTAAGACAGCTGAAGAGCCAAAACATGAGCCTAACTCATACTTAGAGTTTTATACGTGTGTATATGCTTACACACACACACACACACACACACACACACAACACACTTATACTGACCTTTGGATGTTTTAATTTTATTTGACATACAAGCATATTAGTCAGACAGGGAAAACCCTGTCCTACGGCTTGGAACAAAGACCTCCTCCCCTTCCTTCTTCCCCCCATATGCTGCCACTCAAAATACAGGGCTTCCTGCCTTGGACTGACACATTAATACAGAGGGTATGAACACTGCCACCGTGGTCCAGTCACGGCCTCACTACGCTCTACAGGAACCTGTTTAAACTCTCACTCTCTGGGCTTCAGAGACTACCTGAACCTGTGTGTGTGCACAAAACCTCCCAATGGCACATTCTCTCCTTACACAGAAGTCCTTGGGGTTCCCTGTTTCATAGGCTCCTCTGAGAGAAGAGATTCTACAGATAAATACATGTAAGAAAGTCTATGCAGGAGCAGGCAATAACTCCGAGAAACCTCGCAGCAAAGAGCACGGGTTCTCTCTAATCGGCTATCGTTTAGTCTTGTATAAACCTATCGTTATTCAGCACACGCAGCCGTAGGGAGCAGTGCTCTGAGCCATTGCATCCCAGATTCCATGCCCACAAATACTCAGCAAAACCCTGCTCCATGCACCACACCAGTTCCTAGTTCATTAAGAAGGGGAAAGGTGGCAAGACCCCACCCCCCCCCATCTCGGTTTCAAATCTTTGCAAGCAGAGGGCTGTGTTTACCTTGTGCAAAGATAACTAGGTAGAACCTGTCAGACACACACTTGTATGTGTAAACCATCTAGCTGTACTAGTAGGTGATAAGAAAAGCCAAGAAGGTTAACTACCAAAATATCAGCCCCCATATATACAGAAATAGATAAACCAGGCTTTCCGCCATCACCACGGGAGAACAGCTGTTTGTCATAGCACTGCAGAGGAGAAGGGTACAGTCCAGCCTATCACCAATCTCTGTAGGTCTGACACTCACTGATGACATCCCCTTGACACCAGAAACAAAGGAGACCTGTCCATACCTGGCTGAGAGCCAGCCCCAACTGGTCACGGGCTCAAGAGACCAGCACCCTCTTCTCAGCTGGGGAGCCACGCCCAGGGGTGCTAGGGCAGAGGAGAGGGACAGGGGCTGGGAAGAAACAGGCTTGGTGGCCGGGCCGTGGTGGCGCAGCCTTTAATCCCAGCACTTGGGAGGCAGAGGCCAGCCTGGTCTACAGAGTGAGTTCCAGGATAGTCAGGGCTACACAGAGAAGGCTAGGGTGACCCAATGACAGGCTTCGGATAGAGGTCACTTACCCCTCCCTGGAATTCCCCTAATGTGCTTTAAATCGGGCCTGTAGCTCACTTCAGGGTCTCTCCATCTTAGGAGATGGTAGACCCCAGCATGTTGGACTTCTGCAGAATCAAATACTCTTTGCATTTATATACCATTTGTGTCTGTGGTGTCATTCTTCGGCGAATCATGGACCCTTACAAGCCGGGATAGAGCTGCTTATACAAACTCTACTGTATACATTCCCTTTTGTCTGAGACCAATAGAGATGTAACTGGTCCAGGGGCATCAAGATCTGGAGTCATTTTCCTCCCCCTGCTAAGGAGAAAGCTTATAAATCAAACCCTAGTAGTTCAGGAGTCGTATCTGGACATAGGGTATTTACAGAGGCGCTTACGTTGGGTTAGACAGGAGGAAGGACAGACGAGCGGGTAAAAGGCATTTGCCCATCCCCCTGACAACCTGAGTTCAATCACCAAGACCCACATGGCAGAAGGAGAGGACCATTTCTCTTAAGTTGTTCTGTAGCAGGACAAGAATGTTCACACACACACACACACTGAGAGAAAGAATAAATATTTTAAATATTATATTATAATAATTATATTATAATATAATATTATAAATAATAATAATTTAAATGAAGTTAGTAGGGTGCCTGAGCCCAATGACTAACATCTTCCTAAGAGAAGATCTGGTACAGGAGGAGAGTGTGAAGACAAAGGAGCCGGCAGCTCTCCTTCAGGGCTGGAGAGGGGTGTGGACAGAGCCTCCCTCCAGACCTCTGCACGCCCGCCCTGCCCGCACCTTCTTTTCTCATGTCTGACACCCGAAGCTGTGAAGGCATAAATGTCTGGGTTTAAGCCGTCTAGTCCGGGGCTTGATCAGCCCTTAACGGTCACTTTGTCATTTACTGTTCATTGACTTTACTAAACACCACACTGTTAACCAGAAGGACAAGCAGGATTTTTTTTATCTTGTATTAGCATATATTAATGATACACAATGCATTCTATTTTGACATTGCCATGCATGCTTATGATATACTTTGGTCATATTCACTCCCTGTTCCTTTCCACTCCCACTGATCCCCTTTCCTTCAAGAGATTGTTTAGGGATTTTAATTTTATTTTTTTTTTTTTTTTTTTTTTGGTTTTTTGAGACAGGGTTTCTCCGTGTAGTCCTGGCTGTCCTGGAACTCACTCTGTAGACCAGGCTGGCCTCGAACTCAGAAATCCGCCTGCCTCTGCCTCCCAAGTGCTGGGATTACAGGCGTGCGCCACCATGCCCGGCTCTTTTTTAAATTTTTAACATGAGGTCTAGAACTAACTATGAAGCCCAAGGCTGGCCTGAAATTTATACCCCTGCCTCGGTGAATAGGCAAGATTTGAAGCCAAGTCTTCTGCTTCAAAACAGCATCATTCATCCAGGGCGGGCTGAGACACAGCCTCATCCAAGAAGCTATCCACCGGGGAAATCAGCTCAAACCAAGCCATCCGGAGAAGATGGACCATTCGGAGGGTTGGGAGGAAGGGGAGGGCTGTAGTGGGAGATGGACACCTTTGCAGTTTGGCAATATGGAAACTGTATGAATGGCAGAGAACTACTTCAAAGGAGAAGGCAGGGGCTTTGAAAACCCAGATCTGATTTCTTTTTAACGGAATAGGGCTTTATCCGTGGCATCTCTCTGCTCGGAGCGAAGTTAATTATTCAGCTTATCTGAGCTTGATGAGGACGTGGCAGCTGACAGGGCATTGAAGCGGCTTGCTTCTGAGGCAATGTTTTTCTGCTTCCCGCCGTGGGGATGTGGGGACTGCCATCTTCTCCCTCTCCTCTCTTTTCTATGCCTCAATTCTAAAACACAGCGCCCGATAGAGACAATGCAGGATTCTGACTGCTGTGCAGCAAGCTGCCAGAAACCCAGCACTCTGGAGAAGCCCCATCTCATCTTCATGGCTGGGAAGTCCAGGCATGGGCTGGCTAGACCCCTGCTCACGCCTCCTGAACTGAGATCAAACCTGAGGTGGAGGCAGGGGCCACGCCAGAGGTTCAAAGTCTTCTTTCAAGATATTGACTGTTGAATGAATTCAATTCCTTACAGAAGAAGGATGGAAATCTCTGTCCTCTTCCTGACTACCAGGTGACCACTGCTCCTAAGCCCCTAGTGACCATTCTTGGGTTCTGGCCATGTGGCCACCTCCACGGGCAAGTCACAGCTGCCTACCTGCTTGTTCAAAGTGAGCACAGACTTATACGTCTCTCTCATAATTTCTTAGCCTTCAAAAAGGAGCAAGTCTCTAGTCTAAGGGTTTGTCTGCCACGTTAATTCAAGGGTGATATGGACACACAGTCTAGTCATCTTGTGGGAGTAAATCATAAATAAATTGGCAACTCCGAGCCATGTGAGAACTTCACCCACGGGGATGCCTGTCACACAAAACACTTCCCTGAAGCCTTCCACTGCTGAGATTGCTGGGGTTATGTGTCTCATTGGTTGTGTGCTAGGTTCAAAGCAATGTTATAAGAAAGCATGGTACCCAACCAAGTCCCTGTGGCACACCCTCTCAACCAGAACTCCAACCTCACAAACCAAATGAGTACCATGTGTCTTTACTCATATAAATACTTGCAAGCTAGAATGTTCCAGAAACTTCGAGCAAGACAGAGGCTTGTGCCGAGAGTCAAAGACTCTGGATCTCTCCACCCTAAATGGAATGTCTCTATTATATCCCTCCCCTCAAGGATCAGGAACCTATGTAGAAGAGAGTACAGAAAGACTGTGGAAGCCAGAGGTGACAGATGACAGGGAATACAACAGTGCCCATACACATATGAACTCAGAGACAGTGGCAGCACACACAAGGCCAACACAGGCTCAAAGTAGACAAAACCCCAGCACAGAGTAGGGGAACAGACACACTCACCAAGAAGCCATGTGCAACTGCCAGCTGCCTGGACAGAGAAAGGCAGTTTTCTTCACTGGAGCAAAACTCAAGCCACCAGTCATACTTCAAAACAGGTCTTGTGTTCAAGAGTAGCCGGCCAATACAAACTGTGTGTGCCTGGGCTTACTGTTTGTTTATTTGGGTTTGAGGGTTTTATTGTTGTCTGATTTGGTTTACAAGGGGTATTTGTTTGTTTGTTTGTTTGTTTGTTTTGAGACAGGATCTCACTAGCTAGCCTTGTCTGGGATGAAACTCACTCTGTAAACCAGGCTGGCCTCAAACTAATAGAGATCTAACTGTCTCTGCCTACCAAGTGCTGGGATTAAAGGTGTGCGCCACCATGCCTAGCAGAAGTTTGGATTTTTTTTTTTTTTAAGAGAAAGAACATGAAGTTGGATAGGAGTGGGTAAATTTGGGAGGAAGTGGGGGGAGAGAAAACACATGATTAAAACTCTTATTTGGAATTACCAAAAACTAAGAAAGACAAAAGGGCAACACTATGGAGAGCCTAAAAAAAATGAATAAATGAATTTAAAAAAAATTAACAAATAAATATGTGAATCTAGGCACACTCATAATCATCGCTACACCAACATAGGCATAATATATGGTTTATACTCTTTTAGGGATAAGTAGGTTCAGGAAGGCAGGAGCTTCCAAGACCCACACAAATCCAAAGGGGGTTGGTGTCGGGTGTGACACCTCTTCAGGGTACACACACATTGTGTGTGTGTGATGCAAGGTCTATGGTGAGTTCAGAGGCGATCTAAACCTCAGATGCAGTCTCAGATTAAGTGAACCAAGTCCTCCCGAGGCTGAACTTCCCGCATCCCTCATAAGGCTGGTGCTGAGTGTCAACAGGGTAGCTCCCAAGCACAGGCGTGGTGATTAGTTTGATGGGGACAAATCAGCCTAGAGTTATAAGCGCAGGGCTAATAGGGCTATTTGTGGTTCCTCAAAGAGCCATTTAAGGAAAGATCCGCAGCTCCCCTGGGCCTCCAGTCCCGTTAGCCACCTCTCAAATGGAAACTGATGACCTCCGGGGGGTGGAGGATTTAAATGAAGCAATAAAATCTTTCTCAGATGCTTAAAAAAAACGGGCAGAAAACTCTTTATTGTTGACAATATCAATTAGATAATCGTCCTCTTTTTTTTTCAAGTAGAGAAGAAGTTGAAGTTTGGGACAAAAGAGCGAGCGTTGGGGGTTAGCATAGCATGGGAGAGGGAGTGAACCATCTGGCCAGAGGTGGGGTGACAGCAGGGTTGGGGTGATGCCAAGATGGGAGGAAGTTCAAGGAAGAGGAGGGGGAGGAAGAAGAGAATGAAGGGGAGGAGGAAGAGGAGGAAGGAAGAGGAAGAAGAGGAAGAGAAGAAGAAGAGAAGGAAGATGAGAAGAGGAGAAAGAGAGGCTTAACAAGTAGGAAGGACCCTAGGATGGAGGAGACCCAGATAAGCAGGGGCCTCTGTCTTGACACCTCAGGAACTCACCACTCAGAGTAGATATTAAATTCTGCTGCTGAGGTCCCTGCTCCTGCCCCTTGAACCTGCGGTCATGAAACGGTGGGATTTGGACTGGGGCGTTCACCTGCACTGTACACATGTGTCTGTCTACATTTCTAGAGGCAGGGATGGGGAGGGGCAGCAGGAGACAACATCCGTCTCAGTGCGCCACTGAAGGAGGATCGGGGCCCGCGTGAGAAAGGACCAGCGAGAAGATGGAAGGAGTATGAGATAAAGAAGAGTAAAACACAGGGTGTGCCTGTGTAAGGAAGCCACAACAAAGTCACACATGAGCAAAGCGTGCTAGTGAAAATGCCTTTAGAAGAGGGACTGGAGAGATGGCTCAGTGGTTAAGGGCACTGGCAGCTCTTCCAGAGGTCTTGAGTTTAACTCCCAGCACCCACCTGGTGGCTCACAACCATCTGTAATGGGATCTGATGCCCTCTTCTGGTGTGTCTGAAGATGGCGACAGTGTACTCATAGACATAAAATAAATACGTCTTTTAAAAAAACTTAAAAAAAAAAAAAAAAAGAGGGTGATCCCGGGGAAACCACGAGACATCTCTTGGGGACAGAGTTGGTACTTTCTGCTGCCTAGCAATGGACACCAGGAAACTGGGGGAGAACATGTCACCACGTTCCTGAGCCCCTCCTCCTCTGGTTCCTCCACCCCCCACCTCTAGGTTTTCGATGCATCCAGCCCTATATAATTTTTTAAGATGAGTGTTAATGCACAGAAAACAATCCAGGAAGAGACTCACTCATCTCCTTGGTTACTAGGAGATGGAGTGAATGCTAAGAACAATTACTCACAGAGGGCCTGGGTTTCACGGACATGATGACAGCAAAGGATGTATCCCAGCCTATGAAGATCCCTAGAATACTGTCCCCAGGGCCCCCGTCCACCTGAAAGGATACAGCGCTCACTTCCCCTTGGGGTTGGTACCCAGGAGAAAGGCCAGCACAGCCCAACACCTACTTGCCATCCCGTGCACTTGAACCAGGAGCTGCCAACAAGGGTCAGACGCGTTGGCTTGCCCTCCAGTGATTCTAAGGCCCCCGCACTTAGCCTTTAATCTTCTGGCAGTTAAAGGCCAGCATTCCCAGGACAAATGAGGACAGATAATAAGCAAGCCAGGGAGGGATTAAGTGAGGGATATATAAGGTCACACCTGTCCCCAGAAGGACTCTGCACCAGAAGCCAGATTCTTTCCCTAGAGCCTTCTGCTTTTCTCATTGCCTCTCCCCCACAACCCCCACTCACCCATCTTTGGCATTTGCAAATACTGCCTTATTTGGACCTAGAAGCAGGCACAGGAGGAACCCCCCTTCCCCCAGGGGCCACAGCACTCAGAAGCCAGAGTCGGGCAGAGAGCGGACATTAACATGTACCTAGGTCCATTTCCCATTGTCACAATGAAATTACTCTGACAGAAGCAATTCAGGGAGAAATGGTGAGCTCTGGCTTAGAGCTTGGAGGTGGGGTCCATGGTGGTGGGAAAGTGGGAGAGCCTGAGGCAGCTGGTCACGGGGCACCCATCATCAGGACCACGAATGCTTACAGGCTGGTGCTCACCCACTTTCTTCACTTTAAGCGGTCCAGGATCCCCTGCCCGGGAAGTGGCCCCACCCGTAATTAAAACGGATCTTCCCCCATCAATGAATAGACTCAAGATGATTGGCATGCTAAGAGTGCCATCCCATGGGTGATTCCTACTCTAACCATCACACCAGAAAAGAAGTCTAGGTAAACAGACAAGGACCCCTCCCCCACCAAGTCAGCCAGAGCCTGTGAAGACAAGTGCACTCTGCATAAGTGTGCATTAATGTCCCCATCTACTCCCCAACGTCCCCATCGCCCTCCCCACACAGGCACCACTGAACCTCTCTGTTCTTTCTCCAGCCCTGGCCCGCTCACACCCCTTCTCTCTTGGTAATGTATCTCTGCGTCTCTCACTAGGGACATATTCTGGGTCTAACTGCAGGCTCTGGGGCAGGAGACCCTGTGAATCTCAGCAGGCTGCCTCTGCCTATATCGATAGCTCATTGACCCCATTCAGGAAGGAGGCAAGGAGGGATCTGAGCAGACCAGACCGTGGCTGAACCACAGAGAGGCAGGGGTGAGGTGCTGTCGTTGGGGAGAAATGTGTGACCATCAACTTCGGGATCTAAGACCAGACCATCCAGCAGCAGCAAGAGAGCGAACGAGGAGAAGGCAGCCACCAGTATTTAGCCTGAAGATTCTCATCTGGTGACTACTGAAAAAGGTGGCAGGGATTAGCTAAGACAGCTGCCCAGAATGGTCTGGATGAGGGGACACTGGGATCCTACTCACTAGGGACACATGAGGGTCCTAACCTCAGCAGAAGGTGAGGGAGAGCCCCCTGGGGAAGTTCATCTCACTCAGCGGCTCTGTCGGCAGAGCGGTGTGCACCGGGCTCTCCATTGTCCTGCTCCTGGCCCTGCACCTGCAGCAGGCATGGTACCCAGAGGATCTCTGATGCTACCCCATCCCATGACACAGCGGCCTTCAGTAGTGTCAGTCTTGTGCAACACGTCCTACACCAGAGGCCTGTATCCTGTCTCCAAATCCCCCCCAGAGCTCTTTGTCTCCTCTTCTATGCTTTTTGTCCTGGGCTCCTACTTCTCTGCTCTGTGCAGAGAATGATCCGGAAGGAAGAAAGTCAAGTGCAAGGTGTTAGGATGCAGACCAGGGACAAACAGCTAAGATGTATAATTAACATACCAAAATGGCCTCCAGGTTCTCCCGGCATCCCTCAGTCCCTACCTGGCATGCCTGGCCCGTTGCCCTAAACTTTCCAGAGGCTGGGCTTCCTGTCCCCGAGAAGTTCTTCCCTTTACAATACAGGCATTTTGGTCTCCCCCTTTGCTTCTCCCTCTGCGTGCTATCTCTCCTTCTCTTCCCTTTCTTTCTCTTCTATCTCCCTCTGCATGACAACTTCCCTAGACTCTTTCCTTGGGACTTGTGAGACCACCAGAGAGTATCTTCCCAATCAGCTTGCCTTTGTATACTTTAATCTGGCTCAAACTGGCTCAGTTCGACCGGGGAGAAATAACTTATCATTAGGTAAAGGCTTATGAAGGCCATGTCTGATGTCAGACATGAGAATTAAACTAGCTGAGCAAAGACTGAGACTGGGCTGGGAGGTGGTGGCGCATGCCTTTAATCCCGGCACTTGGGAGACAGAGGCAGAGGCAGGTGGATTTCTGAGTTTGAGGCCAGCCTGGTCTACAGAGTGAGTTTCAGGACAGCCGGGGCTACACTGAGAAACCCTGTATCAAAAAAAAAAAAAAAGAAAAAAGAAAAAAAGACTGAGACTGGGGTTGCAAGTGGGGGGATTCTAAAGAGATGGCTCAGTTGTTAAGAGTATCTGTTCTTGCACCAACAAGAGTTTCCTGCACTGACACTGGCAGCTCACAACCACCTATAACACCAGCTCCTAGGAAGTATATATAGCACCCTATCATGACCTTTACAGACATACACATAAGCACAGACTACACAGAGATACACACATAAATAAAACATCTTTTAAATGAGACTTCTGGTAATGGCCTTACATCAAGAACCTACTTACAAAAACATCCATCTACAAGCATGCACACAGAGAGCACACATTCCCCCTTCTGTGAAAATCAGTCGGGAGTGGGTGGGTTAGTGAGCAGGGAGGGGGGGGATGGGATAGGGAGTTTTCAGATGGGGAACCCAGGAAAGGGGATAACATCTGAAATGTAAATAAAGAAAATATCTAATAATAAAAAGAAAAAGAAAATCGGTTAGTCATGAGGCCTGCTCCTTCATCCCACAGGAAATGGCATAGTCCCTCGGTGGTAATAAAAAGCCGCTATTTCCAGCCAAGAATGTCTTTCCTCTCCTTTCCCATTCAGATGAAAAGCATACAAAGAAACCACACAATCAGGGTGCCACTGACCTTGGTGCTGACAGTGCTTCGAGGAAGTGCTGGGGGTGCTGGAAACGGAGCACTTCCTGGACAGGAATGGGCTGAGAGCCTTGAAGAAATACTCAAGCTTCTCAAATCCATTCTGGTTGGGAAGGGGGGGTTGGGGCTTCAGGGAGACTGCCACCCCTCAATGCTGACCGCTCACCAAACTCTACTCTACCCACCTAACTGAGCACATGGCATCCGAACTCGCTTGCGGTTTAAACAACTAAAGAAGAGAAAGCCTGGGGACTTGCAGGGACTGTAGGCCCCCACGTAGCCATTTGGAGGAGCAAGGAGCAAGAGTTTATCTATAAAGCCTGTATGGCTTACAATACAGGCCCCCGCATTCCTGCTCTAGAACGAGAGGATACCTGCTGTGTGTCCAAATTCTACTTCCAACCTGCTGGGACGTGAGCTTGTCTCCACAATGAGCATAAAGACAACACAGGGCAAGAGGTTAGCGGGATGCCTTCAAGGTAGTAAACTTTTCATTAATAGTAGCTGTGACCATTAACATCATCATCACCACCACCATTAGAGCAAATGCCATCCCTGGGGCTATTTTGGCACTGGAAGGCGCAGGGAAGGGAATGAAAATAGTCTCAATGTGGCCATAGCAAAATCAAGGCTGCTCGAATCTGAGTGACGATACGCATGGCTGTTCCCCCAGTTGACTCAAAAGGCTGCTTCGTGACCACTGCCGTGGCTCTGTCCGCCGTGTGTGACACCATCATGGATGCTCACCTCAGGAGTAGTGAGGGTGACATGGGCAAGGATGTCCCCAGTCCAGACAGGCTTAAGCATCACAGTCTAGAGTGCTCTCCAACCCTACTACAGACCTGTTCCGAGGTCTCCCATCCAATCGCCAGCCTAATGTTTACCCAGCAGCAGTATTTGTGTACACTGCCGTCTGAAATCCAATAAGAATGGAGACAGAAGAAGAGCTGCCTGCTTATGAGGGCAAACATTCCCGGCGCTGGGAAGAGCCGTTGGGCTAATCGATACCCTCCCCCACCTCCACCCAAGGGCCCTGGACCAACAGCGGAGACCTGATAATCATTCTCCATCGTTATAATCCTCAGAGATGCTTTTTTTTTTTTTTAAAGGATGCGGTCTCTAACTTTACCCTCCTCTGTCTTTATAAACACAGTTTACTCACTGTGGTACATAGGGTTCCCTTCACAGACTACAAGCAACAGAGACAGTCCCTGTGAGGCCCACCTGAGCAGGCCTTGGCAGTAGGAAATGCTTCTTCCCCCTGGAAAGTACTGTGGCCATTTCATGTCATAGTCTTGTCTAAGCATGCCCCCTCCAAAACACAAACACACACACACACACACACACACACACACACACACTCGCTCGCGCATGTGCACACACACACACAATCACCAAGCTCTGTGGTGGATCTGGGTTGTTCCAGAAGGAGCTGCAAGTTGGCTGGCACTGTAAGCAACTTCTTCAACCCAAGCCCTCAAGAACCCCATGCAGGGTCACAGCTGAGGCCCTGTGAAGGCCATCGTAGAGACTGTGATGTCCACCTTGGATAACCCATGCCTCCCTTTCTCTTTATCTCTTTCTCGGAGAGCTTGAACGGCAGGGGAAACCTTCCTATTGGTTTTGGGGATCATAATTTCAACTCCCAGGCCAGATGAGGTGGGCAGAACTTCTAAAATGTCATTCTAAAATGACATCCCAACTACATTCTCCCAGACTCCCCACCATCAGGGGCTGCAATAAGTCATCAGCCCAAACCCAAAGTATACTCCCCAGCTGGGAGGACTGGTCTATAAGTCAAAAGGCTGGGCCTGAGATTCCTCTGGTTACGGTGGAAACAAAATCAGAGACACTAGGGATAAGAAAGAACTTATTTCCTGGCTGTCTTAAAGACAGAGCTGTGTGAGGAGAAAGGTGGATGACTTAAAGGTAACAGAAGCCCCAGATAACAAACAGCTAAGAAACAGGCCCCCGTGCCTACAGCAATGCTGAACTCAGCTGATGGACATGAGGTTAGCAGAGAACTCAGGGACCACACATTATGTCTACCAGCAGCCTTCCTGAGTCCAGCACTCACGGAGGCACTAACAGCCAGATCCTCTCAGACTTCTAACCCAATCTTTGGGATCACGGATGGGCAGAACCTAAATTCACTGAATTGGCAGTCATTTGTATATGGTGAGAACAAGCTAATATATCTGTGAAAGTGGTGATTTCTTAGCCCAGTGGGGTCAGAGCAGCCTTCTTGAACCTCTGAGGTAACAGGAGAGCAGTCCCTTACACCGGTTAAGGAGTTAGGAACAAGATACAGAGGCGCCATCTGCAAAAGAGGATCTAGAGAGACTCTGGGAGACGAGCAGGAAGGAACCACAAGGTTCTAGCACTTTCTATGAGTGATGCAAAATAAGCCACCAGCACAAAAACATGCCCCCTACCCCACCTCCACACACCCCACAGTGATGAGTCTGAGGAAGAGGGAGTCACATTAGAGCAAGCAGTCACAGGGAAATGGTTCCCAGGGTGGATGAAAGTCCACTCAAATAAAACAATAAAGAGACGTCCCAGACAACACCACCGGCTGCCAGCTGCCTGGGAGAGCCACAGTGCCCGGAAACCGCTGACCACATGGACCCGTGTTCCCAGGTGCTTCTCCCTCCTGTGAAGCCGAAGGAACGGGAAGGAGTGCTGAGTCACGGGGTCACCAGGGGAATGATAACAAATGTCAGCTTCGAGCCAACCGTCCCAGAGACTACTGGGCTCCCATCTACCCTGCGGAGGAGACTCGCAGGGCAGAACCCTGGCCTCCTAGAGTACAGATCCCATCTGAGAACCTGATGATGGCTGGCAGCCCCCATCTCACCTGCCCTTAAGAGCTCCTCCCCACTCCTTCCCTCCTTCTCTTCACCAGATAGTTCCTGGGCAAGAATTCACACAAGTCTCCTGTATTAGTGCTGGCAAACAGGCCTAACAAATCTCTGCTCTCAAGGAAGATAGATTTTTAAAGCAGTGTGATCTCCACAAACATGCGGCGGTAGACAGGAAGCCCTGCAATCTCCCCCCACATAACACACACACACACACACACACACACACACACACACGCACGCACGCACGCACGCACGCACGCACGCACGCACGCGCACACACAATGCAAATGCGATTTTGTAAAGGAGTCTAATAATAGACCAAGAGACAAATAATGTATAAGGAAACATGGTGACAAGCCCTAGGAGAGAACTGTCGAGGGAGGGGGCAGGAGGGCTGGAGGGAGGGTTCCGGAAGCATGCGCAACGTGTACTGTGACAGCCATGCTCAGGGTGAAGGCACGGTGTGTGCAAAGAACCAGAGAGGCTGGAGAATCGCCATGGAGACCCAGCTGTGCGTATGTCTGTAAGGAAGTTCCCACAGAGCCTTACCTGAGGAAGGCCGTCTATAAAGATAGTCTACTTCCAATCTGCTACAGGGGCAGAGGGCTGCCAAGGAGCTAAAGCCTCTTCCACGCCCAGGCGTACCCCATCTTACCTCCTCTCCTCCCATTCACTCCCAGCCCTATCAGACCGAAGACGAGGCTATGGCGACCGCCAGTCAGGGGGTCTAGAAGAAGATGCTGCGTCCTTGGGAAGGGAAGGTGGCACAAGGCACGAAGGAGACCTGGTGAGTCTGGGGGTAAAGTCATCAGAAGCATGGCAGCCGGACCTTCTCACTGCGAGTGTTCCTTGGAGATACAGGAGTATGTCACTGGGGACGCCCCATCACGCAAAGAAGTCAAGACCTTCCAGCAGACAATTTGTGGGTACAGAAAGAATTTCCTAGCCTTTGAAGTTCTTTGCCTCCATATGGCCAGGGGGAAAGATCTAAGAGTGGGCAAAGAAAATGGAAAAGAACAGAAGCCAAGCCAGGGCGCTGGTCTAGGTGGGCTGAGGAGATCTTGCTTGCTGTGGGGACAAGGGTAGGTCTCCCATGATCCTGGGTATCATTTGCGCTTTGCACACCTGGTGTTCTTAGTTTCTTGTTTACTTTCTGGAACTAACCAAGACTCTAAAACTGTTGGTTTGCCTCAGCAAAAATAAATTAAATAAATAAACAACAATCAGAAACAAACAGCTGGACTCCACTGGACACCTCCACTGGACACCTGTCATGGAGGCTTCCTTCAACCCACGGCCTCGGGCCCTAAGACCTATTTAAATAAGCCAGTCTCCCATTTACCAATGGAGTCCCTCTTTTTTTTTTTTTTTTTTTTTTTTTTTTTTTTTGGTTTTTTGAGACAGGGTTTCTCTGTGTAGTCCTGGCTGTCCTGGAACTCACTTTGTAGACCAGGCTGGCCTTGAACTCAGAAATCCACCTGCCTCTGCCTCCCAAGTGCTGGGATTACAGGCATGCGCCACCACGCCCGGCTACCAATGGAGTCCCTCTTAAGACAGCAACAGAAAACTGTGAGGGTTGGTCTTAATCGCCAACCTGATGGAATTTATAATTGCCATGGTAACACCACCCCTCCCAGGCATGTTTGGGGAAGTTTCTAGACTGAGTTAATGGAGGTTGCACTATCTACTCTAAATGTGGGTGACCCCATTCCACGGGTGTGGTGGGGGGCACAAGCTGAATGCCAATGAGGAAGGGAGCTGGCCCCAGCAGTCACTGCTCTCCGCTGCCTGACTGTGAACACAACAGGACCAGCCACCTCAGGCTCCTGCTGCCTTTCCCACCGTGATGGGCCTGCCTTCCACTGTGAGCCATAACAACCCCTTCCCTTTGTCAGTTGTTAACCTCACAGCAACTAAGACATTTGCACCTCCGCCTCCCCCCAAACTCCTCACACCTTTGCTCTTACAACTGCTCCCCTCCCGGCTCCCGCCCCCCTCAGCTCTTCCAAAACTCTTTCTTTCTTTCCTTCCTTTCTTTCTTTCTTTCTTTCTTTCTTTCTTTCTTTCTTTCTTTCTTTCTTCCTTTCTTTCCCTGTGTAGCCCTGGAACTCACTCTGTAGACCAGGCTGGCCTCAAACTCAGAAATCCGCCTGCCTCTGCCTCCCAAGTGCTGGGATTAAAGGTGTGTGCAACCACCGCCTGGCATCTTTCTTTCTTTCTTTCTTTCTTTCTTTCTTTCTTTCTTTCTTTCTTTTTCTTTCTTTTTTCTTTCTCTCTCTCTTTCCTTTTTTTTCTTCCTTCCTTCCTTCCTTCCTTCCTTCCTTCCTTCCTTCCTTTCTTTCTTTTTGGTTTTTCAAGACAGAATTTCTCTGTGTAGCCCTGGCTGTCCTGGAACTCACTCTGTAGACCAGGCTGGCCTTGAACTCAGAGATCTGCCTGCCTCTGCCTCTCAAGCACTGGGATTAAAGGTGTGCGCCACCACTACACTCCAGCCAAAACACTCTTTTTAAAGCCAGAAGCCATCCCTCCATCTCTTCAGAAAGCCTCTTTGTTCTCTGAAACTTCATGTTCGGGTCAGTCCTGTGGCTTAGCACCCCGGTTTTCTCTTCTTTGTTTTCTGAGTGGATGTTCACACGCCTACGCAAGAGTGTGCGGGTGTGTGAGCCAGGAGCCAGGGTCAGCTGTCTTCCTCAATCACGTCCGGCCTTCAGGTTCTCTCACTGAATCCAATGCTCCCCGGCTGGCTGAGCCAGCAGGCAGGGCAGCTCTGGGGGTCCGGCTGTCTGCACCCCCACACCTCCACCCCAAAACCTAGTGTTCCAGGCACAGGCAACTACACTTGGCCTTTACTTTTAGGTGTTGCTGATACAGAATCAGATCCTTGCTGAACCCAGCCCGCAGCTCCCTCTTGAACAGCCTGTACAGTGAAGTCCCTGACTTAGGCTTCTGCAATGCCACCTCAGTGAAACTTGTGAGTAGCCCTCTCCAGAGCTCACCATCACCAAAGACCATTTCTGTTTCTGCCAATACAGGGCATCCAATGACTCCCTCAGGACTTGCTTTTCCAGACTGGTCTGTTGGGTGTTTGTCCAACACAATTAAACAGCTACCTGGACAGCAGGAGCTTTGCCACGGTCCCTTTCAGACCCAAGCCCAGAAGCCAAGAAAACCCACGTCAAATGGCCTTGATTTATCTGCATCAAACAAATTCACAACGGAGCTGAAGACAGCTCACAGACAGAGTGCTTACGAGCACATGAAGGGCCCTGGCTTCCGTCACCAGGATCACACAAAACAGTTCAGCCAGACATCCACAAGCATCCACAACAGCTCAAAAGCGCTGTCTGTGGCCAGCCACTAGAATATTTTGGCTACTCTGCTGAGCTGACTAAAAGGCTACTGAAATCCCTAGTGAGTGGGAGCATCTTAAACTTTATTTCCCAGCTGGTAAAAATGCCTCCCGTCCCTCAAGGGACTCATAAAAAAAAGTATATATATATGTGGTAAAGACGGTGGCTGCTGAAGCCAGGAAACCACTAAATGTAAACTCATCCAAGAGGTGACTTCCTTGCAAAGCTCTCTCTTTCCCAAAAGGCATGTGGGTGGATTCGCACCGTCGGCCACAGACCTCAACCTACAACAAGGGCTGAGACAGGACATGGGAGAAACTCCCCGGGGAGTTGTCTACAGTTGTATGCCTGTTTCAGTAAGATCCCACACGGACTGAAAAAGAAAGATTTCCCCATTGTCCGAAACCATCAGTTTTCCTCTGACCCCCCCAGAACAGACCCACGGGAACTGTGGTCTGACCCATAGGAATCGATTCCCACCAAGAAGGCTGCTCAGCAGAAGCACAGCCCATAGCATCTCCTCTGTTCGGGAGCATGGGATGGCTGTTTGACGCTCTGAGCTGTCTGACTGCAAGCATGGAACACAGGAAAGGGAGTAGGGTCTCCTCGTAGCTTGCCTTAGGGGGAGAAAGACTCTGCCCATCACAGCCACAGAGAATTCCAGATGTTCACGACTCAGCCTCTCCTGTGTCTCGCTCCTCAGTCTCCTCTTTTCTTTTTAGAGATGGGTTATTATGTAGTCCAGGCTAGCCTAGGATTCCTTATGTAGCGTTATGTAGCCAAGGTTCTACCTGCTGAGTGCAGGGATTATAAGGCAGGTGCCAGCACCTTACCCAGTCTTTATGGAGTGCTAAAAAATGGAGCCAGGGCTCCGAACATGCTAGGCAACCACTTCCTACTGAGCTACCATCTGGGACCCTTCTGGGTCTTGTTTCTATAGGGAAATCAGAGCGCCTTTTCTCCAAGGTATTCAGGAACAAAGCATGCCACCTTATGGAGCCTAAATGTCCCGTACAGGGAACCCGCCCGCATCAGAGGCACAGGATCACAAGGCCAAGGTTCCGTTGTGGGGTTGGGTTGGGGATCACCAGATCTCTTGCATCTTGGGGTTTCTCCTTTGACTTTCTGGCATTACTTATAGCACCTCTCTCCCACTCACAGAAGATGCTTCAGTATTCCTGCCTATGTTACACTAAGCCCAAAATCAGCCTAACTTTAGAAAGCTTCCCTTATAGAGGTGAACACCAAATTGTTCCCACTTTTCTGGGTGAGGAATAGCATGGGGCTTTTAGAATTATAAAATACTGGAGTCAGGTCTTCTTCAGGACATTTTAGCCTTTTAACATAGAGTCAGTCGCTATCTCTAAGTTTAGGTACATTCAGAAAAAAAAAAGGCAAAGCACCTGTTCCGTGTAATCAGGAGTCCCCATTACAGATGCTAATCCGTTACATTTATTATACAGAATCCCCAAAATTCAAAGGCAAGGGCCAAGCGCTTGGCAGGCTCCAGATGAGAGCTTGTGTGGGTAGAGGTGTGTCCATACTCTGCGGGCTGAAGAAGAGCTCAGCATCACCTATGACTCACTTTAAAAGCCAGGTCGGGCCATGTGTATCTGTGACTCCAGAACTGGTGGGCATCAGACGGGAAAGGCAGGTCGATCCTGAGAGCCTGCTGGCCAACCAGTCTGGCCAATTCAGTGAGCTCAGGGGTTCAGTGATGCTCTGTCTCAAAAATTAAGATGGAAAGTGACTGGGAGAGACACCCAGGGCCAACCTCTGGCCTCCAGCAGCACACACATGCACACATATGCACACGCAGAGCACAAAACCAGGATTCCTATTTGATCTTTAAAACGACTTGTTCAAAAGAAGTTCAGTTCAGCCTTTAGAAAGTAATTTCCTCACAGATGTTGCTACAGGAAACGAGCCAGGGCCACCTGGCTGGTGGAGAGCTCTCCACCACTGCTCAGGCAGAGCTACACGGCCCCTCTCTGGGGGAGCCAACGAGAAGACCTCTGTGTGGGCTGGGACCAGGAGCAGAAGACTCTGGGAGTCTCTGGGAGCTCAAATAGCCCACGTTCTCACCGCTTCTCCCTGCTACTTAGCAACTGACTTCAGACACGGTGACAGCCTTGAGTCTTGTCCTGTGCCACCTGTCGCTATCACAAACCCACACTGGACACCGCCTGCCCTTGCTAGCCAGAGGTCCATGTGTGGATGCGTCTCCCGATACAGCCCCCTTACAGCTGCTCCCCAGATGTAGACAAATGTCTGCTTCCTCCTCTTCAAGAACCCCTGCTGAGAGATACAAGTGCTTGAGTTCTCTCCCGCATAGCAGACGGCCTGTGCCCGTCAGGCTTGGTGAAGGTCTCCGAGTGCTCTGTGCCCTTTGCGGTGCCTGGCCTTGCCTCCTTAGGGTCTGCTAGCCAGGTGGGTCCTGTAGCAACATCTGTGAGGAAATTACTTTCTGTGCCTTGACCCCCCGTCCTGGAATGGGGACACCCACATTTAGAGTGCAGCCTCCAGTGACTCAGTCTAGAAACTTCCTCAAGCATGCCCGTGGGGGGGTGGGGGTAGGTGGGGGTGGGGATGTTTCCGTAGCGATTGCAAATTCCATGAAGTTGGTGATCAGGACTGAAATCATCACGGTTTTCTACTGCTGTCTTAAGAGAGACTCCTTAGGTGTCCAACCAGGGCCCATAGTCTACCCGTACCCCAGGTGAGCTATGAACACAGTCCAAAACAAAACCCTAAATTGAATTAAGATGTTAAGAGACTTTTCCATTTTTTTGGTAACTTCATTGCAGGGTTCCCAGGCATGAACCTTGCGGGTGGCACTGTCTGTTGCAATGTCAAAAGACTGGAGACGCCTAAAGGCCCTAAGGGGATCAACAGACAATGACATGAGACACCCCCCCACCCCCACCCCCACCCCCCGCCACCACTGACAACAACACGTCCCTGCCAGATCACACCTGATGGCTGCAGCAAAACAGTTATTAAAGCGGTAGATGACGCCTCCTTAAAATGACATAAGGACAGAAGAGTGAGAGTCCTCGCTAGAGCCGCACACACAGACAGAGCCAAGCTCGGTCTTCAGGGGAGAAGAGAAAGGGAAATGTCGGTGCTGACGAGCTTCCCCGCGGCTACCCTAATTTCCACGTCAAGTGTGGCAGGAAAATATTTTTAATTATTGGTTGTAAAAGGGCTCCGTTCCATAAGTTCCTTGAGCCCAGAGGCTCTCCCTGTCAGGCAGCCCCGTCACTCATGTGACTATCTCAGGGGAAGGAAGGAACAGCCCAACACAGTAAAACACAAACTTCGGCGATGGGGAGGAGGTGTGGAGAAGACAGAAAGGAGCCCGGGGACAAGCAGTGTGTCTCACAAGAGCCAAGTCTCAGATACAAGAAGACCAGATGCAGGACAGGAGAAATGAAACATGAAAGATACAAAAAACGATGGCGTTGGGGGGTAGGGGGGAATAGGGAACCAGCGTTACTTGTAAAAGTACTTAGGAATACATAGGAACCTCAAAGAAGCACCAAGGATAATTGCTTACAGGGGTGAACTGGCTGGGTTTGTGTGTCAACTTGACACAGGCTGGAGTTATCACAGAGAAAGGAGCTTCAGTTGGGGAGGTGTCTCCATGAGATCCAACTGTGGGGCATTTTCTCAATTAGTGATCAAGGGGGGAGGCCCCTTGTGGGTGGTGCCATCCCTGGGCTGGTAGTCTTGGGTTCTATTAGAGAGCAGGCTGAGCAAGCCAGGGGAAGCAAGCCAGTAAGGAACATCCCTCCATGGCCTCTGCATCAGCTCCTGCTTCCTGACCTGCTTGAGTTCCAGTCCTGACTTCCTTTGGTGATGAACAGCAGTGTGGAAGTATAAGCTGAATAAACCCTTTCCTCCCCAACTTGCTTCTTGGTTACAATGTTTGTGCAGGAATAGAAACCCTGACTAAGACACACCGGATATATTCGATGGATGTGTGGCTGTAGAGATGAGATCCGAGTCCAGTCCCGGAGAACCTGTGCCTCTGATCCCAGCACTGGGGAGGCTGAGACACTGGGCTCACTGGCCAGCAGGTCTAGCCTAATCAGGTAAGCTCTGGGTTGAGTGAGAGACTCTGTCTCAGCAAATTAGAGTGGAGAGCAAGAGAGACACCCGTGCTGACCTTGGGTCTCCCGTCCACACACACACGCATGTGCACACATACATGAACGTGTCCACATGTAAGCAAAAAGAGAAAAAATTAAAAGTACTCAGATTGCCAACTCAGAACAAAACTAGTATGGAAGCGCGCGCGCGCGCGCGCACACACGCACACACACACACACACACACACACACACACACTAGCTTTTCTTAGGCAGAAGGCAGAATGACAGTCGCAAGGTCGGTGTTTTGAACAAAAAGATGCCTTTTGTGATCGTTAGCGCAGGAAGCTCCAGAATTCACTCAACCAGAATGCAGAATGAAGACTCTGCAGGCTGACGGGATTAAGGACACGGAGATGGGGCAGCGCGCTCCGCTCCTCAGAAGCACACAGCGTGGCCACCCTGTCACTGCTGCCTAAGTGCGTCTATACTTCTGAAACTACGGCAGCAAAAGCAAACAAATAGATAATACATAAATAGACACCTAGAGAACACCCGGGGAAGGACAGCACGGCTTCCAAAGACCACGTGGAAAGGTGTGTCATCAGAAGCGCTGAGGAGCTTTGGAGGAGGGACGCTACTACCAAGGACGGCCGGACGCGGAGCACAGCGCTCCCGTAAGTGAAATAACGCTCCGTAAGTGAGACAGTGTTGCGGCTGGGAGAACAACGCAGAAAAGATTAGCGCCTCTAGGAGCAATGAAAATATAATGTGAGCCACAAATAGAATTTTAAATTTTCCAGAAGCACCTAGAAACAAAGAAAAGAGGAACGGGTAAAATTAATTTTAATGATATATTTTATTTTAGCCAATATAGCCAAAATATTGCCGTTCCGGTCGGCAAGCACTGTAAAAAATGCTAATGAGCTATTTTATATGAATTTTTTTCTTTTTAGTGTGTCTCAATAATGGAGTATAGATTACCCTTAGAGCAGATTTCCATTTGAACCATACCAAGGTTAAGTGCCCGGCAGACACACAGGGCTAATGGCCAGTACACTACTTATCTATCTTAGGATTTTAAGAGATTTGGAAAAAAAAAAAAAGAAAGCACCCGAATATATCCTTTAGCTTGGTAACTTATACCGTTGGCATTTCATATCCATGAAGAAAAGGTGAGGTACCCCCAACCATGGCTCTGGGACTTCTGGGCCCTCGAGGAATTATACGCATCTGAATCCCCACGTCCTTTCTTTAAACAGGATGAGCTTGGGATGGTTTAAGTATTTAGTTTAAGTACATATGGCGGGGAGATGGCCCAGTCGTAAAGTGCTTGTAGCATGAGCATTTGAACCTGAGTTTGATTCCCAGAACCCAAGTTAAAACCAGATGTGTGTGTGTGTGTGTGTGTGTGTGTGTGTGTGCATGCTTGTAATCCAGGGGCTGGGTTGATGAAGATAAGTTTATCCCTGGCCTCTCCGGAAGGTTCCAGGCTGGGGAGATAAGCCATCTCAAAAGAGAGAGGGTGGGGGGTGGCTCCTGAGGAGCAATATTCCAGGCTGACCTCTGACCTCCAAATACCTGCACTCACATTCAGATGTACTCATACAGACTGGTGTGTGTGTGTGCACGCGCGCGCGCGCGCGCGCACACACACACACACACACACACACACACACACACACACAGTGTTTGCAAGCAACAATAAGAATAAAATCATAGAAAAATAGATAACCTTAACCGTGTTGGAATGATGAAGACTCACACATCGTTGAAACAGTAATAAAGTACAAATGAAACAAAAGTCCTCATGGTCAGAAGCACCAGAGATGGAGTTGTACGTGACAGACTGGAAAGAGAGCAGGAGAGCTTACTTCCTCGGTGCATAAGGAGCTCTGAGGTGACCTGAAGGCAAGAGCAGCCGTGTACCTGAGAAACAGGAGGACGATACAGATGATGGCCAGAGTGACAGGCACACCTAACCCACTACAAAATGTGATTTCTGCACCTTTCTTTACTTTGCTAAAAGCCTGAAGTGACAAGCCCGGAGAAAAGCATTCTCTGCATGCATTGCTGCTGAGATTATAAATGGACACATGCTCTGCCGGGCGGGGCCAATGGAAATTCTCAGTTGAAAACAGCGAAGTCACAAAGTTTGATATAATCTCACTGTTAAAAACATGTTCCGGGGCTGGAGAGCCGGCTCCAAGGATAAGAGCGCTTGTTGCTTGTGCAGAGCACTGGGGGTTCAGTCCCCAGGGGCACCCACATCGGGCAGCTCAGTCACAGGTGACATCTGCTCAAAGGAAGGAGTCAATGACTTCTTCTGGCCCCTGTAGGCACCAGTATCCATGCTCAGAGAGACAGACACACAGAGGCACATAGAGAGAGGGAGAGAGAGGGAGAGAGAGAGAGAGAGAGAGAGAGAGAGAGAGAGAGAACGAACCTCTTGTGCAATGTATGGAACCTTCACCTGTCAATAAAGAGCTGATGGGCCAATGAGCGGAGGCAGGATTAAAAGGTGGGACATTCAGCATTTTAGGAGAGAGACAAGCAAGGGGAAGGAGATTCACCCCAAACACAAAGGAAGGTCATCGTATGAGACTAAGGATCAGGTAACCAACCATGTGGCATTCATAGAATAAAATATACATGATATCAAGTTATGAGCTAGTCGGGGAACAGGCCGAAGCTATTGGCCTAGGCATTTATTCATAAATAATTCACTCTCAGAATCATTATTTCTGAGAACAAAGTGACTGGGTTGAAAACATGAGGTTACAGAGGGCACCAACACACACACACACACACACACACACACACATACACTATATACATACATATACTACACGTACACACATATATACTACACACACATACATCACACATACATACACACATACATACATCATAATACATACACACACATACATACATATACCACACATACATCACACATATACATACATACACACACACATACATACACCACACACATACATCACACATATACATACATACATACACACATACATACACCACACACACACACACACACACACACACACACACACACACAAGCAAATGAAAATACATCTTTAAGTAAAACCATACCCTATTAAACATGTCTATATGTGCTCAGATGCAGTACATATCTTTTTCTCTGACGTGGCTCAAATGAGTCATTATGAGGTTAACTTTAAAAGCAGCCAGAGCAGAGACAGGAGGTGTAGGGGAGCAGTAGAGTATTCACTTAGCTTGTGGAGTTCCAGTGCCACACACCCCCAAACAAAAGAAATTAAGGGGGAACTTCAGTCGCCCAAATATTTTAATTCCATGCACATCGGCGTGCATTAGATCGTCCATCTTGCACTGCACGTGGAGACTTGTGGGGTTACCGTGCCTACATACTACTTGTATCCCCCATTCTATAAAGCTCACATCAGCCTCTCACCCACCATCTTACCTGGCCTCCTTAAAATGGTAAGGACTTAGGGAGGCCCAAAAAGAAACCTGACAACAGCCACTCTCAACTTGACTGATCCGTGGCCAAGTCCTGTTTTACAGCTGTCCCTCCTGTTTCTTACTTGGTAGAAAGTTAGTGATTCGGCACTGACAAATCTATTCAGAGTCACTGATCGAATCTGCACAGAAACTCCTTGGATATGCCGCAGGGCATAGAAATGCTTGGAGGGGTGCCGCTCACTGGCTTGCTCCCCAGGGCTTGCTCAGCCTGCTTTCTTATAGAACCCAGGACCACCAGCCCAGGGACGGCACCACCCACAATGGGCGAGGCCATCAATCACTAATTAAGAAAATTCCCTACTGGCCTGCCTTTCTATTATTTTTTATCATTATAATTTTATTTTTTTCAAGACAAGGTTTCTTGTAGCCCTGGCTGTCTTGTACCACATTCTGTAGACCAGGCTGGCTTTCAACTCACAGAAATCCACCTGCCTCTGCCTCCCCAGTGCTGGGATCAAAAGGTGTATGCCACCGCACTCAGCTCTGCAGCCAGATCTTATGGAGGCATTTTCTTAATTGAGGCTCCCTCCTCTCCGGTGACTCTAGCTTGTATCAAGGTGACCTTACGGCTAGCCAGCACAACTGACCCCTTGTCGGCTTAACACACAATATCTGTGACAAGCAATCGCAGTTGTGCCATAATCTTTCCTTTCTTGTTCATCCCCACAATCTCAGATTTAAAACACAAATAACTTTAAAAGCCCCACAGCCTTTACACATTCAAACGTTTAAGAGTCAGTCTCTTTTGAAATATCTGGTCTGTTTTTTAAAAAGATAATCCAAATTCTCTTTTCAAAGTTCAAAAATCTTTCGGCTGTGGCTTCTTCCTGTGAAAATCAAAACTAAGTTACATACTTTTGTCAAGGGAAGAACCAGGGTGCAGGAACAAACTGAACAAGGCAAAACCGAACCCCAACAGTTTAAATAACTCAGTGTCCAATGGTCTGGGATTCACACATGATCTCCTGGGCTCCTCCAAAGGGTTTGAATTACTTCTCTAGTAGTAACTTCTCTAGTCGCACACAGCTTGTCCCTAGGCTCAGGCTGACTCCTCTCACCACTGCTGCTGTTCTTGGTGGTCATCCCATGGTACTGGCATCTCCACAACTGCTGGGGTGCCTGTCTGCTGCTGAGCTGCACTTTCACAAAGAGCCTCTGCTGGGCTCTCTTCAGTGACTTTCACCTTAGAACACAGTGTCATGGCTCAGCTGTTCTCCATGACCCTTCATGCCATCAAAACTAGAACCACTTGGGTGACTTCCAAGTTCAGCTGCTAGCACAGGAACCATCTTGGCCATGTCTAGACCATGGCTTCCGTGTGCTGACCCTGAGGACACGCTCCCTAGAAGAGTTCACCTCACAGATGCTGCTCCCTTTTTTACCACCGTTAACTTCTCAGCTCCACTCACCAGCATTAACTGTCCCAGTAACCCTGGGCTCAAGGACTTCAGTTAAGTGGTTCCTGGGGCTCACTGGCCAGCCAACCTAGCCTAACCAGGGATCCCTGGGTCCCGATGAGAATCTTACCTCCTATCTCACTAAACAAGGCTGTCTGGGGGAACAGCATTTGAGGTTGTCCTCTGCTTCCACATGCATTGGTGCGCGCGCGCGCGCGCACACACACACACACACACACGCACACGCACACGCACACGCACGCGCACGCGCACGCGCACACGCACATGCGACCTTAGTGATTTCCGAAAAATGACTTTTTAATAATGGAGTCAGCTGGACCAGCACTTCTTGCCAACTCAGTAAACTAAATTCCTTCTCCCTGAGCATTATGGGACACCAGAAAACTGCAGACACGCAGAATCTAAATTCAAAAAGATCGCAGTTCTCAAAATAGGGTCCCTGGGGGTGCAACATCAGCAACACCCAGAAACTAGCAAGAAATACAAACTCTAGAGCCTCGGTCAGACATCCTAAACCTGCGCCCAGGGTAGCGGGCCCAGGAGTCTAGTTGAGGAAGGGCTTCCGGTTATGCCCTGTGCCTCTCACAGAGGCCAAGGAAGGCTGAGTCACACAGCCCCGACCCTTCCATTCTTCTCCCCGTGGGATCAGAAGGCTAAGTGAATACGGCCATTTGTTTATCTATAACACAGCCACATCCCGTGTCACCTTTCTTTCTTTCCAAGGCTGATAATTCTGCTCACCAATATGGGTCCTAACTGATCCACCACCAAGCATCCTCTTACAGGACTGACTTTCATCTGTTTAGGAACAACGACATCTTCCCTCTACACACTGCACTGGCTTTGATTTGTGGGAGGCCCAGGCTAGAGGCAGGTGAAAGCGAGGTATCTAGGGTTGTCCTCCTAGCACCCAGCATGGTGGATAGCCCTCCGCCACACACCAGGCACGGGGCAGCGATGCTGAAGTGCTTGGGACAGAGACCCACCGGGGGCTGCGTGAAAAGAATCACTGAGCAAGAGCACAATGCACGGTATCTACTCAGGGAGGATCAAGTGGTGCTTAGGGAAGAGCGGGCTGCTGTCCCACACGGCTGGGGGCACCCATGACCGCTCTTCAATGCCAGCCAGACTCTTCACGTTCACATGGGACCCCAGTTCCCCTCTCTAAATACCAGTGTCTGCCTTTGAGTATTAATCCCCCAGATATCCACACCCTGTGTCCCTATCACAGGGTGCACTGCAGCCTCCCAAATGACGTCATGGCCCCCCAGTACTTACAACTGCACACAGAAGCATGGACCCCGCTCCATGGACCTACAGGGTCCGTACTAAAAACTTGGATTGGTATATACGGAGAGGTATAGAGGTTACCCGAGAAGGCTGGAGTTGTGTATACAGAGGCCAAATGAACTTCCAGGATGTGGGGGAGGTCTGGGGAAGGTCCTTCCTACCTTGATCTTACACATCTAGAAGTTTCTACAAAGTCTCAGCCTCCAGAACGGAGACAGTAGATGTCTGTAGTTGTAGCCACTCAAGTCATGGCCCATTATCAGAGCAACCATTGCAAAGCAATTCATTCTGCCTTGAGATTCCTGTTTTCCCAAAAGGCAAGATGGCCCCTGTAGGTGCCTCCCCAAACCAGGTCATCCCAGTCACCACCCGGCCACCAGGGGGCGATGATGAGAACCTTAGGGGGCTCTGACAAAGGGTGAGTTCCAAACCTGGAGATACGCCTGAAGCCACCATGAAGTTTTTCAGAATGTGGGCCTCTGAGCTGCACCCCAAGCCTCTTAGGTGAGAATATCAGAGGGTCTGGTATCGTGTGCACCTGCCAGGCACCAAAACGCAGACCTTTCCAGGGTCCCTCAACTGCAAGGCTTCGGGACTGGTAAACTGCTGGGTCCGACACTGCTGGCCACTGTGAACTGGCTCCGGGGAAAACCCAAGCCCTTTCCAGACCTGCTCCATTGGGACCTGGATTTTTTGTGTGGTTTTCTGTCCTTATTTCTTCATGTGTACATGTTCATGTATGCTGAGGTGTCTGTGTGTGTGTGTGTGTGTGTGTGTGTGTGTGTAGGTCAGGGGCAACCTCTGGCAAGCTACTTCCTTTAAGAGAAGGCCCCGACAGTCCTGGAGCTCACTAATTAGGCTAGAAGGATTGGACAGGAAACCCCAGCCGGAGACCTTTATCTCTGTCTCCCAGTACTGGGATTTCAAGCATGTTCCACCACCACACCATGCCGTGCCTTTTCCCATGGCTTCTGGAGGTTGGATTCAGTTGGGTTCTGCTTGCAAGGCAAAGCACTCTACTGACTGAGGTCCCTCTACCCCCACTCTCTCTCTCTCCAGCCCTGTTTTCTGTTTTTGAACCGGAACTTCCCACTGTAGCCCAGGCTGGCCCTAAACTCACTGCGGTAGCCCAGGCTAGTCCCAAACTCACTGTGTAGTCCAGGCAGTCCTCCTGCCCCAGCCTCCCAAGTGCTGGGATTACAGGACTGAACCACGAACAGATATTCTAATAGGACGTATGAATTGAGGACGTATTCCAGAGTAAAACTACTTCCGGGGATGTCAGAGAAATGATTAAAACAAAGAATCAATCCAAATGATTTTTTAAGAGGCAACATTGATCTGTAAAATGGTGTGCTGCAGAGACCTGACTCCTGGGGCTATGGAGGACTGAGGGCCAAGCACTGGCTGTGCTCACAACGGCACTTGTACACAGAGACCACGTGATGCAAGCTTCACAGAAGCCCAGGAAAAGGGAAAAGAGGCACTGCCCACTGTCTTCCGGCAGCACTTCTGGGCAGTGTCACTGGAAAGGGAAACACTACAATACTGGAGTCCTTTCGCTCACGCACCCCAGACCAAGAAGCTCCGTGAGGGACCTAAGCGTCTCTCCTATGGAGTAATCACCAAAAATGCAAATGTCCATGGGTGCTGAATGGTCACTTAGCACAGGCTCTGCTTCCTCAAGGTTGGGGCAGCAAGCAAGAGGGAGCGCCCTTTAGTGGGTGTTGGGTTTCTGGGTCTGTAAAGCGATAAGGTTCTAGAAATCACTGCCGCGGTGATACGGCTGTGCTGGACTCTGAGCCACACACTGAAGCCCGGTAAAGCAAGAGGGGCAATGCTGTGGGATTTTTTTTTTTACAACAGAAAAACCCAAAATATCATCAAGGAAAAACAGCCTGGCTGCCTCACCAACACCGGCATGCTGAGGTATAAAATGATCTTGGCTGCATCTCCCAGCGCTGTCCAGACTCTAGAATCTCCCTTCCTCTAACTTTTTAAGATTTTTATTTGCAATGAATTGAATCCATCCTAAGAGCAGCACCGCTGGGAGCAGCCACCATGCCTTCTAACACTACAGCGACGGGAGAACACACTCTGTTCACGTCAGTTTCTCTTATTCGGACCATCTCAAGATATGTCTTCAGGACACAGATTACCTTTAAACAATCTAGTCTGGTGTCTGGGGGTTTTTCTTTTCCTTCTAACAGAATATTTGCAGGGGCATCCACTGTTGTAAGACATTATCATCAGACTTACAACATCTGCTAACTTATCTTGACAATTTGTCAGACATCCTTACCCCCACGGTTTATCAAGCCGGGCTTTGAGTGAAGACAGTTTCTCTGGTGCCATTATTTCAAGAGGCGGAGTGTAGGATGTGGCAGTCGTCAAGGAGAGGTGCTGGGCTGCCACCTTGAACAGTAAGGCAGCCGTCGCTTGGGGTAAGCATTTAAGCCCAGGCGCAGTGTCCCCTCCCCGACAAGCTTCACGTATGTATATGACAAAACCTAATTACTGAAGCTGGATTATTAAGGGTCCCCACTGTCATCCGGGATGACATGAATGCACGTGTAAGAGGCTCTCTGGCAATTCCCTTTGTCTTCTCCAGTCAAGTAATTCCCTCTTGCAGTGAGAAGTCACTGTAAATTACAGTGGAGGGGGATCCAAACACGTGCAGACGATGCTGTCGGGGACTGAGACATCTCGTTATAGAAAAGACACAGCATCTCTCACACACACACACACACACACACACACACACACACACGCCTCAGAGGCAGGCAAGCTTCATTAGGTGTGATGAGAGCAGGCGACCTGCTCCTGCCTAGGTCTTCAGTTAGAAAGCCAAGAGGCTGGGCAGCGTGGTGCCCTCAGCGCCATGAGGAATTGTTTTTCCTGTGTATTTCAAACCCAGAGGTTGGCAAATCCGGACCACTTTTCTCGGTAGTTATTATAGCTTAGTGTTATGGTAGTCATTGGGAAAACAACCAGGAAGGAGACAGGGGTTGGGGTTCAAGTACAGGGAAATAGACAATATCAGGTTCCTGATTATAGCTGGACTTATTAATTTTTATTTATTTCGAGTGAGTGAGTATATGTGCACGTATGCGCACATGCATGCTCATGTATGGAGTGGGGGTCAGAATATAACTTACAGGAGTCCGTTCTCTCCTTTCACTCTGTGGGTCCCTAGAGAACTAACTCAGCCTTGTCAGGCTCGTCAGTAAATGCCCTTTACACACAAGGCCATCTCAGCAGGCCTCATGAAGCAGCCCTCATATCAAGATTTCTTGCGAATGCCCAAAAGCAATATAAGCATACATTAATGTGCTATCTCTCCTCTCCTCTCCTCTCCTCTCCTCTCCTCTCCTCTCCTCTCCTCTCCTCTCCTCTCCTCTCCTCTCCTCTCCTCTCCTCTCCCCTCCCCTCCCCTCCCCTCCCCTCCCCCCCCTCTCTCTCTCTCTCTGTCTCTCTCTCTGTCTCTCTCTCTTTCTCTCTCTCTCTCCAAAGCCTTATGTAGATTTCTAGACATGAAAAAGTAAGGTGCATCCGTTCCAGAAACATCAAAGGCCAGGGGCTGTCACTTCCACAGCAGGAAGGGAGATTTGAGGCACCTACCAAATCCAGGACTCCACTTCAAGTATCTCGCCTTCAGGGCTATGTCATCTCTCCTCCTTAAATCACTCAGACACTCTCAGCAATGCATAAATGGACAGAGAGTAATGAGACAAAAACAGGACCTGATACCTAGTAGTAAACCATTACAGAAGGAACGGAAGCCCATTCCCTTCCATGCCCACCGATGAGATATGCTCAACATTTGGGAAAGGCCCTGGATGGCCTTCAGAGCCACATCCCAGTATAGACAATGCCAAGGCAATGCAGCTTGTCACTATAAACATACACACAATTCTGTCACGTTTTCAAGTGGTGACTAATAGTTAACAGCACACGGCACTCTGTGGCTTCCCGTATGGCTGTCAGCATGCTACCTTACGGATTGATCACAACTTAATTATCCGTTTTTCGGGTTACTGATATTTTATCTGAATCTAGTTTATCACCATTACAGAAAAAAAAAATACTGTAATGAACATGCAGTGCCTTTTCACACGCGTAGGTAGAACTGTTTAGATATTGCTCGCTGAACTTGGGATCGCCTGACCGCCGGGTACGAGCATCTTTAATTTCACTAGATGTAACAAATAATTCACCAGATGGCCGGACCAGCTTGCACTCCCACCAGCCCCCACTGTGGGCATGCTCTCAATCGCCCGAATCCTATTGTGTCATTTGCAGGCAAGCATAATAGGTTGCACACCCTAGTCATTAGAGGCTTGATGTCTTCTCATGGATTTATTGGTCCCGGGCAGTTTTTCCATCTTAATCTCCTAACCGAGGAGTTTACTCATTTCGGGTGTTGTTGAGCACGGCTTGCCCTGTTCGCATGTCTTTATGGGAAGACATTATTTATTCTAGACTGTAGTAGCTATTCCCGGTTGTCAACTTGACCATGTCTGGAATGAACTACAATCCAGAATTGGAAGACTCACCTGTGATACTAATCTGGAGGCTGGGAGATAGAAGTTTCTGACCTGGATCTCAGCATGGAAATCTTGAGGCATTGTGGCTATGAATCCCAGAAGATTAAGACTGGGAGATCTCTGAGTTCAAGGTCATCTGGGACAGTCCCAGATCCAGGCGTGGTGGCACACACCTTTAATCTGGGCCACACCTTCTGCTGGAGACCTACATAAGGACATTGGAAGAGGAAGATTTGCTCTCTTCTTCACCTGTTTGCCTCGTGGGACTGAGCAACTGCTAGATCCTTGGACTTCCATCCACAGCTGCTGCTGAGTTGTTGGGGAGTTGGAATAAAGACTGTACGTCATCAACAAATTCTCTTACTATATAGAGACTACCCATAAGCTCTGTGACTCAGAGAGCCCTGAATAATACATAGACACTGGTATTTTATCAGCTACACAGACTGCAAAGGTCCTCTCACAAGCCCTGCATGGGATCTGACTACACAGCGGTGACACAGGGCAGAAAGGTCATGGTGTCCATTTACACCGTAGCCTTCAGTGAAGACACTGAGGTCTAAGCAGAAGACAGGCACTTAAAGACATTCCACCAATCTGCAAACCTAGAGCTTAATACTGGGAAGGTTGGTGAACCCCTGGCTGGCCCCCAGATACATGAAGAAACCCAGCCAGATGGTGCCAGGGAAGACAACTGAACCAACTCCAGACGCCTAGAAAGTCAACATGTCCACCATGGCAGAGGACCACTAACAGCACGCGGTATTTGTTACACAGCAGCACTTACTAACACCTATACCTTGCCCCACATCCAAGATGAACTGGTCAGACTCCAGAGCATAACTTCAGATACTCTGCCCCCTTCCTCGGAAGTGTACACCTCCCTTATCCATTTACATCAAGCCCATCCACTTAGCAAACTATGACTTAATCTCTAAGGTGTAAACTCAGGCAACAACTCCAGGAAGCCTCTGGTGACAACCCACCCACCGGCAGACAGACTGGGAGTTCCTACCATCCATCATTCCCTCATTCCCGTCTAGGCAGCAATTACAACTGTGATGCTTTCTTGTGTTTGCATAAGAATGATGTCTGGCTCCCAGAGCTGGCACCAAATGAATCAGAAAATCCAGAGGCCCTGTGGGAATGTGACAGCCATTGGTGATGCTCATGGCCTAAGGGGACAAAGTATGGCACTGTGGGACAGTCTTTGAATCTAGCGTCATATCTCAAGGTGGTTTGACAATCAATGCCCTGGGATCTTCTTGGGATATTAAAAACCCACTCAGTCACCAAAGCCTGCTGAGACGGGAGCTGACATTCAGCAGGTTAGTTCTCATCCACATGGACCATCTATAGGTTTTTGAATGTGGTGAGATAACAGGCACATAAGTTACCAATGTGTTGAGCTTGTTTGGTGAATCCTTGTTTTCTGGACAGACATACTCGGATGCGATATGGAACATTCCTTATTCCCTTGGTCCAGACGGCTCTATTGAACCTGGTGTCCATGCCTCGCATCTGGAGTCCCCATCTCCTTCATGGCAAACTTCTTTGCGTGCCCGCCTCTTGGAGCCCACTCCATGGATGCACTCGTGAATGTTGATGGTGTCTTCTCGGGTCACCACCTCACTGATGGCGGAACGGCCCTTCTTCTCATCGCACTTCTCTGCGGGAGCCATTCTGCCCAGCCCAAGTTGGAAAGGAAGGAAACAAGGGATTGTGGGAAGGAAAGGAAGGGCGCGAGGGATGGTGGGAAGGAAAGTAGAAAACAGCCATCTTAAGGTGATAACAACGAAGACCTTCCTGACCCTCCCCCTTCTCCGTGGAGTGCCCCCACATATCAAAAGTCACTGAAGACAGACAGGGATTGGCCCTAAAAGAGACATGTATAGTCTCATAGACTATCTCTTCTAAAGCTCCAGAAACATTGTAGCCAATGTGTGGGTAAAATAGCAGGAAGGGCTGCAAAAAGTTACCTTCAGGGAGACCAGCCATTGTAATCCTGATTCTCAGCAGCCCTGACACCTGCACCCAGCTAAGTGAGAACAGGCCTTTCCCATTAAGGACTACTGAGAGACTGAGAATTATTCTTCCTTTGGGCTAAGTTCCTCATAATCCAATAGCAAGTGGCCAGCCCTAAACACATACATACACACACAGAGGGTTGTAATTATGTACTTACTGATATATGGGTGTATTTTATATTCCTTGCTGTGGTTGTGTGTGTGTGTGTGTGTGTGTGTGTGTGTGTGAGAAGAGTCCAAGCACTTGATAGTCAATGGGGATGGGGGAGGGGACATAAAAGGAATTGGAACGAGGGCAGGGTGGGAAAAATAAGGAAAGACAGTCCACATATATAAAATATATTTAATAAATAAAAGGATTTTTATCAAGAAAAATACTGTTAAAGCACAAAATAATTCACTCTTAAAATCAAGACCTAGAGGAGTAGATAGGATCAAGTACATTGTATGTTGAGGAGGGGATCAGGGACCCTAACCTTGGCTACTGAATACCTTTCTACTGATAGATCAGGGAGAAGGGGGCAATCGCTGTCCATCAGCTGTCCCCCCACTGATGACCCCACCAGACTCCAATGGATGGTTCCTGCCCATTGGTCATACACATCGCCAAGGTTGAACTAAATGAGGCACAAAACCAAACCCAAAATCACTACCATGAGAGGGACAAGTAGGAGGAGTAGAGCTGACAGAGATGGGAGGAAGGAAAGAGAGTAATCAGAATTGTCAGATAACAAAGTTAACTTAAAAAAAAAAAAAAACCCAGCCAGGCAACTGGTGGGGCACAACTTTAATCCCAGCACTCGGGAGGCAGGGGCAGGCCTCGGGGATCTCTCCAGTTCTGCCCCCAGCTGGACCCGCACATAGGGCAATAATATGCGGTCTTTCCATCCCGAGAGGCTGCTAGAAATTATTTTAAAAACTAGATTGGGTCCCCAAAGGTCCCTTTGGCCCAGGGAATCCTGTGGTGCTTAGCACTCTGTGGGTAAGATTCCCCTGGACACAGTTCCTCGGAGAGCCAATGAACACTGAGGATGAAGTCCTCCCGGCCTATGGCTCACTGAGCCTAAGAGGAGGTTGTTCTGGACATGGGTTTTAGCTGTTCTGTGGGCAAACCCTCAGCAACGGGTGCGCCTGGGGCTGCAGACTTGGCTGAGAGGACTCCAGAGGCAAGGGTTCCCACTTCCTGCCAGTAAACACTATACCCCGTTGTTCCTTCCGGGTGGCTGCCTTTCTTCTGGGTGCTCCCGTGCTGACGCCCCTTTCTCATCAGCAGAACTCAGAGGGCTAGAAAATCTCCTTGGCATCACGGTAGCCTGCGTCACATGATCAGGCTGGCACTGAGGAAATTGGCTCAGCCATTTACCTGTCAGTCAGCCACTCTGAGGTCGGCTAACACAACCGTGGCAGCAGCTACACCTGCCATGTTTGTGTGAAACGGGCAGAATGCAGGGCAGCCGGCAGGCAGCGGCTCTCTCACCCACACCGGCCTGCTCAGCAGAGCCGTCCAGGGACTTCCGCTTGGGGTATTGCATTGGATACTTTTCTCGGGGCTATGGCCAAATAATTAGCAAGAAGCACCTGAAGTGAGGAAGGGCTTCCGGCTGCTAAGTTTGAAGAAGGCACAACTCATACCGGCACGGAAGGCTCAGCACCCGGAATGTAAGCTGGTGTCCACAGGCAAGAGAGAGAGACTGTGTCTGTGCTCCAGATTCATCTATATTAATCCCTAGACAATATGGCCGTAGCTGAATTCCTGTTCACCTGACTCATCTATGACCTTGGGGAGCAGCTTAACTATGCCTTGGACACACATAGTCACTGGGACGATTATTGCAGCTATCATAACTGCCACAGTTACCGCTGCTACAGCATCCGCGGCCTTGACTCAGTCCACTGAAACTACAGACTGTAAGTTCCCGTCTCCCAAATAAACACCTCCAGGTGGTGTTTGGTACCTGCCTAGCTTAACCATTATAAATGTTTCTCAGGACCAACCTTAAGACAGGCAGGAATGGCCGTTCTATGCGTCTCCCTCCTCCTCATGGTCGCCTTGGCCAGCTTATCAAAAGGACCATGGGGGACAAAGTGGTGCTGACGCAGGCTGCCCCATGGGGAGCCATGCCTTGACTAGCCCTCTGTGCCAGGGGGCACATCTTTTCCCAGGCTTCTTCAGTGAAACAAAGGAAGAGTCTGTGGCGGGGCATTATGGTAAAAATATCTCGGACACTCTAAGGGCCTGGAATTTGTGCTAGACCTCTCAGCCAGAGTTAATAACTCCACTTGAGGTCACTCAAGACCTGCCTTTGTCCAGCTGTGTGCTCCTCTCAGCCTGTTTGTTTAACGTGTCTTTAAGAGGCCGATCTAACAACCAACCGTATTTGTCTTGGATTTGCCACATAATCAACTTTTACAGCCTAAGCTAAGGCATGGCTGTAATCTGAAATTGTGTACTCCTCAAGTTCCTTGAACCAAGGATAGTATGTATGTGTTTGTACCTGTGCAGTGATAGTCATTTGCTGGGAACAGAAAACGCCAAGCTGAAAGGAACCTTATAAAGAGAATATCCACCATAAATATTGAGCATAGCATTTGGAGGCGGCTTGATAAACAACTGTGTTTGTAGAACTGTTTATCATCTGGATAAGTTGAAGCCAATGATTCAATCCCCCGTAAAACTTAGTTAAAGATGTCTGTACAGTATCGCATTCCTTCCCGTGTGAAGCTTCCTATGCTGTTCAATAAAGTCAGACCAAAGCCCTTTGTTAATGACAGACACAATCACAAAACAGACAGACAGACACACACTGGCAGACACTCATGCTGACAGACATATACAAATACACAAAGACACACAGTCACAGACATGCATACAGATGGACACACAGACATGCATACAGTCACCAACACACAGACATACACACACTGACAGGCATACACACAGTTACAGACACACGGATGACTTGTCTCCTCGGTAATTCTACATCATCTTGAGTTGATGATGTCACCCATTATTCTCAGAAGCTGTCTTTAGCCTGGTTCTCTGTCTCCCTCCTTTCCACTGGTCATTCGTGAATCCCAACCCTGTTGAAGCAGTTATAGTCACTATCTGCATCCCAAAACCTTCCACTGTAGGAATGCTGCTTCTCAAGGAACCACTGAGAATGAAAAGCAAGCAGCCAGTTAAGCAATGACCGCCATGCTGGCTGTTTCTCTCATTGCTATGACGAAATGCCTGATATGCAGGGAGAGGGGTGATCTGGCCCTGTGTCAGCAACTTATGGGAGAGTTCCTTCTGTCTTATGGCTCCGGAGGGGCAAGAGGCCATCGTGGTGGGGAGATCTGATGGCAGGAAGCTGAGAGCTCACAGACTCAACCTCCAGATGGGCACAGGGTGAACTGGAAGTAACGAAGTTACTCTCAAAGCCCGCCTCCAGTGACGGACTTCCTCCAGACAGGCTGCACTGATTCTCCCCAAACAATGTCACCAGTTGGGACCTGAGTATTCAGATATGTGTGTCTGTGGAGTACACTTCTATTCAATACCATGTCAGAGGGCTCAGTCAATCATGGCAACAGGCCCACCCTCCACCCTCTAGGGTCCCCCCTCATGTTCCCTCCCCATCTATGGTTCCCACTCTCCACAGCCCCACCCCCGACACAACAGCTTCTGCTCTACCTCCTGCCCTTCCCACAGCTCCATACCCCCCTCATGCTGTGGGACACTGAGACCCCTTATTTAGGATGCAGATGCCCGGGCCACACCCTGGGCATAGTTAATGGAGTGGAACTTGAGCCACTTATTAGATACCCCAGGGCTTCTCCTGGGGTCCAAAGTTGCAATCCTGGACTGATGGTGCAATCAGGAGGTCGAGGCAGGGGGATCAGGAGAGCAAGGTCAGCCTGAGCAGCAGCCTGTCGCAGAACAGGGAGGTCTGAAATCCACACAGCCAGGCCCTTTCTTCCTCCCTCCTGAGAGTGTCCCCAAACATCAGAAGGGAAAGTCCTTCCCTTGCTCAAGAATCATCCTTTGTAATAAATGACTCTGGTCTCAAACGGGCAGGGGAAAGTGCTACATTTCAATGACAATGACACCCAAAATCCAGGACAGAAGCCCTTGGTGGCAGGCAATTGTGGCTAGGTATAGGTGTCAGAGGAAGGATATGCATATGCATGCATACATGTATACATATGTACACAAAGACACATGCATGCACCCACATGCACACATGTGTGTGCCTTGGACACAGGGAACGGGACTTTCCGGCGGGGACGTCCCACAGTCAGCGTTGCGTTGTTCTGAGCAGGCAGCTTCCCTGCTCCCCGCCTTCCCTTCCAGCTCAAAAGCACTGATTATAAGTGGCAGAGGTCTTTCAGCTTCTTCGGCAAACATAATTATGAAAGTAAATAAAGCATGAACCGCCACAGAACACATTCAACGTGCACATTAAAATTTACATTTTCTTCTTCCCCGGCATGTTTAATTATCTGAGCCTCGTGTTTAGAGAGCTAAGAAAGTGGTCAATTGAAAAGGGCACAGACACGTCTCCTCCTGTTATCCAGCTTACAAACTGAAAGGAAGGGTTATAAAGATCTCAAGATCCCTGTGCACTCATTCATCCAAACACTTCCCGAAGACCCGTTATATAACGGGCTCCTTGCTAGCGGGGACCCATCAGAGACCGAGGCAGACCTGAGATAGCGTCACTGTCACTCGCCAACCTGACATAAACTGAAAGTCACCTAGGAAGCAGGAACCTCCCCTGAAGAATCACCGCCATCACACTGGCCAGGAGCCAGGTCTGTGGGGTGTTTTTTTTTTTTTTCTTTTTACATTACAGGGGTCCAGACCACTGAGGGAGGTGCCACCCCTAGGTATATAGGCCTCAGGAAGGTAGCTGAGTAAGCCAGTAAGCAGTGTTCCTCTGGTGGATTTCGCTTCAAGTTCCTGTCTCAGCTTTCCTCAATGACGGGGCTTATAACCTGTACACGGAAACACGCCCTTTCCTGCCCAAGTTGCTTTTGGTCACTGTTTTAGCACCGCAACAGAGAAGAACACAGGACAGTGTGTCTCCGCCTTGCACAGGACACAAGTATCCAGGTCCTCGTAGGAAGCCGGGCCTAGGGTGAACCCATGTCATGGGCAGAGCCTGGAGCCTTCTTTTTCTTTCTTTCTTTTTTTTTTTTAAATTGTGCTGAAGATGGTTAACACAAGAGAGAAGAGGCTGTGGAGGGCATCAGGGGCCAGAGTGACAAAGGCCGACAAAGTCTGTGACTGGGGGCACCGGGAGCCCTTGGAGGGGTTTAAGGCAGACTCAAGACAAGACTCTCGAGCTGGGAACGATGCTGTAGATTATAACCTAAAGCAGGAGAGGACGGATCCCTGGATAGTGGAGATGGAAATACAAGAGAAAGGATTTTGTGAGGTGTGCTCACATCAGGGGTCACAGCAGCTGCTTCTGCAAAGGGCCAGGTAGGGAAACAGCTCTGTCCCCACCTCAGGCCATCTGTATCCGAGGGTTCTGCATCTGCAAGGTCTATCAACCACGGGCCAGAGCAGTCACTGCAAAGCCGGGAAGGGAGCGTGTCTCCATTCCTGACACCCATACTGGGTAACTCTCTGCTGCCTGCCACTCCAGTTCTGCGGAACCTGATGGTTTCTTCTAGCGCCTCTGGGGACCTACACCCACACCCACACCCACACGATCACATTAAAAAAAAATGTTTTGAAAATATATTCACAGGAAGGGGAAGAAGGGTCTACAGGACTGTAATTCCAGCACCCCTGAGGCTGAGGCAGGAAGATGAAGAGTTCGCAATCAGCCTGAGCTATATGGCACCACCATGGAAAGAAGAAAGAGGGAAGGGGTGAGGATGGAGGGCTAGGAAGTAGGGATGGGGGAGGGAGATGCAGGGGTGAGAGGAGAAAAGGAGATGTTTCTCAACCGGTGGGTCACAGGAAGGAGAGAGGAAGGGGAAGATGGGAGGGAAGAGGAGAGACATTTAGAAGAGAGAGTTCCAGAACGTTCCAATTCAAAGCAAAGCTTGGATATGTGGCTGAGCAAGCACTCTATCAACCCACACTGATGAAGGGGTGTGTGGGAGAATGCGCAGACCCGCCCACCCCCACCCCCCACTCCCCCACCTCCCCTACTCCCGCCAACCTACAGGCTCCTCCTTTTGTGCACTCTTGCCTCTCATCCTGTCCCCTTGGCCCATACCACGCATCTGTACTGAGCATACTGAGGCTCCTCCAGTGATCCCCTCACACAGCACAGTCATAACTGTGCATACACTTCTGGCAACGCGCTTCCTGCAACGCACTTCCGGTTAGGCACTTCCGGTAACGTGCTTCCCGTGGTGTGCTTCCGGTAGCATGCAGGCGAGTTAAAGCTCACAGGTTCTGTATGGCTTCTGTGCAAACACTATGCCACTTTATATTAGGGACTTACGTATCTAGAGATTTGGGCCTTGTTTGGTGCCGGGGTTCCTGGAACCTACTCCCCAGGAACGCCGAGTGAGCGCGCCCACCGTCCCATCCCATGAAGTTAGCTTTTGATATGAGGTAAATGGAGGGATAGAGCTGGTGTGGCCCTGGGCTGCTTTTGACCAGTCCCTTCACAATGACATCACAGGGTCAGAGGGTTGGTCGGCTGACTGGAAGATAATGAAGGCAGCCCTGGGGGTGGGGGAGTCTGACAGTGATGGGAAGGCCCCCTGACTCCACAGCTTCATTCATCAGAGATGCTAAGTCTCACCAGGGCCTTAAACTGACTGCCTCTAGCACTGCCCTCTCTTCCTCTCACAGCCCGTGCGCACACAGCACACAGATAGGTGCCCTAATGCCCAATACTCTCATGAACTCACTTCACCACGCCAACCTCTAGCTCACCTCTCGCCTCATGTAGCAGTGGGAGCTGTGTCTCCCACGCACACACACAAACACGGAACCCTCTCAGGCCACCTCACCTCATCCTCCTGCAGTCTCCACCCCTGAGGAGACAGTGTCTCAGCCTGGCCTCTCAGACGCCCCTTCTTCTGGCCAATTAGCCTTGACCTGGCCTGAACCCCCAGTGCTCTCTCCTGACAGATCTGTTCTTTTACAGATCCGCTGCTAGGTGCCTAACACTAGCCATGAGCAGCCATGTGGGTGAACCCAAGCCACCTTGGGGCCTACATTGCCTCACTGAGTCCCCAAGGAGCTGGCCAGCTTTTGAGGCACAGGTTCTACCCACTCTTAGCCTCAGATGGCCCTCTCTTCCTGGTGCACTCTTTGGACTCTGGTCTTGATGCAAGCTCTGAACCAAACTGAGCCGGTCCCTTAGCTCACTCATGTGTCAGATCTCCTCTTACCCCAACCCTGCTCTGTGGACATCCCTTACCAACAGCGTACATCTCCCCAGCCCCCATGCAGCCAGAGAACACATATCCCATTCCCTATCTCCCTCGAGCCTCTCCACCCACATCCACTGGCATCAGCCATGACACGACACATATACCTACTCTACCATCCAATGCCACCATCCAAGCTTCCAGTTGGTTCCTAGGTATCATGTCTCTCCCTTCTGAACTATCCAAGTATGCGCTGTCAGGTGAAGAGACCTCACTGACCAGGTCACAATTATGCAGAAACCCTACTTTCCTTCGGACCCCACGCCCAGGAAATAGCACCTTGCTCCGACTACTCTGTAGCTCGGAGTGCTTTAATGGGTACCACATTCTTGCTAAGTCACTCAAAATTCACCCTAAACAAAATGCCCCAGGAAACAGCATTTCTACATCAGGAAGGCAGCTAGCTGTATGGAGAGAGAGAAATGCAAAAAGAGGGTGCCTTCCCATCTCAGACCGTGTGTGTTGCTATGGAAACAGCTGACAAAACAATCTAAGGAAGGGAAAGTTCGTGCCGGCCTGGCTTTGAGGACACAGTCCATCATGGCAGGCCAGGCACAGCAGCGGGAACACAAGGCGGCTGGTCACATGGTGTCCTCATTCCGGAAGGGGAGAGGGATTTGTGGTGGTGCTCCGCCCACTCTTGCCCTTTGATTCTGTCTGGCCCCTCTCAGGTAGAATGAGGCCTTGCACAGATAAGGTGGGACTTCCCACCTCAACCAACCCAATCTAGAAGCTTCCTTGTAAAAGATACACAGGTATTTGTCTCCTAGGTGATTCTAGACTGTAGAGTTAGCCCAAGCTTGGCCCAAGAGCCTGTGGGTAACCTGGGCTCCATCCTTGCCCTCAAGGTCATTGTCTGCATGGGTGACTGCAGGGGAGTCAAGGGTAACTAGGCTGCCTCTATGCTCTCTTGAAGGCAAATAAACTATTAAACAAGGCAAAATATCCAATTGCTAAAATTGTTATGTGGTTTATCAGACACAGCAAGTCTGTCTGTGGATTTCCTACATCTGAATCTTCTGGGACACTTGGTAAAAAATGCAGAGCCCCGGTTCCACTCTGGCTCCCTGGAGAGAGAGACTTTCAGGGAGAGAGAGCTGCAGGAAGCTGTTGTTTTAAAAGCATGTTGTGTCTAGTCTACGCACAAGTTTCGGCATACAGAATCCCTCAAAGGGCACTTAATTCCGTGGTTGCCCAGAGGTGATTTTTCCTCAGCGTCTCCTTGGTGGCTGGGACGATGCTTCAGAACCCGTGAGCTGGAGCTAAACCTAGTCCCTTCTCGGGAGTGACACCTCTGGGTGGTTTTGTGAATCAGCCATGATCCAATTACTACAATCCCCGCCATCCGAAAGCAACACTCCATTAAACATCAGGAGCGAGAGACTCCAGCTCCCCACTTGAGTGCCAGCTAATTAAAGTCTTTAAAAGTGTGCAGCTAGAATGCAGAATCCAGAAACCGACACTGCACTGGGGATTTAAAAGAGAGAAAGAGAAGACAAAGAAAGAAACTCTGGCTCAGAAACATATGTGGCTTTTTCTTCAAAATGACCTTAGGGCTGGGGGACGGTGGGTCAATGGGTAAAGTGCTGGCCACACACGCATGGCCTGGGTTGAATACCCAGCAATGGCACACAAAAGCCAGATTCAGCAACACGTGCGTGCTTGTAAGTCCAGCACTGGGGAGGCAGAGGCAGGAAAATCCTACGGACCTGAGAGTCTAGCTGAATGGGTTCCGTGAGAGAGCCTGCCTATAAAAACAAGGTGAGCAGTGAAGACGCTCAAAATCACCCTTCAGCCTCCACACACAGGCACACTTCCTATGCACTGTCATTGACACACACACACACACACACACACACCACGCACCACGCACCACTACTGCCCCCTCCCCAGCACACACAATGACCTTACGATTAAACCATTTCCATTTGAGTGGCAAAGGGGAATCAGAGGATGGAAAGAAAGAAAAACACAGTGAGGACAAGATGTCTTGCAGTGACTCTTGATGCAGTGGTCCCATTTAAGTTCGCCGTGACTTTCTGCTTCGGGCTCTGCGGAACAACAGGCGAAAGCACTTTCAAAGTGTTTTTCCAGAACTGACTGCAAGGGGCTGCACCCGGCTGTGATTCTTGCAAAAGGTGAGATGCACAGTTTCACATTTTCCTTTAAGGGTGATGGACTGTTCGAAGCCGAAGCACTGGCCACAGTATGCTACTATTTTAGGAAACTCGGAGACAGAAAAATGTGTGACCAAGCAGTGTGTGATGGGCCCGGTAGGGGCACGGGACACCTGCCACTGGGTAGCTGTGATACCTCATAGGAAGCAGCCCAGTGGTAACCCTGATTCAGGATGCAGTAACATGCAAACGGGGGGTATATAGTTTTGGGAGGGGGTTCTCTGTGTATGTGGTGTGTATGTTATGTTTGGTGTGGGGGAGTGGTATGTCTATTGTATATGTGTGTGTGTGTGGTATATGTATGTGTTTCTGTGCGTGTATGTGTGTATATGTGTGGTGTGTGTGTGTATTATAGTGTTTGTATGTGTGTGGTATATCTGTGTGTGTTTGGTATATCTCTGTGTGGTATTTATGTCTGTGTGTGTATGTGTGATCTGTGTGTATGTATGTGTGTGGTATGATGTGTGTGTGTGTCTCTGTGCATGTATGTGTAGTGTGTGTGTGTCTCTGTGCATGTATGTGTAGTGTGTGTGTGTGTGTGTGTGTGTGTGTGTGTGTATGTGTCATGGTGTTTGTATGGGGGGTGTCTTTAAGTGTGTGTGGTATATCTCCATGTGTTTGTTATGTCTCTCTGTGTGTGGTATTTAAGTGTGTGTATGTGTGCATGTGTATGTGTGATGTATGTGTCTGTGTGTCTTTGTGTGTCAGTATATGTGTGGTATAACTGTGTGTATGTGTGTGTGTGTGGTATGTCTCTGTGTGTTTATTATGTCTCTGTGGTATTTGTGTGTGTGTGTGTGTGTGTGTGTGTGTATGGTATATGTGTGGTATGTCTGTGTATTTATGTCTGTGTGTCTTATATTTATGTTTGTGTGTGTTTGTGTGTGGTGTATGTGTGATATGTCTGTGTATCTGTCATGTCTTTATGTGTGTTATATTTGTGTGTGTGTGTGTGTGTGTGTGTGTGTGTGTGTGTGTGTATGGTGAATATTCACAAGGTGGTTATCCACCCATGCACAGGCACAGAGGCTGGTGGACAATCCCAGGTGCTATGCACTGTCACACTCTGCTTTATTCCCTAGGACAGTTTCTCACTCTACCTGGAGCTAGGCTGGTAGGCAGCAAGACCCAGGCATCCTCCTGTCTCCATGGCCCATCCACAACACTAAGATTAGACGTGTGTGCCAACCACATCAGTGTTTTAACATGGGTTCTGGGAATTCAAAATCAGATCCACACACTTGTATGACAAGGGCTCTTTCTCAAGCCATCTCCACAGTCCCTGAGGACATAGTATGTATTCTTCATACATACTATGTATGTAGTAGAATGGGACACTACTCAATAAACCCAAAAGATGGCGGGATGGGAGCTCTGGAAGAGCGCCAGCAACAATGGCGGGAGACCTGAGTGGATCAATCACTACACAGTGTAAATGAACTAACAGTCCCTGTGGAACAGCGAGACCGGGGCTGGGGAGAAGGCCCAGGGAAGCTCCTGCCAGCTTGAGCTTCATGGCCAGCAGCCACGCAAAGGAACCAGGTGTGGTGGGACACAGCAGCAGTCACAGCTCTGGGGAGCCAGGGACAGAAGGACCTCCAGGGGGCAAGAAAGAGGTTGCCTTCTGGCTGCTACACACCCATGCACATACACATGCACACAGACATGCACACACACAGGCACATACGCAACTTCATTACAGCAGGTATTAACAAACACAATTTCTGTGTCGTATCCACCCACCAAGAAGACTGGCTGTGTGGAAGCAATGTCCAATGTCACTGAGGACTCTGGGGGTGATAAGGTGAGATGAAGCATGATTGAACTAGTGTATTAATGAGAAAAGACCCATCGGAGGCTCACCATCTCTCTGCCTCGACTGTGTACAGACGCAGTGGGAAGGCAGCCATCTGCAAACTGGGAAGATACGCCCCTCACCTGTAACCAAATCAGCTGGAACCTTGATACGGCGTGTGTTATTTCAGCATCCCTGACTGGTGTTTTGTTAACGGCGGTGCGACCCGGAGGACAGCTGGGACATTCTTAGGTACCGTCTGCCATGCTGGTCCTCAGGATAGTGTGGTGAACAGATGAGTAATCTCCTCAAAGAACCTGTGCTGCTCCAGATGGCAGTGAGAGCCCACACTTTCTCCAGGAAGATCAGGACAGCACACAGGTCTCAAATCTGCCTCGGCCCCTGCAGCCAAATCCACTGCTGTACAAATCATGCCTGGAGCTGACACCGGCTCCATTCAGGCTTCTCCTTAGGACTTCCAGATCTAGGGGCTGAACACCAGCTTCTGCCAGAGGCTGTGGCTGTCAGCCTGTCCCTAGACACTCATCTGCACTGTGTAACTACTGCCAGCCTGTTCAACACTAGGTCCTTAGTTCATGAAGCTGATAGCACGGGAGCCACCCTGAAGATACATGTTAAAGAGTGTGCTCGTGATTTTTTGTGTGTGTTCGTGTGCGTGTGCGTGTGCGTGTGTGTGTGCCCTCTGAACTGCACATAGCAAGTATCAATGTGTGTGGAGATGTACCCACATGCACCGCTGTCTATGGCCACTTATGGGAATGCATGCCTGATCTCCACTTTCCTGATGATCAGCAGAGAGCCACTGATTAAAACGACCCAAGCGACCCAGAGTGCACGCCCACCATGCAAGCCCTTGTGCTATGGTGGCAGACCTTCAGCTATAAGGGATGCTTATCTTAGCCACCAGATGCTGGGCTGGCCCGTTCTTAGCTTCTCTACTGGTGTTCTATCTGCTCCTTCTTCTCATAGGTTTAAATTCAGAGAAAACTAGGATCATCTCCAGCATGCCAGCCCCATTGTTGGCACAGGTTTGGATATGCACAAGGGCCTTTCCAAGCTTTCAGAGTAAGCAGAAAGTCCAGCCTTTTGGCTAGAGCTGGCCTGGCCCCGGGGGATACAGGGAGCACTGTCCAATCATAAAGAGATAAAGTGCCGAGGAAGACTACTAGCAAAGGAATCTGCTGCAGAGATGGGGGCAGGGAGGCTGCCAGAGAGTGACCAGACAGAGTGACCAGACAGAGTGTGACCGGACAGAGGGTGACCGGACAGAGGGTGACCAGACAGAGGGTGACTGGACAGAGGGTGACCAAACAGAGGGTGACCAACCAGACAGACAGAGGGTGACCAGACAGAGGGTGACCAGACAGAGGGTGACCAAAGGGTGACCAGACAGAGGGTGACCAAAGGGTGACCAGACAGAGGGGACCAGACAGAGGGTTACCAGACAGAGGGTGACCAGCTTAACTCCATCTCAGGTCCTCCTCTCACCTCAGAAAGGGTCACGTGCATTGCAAGACACACCTGCTGAGCCCCGAGCCCTTCAGCAGGGAGAAACAAGAACCCACTAGAGCCTGGAAAACTGTTGCCAACCACTGACATTATGTTTCATGATTTTATGATCTGCATATTAAGTTCACAACACCCCACCCCCCCATCCACATCAAGGGAGCGGCAATCCTCTTCTCACCTGTCTGTTGGGAAAAGGGAATTTCCGGAGGACGCTGGAATGCTGGCTGTGATCAGAGGCAAACAAACCCCATCTCTTCCGTCTAACCTAAGGCATGCCCAAGGCTGCCTGAGAGAGAATAACTTATCCCCCTGGCTTTAACTGCACCCCCTCCTTCAGTACAAACTGGGCCAAACCTCATCTCTGTTCCAAAACCTCACTGTCCATTTCTTTCCTGACACCGCCCTTTCCCTCCAACTCCCTGGGACTCTGACTCCTTGGCCCAATCAATCTGAGATCCGATGAGCAGTGGGATTCCGGGAGGCAGGCGCTATGAAGCACGAGAGAGAGAGAGAGAGAGAGAGAGAGAGAGAGAGAGAGAGAGAGATGCAGACTATGGGCAAGCCAGCCCCGTCCCGGCTCCCATGAAGAATAAGAGGGTGTGCCGCTAGCCAAGTGCACACGCGGTGCCTTTACTGCCCCAACTGCCCATAAGTTCTAGATGTGTGGATCCTGAAATGTTTCCTCACTCAAGCCCGGGCAAGAGGGGACAGTCACAACTTTATGACCTGACATCAAAAAGATGGAGGAATAAGCGGAAGATTTTCGAAGGTTTCCAAGCGTCATCCATGTTCACAGGGTAGGATTTAAACCACTTGGTAGGATTTAAGCAACCCTATCAAGACGGTCTATGGCGACAAGAACCACTGGAGGCTTAAGAAGTCTCCCTCAGAAAGCTTGTGTGTGCGTGTGTTGGTGTGTGTGTGTGTGTGTGTGTGTGTGTGTGTGTTCTCCTACCAGTTCTGCTATGCACCCTTTGGGAACAAACAGCACTGTCAGGTATAATTTATAGCCCTGGTTGAAAATTAAAGATGCAATTTGTAACCTCCTGGTCCTCTGTCATCTCGGTGAGCCGAGACAACAGAAACAGCTCAAGCACAAGCACACGGGTTCATCGAGCCATCTACACCGCCTGCCCAGAAAACACTGCACGGAGAAAGGAGAAAGACAGTTCACAGCATGCACTCCCACCACCCACATGGGTACTCGCGCATGTCCACGGAATGGTTAGACCGCTTGGCTTCTTAACTTATGTGCGGTTGCTGTTTTGTGGTACAGAGAAAGGAAAACCCAGAATCACAAACCACCCAGAATCACAAACCATCCAAAGACCCAGCCGCTGTCTTCTCTAAGGGTCAGTGAGGGTTACTGTATTAGGAAGTTGCCTCAAGTCGATGGGACCCCCAAGCTGTATGTGAATACACTACTAGGTATCCCCAACAGCTGGAGAGGTTGCCTCCACCACGGCTACGCCATTGTACCTGAGAAAAGACACTAGGCCTGCCACTCCCTAAAGCCTTACCTAGGGCAAAGCCTGGAGTTGCAAGGTGCCAGGAGTCCCCCAGTCGGTGAAGCCCTGTAGACAGGAAGCCTTCCCTAATGTCCCCTAGCCAGGCCCTCCACGGTCACACACATGCTGGTTCTCCACTTAGAGTGTTAATCAGCGTCTCAGATTCCTGAGCACGGCACACCCCTCAGGGAACCCACACACACACAGCCACCAGCAGGCTGCTTGGGGGAAAGATGTCCAGAGTGGGCCCTGCTTGAGAACACACTGTGCCTGCCCAGGGGAGTGTGGGGGCATCCACAGGCTGAGCTTCCTCTGCCACAGCCGACTCTCTAGCTCAGTCCTACAACTATCAAGAGACACTACACAGGGTCCGGGGAGGCAGATCCATCAGTAAAGTGCTTGCTGTGCCCAGACTCCTGGAGTATGCTGGCTGGCCTGCCTGGCTGAATTTCTGAGCACCAGGACCCAGTTAAAGACTCGGTCTCAAAAACACAAGGTCAACATGTAAAGTTGACCCCTGGCATCTACACACTTACAACATAGTGCGTGTGGCACATAATCTCTGTGTGTGTGTGTGTGTGTGTGTGTGTGTGTGTGTGAATAACACTCTAGTCTAAAGTGTAGCTCACAGAAACAGGACTACATATAGAGGCTAAGAGCAACAGAAGTCTGACCGAGAGAACCAAGTCTCTCTTCTGCTGTAGTTCCAATCGGGCTCCCCCACAGCACCAGCTTTATCCCAGCAACCCGTGAGTAGAGCGGCAGAGGGCTCTCTGTGGAGAACATCTACAAAGGACAGAGGCGCATGCCAACACCCCTCTGGTGGTCAAAGCTTGCCTCTTGCAACATGTCCCTTCAGACATCAATCGTGTGTAGTTCCTGGAATCAGTCAGCTCCTGCCCTCCAGAAACTGTCACCAGCATAAGCGTGCTGTGCCCGTCCATCATCCTGGCCAACACAATGAGACCCGATTGACACTGGGGACACCGGGAGGAAGCCGGTGTCCCCTACTCCCACCCTAGAGCCCGCTCAAGAGGCACATACAGTTCCACACACAGGAGAAAGCCAGAGAGCCGCAAGCACCCGCTGCTTCCTCTCCCCACTGCAGCCTCTCTGAGATGTCAGACGACAAAAGGAAGGCGGGAGGAGCGGGAGGAGCGGGAGAGCGCGCGCGTCTCCGGGTAAGGGTGCCAAGACGGAGGCAAGCTGAAAAAGTCAGGCAGCACCAACACAGGCAGCGTTAGCATTTGTTTTTTGGTGGGGTTTTTTTTGTTGTTGTTGTTTTTGTTTTTTTCAGAAAACAGAAAACAAGATTCCATTCTGAGGTATACACGGGCATACATGGGAAGGACAGCCAGCCAACAGCAAGCGAGCCAGGGCTTTCCGGCCTACCTTTCCCTGCTCCTCCAAGACCACTGACTGCCCTCGCTGACTCTGCAGTAAGGCTCTATGCACTAAACACATTAAATGCCTCAAGTTGGTTGGCTCACAATTTCCAATAAGCTTTCAGGGCATTAGTCTTCCTGCCCCAGAAGGTCCACAACAACCCTGGCCGTGCTCAGTCGATACAGGATAGCCACGGGATTCCGCTATCGAAACCCATTAATTAACACTAGGCATGGCCTCTCGGAAGAGCCAAACTGCAGCCCTTTCTCAGGTCTGGGAAGCAAATTAACAGAGACACGGGAGGGAAGCCCTCAGCCGGCCTCGAGGGGCAGGGCAGCGGGCCACCGCTGCGCATGAAGGCTGCGGGCATCTGTATTCGGAAGCTGGGGTAATCAGAAACAAAGCCGGCCTGTTCTCGAGCCTTTCTGAAATACATTCCCCTTCTCACGTTAACAGCGGCAATTAATTCCCTCTCCAACGTCCGGGATCAGATGTTTACTGGATCTTCTGCCAACAAGTGGGGTGCTGCGGGCACCGACGGTTAGGGCGCCCCTCTCTCAGCCCTCCCCCAGCCCCACGCCACAGCGCTTAGCGTCCCACTCCGCAACCATTTCTGATTTTCTATATTGTCGATCCAGAGCTTGCCCCACCCCCACCCCGGGGGGGGGGAGGGCATCTCTGTATCTGAAGCATATATTAAAACAAACACAGACCAAGGATTAACAATAACAACAAAAGAAGCACGAAGCACGGGGCAACCTAGCCAATGACTATTTATACTGCCCAGAGAAATCCCCTCTGCTCGGCCAGCTGGCCAAATACACCCGCCGCCAATACACCTCCCCCACGCCCCTCTCTCCTAGGTCCCAGGAAGGAGGACCAATCATGACTGGAAGGGTCTTTAATAAGAGACTGGCCCCCATGGCCCACTGAGCAAGCAGAAGGGGGGGGCTGGCAAGGACTGTACAGGACCACTGAGCCACTCCAACCCCCTGAGTAGGAGTTCGGGCTACTGCAGTCATGACTCTACTTCCCGTAGGAGTAGGAAATCTTCCAATAAGAAGTTTACACATAGCTAGATAGTTTTAAGAGGAGAACCAGCAGCATCCCGTGACGGCCTCTGAAAGCCACCGGCGCAGACGGTTAGATCTGACAGCAAGGAAACCAAACATCCATGGGGCAGAAACAGACACTGTTGTTCAAGCTTCCAGTGGAAACAGACAACAGCCGGCAGATGGTGGCTCCTGGGGGGACTATCACAGCCAGCCCTGCGGCCATCGCGCCCACTGCCAGGTCCAGGGAAGGTGTGTGTACCCTGCAAGCGACAAGCCTTGCGGCAGGCAGCCCTGTAGCCCAGCCATCTAGGTTCCCAGAGGCCGCCCTTTCCTCTCTCTAGCTGGTAATTTAAGGTGAAATAGGAGACTGCACAGGAGGAAGGGCTCGGGCATGGCGGCACAGGACTGAAATCCCAGCATTTGGGAGGTGCAGCGGGAAGATTGTGAGTTCAAGGCTAGCCTGAGCTACATAAAAAGACAAAGAAAGAAAGAGTGAAAATGGAAGGAAGGAAGGAAAGAAGGAAGAGAGGGAAGGAGGGAGGGAAGGAGGGAGGGAGGGAGGGAAGGAGGGAGAGAAAAGGTGGGAGGGAGAGAAGGAGAAAGAGGAAGACAGGAAAGGAGGGAGGGAAGGAGACAGAGAGGGGGGAGGGAGAATATGTAAAATAGTGGGGACTCAGGAAAAGCAGAGGAGGGAATGCACACAGAATCGTTTCGCTGTGTCCTGGAGCGCACACACAGGCCCCAACTCCATTCAATCTAACAGAAAATCAATCTCATTTCTTCATATACTTCTCCCCTTTCTGGGTGTGATCAGTGAATCCAGGCACCAGCCTGGAGGCACTTCCGTCCACCTCTAAGACCTACCGGGCACGCCGGTGGTACAGGGACATGACACACATCCCACCCTGCGACCGACCTCGACCCTTCTCTCCTCTGCCAGTAGCACGCACTGTGGTAAGGAGCTCAGCCAAAGGCTTCCTCTGGCTGCCGTAACACGGCCTGGCCTTGGCCGAGGAGCTCGCGCCAGAAAGTGATGCCCGAACCAAGCCCAAACACCTGCCTGGTTCCCACCCAGGAGCTCGACAGCTCTGGTTCTCCCCAACACTGATGGTTTTGTTGCTGTTCCGCATCTTACAGTCTCTGGATGGTAGGGAGGAAACCTGGAGCTGAGAGGCACGTGGTCATAAATGTCAGAGGTGAGTCCCAGACTCCCCCTCCACCTGCCACTTCCTGTTAACATGTGACGAACTAGTAAAGGTCTTTCTATCCTTGCTGTCATCCCCCTGATGACTCCATCAGCTCTCAAGCTCTCCCTGAACCACGATCCTAAGCCCCTCCCTCCCCCCAGTTCCGGTTGCTCTATACGTACATGAGCACTCCACCTCGGTTACAACTGACATATCTGACATTCAGAATCTGAAGTTAGCAAGATGCGGAACAGCGAGGCATTAGTCATGCTAGCAGTCGGGTCCTTTCTTGATGGGAGGAATCACTGCTCACTCCCTCTGACGACCTGTCTGTTTAGGATCCGCCAACTATCTGAGATATGAATGGGTCCCATAGAGGCAAACAGAAAGAGTTCTGCTGCCGAGAGCGGGACGACAATGACAATGACAACAACGATACTCACCAGATGAGGCATCAGGAGGTCAGCCAGGTAGACAAAGGCGGCCCCCAGGGTGAAGCCAACAGCCACTGGGAAGAAGGCAAAGGCACCAAAGCCCCCGGAGGATGTGGCCATCTCAACCGCTGGTGCGAGCAGAGACCAGTAGGAAGCCGCTAACATGACCTGGAGAAGCACAGGGAAAAGTTAGTCATTAACCAACCATAAGGCTTTTTGGGGTAGGAGAACAACCCATAACGCCACCGACACACACACACACACACACACACACACACACACACCAAGGAGAAACCCCAACACAGAAACCCCAACACAAGGCCTTCTGAGCTCGGAGTCCTCCACCTTCCAAGAGATGGAAAACCCACCCATAAGGCTTTGGGGATGGTGAGACTCAACCCATAAGGCCTTCCAAGGGGAGCCTCATTGTTCTCTGTGTCCTAAAATAAGTCACACAGATTTCGCACTTGTGAGGTCTTTAACCTCAGGTGGCGGGTATTATCTCATCCAAATAGAGACTAGCAAAAGTTCCTCCCAGAATTCCTGTTTATGAACCTAACTTGACAACTGACACATAGCCCATGCTTTTGTAAATAACCCTTCACTCATGCCCCTGTAAGCGTGAAACACATTGGGTCAACAACAGCAAAGGCATGAAAGTAGAGGGGGGCTCGCTGAGACGAGGAAAGGCGTCAGCGGGAAAGGGAAGGGGGGGTGGAAAATAGGATCAAAGTACATCACATATATGCGTGAGAATGTCATCATGAGATCCATTACTATATATGATGTAATTAATGCATTCTAATAAAAACACGAAAAATAAAATAAAGGAACTCAGTTTGGGGCAGGACAGAGTTGATCTGAAAGGATGGGGTCTAGTTTGCTCCTGTGCCAGCTCTGACACTGGAGTTCTTAGCCAAACTTTTGCACTCCACAGACAGAGGATACTGGATTCACTTTGTCACACTGAGGGTGGGGCAGGAGGCTACATCTAGAGATAAACACCCTCCCGCACACAGCACAGCCATTGACAACCAAGAGACATGTGGCCCCAGATGAGAGTCCTAAGGCTGCTGAGAGATGCTGTTCCAGTTCCAAGCTCCCGATACAAATTGCTCATAATTACATGGGCTTTCACTGCGTTGGAACACAGCTGATTATTATAGAGATCTTCCTCGTGGCGGGTGGCATGTGTGTCCCTCTACTCGGGACACCTTGCTCTTTCCCCAGTTTCTAGCACATCAGCACTGGTGGGCCACCCCCCATGTGTCATGTGACGGGCATTTGGACCGTCTGAAGATGTCAGTCCATCAATGTCAGATTGGTCTCTGCAGTGTCCTCATCTCTAAAACCAATAGCTAATGGCTATTGATCAACAGCCATTTCTAGGCACCAAGGTTTACATCTGATATCTTGTCTCGTCCTCCCCACCCTGGGAGGCAGATGTTTCCTGTTATTTGTGGAAAAAGAGATTGAATCACAGGCTGTGGATATATGAGCTCATGGAGTAAAACATTTCCTATGCGGGCAGGAGGACCTAAGTCAAATCCTCCAGAATCCGTGCTTAGAAAGCTGAGTGTGGCAGCCCATGCTTGTAATCCCAGCTCCAAGGAGGCGGAGACAGGCAGATCCCTGGGGGAGGCTGGCCAAGGAACCTACACAAATTGGCAGCTCTGAGTTCCACGAGAGACCCAAGCTCAATAAATCAAGTGTATAACACCACCAGAGTGGACCTCTGGCCTCCACAAGAGAGTTCACGCACATAGAGTTCACCCACTGCGCTGGCTGGCCAATCTTGGTTGTCAACTTGACACACCTGGAAGAGGGACTCTCAGCTAAGGAATCGCCTCCCTCAGAATGGCCTGTAGGCGTTTGTCGGCGTGCCATTTTCTTGCCAGATGTGAAAGGGTCCAGCCCACTGTGGGCAGAGACACCCCTGGGGAGGTAGTTCTGTGCCACATAAGAAAGGTAGCTGAGAGCCGGGCGTGGTGGCGCATGCCTGTAATCCCAGCACTTGGGAGGCAGAGGCAGGTGGATTTCTGAGTTCGAGGCCAGCCTGGTCTACAGAGTGAGTTCCAGGACAGCCAGGGCTACACAGAGAAACCCTGTCTCAAAAAACCAAAAAAAAAGAAAAGAAAAGAAAAGAGAAGAAAAGAAAAGAAAAGAAAAGAAAAGAAAAGAAAAGAAAAGAAAAGAAAGGTAGCTGAATGTGAGACTTGGACGTGACAAGCAGTGTTCTATTGTCTCTGTGTGATTTCCTACCCAGGGTTCTGCCTTGACATCTATCTGCCCTGATGTCCCACTGTGATGGGCTGTGATCTAGGACTTAGCTGTAAGATAAAATAAACGTTTCCTCCCGCAAGTGGCTTTTGGTCAGCGTTGTATCACACCAACGGAAAAACAGACGAGAACACTCCCACTCGCGCACACGCACACATTTAAAGGGGGAAAGAGATGGAATCTTAAATACCAAGGCAAGTTGTTCCTTTCACCCTGGCAGTAAGCGGCAGAGGCAGACCAAGCAGCCCCGCAATCAACCCAACGACCAGAAGAGAACCGGGCAGCTGCCCTCACGGGTCAACAAGCTCAACTTGACAAACTGTTCTCCCGGCGCTGACCGAATTAATCATTCGCCTGTGGCTTTTTAATCTTACGCACGCTGTGACATCGTCATGGCTAGAGTCCACCCACCACCTGTCGTAACAGTCACAGGCGACATATACAATGTTGAATGGGTTTCTAAATTTTACTTAATTATGCCGCATCACCCGTCTCCAAAATAACACACTGGAGTGACAACCAGGCATTAGGGTGGTGAGAACAATCCACACGCGGGGAGCCGACGTGGACTGCCTTCTGCCAGACACCGCTCACACGAAGCCGCTCGCTCGCCCTGGAACCGACTGTCCCGGCAAAGGTCTTAACGTCACCCATGGAACTCTGCCGCTGCCTCTGAGGCTCCAGAAAAGATGAAAGTATGTCGTCTCAACCAGAGGGGCACAGAGATTGACCAGTTCATACCACGAGTCTGCTCTGTCACAAAAGGCCGCCAAAGGACCCAGGGACTCCCCACTCAGAATTCTACTCACTACCTTTAGACTTCCACAGCCCTTCTAAGCTCATCCACACAGGGACAGGCACAGTCTCCTTCCTCAATCTCCTCTCTGAACCTGACCCAAGCAGGACTCCATCCCCAACTCAGTCCCCACTTCGACAGTTTCAAAACCATAAGAACCAAGGAAGGCCATCCATCAGACCCTCCAAAGTCTCTCTACACATCGCGAGGCAATGAAGTCACTCTGGCCAGCATCACCCCAGTGGTGGCCAGCATCATCCTGGGTCATTCCCATTTCAACACCCATTCCAACATCTTCCTTCAGCATCTCCCGGACCCAGGCTGTTTTCTGCCTTTGACGGCTCATTTTGGTTGTCAACTTGCCTGGGTCTGGGATCAATTAAAAGACAAGCCCCTTGGCACTGGCTGCTGTAAAGAGATTTCCCTGATCACATTCTCTGAAGAGGGAAGACCTCTCCTAAATGTGGGTGGCACCCCCCAAGAGCAACCCAGACAAAAAGAGATGGAGAACAAAAACAAAACAAAACAAAAAACAAAAAACAAAACAACCTTCAGCTTTTGCCTGCTTGCCTTCACTCTGCTGGCAAGCTCATCTGCTCTGTTGCTGAAGCATTTCTTCACCAATAACAGAACCAGCAGTCCCAGGCTTCCAATGCAGGTCAGATACCAGAAGTTCTCCAGAAACCCTCTACGCCGTCAGCACCAGATCCAGACTGCTGGAAAGTCTTGCCACTTAGATTAACAACCACAAGATTGTCAGCCTCTCCAGCCACTGCCAGAGAACCAGACTATATAAGACAATGTAACAAAATTCATTTTTATTCCATAAGTCCTGTCCTCTAGGTCCTCAAGAGGGCCACCACAACTAACTAACACGCCAAGTTCTCACAGATACATTATCCATGATGGAGCAGACAGCCAAGCTCTTTGCATAGGCCATGCTGGACTCTGGGATGCTCGGAGCAGAAGAACATTCCAGACAACACAGGTGGACCACTCCGCGGAAACCAGCTCTTCACCCTTCCAGCCAAGCCTAGAGCCCTGCTGGACTGCCTTCATTTTGAATTTCCTTGTCTGCTCCCTGAAAGTGAGGAGTGCCAATGGCAATGGGTTCCCGTGTAAAATGGGTGGGGTCCTAACGAAAAGCTATTACAAGGACGTATGTGGTAGGCAAGACGCCCATGTGCTAATGGCCAGACCTGTGACTTTCTCATTTGCTGTGACAGAAGGAATCCTGAGGGTGTGACCACACCGACCACACTGAGATGGAAGAGATAGCTGTGGGCATCAGAGTGGGGCTGACGTTGTGCCAAGGAGCCTTACAAGGGTACAGCTGGAGAGAAGAAACAACACCAGACTGGAGACTTTACTTACAGGAAACACCCAAGTGTAGAAACCCAGAGACAGAGTACACTGGTGGTTGCTATCTAGGAGTGGAAGATGGGACAACTGGTTGTCACAATGACCACTGAATGGACACTGTGGTGTGATGCAAATCTGACCACAACTTATTTTAAAACTTAGGGTGGACCTAATCGACTGTGAGGACCTGACCTTGCATGACTGCCCTCAGAAGTGTGCTGAACTCTCCAAGATCCATGGAGCACCTCTGTGTCTCCATCTGTGACAATGCTAAGACCCACCTCAGCTGGCCTTTCTCCCGGCATCTCTGACCCTTGGCTGCCAGTTCATGTCCATGACAAGAAAATGCAGAATTTGGACTCAGAAGCTTGGCGCTGGCACCCACCCAGGAGGTGGCCCCAGCACACAAAAATGAGGCCTCTGTTGCTCAGTTTGGCCAACTGGCAGGGATGTCACCAGGCAGGGGTACTGGAAGAATGTAGCAACGGGGCCATCGTGCCAACCCAGGAGCTGGCGGGAGGCAGATGTTATTTTAGACCATCCCACTTTCCAAAGCTCTGCTCACTGGATCTGTTCCTCCTCCCCTGCTCCTGCACGGCCTCCCTCTGCCCGGGGCCCTTGCCCATCTCACTGGATTTGTTCCCTGGAGCACCTGGCTCGTGCTTGGAGAGCCTCTGTGTGCCTCCACCACCCAGCAGAGCGGCCTCGGACAGAGATTTGTCCAATATCTGTTACCTAGATGAATTCTCTGTCAGCCCCGCTAACGAAGGGGGGCAGTGGGGGGGGGGGGGGGGGGAGAGGAGACAAGAACGTTTGACAGGAAGTGTTTAAACTCTCATTTTTGAGTCTGTTGCCTGCATTTTTAAAGTGATTTTTTTTTAACCTTTCAAATTAAGTAGCGCATAGGCTCACACTCAGATGCCTTCGCTCTGACAAATGCTGGCTGAGTAATTGCTTAAAATCAGGGAGTGTTTCAGGGGGGTGGGAAACCAGCATAGGCTTTGCAGGGCTCTGTGGATAACATACCGAACAATCTATTGAAAGAATGGAAGATTCCCTTGCTGTTGAGAGCAACTGTAATGGAGTATTTAGTCCAAACAATTCACTTAACAGGTAAGGTAGGCAAGACTCAGCTATATAAAGCTTTCCCAAAGGCACCAGAGCTAAAGGATGTCACCCATGACTGCCCCAACAAGATAGTACCATCCTCTGGCCCTGCCAAGATACAGTTGTTTGTGAAATTCTGGAAACCTCTGAGTAAAGACCAGGTATAAGCTAGCACCTGCCTTCATCAGGCAAAGTATCCTGGGATAATGGGGGCGAGGGTGTGAACTCAGCATCAGCAAAATGGAAGATATCAGATGTTGGCAGAGATGTACGCACTGTTGGGGGGGAGGGGGGTGCACACTAACACAGCTGTCGTGGATAACACGGAGGTTCCTTGAAAAGTTAAAAATAGAACCGTCACGTGATACAGCAATACGGCTGGGGAGATACCTGAAGGAAATAAAGTGGGGGTCTCAATGGGCGAGGCACACTTCTGCTTATGCCAGGGTGACAGGCAACTAGTAAACAGCTGAATGAGCCTACTGAGAAGAGGAGGAAAAGGGGCCTCATAAATTTACCTCTCTAAAAGCCCCAAGGGTCGAAGACATAGGCAAACAGGCATTTAAGGATCACGGTAGCATAGTTTGAGGTGAGAACGGCAAAACCAAGCATGCATACAACAAACCCCCCCACTTTCCTCCGGGGTGGCCTGTACCACAGGAGGCTCCACGTGACATCTACTCTGGACAAGATCCTACAAGAAGCACATGAATGAGGGAATGGGGGATACCCACAGCCTGAGTTTGATTATTATACCATTCCTGCGTGTCTCAGTTTTGATGAGAAATATTCCCCTGGGATACTTGGTCCCCAGTTGCTGGTGCTGTGTGGAAACACGTTGTGGAACATTTAAAACATGGGGGCGTGGAGGTGGATTGTTCCATCCCTAAGACAAGTTCTTCCAAAGAATCTGGGTTCAAGTCCCAGTCCCAATACGATAGCTCACACGGTCTCCAGACTCCTCTGTCTACACATGTACAGGCAAAGCACCCAAACACAGAAAATAATAATAAAGGGGAAAAATTTAGAGATGGAGCATTGCTGGAGGAAGTTCATCAGGGAGAGGGGTGTGGTTTGGGGGTTTAGAACCTGGTCCCACTTCCTGTTTTAATATTCGGTTGTTTCTCTCTCTCTCTCTCTCTCTCTCTCTCTCTCTCTCTCTCTCTCTCTCTCTCTCTCTCTCTCTCTCTCTCTCTCTCTCTCTCTCTCTCTCTCTCTCTCTCTCTCTCTCTCCTGCATCCCCACCAGGATGAACTACAGACCAAAATAACCCTCTTCTAAGTCTCGGGAATTCTGTCACAGAGAAACAAAGTAACCAGAACACAGTGTTGATGTCTCAAGATGTCTACAGACTTGACTCCTGGGAGACATAGAAACTCTGCACCATTTTAGAAACTTCCCCGGAAATCTAAAATACCTCCACAATGACCAATTTAGTAGAAGCGGAGGCAGGGAGGGACTGAGGAGGCCCATGCCAGCAAGGTGTAGACACCAGGCAAACACTTGAAGACAGAAGCACCCAGGGTTCGTTCTGTGAGCACAGGCCTGGGGCTTCAGTGTGTGGGAGCCAGAGAGACATCAGGCTCCACCTCCCTGGATCCCGTGACCTCTCGTCTGAAGCTCTGAGGAATTCTGTAGCTCATCCAAGGATACTCTGCTGAAAATGACCCCAAATCCATAGTCCCCATGCAGAAGCCGCACATACCATCCATCTCTTCTTGCCTCTTTGACATTCCTCTAGCTTTTCGGTATTGCGGCTGCCCGTTTCAGCTAAATGGATTTTATTAATAGCAACTGTGACATTTTGTCATGAGAATTTTGGTTTCTTAAAAACAAAACAAAACACAGAATAAGTTTTTGTTTTAATCCCAGGTGAGGGATATGGAACTGCTTCTGCGGCTGACTACGATTTGCCTCGTGCTTTAGCAGGGGGGTGATTTTTTTGTCAGCTGTAGACAGTTTCTGCAATTGTGTGACCTTTGGGATTCTGGGAACTCTTCAGAGGATATATAAATGCTAAGGCCCTGAGAGGTTGGCTGTCGGTGATTGGCTGTTGTTGGTTGTAGTTTGTTAAGTAGTCGTGTACAAAGAAACAAGAAAAGATTAGATATTAGACACCCTGACAGCCAAGAGCCAACTTGCCCAAGGAACTTGCTGTCCCTAATCAATGACATTGCCCCTTTCCTCTCTATCCTTCTTTCTCTCCTATCTAGCGTTAGGGGGTTGTAAGGGTGAGAAAGGGGTGGAGGAGGATGGAAGAAAAAGGATGCACAAAGTAGCCAAAGTCCAGCTACAACATTTCAACAAAACATTTAAAGGAGGAGATTATTCATTAAGTACTTTGGGGACAGCTGGCTGGGCACTGGAGTCAAATCTGAACTGTCAGTCACTCTACTCAAGCAAATGAAACAAATATTAAAATGTTTGAGGGAGATATATATATGTGTGTGTGTGTGTGTATATATGTGTATATATGTATATATACATACATATATACACATATATATGTGTATGTGTGTGTGTATATATATGTGTATATATATATGTGTATATATATATATGTATGTGTGTGTATATATATATAATGTGTATATATGTGTGTGTACATACACCCCCATATATATATATATATATATATATATATATATACATATATATGTATGTATGTGTGTGTATGTATATGTGTGTATATATATATATATATATATATATATATATATACCTGGAGCTAGGGAGAGGGCTCATGGGTAAGGATGCTTGCTATGCAAGCATGAAGACCTAAGTTCAGATCCTAGCACCTACATAAAGAGTCAGGTATGGCCACACGTGTTCTGTCTATGCATACATGTGTGTGACTACAGTGCGAGGGAGTAGAGATTTAAGGATCACTGGCCCCAGCCTAGCTCTAGCTTTATTGAGAGGTCCAATCTCAAGATAATGAGGAAGAAAGTCATATATCAGGATACCCAGCATCCTCCTCAGGCCTCTCCACCATACACATGCATGCAACACACACATTCATATACAGAGAGAGAGAGAAACACAAGCTTGTACTTACCTACACATACAAACACACACATGTGCACATTAAAAGGATGTTCAGAAGACAAAATATCCGGGTTCTTTCTTATGTTCCCTTAGAGTAAAGTCTTCAATCCCCTGCTGTCATTCTTACAATCCAGAAGAGCTCATGATACGATCCATGCTCTGAAAATATCCTGTCTCAAGGTCCCACACTTCTATCGCTAGTGACTCCCCCCTGGTGTCAGAGGTGACAGCCCAGAATAATCACACAACCAGATGAGCACCTGGCCAGCCGGCGTGAGAAGTGAGCCTCCTCATCGCTGTGCAGTGCTCCACCAGAAACAATTTCCCCTCCGGAAATAGAAGTGGGTTTCTGAAGAGCTCTCTAAGGGATATGGCCAACACTCTGGCGTGATGGGTGCCATCAAGCCCTTCCTTCATCAAAGCAAGGGCAGTGCAAACAGAGAAAGAAACGACAAAAGAAAATCTCCATCTTAAGGAGAAAGGGTGACCAGAAATAGCTGCGCATACTTCTGTGCTGTTCTCCATTCTCTGTCTACAGAAGATGGGAAAAAACAGTTCAGTGTCCCATCACTGGGCTCTATATCTGCGGCAGAACAGGTCCTCTGTAAATGGGTGGCACAGGACGTGAACGGGGACTCTAACCTTGCAGCAGTTCTCAACCTGTGGGTTGTGACCCTTTGGGGGGGGGTCACCATGACCCTTTCATCAGGTTGCAAATCAGATATTTACATTGTGAATGATGAAAGTAGCAAAATAACAGTTATGAAGTAGAAAAAAAGTTTACGGTTGAGGCAGGGGTCACCACAACATGAGGAAACATTACAGGGTCACAGCAGCATTAGGAAGGTTGAGAACTGTTGCCTAAGAGGGTCTGGGAAGAGGACCCCACCAGTAAAATGCCCATTGAGGAAGCGTAAGTTCATGAATTGGATCCCCAAAATCAACATCAAAGATCAGACATAAAGGTGTGTGCTCTATGGTGTGTGCTTAATCCCAGTTCTGAGTGAGAAGGGAAAGGCTGACCCTTCAGGTTCAGTGGCTAACCTAGTGGGTGGGCTCTAGGCCCCACTGAGAGATTCTGTCTCAAAAGAACCAGACTGAATGGGACTTAAGGCTAGTCTCTGGCCTCCACACATTCACTCACACACACACACACACACACACACACACACACCTACAGTATAATTAACTAATAGGCACAAACTCACAACCCATGAAAAAATCAAGGCAATAATTACTCCCAAGGTACAGAGCCAAGTAATGTTTCTAAGTTCTGTCTCCAAATCAGATATAAACATTTCTCCATTCAACCAATAAAAACCGGGTGCTGGGCTACAGACATGATCTAGACCTGAGACGGTGAAGGAGACACAGCAGGAAGAAGGAAGAAACATACAGGGGACCCTCCTGAGTGAGGCATGCCCTGCCTTTACCAGGAGCTGACTATGGTTCCACCATTAGACAGATTGCAGAACTGGCATGTCAGACGTGAATCTAATTCATACAGGGGGTTGGTTCAATCTATGTAAGGTGATATGATCGACAAAGCCCTCGGAAAGGGTCAGCTTCGTGCAATTGCAATTATTAACTGCCACAGCTAATGTTCCTTAGCGGTGCCCACTCAGCATTCCAAGTGACAGAAGAGGGTTCATCGCATCCACAGAAGGAACATCTACAATACAGTCCAGGAAATCCTCTCCCTGCCCGTTGCCCCAGACAAATGAAAGCCACGCAATGCCTTACACACACATCTGCACAATGCCTTACACAAGAAGGCTCCTGGCTGCCTGATTCATGGGTGCTCCAACCTGGAACTATCCCAGATGACCATATCAACAGTGAAATGAAAAACCGTGCCGTAGTGCTTTTAGGAGAGAAGATACCCCTTACCAAGAACACGGCTCGGAGGCATCAGGCATGGCACACAGTGGTGCTGAGGCTGGAACCTGACTCATCTGATGTGTAGAAATCAAGGGGAGAAAGAGAGCCAGCAAAAATAACTGCCAAGAACTGACTGGGAGGAGTGGGGTGGATATGGTCAAAATGTATTGTATACATGCATGAACTTGTCAAAGAAATGAAAATATTACGGTGCTTTAAAAGACTGAGAAGGAGCTGGGAGTGTGGCTCAGTGGGCAGGGCATGTGCATAACGCCCACTAAGAACTCCATCTGCTGTCTCCCAGGAAACGTGCGTTGTGGAGCAATCGGGAGGTAGAGGCAGAGGGACCAGAAATTCAGTGTCACCTTCGAGTGCCACAGCAAGGAAAGGCTAGCCTGTGCTGCATGTGTGCAAGTTGGTTTTATGTCAACTCGGCACAAGTTAGAGTCATCAGAAAGGAAAGGCGGCGGTGGTGGCGCACGCCTTTAATCCCAGCACTTGGGAGGCGGAGGCAGGCGGATTTCTGAGTTCGAGGCCAGCCTGGTCTACTGAGTGAGTTCCAGGACAGCTGAAGCTACACAGAGAAACCCTGTCTCGAAAAACCAAAAAAAAAAAAAAAAAAAAAAAAAAAAGAATTGACTCTAGAGCCTTTGTCTCAATTGGTGATTGATTGATGTGGGGGAGGGGGCAGCCCATTGTGGGCGGGGCCATCCATGGCCTGGGGGTTCTGGGTTCTTTCAGAAAGCAGCCTGAGCAAGCCTGTAAACCTCGTCCTCCGTGACCTCTGCATCAGCTCCTGCCTCCACATTCCTGCCTGGCTTGAGTTCCTGTCCTGGCTTCTTGTGATGATGGACAGCAACATAAAGGGCGGGGCAGCCGAATAATCCCTTTCCTCCCCTCGGTGCTTTGGTCACGGTGTTCCATCACAGCAGCAGTAACCCTGACTAAGACACCATGTCTCAAACGAATAAACAAACAAATGAACAAGGGGAACGGGCTAAAAGTTGAAAGTATACTCTTACTTGTATGAAAAAGACCTACGTAACCCAGGAGAACACAGTTCACCCTTTTAAAAATAAAATAAAATAAAATCAATCAATCAATCATAGGGGCTACCAGGATGGTTTAATGATTAAGTGATTAACTGAATCGGCTACTCTTCCAGGAGAAGCAGACTCGGTTCCCCAACACCCGCATGGCAGCTCACAAACATCTGTAACTCCAGTTCGAGGAGACCCAGCCCCTTCCTCTGGCCTCGGCCAGCACCAGGCACGAATACAGTAAAAAGACATACATGCAAGAAAACCTCCCATATAAATAAGTAATAAAAGGGAGTAAACTACAAGTGTTACAGCCACCGTGGGTGAACCTCAAAACTCCTAGTTTGGTTGAAAGAAGACGGCACATGTATTGTGTCTGTGTATAGTACCTGATATCATTTAAGCACAAGAGTGCAAAACACAAACGTCCAGACCTCTTCAGTGTCTGCATGAAGGAGAGTCAAAGTGACTCAGGGACCAAGAACTCCCTGTGAGGTAACACGGATTTTCTCCGTCTCACTTGCGGAAGTGAATACAGGTGTGTACGATGGTCAAAACACATCACTGCCAGGCTGGAGTGCCCTCCGAGAGGCAGATGTGTACAGAGATCTGGCCTCCAGTCCCTAACCTCCCCAAACCCTTAGCCTGGTATGTGTCACTGCCAGTCCCTGACGCTGAGGCCACCCGCACCCACCTACAGATGTTCGCACCCACCTACAGATGTTCGTGAGCTGCCATGCGGGTGCTGGGGAGCTAAGTGTGGAGAGGTCATCCCAACGTTCTCGCCTGGAGGGTGACAGTCCCAATGCACTCAGAGTTTGTGCGCTTGAGTCTCTCTCAAGGCTACAGTCAGCCTCGGGAAATCCAAAGGCTTTTCTGCATGCGTGTGGTCTCTGAGCTGCTTGGGTTGAGTCCGTGGCTAGAGAGGAAGAAAAAGGCTGGCAGCAGGAAAATTCCAGTTTAGGACGATGACTTTGGTGACGCACAGAAAAACAACTTTGATGTTTTGTATGTTTATGTGTGTGTATATACATATACATATATATATATATACATACACACATATATGAATATATATGCATATATACATATATAACACACATATATGAATATATATGCATATATACATATATACATATACGTATATACATATACACGTATATGTATATATGCATGTATATGTACATATACATACATATGTATATGTATACACATATGTGTATATATATAATATATATATATATATGCCACACCCCATTTGTAGAAGTGAAAAGACATTCCAAAGTGTCAGTCTTCACCTTCTTCCTCACATGAGACAGGGCTTCTTGGCTGTGCACTGCTGAATTGTGTGACAGGTGAATTGGCCCACAGGCTCTTAAGTAGTCTCCTGTCTCCATGTTCCATTTATCGTAATCATGCTGGTACTACACATGTGGGCCACTGTGTCAAGATTTACGTGTTTCTGGGGATGTGAGCTGGTCTTCATGGCTGCAGGGCACAGGCCGTACCCACTGAGCCACCTCCCCTGCCCAGTTGTCAAGGCAGGGGGCCTTCGCTCCCAGTCAAGCAGGACAGCCCTTGCCAAAGGCTGGGGTGGACTGGGCTTGAACTGACATGTGTATTGCTAAATACAGTTTCCCAAGGGAAGCAGGTGATCCAGGGGTTTCTTGTTTGTTTTTGGTCTTGCTGGAAGGGCTTTTAAAATGAGCTGCTGAGGTAGAGGTGACATAAACCGTCCATGTTCAAAGAATAAAACGTGACTTTTTACTGTTTTTACTTTTTACCCTGTAATATAGTTCCTCATGTTGTGGTGACCCCCGACCATAAAATTATTTTCGTAACTACTTCATAACTGTAATGTTGCCACTGTTATAAATTGTGACGTTAACATCTGATACACAAGATATCAGACACATGATCCCTGTGAAAGGGCCACGGGTTGAGAACCACTATTTCTGAGTCAGTTTAAACTCAAGACCTGTGATCACAGTAGTGCATATGCTTGCCACTGCCAGAGTCACATGGACCCTTGCCCGTCAACTCTGTCTTCTCATGGCGCAGCCGGGGACTCCCTGTCCTTCTGTCACCTTGCATGCCATCTGTAGTATTGTAAGTGGACGAGATCATAATGCTGTGTCCTTTTTCATACTTACGTATTTATTTTATGTGTCTGCGTGTGCTCCTGCACCACATAGGTGTGGGTGACTGCTGAGGCCAGACAGAGCATCGGACCCCCTGGATCTAGTTACAGATGGTTGTAAGCTGCCGAGAGGGTGCTGGGAACTGAATCCAGGTCCTCTGGAAGATCAGTTGTTGCCCGTAACCACTGAGTCCTCTTTCCAGCTCAGATCCATTCTCTTCATCATTATTGAGAGATCCAGTCATGCGATATGTTCACGTACCTTATGCATGGATTTACGCATGGTTCTATATGGCTAGGCCTCCAACTGTGATTCTACTCAGCGGCAATCGGACCTCTAGACTTACTCCAATAGTGGGCGATGCAAATAAAGTCACAAGCACAGTGGTGGCGCACGCCTTCAATCCCAGCACTTGAGAGGCAGAGGCAGGTGGATTTCTGGTCCACAGAGTAAGTTCCAGGATAGCCAGGGCTATACAGAGAAGCTCTGTCTCGAAAAACCAAACAAATAAATAAATAAATAAATAAAGTCACAATATTCCTATTCAACCTCTTAAAAGAAATAGCTGTACTGGACCCAGGACGGCTCTAAGTTATATCCATTTGTAATTCTTTGGAAGGAGGCCAGCTCATGAGAACATGGTAGACACCTATGCTTGGCATGTGGGTTCCAGAGTCCACCGGAAATGGTCCCTATGCAACAGGCTGAGTCACCAACTGTAATCCCCAAGTGCCTGGCAAGGTCTGGGCCCAGAGCTGAGAGCCCAAGCTCTCATGAGATACTTGAGTACCAGCCAGACTAGACCTGAAGGGGTTTCCAGCACTGTCTCAGTCAGGGCTTCTCTTCCTGCACAAATTTCATGACCAAGAAGCAAGTTGGGGAGGAAAGGGTTTATTCAGCTTACACCTCCACACAGCTGTTCATCACCAAAGGAAGTCAGGACTGGAACTCAAGCAGGTCAGGAAGGAGGAGCTGATGCAGAGACCATGGAGGGATGTTTCTTACTGGCTTGCTTCCCCTGGCTTACTCAGCTTGCTTTCTTATAGAACCCAGGACTACCAGCCCAGGGATGGCACCACCCACAAGGGCCCTTCCCCCTTGATCACTAATTGAGAAAATGCCCCACAGCTGGATCTCATGGAGGCACTTGCCCAACTAAAGCTCCATTCTCTGTGATAACTCCAGCCTGTGTCAAGTTGACACAGGAAACCAGCCAGGACAGGCGCATCGCTGATGAAATCCTAGCAAGTTTCTTAAAGCAAACACCATCACCCGGGACATATCTGGGCCTCGAACGCCCAGTCCGATGTAATACTGACTCCCACTGCGCTGTGGAAGCGGAGCTGAGAAGCAGTTATCCGCTAACAAGCCTGGCCCTGTTCTAAATCTAAGCTCTGAGTACAAATCAACTGTTTACAAGCAGTTCCCACGTGTGGTGCCCACCTAAGCAGGAGCTCCGTGAGCTTTCACCTTAGCAACTCACTAAGGGAGATCACACAGTTCCAATGTCAAATAATACTTAGTGGTGTGAGTTTACATGTTCTTGTGTGTGTGTGTGTGTGTGTGTGTGTGTGCACGTACACACATGCATGCAGGTGTGCACACACATATGTGCATGTGTGTATGGAGGCCAGAAGTCAACACAGGATGACCTCCTCATTTGTTCCCCACAATGTTTGCTTGAGACAAGGACTGTCACTCAGCACGGAGTCGGCCAGTTTGGCTGTTCAGTGCACCCCAGAGACCCTTCTGCCTCTGCTTCCCCAGCACAGAGATGACAGGTACATGCTGCCCCGCCTGCCTTTTACGTGGGCACCGGGAATCCAAACTCAAGTCCAGATGCTTGCATGGCAAACACCTGACTGACAATATCAAACAAGACTTAGTTTCTTTGTTTGATTTCAGCGCTCCTTCCCCACAAATCTATTGCTGCGATTAACAGACGGACAAGCATATTTTATTACCTCAGCTCTTTCAGGGCAGACCCAGACTGGCTATGCAAAAAGCGACTCCCAGAAGAATCACTTAAGACCGCCAAAATTGTTAAATCCATGAAGACAAAAGAAAAAAAAAAAAAAGCTGAGGGTGGTGGCGGAGGGGAGAGCCTGCTCGCCAAACCTTTTCACCAGCTGCCCACCAAAAGGGTGTGAACACATTGCCCTCGGCGGCCCCCGTGGCAGCCAGCCACCAATCCATCAGCACCTCTCCTCTCGCTGTGACTTGATGATGGACAATTGCACCAGCTGGCCGGGCTTCCCCGCCCCAACGGTACCACTCACTCCCGCTGAGCCAATCTGCCCGATCTGATGGCTAGGAAGCAGCCCGGCCCACACTGGAAGGAGGGGAGCGTGCCTGGCTCCATTGAGAGAAAACTCAGAGATCCAGGAATGAGCTTCTCCCAGTGTTGCTCATCTCCCCGCCCCCCCCCCGCCCCCCAGAGAGGTTTTATGCCTCTCTCAGCTTTCACTACCAGTAAGACTCATGGGCAGGCCCTTCGAGGCCAAGAAGAAAAGATGCCGCCTCCTCTTCCAAACAGACTCCTCCCATTCTAAACAGACTCCTCCTCTTCCAAACAGACTCCTCCCCTTCCAAACAGACTCCTCCTCTTCCAAACAGACTCCTCCCATTCCAAACAGACTCCTCCTCTTCCAAACAGACTCCTCCCCTTCCAAACAGACTTACAGATCATCCCACCACTTAAAACACAACACTTTGGTTGTAATATGAAATACCCAAGTCCTTACAAATACAGAGGCAGATGCTTGCAGTCAACCATTGGACTGAGTGTGGGGTCCCCAATGGGGGAGTTAGAGAAAGGACTAACGGAGCTGAAGGAGCTTGCAACCTCATAGGAGAACACCACCACCAACCAGCCAGACTCCTCAGAGCTCCCAGGGACTAAGATATCAACCACATGGTTCCAGCTGCATATGTAGCAGAGGATGGCCTTGTCAGACATCAATGGGAGGAGAGGCCCTTGGTCCTATGAAGGCTAGATTGATGCCCCAGTGTGGGGGAATCAAGGGTGGGTAGGTGGGAAGTGGGTGTGTGGGTGGAGGAACACCCTCATGGAAGCAGGGGGAGGGAGGATGGGACAGGGTCTTTCGGAGAGGGGAGGGCTAGGAAAGGGGATAACATTTGAAATGTAAATAAAGAATATATCCAATTTAAAAAAAAAAAAAAGAAAATACCCAAGTATTTTAAAAACTTGGTCTAGCTGGGCAGTGGTGGCGCACGCCTGTAATCCCAGCACTTGGGAGGCAGAGGCAGGTGGATTTCTGAGTTCGAGGCCAGCCTGGTCTACAGAGTGAGTTCCAGGACAGCCAGGGCTACACAGAGAAACCCTGTCTCAAGGAGAAAAAAAAAAAAGCCAGATGTGGCCATGTGTGCCTGTAACCCCAGTGTTGTTCAGACACAAGAGGTTCACTGGGCATTGTTGCCCCCCCCAAAAAAAACTTGGTCTAGACTGCAACACCGACCCCAGTAGAATCTGTGTGACAAGTTCCACAGACTGAGGCATTAGACTTCGAAAGAAGGAGGGCTCCTGGAACTGGTTGTGGAACTCTTGGACAGAGAAAACAACTGAGCTGTAGTTCTCATGGCAATTTTTCTTTTTTGTTCTTTCATTCCTTTCTTATCTACAGGTTCCTGGTAGCCTAAACAATGATCTTAAGCAAGAATAATGTGTACGAAACCACCCCTTGAGACAGGTCGCTAACATGACCTTATTTCCGGGGAAACCAATGCTTTACTTTTCAAATCGTTTATAAAATTATTATGATAGATAAAAACTTTCCCAACAATAAAATTTCATATGGCCGCACCTGTGTCATCGGAAGTGGATTTTGGTAGATGGTAAAGAAAGCCTTAATTAGAAAGAAGTGAGACAGTTTAAACTTATGCTTTAAAGAGTTATAAAAAGTCAGGTATTAGATGTTAAGCAATAATTAATCACAGGGGCTGGAAAGTTAGCTCAGCGGTTAAGAACACTGACCATAAAGATTTATTAACCTGTTCTTAGGAACGTGCCACTAGCCTTGAATGATCGCCCTATTGACTATATTCTTTTAGAATTGTTATATTTTTGATGATGTTACCTGTTCTGTTTGTGATTTACTGAACATGTAGTTCAGGGTTGTAACGCTTAGATGGTTTTTGTATTTTACTGTGCCAAGTGATTCTTGTTGGTATTCACAATTGTTTCGCTGTATCTGGCTTCTAAGAGATGTGTCATGTTTGGTTTAATGTATCAAAATCCCCTGCTTGAGAGCTGCAAAAACACACTCAGATTCAAACTGCCTCTGTGTCCGTGTCTGTTTGTCACCGCCGAATCCTTGGCCCTCTGCTCGGTTGTCATTGGCTCTAACCCTCTGAAACCATACGTCCAATTAGAGGTGTTTATTTTAGAAGTTGCTTTGGTCGCAGCAATAGAAAAGTAACAAGGGCAGAAGTGAAACTGTTTCCTGCGCTAGATTTCCCAGAGCAAGGGAAGGATACAATGGCAGTGATTCCTCTAAGAGGAGAGAAGAGTGTATGGAGAGAATGCCAGGGCGGGATCTCAAGAGGGGACTGACATAGCGGGGAAAGCCCCTACTACGAGTGTCTGGAAACCATCTGATGCAATTGCTTGGGAAGGATTAGGAGGTGTGGACTTGTTTGGGGGAACTGTGTCACTTGGGGTTGACTTGGAGGTATATAAGGAACCATACCATTCCCACAATGCACCCTGCCTTCTTCCCAGAAGGTGATCTCTCCAAGGATTGGTACAAGAAGGATTACTGAGTTTGTCCATGTAAACTGCTCAACAGAAGAGCGGGGCCCAGGCATTTCAGGTACTACATGTTGCTATGTCTCTATTCCCACTGTTACAACAGCCAGAGACAAGAGGCTGAACCAAAGCCTTCCAAATACCTATGTGTAAAGTTGTAGGAAGAACAGCAAGCCTCCCTGAAGAAGCCTCCGCATGAACGTCAGGCGCACGCGCAGCCACGGAGACAACTTCTGCATGAGGACCTAATTGAAGACTGCCTGTGAGCCTAAAGATTGGTGACATGGACAATGCCGGCCAACCGGGAACTGCACTTGGAAGACAAGCTTGCCTGGGACCAATGGGACTCGGGTGGAGGGTGTAAAGGACACTCCTCGGGGATTAATAAATGAGCTAGCAGCAGCGGGCATCATTCTCATGAGCCTGCTGTGGCTTTCTCACTGCTACTCCTCCCCCCACCCACCACCCACCCCGAAACTGAGCCTTTGATTCAGCGCCACCTCATCCCCAATCTCCAGGACAAGTATGGTCAGGCAGTGGGCGGTCCGGGGCATAAAGCAGCACGGAGTAATGGGATTTCAAGCCATATTTATCCATCTTGAAAACTGGTGCCCTTAACTGAGAAAAGAAGCCGTGGAACAGATCAGGGGCAGGGCCAGCAGTCGCTGTGCGTCAAAGCTGCTGGACCAGGCTGTTCATCAGCCTAGAACAGGGTGTCGGGGGGAGTGGATGACCCTGCAATCAGAGAGGCTGGCTAGTCAGTCATAGCAGTGACTGATGGCCTCAACTGAGAGGGGGGAGGGGCAGGGGGGCTGAAGGACTAGGAGGGAAGGTGGCAAACTGGCGGAAGGTTCCAGGGAGGAGAAGAGAGGAGATTTTTTTCAGTTAGTTGATTTCAAATGCCTCTGATAAAAAGAGTAACTAATAGATGGCTCGGTGGGCTAAGATGTCTCCAGTCAAGCTTGAGAGTTTGTGCCGAGACCCTACATATGGAATGAGAGAACCTAATTCCTTCAAATTGTCTTCTGACCTCTACATGCATGTCATGCACATTCATACATATGCATGTACACACACATGAGTACATACATATATACACGCATACATGTGCACATACACACATACATATATATGCGTACATACACACATACACACATACACACATACATATATATGTGTACATACACACATACATGCAAATATGCACAAATACACACGCTATACACATACATACACATGCACAATATACACATACACATGCATATACATGTGCACATGCACACACACATATGCACATACACCTATATACACATATAGGTACACACACATGCACACACACAACAAAATATAAATTCAAAAGTAAACTATAAACTGGAGCTGGAGAGACAAATTAGATGGAAAAGCCCCTGACACCTGAGCATACCTGACTTCAACACGAAGAACCCAAGCTTAAAACTGAGCTGGCGTGGTGGTGCACATGTGCAACCCCAACTTGGAGGAGGAGGTGGATTGAGACTCCCTGGCTGATCAGCGTAGCTAAATCGATGAGCTCCAGGATCGGCTAGAGACCCTGACTCACAAACAAGTAGACAGCATCAGAGGAAGATACCTGATGTCGATGTCTAGGCTCCACACACACCTGCACACACACACACACACACACACACACACAACACACAACACACTTAGTACGACAAGCTGAGGAAGAGCACATATCAGCAACTCACAACCAAAGAACCCACTACCTGGGGTTACCAAGGAACACAGCAGGTGCCCAACCTTGCCTGTAGTCCAAGAAGCAGGAGGGAAAGCCGCAATGCCAGGCTTAGGGAGAAACCGGGAAGATAGGATTTATCCGCAGGGCTGAGGATAAATGGCTTTTGTCATCCCCAAGACTGCGGTAACAGTTCCCGGCCCCCTCAAGTAGGAGGGTCACAATGGGCATGTGCTACTTGACACATCCTGGGCACAAGGAATCCTGGCCATGATGAACTCTGGCACCATCTACCCAACCGGAAATCGTGTTTCAGTTTGAAATCTCCAGCATTGCTAAAGGAGAGACCACAGCAAGCAGGCAGGAGGAAGACAGGCCTCTGGCGGAAACCAGAGAACTCACGGTCTGTGGAAAGGAAAACCTGGACTTGTATCAGAGAGATCAGAATGCGTGGGATGGGCCCATTTCCTTCTTGGCGCTGAAGAAGAAAATAAGAGAGTTTTATAGAGACAACGCCAACGTGTTCTCTGAACACATCCACAGAAGGAGCATTTCCTCTTTTGCTGGAGTTGAGGTTGATGAGCTGTCCCACCAAGGAGAGGGAAGGAGCCACGGTTTGACACACGGAGAGAAGAGGAAGGTGAGAGGCCCACCAGGGACTAACCAACGAACCGGAGGCTACAAGAGGGTAAGGGGCAGAAGGGCCCCAGCTTCTGACCCTGGAAACTGTAAATCCATCTAGAAATGTGAGGAGAAAGTTTCTCAAGAAACAGACATAAGTGGTTCCTCCTGGAGAGGAGGGACTGAGGGGGAGGAGAGCCTGTGGCCTTTTCTTTAGAGGCCTCTTATTAGCATGCTGGATGTGCATCTAGTCTTTGAATTTAAGTGGGGAGAGGCACAACATTCAAAAACATGAAAATGACTTCAAGGTCTAACAAGCCACTCATTAAAATTGGCATGCTTATGCCGGGTAGGGTGGCAATGCCTTTAATCTCAGCACTCAGAGGCAGAAAGCAGGTGGACCTCCGTTGAGTTGACCAAGCCAGGTGACTGGAGTCCTTTCTGATACCAGAGCATCTGCCCGGCTGAGAGAAGGCTCCACCCCGGGGCCCCACTGCACCTGTCCTGAGCTCACCTGGCCCCGGTACAACCATTTGAGACATTTCCTGGCCTGGCTGCATCCTGAGATGTTCATCAGAATTAAATCATAGGAAGACGTTCAAAGGCCTTCAGAGGTATAAGGACTCTGCATTCAATTCCTTTCTTCCTTCACTGGGAGAGTCATCTCGGTGATTCCCTTAAAGCCCCTTGGTAGAGATGGTTTCTCAGTGCCTGCTCTGAGATCGTAGATTGATGTTCTGGCATGCTTAAGAGTCTGGAGAAGCAGGGATGAGCCTGCAATCAACCACCAAAAAAAAAACACCCTCCAGCACCTGTGACACCTGAGCCCCCACACTGGCTACAGAAATATTTTGCCTATAGGCACATAGGCACCCAGCACCTAGGAGGCAGTGGGAAGAGAGCCAGAAGTTCAACACCAGCCCAAGACCAGGGAGTGAGTTTGAAACCAACCTCAACCATATAAGGCTGTCTCAAAAGACAAAAATGAGAGCTGGAGCTATCAGGCGGTAGAGTACTTTACCTAGCATTCATGAAGCCCTGGGTTCAAACCCCGGAACTGCATAAAGCAGGTATGGTGGTGAGTGCCTGTAATCCCAATACTCGGAGGCTTAGTCATGAGTTCGATACCAACCAAAGTGCTGCAGTAGAAGAAGGGCTGTGAACACAGGTCAGCAGTAGAACTCTGGCCTGGAGCATACAGCGTGTACAAGGTCCAATCTCTAGTTGTCCAATGAATGGATGGTTTACAAGTTCACAGGGAGAAAGCTGTCCTTTAAAACATATACTAGGGACCAGGAGGACCTGCAGAGGCTCTTTCTGCCTGTACTGTCCAGAGCATCCCATGAACCAAGCATATGAAAGAGCCCAGCATGGGGTCCAGCCCAGTCTTCATCTCCCAGATACAAATGACAAATAAAACCTACCACCGCGCAGTCGCTGCAAGCGTTGGGAGTCCTGGGTGAGGTCACGCTTTGAAAAATATGAATAATTAATGGCACCTGACAACTCAGTGTCACAGGAGCCCCAAAGGTACCAGTGTTCCTTGTGGGGACACTTGCACCCCACAGAAATCTGGGCAAATACAAGCTCAGGACCTATTTAAAGTGTTTGCCTCCTCCGTGATGGCTGTGTCTCTTCCTTATCTTAAATGCAGCGCTAATCTCTTTTCGTCTTATTTACAATACTTAGCAGATATCTGGTTTTGTCCGCCCTCCCGGAGAGCTAATTCATTTAGCTCTGTGGCTGTCACGGGTGATTTCTTCGCCAGGGAGGCAGAGCTTCAGACACAGAGAGAGGTTACCAAAGAAATGCCAGGGCAGAAGAGAGACTCAAGAAGAAAGGGCATTGATGCGCAGGTAAGGGTGCAGCCGGTGGCCTGTGATCCTCCCTCGGGCAACAGCAAAGGGCAGGCCTCAGTGGCCAACGATGGACACCCACACCTCCCCAGTATTTTGTGCTTTCTTTTCTCCGGAAGGCATGGAAACATTAAACAGTCAGGGCTGGATCTAACCTCGCCAGGGGCACAAGCTAAGAGGGTAAGGGTTTTGCCTCCTGGATGTTAATGGGCCTGTCTCTTAAATGGTAGGGATTGTAAAACAGCTCAGTTATAAGCCAGAGGCTAGATCCTTCCTGCTCACCAAGTTCTGGGGGTAACCAGATTGCTCAGGGCTTGTCACTAACTACACACTGACTTGGGCTACTAGCACCACACTGGTTACACTACCACACCATCCACAGGAGACCTGGGAAGTGAGATACAGCCTCCATGACAAAAACAAAAGAAGGTTGAATACTGATTCAGAAAGAGAACGTCCTGATTGGGGGGGGGGGGTGATTAACAAAAATTAAACATGATAGTGCACACCTATAAGGCCAGCACCTCAGAAACAAAGAAAGAGGTCTGCCGTGGGTTCAAAGTTATCCTGGACTACATGTGGAGACTCTGTTCCCTCCCCTCCCCCCCAAAAAAAAGACAAGCCTCAAGTCACACACGGTGGTACACACTTGTAATCCCAGCACTTAAGAGGCTGAGGCAGGGGGACCACCAGATCAAGGCCAGCACACACTATCAAAAACTCTACAACTCCTACACCTAAGGCTTGGGAAACATTGGGGGGGGGGAGTACTATAAGACTGTAAGAGACAGGGGATCAGTGTGGTTACTGTGACATTGGGACTCCTAGGAATGTCAGAGCTACACTCATAAAGTCTCACCAACCAGAGCTGCACAAGATCACCAACAGACATGCTAACATGGGAGGGGAAATCCCACAAGGCCATAGCCCCACACCCAGAACTGCAGACAAGTAGGGACTGCTGGGAGTGAGAGAAGCAGCCTTCCCTAGATCACACCAGTTGGTTATCAATTTGAAATATTCGGGGCTGAAAACATCATACAGACTGAGCAGGTTATATATAGAATACATTACACACACACACACACACACACACACACGCACACACACATATATATATATATACACACACACACATATACACACATATACACACATATACATACACATACATATACAAAGCCCTTGCTTCTTCCAATTCCACAGACAAGCTGGCCCCGTTCTCTGGGAACCTATACCCTGCTCACTTCAGATTCTGGGGAGATTACATCTCTGACGGCCATAGGATGCTTGCTGCCTTATCCAGAACAACACAGCCCCAAGAACACAACCGAGCATTTCCCCTTAATGAATATAAACACCCACAACTGACCTGAGTGCTGAGTTGGCCAGGGCTCAAGATTTCTTCCTCCCTAGATGTTCACAGGAGAAGACTGGGGGGACTCTGAGAGGGCTCCCCTTGTTCTTACCGAGTGAGAGTCAGTGCACGAAAGACCTGAGAGGCAAGCTGGAGACAGTGAGGCGGGGGCACCCAAGCAAAGGGAGGTATAGACGGCTGGGCCTCTGTCCCAGTGCCATTTCCATTCCTATGATAAAAAATACCCTGGCAAAAAGAAACTTGGGAAGGATGGGGTGAGTTTCGCCTCAGAATTCTAAGTTATAGTCATTACTGCAGGGAAGTCAAGGCAGTTAGTTCAAAACCCCAGCCACAAGCTGGAGAGATGGCTCGGAGGTTAAGAGCACTTGCTGCTCTTACAGAGAAGCCGGGTTCTCTTGCCAACACCCATGTTTTGGTTTACAACCATACGTAATTCCAACTTCTGGGAATCCAATGCCCTCTTCTGACTACCATGGGCACCCAGCACCCATTTGATACACATACTTACATGCTCATAAAACACTCATAAATAAGGGGCTGGAGAGATGGCTCAGTAGTTAAGAGCACCAACTGCTCTTCCAGAGGTCCTGAGTTCAATCCCCAGCAGCCACACGGTGGCTCACAACCATCTGTCATGGGATCCAATGCCCTCTTCTGGTGTGTCTGACGACAGTTACAGTGTACTCATATACAGAACATAAATAAAATTAAATCTATTTTTTAATTTTGGAACAGGTCACATCACATGCACAGTCAAGAGAAGAGAGAAATGCATGCATGCATGCCTAAGTTCTCCCTTGCTTGCTCCTTCACTCGCTTGCTTGTGCTCAGTTTGATTTAACCCCTTCCACACAGTTCAGAACCCCCTGCCTAGGAAATGGTACCACCTACAGTGGTCTTCCTGACTAACTTAACTAAGATACTCAGTCACAGACATACCCACAGGCCAACTCTGGCTCTAGGTTGTCTCAAATTGATTAACGCTAGCCATCAAATTCCCTGTGTTTCACAGGCGCCCTCCCTCCTTGACTTCTTTGGCCAAGGAAAGGTGGGTTGAGGTACTCCGTGTTCCAAGTCTGAGTCTCCAAAGGCCCCAAGCTTCTCCCTCGGCAAGCTCCCTCACCATGGTAAGAAACCCTGGGGGAGATTCCTGAGCCAAGACTGGACATACAGAGACAAGAGTAAGCAACTTGTCCACTCATGGTCTAAGGGAACTACTGACAGCTGTAACCTCAGAGTGAGGTCAGGTCAGCGGGAGAGCCACCCACCTGAGCCCAGCCACCCTGGACATCATAATAGATAGTAAGGTGTCCTTGACTTAAACAACTATACATTATGGTGGTCCCTAACTACATTCTAGTGGGGATCTTGCCTGTGTGCTGAAGCATGTGAGGCATGTCAAGAGAGCGTCACATGTGCATCCTCTGTGAGTTGCGGGGTATGGATGGGCTGTGCTGTTTGGGTGCTCCACCTCCTGTTGGCTGTCCATCGTCATCACAACCTGTGTTTGGGTGTTCATTCTCACCACGCCTACTTCCTTCGCCAGCATTCGTCTGACTTTGATGGGACCACTTGTCCTCTCATTCGGTCAGGATTTGTCTTTGTAGTTTATTCCAGTCAGGGGTGAGGGAAGTCAAGAGAAAGCAACGCGGGTCAGGCCAGGTCTGTTACACTCTGGTCTCCTAGCCAAGAGGAGCGGGTCTTCAGGGATGAGCAGATCCAAAACCAAGCTGGTTACACACCCAACCACGAACGTCAACGACAAGGTCACAGAAGAAAGCACCTTTCGGGACTACTTGATGATGGAGCCTCACAGGCTATCCAGACAGCTATCTGAATGCTCCCGTCTGACCCCTTGGTCCATTCCTGCAGAGTGGTGATGCCTGAAGGGCTTGGAAGATGGCTCAGTCCTTACTTTGCAAACATGAGGACATAGGAAAGCTAAGCACGATAGTATTCGCTTGTAATCTTAGCACCTCGGAGGCAGAGACAGGCAGATCCGTGGGGCTCACTAACAAGGGGGTGAGTCCAACAGGGGTACCACTTGAATGACAGTACTGCCCCCTGCCCCTCGCGTGCACACATACATGTGTATGTGCACACACAAACACATTCATGTGCATCTACACATAAGCACATACACACACGAAAGAGTTGTAATGCACTCGTCCGACCCTTATACCAGCCTGAATTAGGGTCCCTATGTCCACCCAGGTTCCACCCTGGCTGAGGCAGAGAGCAAAGGGGTTGTTTCGTCACGTGCTCTGTGTAGCACTCAACCTCCTTTATCGGTTTCCTGCATTATACTCGATCACTGAGAAAGAAACTCATCACTGGATGTATAGCATGACTTGTAGAGAAAGCGACACATAAAATACGGATAGTTTTATGTCAACTGAACACAAACTAGAGTCCTTTAAGAAGAAGGAACCTCAGTGGAGAAAATGCCCCTCCCAAGATTGGCCTGGGACAAGCCTGATGGCCGTTTTCTTGATGGATGATTGATGCAGGAGGATTCAGCTCACTGTGGGTGGTGCCGCCCCAGCAGGTGGTCATGGGTAGTACGAGAAAGGATGAGCATGGCCTGAGAGTCAGGACAGTAAACAGTGCTCCCCTTGGTCCCTAACAGTGCTCCCCTTGGTCCCTAACAGTGCTCCCCTTGGTCCCTAACAGTGCTCCCCTTAGTCCCTTCCCGACTGTGCTCAGTGATAGGCTGCTACCTCAAAGTGTAAGATGAAATAAACCCTTTCCTCGCCGAGCTGCTTTGAGTCGTGACATTTCCTCACAGCAATCGAAAACTAACTGTGGCATAAAATGCACACAGTGAAGCCTAAACTGCAAGCCAGGTGGTGGCGGTGGCGGCGCACGCCTTTAATCCCAGCACTTGGGAGGCAGAGGCAGGTGGATTTCAAAAAACAAACAAAAAATAACGAGCATTCTCTTTCTCCAAACAAATAAACAAACAAACAAACAAAAAATAGACCGGGTGGTGGTGGCGCACACCTGTAATTCCAGCACTCTGGGAGGCAGAGGCAGGCGGATTTCTGAGTTCGGAGGCCAGCCTGGTCTACAGAGTGAGTTCCAGGACAGCCAGGGCTACACAGAGAAACCCTGTCTCCCATAAAAAAAAAAAAAAAAAAACCAGACAACTTGCAGTAACAGAAGCCCAGTGTTTAGCTGGACATGTGGCTGGTTTGCTAAAGAACCCTGTCTCCTAACTGTCTTTGCAGTTGGATTTGATCACATGAGCAGGTCCTGGTCAGTGAAATACAGGGACAGCTGTTATTCTGGGCTTACAGGGAAGGCCCCCTTCCTCATCCCATTGCCCGGAAGACAGATGTGATGACCAGAGCTCATGCAGCCACTTTGGAGCAGAAAGTACAAGTCGGGGCAAAGCAGTGAAGGATTAGACCCTGACTCCAGCTGACTCGTTCGTGAACCCACTTTTCCCTGTCTCCACGATTCTGCAGAAGAGGGAACATTCTTGTTCAGGCCGCTTTTTCGAGACTCAGTCCTGGGTCAAATCTAATCCTAACAGACAGTGGGGGTGGGGGTGGGGGCGGGATGGGAACATCACCAGCAACACTGCAAGCTGTAGGTGTCTGGTTGCCATGGAGACCACCCCAACACATGCAGATTCCAAAATACAAACTCAAAGGGAAAAGGCGGGGGAGAGGGGCCCCTTGCGAGCCTAAAAGAGCCCCTCCCCATTCTGGTGGGATCCCCCTCATCCCACGAGCCAGATGGGGATGTCAGCCCCGGAAAAGGTGGCACCAGACACACGACATCTTTGGCCTCCTTTACCTTCAGACGCCTGCCAGTCAGCCCTCAGAACCTAATGGCGGGACCGTCCAAGATCTCACTCAGGTCTCCTCTGTCTCTGGCTACTCAAACTCTAGGTTTTTTATCTTTTTTGTAACACTCCCCTTGGCTTTGCACTTCCCTTGCATGCTCCCCAAAACACAGCTCTGCTCTTCTGCCCATCCCCCAAGCCTCTAGGGACTCTCCCATCTATCTAAAGAAAGAACCGACGCTTTTCTACAGTGCCTCAAGTTGTATGTATCTGGGACCCGGCCAGCTATTCCACAGGCATGTCCTGGACAAACCCATCACCAACCTGTATATTCTTTTTCTTTACTTTTCTTCTCTCTCTCTCTCTCTCTCTCTCTCTCTCTCTCTCTCCATATATATGTGTATATGTGTGTGTGTGTGTGTGTGTGTGTGTAAATATGGGCATGCATGCACATATATGTACATGTATGTGAAGACCAGATGTCACTCTTGGTTGTTTTCCTCGGAAGCCATCCGTTTTGGGTTTTTTATAAGGTTTATTATGTTCTTTATGTTTGTGCATCTGTGTATGTGTATGTATATATGTGAGTGCAGTGGCCCCGAAGGACAGAAGAGAGCACCAGATCCCCTAGAGCTGGAGTCACACTTGAACTTGGTCGCTCTGGGTCACCACGTGGGGGCCAGGAACTGGACTCCTGTTCTCTGAAAGAGCAGCAGGTGCACTTGGCCACTCCACTCCGTGTGACTCTCGCTCACATCTGAAGCTCTGTCCCCAGCACAGGGATTACAAGCATGCTCGCCACATGTTTTGCATGAGGGCTGGGAATCAGACTTCCCTCACAGCAAGCTTGTGTCCAACGGATCCATCTCCTGGTCCTCTCGCCACTGGATTTTCCACTCACGGCGCTTCTGTGCCGTCCATGCCTGTAAATTATTTCCTTGTCATCCCCCTGCACCAACTCCATCAAAACCTTGCCTATCTCCCTACAAAGCCCTCTCTCGTTCCCCAGCTGGAGGGAACCTCCTGACCCTGGGTCCCAGTACCTTTTGGGGACATCATCTCATTAGCTACCACATACTAATCTGTCCCGTTTCACCACAGGTGAGCGTGATTTCTGTCAGGACAGACGCTAAGCCCCCTGCAGGGCTAGCTACCATGTATCTCTTCTTTGTTTACTCTCCCATAATGCCCTGCACACAGTGGCTACTCAGTGAGGGGCTGATTGCCTCGAAAACAACTTTGTTTCAGCTTGTTTCCGCATGCCAAGGAACAAAACCAATGGTTATTTGGCAAACGGAACACGTCTGACTGCCTGGTAAATGACTGTCTCCCGGCCGCTTACAAGCCACAGATTACTGGCTCGTCTCCTTCTTGTGCGCGACTGAATGCTAAAAAGAGATCCTGTGTGGAGCAGCAGCCGCCCTTCGTCTAAGCACTTGTCTTAAGGATGTGTAGAGATTTGGCCCTGACAAGCAGAGTGTAAAGGACAGGACTCGGATCCTGTACAGTCACACAAGAACATCTTTAAAGAGAACTGGCATTTAACATCCCGCTTCTGAACAGGATTGGCACAAAAATGCCAACGAGAGACAATGCCAGCTAACACCGACTATTCAACGCAGAAGAAGGTATGAGATCAGATAAGCGTATACTTATCATTACATATACAGCTAAACATTCCATCGGGTTCCTAAAAGATGAAATCCTGGTTCACAAAAGTCTTGGGGAGCAATCTCTGCTCCCACCATCTGTCCGGATTCAGTGAAGCCTTGCCCTGCCCGATGCCAGCCAGGGATGACTCCCACGAGTCCCCCCGCCAGTCCTGTGATATTTCACACAAGATATGTAATCCAACCAGCGCTCAGCCATCAGGTGGGGATGTCAACCCAAGCTCCTGCCTCCTGTTCTTTTCTTTTGCAAGGGCCAAACAAACAAGAGAGCCTGCGTCCCTGACTGGTGACTGGCCAATATCGCCTGATCAACTGGAAATGGGCCAGGAGGCTGGCAGCTCCCTGCATCGCCAGGCTAGATCGACCGGGGTTGGGAGCCAATCGCCTAGCAAGCCCACGGTGGATGCTGAGGCCTTCGGTGGAGAAAGAGCTTCTTCCCAGCATCTCCCAGCCACGGTTCGGACCCCCGTCCTCCACAACTGGAAATGTGGCATGATCCTAATGCTAAGTATTGATTCAGCTCAATCTTTAGCCTCACAGTGACTTTGAAGGGAGCTTGACGCCTCCAAACACCAGATCATCCTTCACTAGATCATCCGTCACTAGAATGTGGTTTCCGGGAGACTGGAACCCTCGACACTGGGGTGCACACTCTCAATCGGCTCCCAACAGCCTGATAGGCTGATGCAGTTAGTTCGGGGTGTGGCCCAGGGCCCTGCAAGTATGACAAGCAAGATGGTGGCTAGAGGTGCTTGCCACCAACCCTGAGAACCCTGAGTTCGGTCCCCGGGACCCACATGGTAGAAGGAGGACTGAGTCCAGCGCGTTGCCCTCTGACCGCCACATACACTCCCCCTATTCTTAAACACACATACAGACTAAACCAACAAATGGGATCTGAAAACTTAATATAAGCACCGTGCAGTGCACGCCTTTAATCCCAGCACTTGGGAGACAGAGGCAGGAGGATTTCTAAGTTCAAGACCAGCCTGGTCTACAGAGTGAGTTCCAGGACAGCCAGGGCTACACAGAGAAACCTTGTCTTGAAAAACCAAAACCAAAACAAAACAAAACAAAAAAAAACTTAAGATAAGCTTTCCAGGCAATCAGGGTGTGGACCATGACATCAGCGTGAAGGCAACACTCCCAAAGTCACAGGGCTGCTTAACAAAGACTCCGGGGGAACTTCACTCTGATAGGCCAGGGCCACTAAAGGCAGCTGTAAAACTGAGCTGGGTCTGTGCTGAAATCCGTGGCTTGCTTTCACAATCTCCTATTACACGCTGGAACTAGTTACTCCTCTCAGTGCCGCGACAAAATACCCAATTAAAAAGCAACGTGAGGCTTATTCTGGATTATGGTCTGAGGGGATACAGTCCGCCATGGCGGGGGAGCAGGGGCATCGTGACAACAAGAACAAGAGGCAGCTATTTCCCTGCTTTCCCAGGCAGGAAGCAGAAGAGGGGGGGGAGGGGCTGGTGCTGCACCTTTCAGTCAGTCAAAGACCCTGGTCTGCGGATTGGAGCCGCCCACATTTAGGGTGCATCTTCCCACGTTAGGTAAACTACTGTAGATGCCCCCTTACAGACACGTCCAGAGGTTTGTTTCCCTTTGATCCTAAATCCCATCCAGTTCACAATCAACGTTTACCATTACGACGCCTTTGCCCTGACCATCTCTGGAGACATCCTTCTTGAGATTTATTATTAAATTTTAGTTCTGTGCACATCTGTGTCTCTGTGCACATCTATGTCTCTGTGCAGATGTTAAGCAAGAGTTTTACAGGTACCCATGGAGTCCAGAGGAGTCAGATTCACCCCCCACCTCCACCCCTGCAGCTGGAGTTACAGTCAGTTGTGAGCAGCCCAACGTGGGTGTTAGGAAACAAACTCAGGGTTTTTGTTTTTTTTTTTTTTTTTTAGTGATCCTGAATTTTAAGTTTACAAAATAACTAAGGGTAACACTGGGTACAGAAGAGTTCTAAAATTCCGGGAGCCAAGCTAATATGGCTTCTCCCTGCCATCCTGTCTGTGCTCGCCCCTGCAGTCCATATTGCCAGTGCCAAAACCGCCTCTGTCCCCACCACCCTGGCTGGCCCCCTCTGAAGACCCCACGGTCCCCGCCTTGGCCCCGGTAGAGCGGCATGCATTCTTAACTGGACCATCTCTCTAGGTCCTCTGTGTCTTAGGTGACATGAAAACAGTGTAAAAGTCCACATATGTCACCACACTGCACTACAAAGCCACCCTCTGAAGGCTTTGCAGGACCTCAGCAAAGGAATAAAAAAGGACCAAGCCTCTTTCTTCTGCAAGGTCCACACAAACCCAGGCATTTCCCGAGAAATCACCTGCTCGGGAGCACGAGACGTTCCAGTGAGCATTCTAGAACCCACAGCTGGGCCCAATGGCTCAGAGCTGTGGTCTTTTCCTTTTCGGCTATTCACACGGCCACCAGGCCTCGGAGTACCCAGCCCCCCAACACTGCCTCAGGAGCCAGCAAACTTTTCTTGATGTCAAAACAACAGATAGCTCTGGCTGTGCGAGCCACTGGCTCAACGGCTGTCCCTGTGATACAAAAACAACCACAGGCTCTGTGACACGTGGGCGTGGCTTGCCCCAGTGCCTTGTCTATATTCACAAGATCAGGAAGCAGATGGAGTTAGCCCACCAGACTGGTTGGCACACCCCTCCGTGGATCGCAAGTTCCTGACAGGCAGAAGTGTCTTCTTGTCCCTCCGCTGGATGGCTGGACAGACAGGTGCAACACGGCCCAGTCGTGCTATAGAACATCTTGTGAGCACCGGCCTGAGCCGGTAACTTTAAAGGAGCAGTTATGAGACATCTACCGGTTCCAACAGAGAACCTACAGAGGTGGGGTGACTCAACATACACAGGACCGTGTACCCGAATCTCTAGGTGTTGGTTTCATCTGGTGATGGTGGGGATTGAACCTTCGGCCTTGTGCATGCAACATACGCATGCTCTTCAACCGAGCCACACCCCATCTCTGGGCCTTTTCAGACTTCTTTCGTGTTCACAACAATTTCACCATCTCCTTACAGGGACAATGGGAGGCCGCCTCATCAACAAGGACTGCACCCACGGGGAGCCCGCCTCGTGAATAAGGACCACATTCCCAAGGACACTCCCGCACAGTGGGCCCAGGCCTACAAAGCAGGGCCGGGGAATCAAGGCGGGGCTGGGCAGGGATGCAGGCTAGTGGTAAGTCACATTCACACTAACTAGGGACCAGTACAAGCAAGACTGGGAGGATGGGTTAAGGCAGAAGGGCGGTGACTATTCAGGAGACTCCAGGGGAAGGTTTCATGACCAATCAGTTAGGGGCCACTCCACCCTGGGCACTTATTAGGGCAAGAGAAAGCCAGGAGCTCCTCCCCCAAGACAAACACCATTGCATCCTAGCACCCTGGAGGAGTAGATGGCATAAACCAGTCCCTCCCTCACACTGTTTACAGTCACACTGGAAGTCCGAGCATAAAATCAAAAGGAAAAATACAACAACAATAATAACAGCAACCTAACTTCTTCCTGAGTGGCTCTCTTCCCTCTGTGCCTCGACCCTCACCGTGCCACTGACCTGGCAGTGAGGGTCAGGGGTAGGGCTACTGAACAGGCCACCCCTCCATCATGCTTCCATATGTAGAGGGGGCAGGGGGTAAGTCTGGGGACAGAGATGCCACCACAATACCCTGGAGTCTCCAGAGATCCCTCGCACTTGGGAGCCAGGAGAGTCAGGCTGAGCCCACAGACAGAAAAAAGTGGGAGGCTGGCATTATGCCAGCCCTAAGGGCCCCCTCACCCTACACTGAACAACAGTGCTGTGGTCCCCGAGGTGCGGCTGGGCACAACGGCTGGAGAAGGGCTCTCTTCGCACGTCACAACATACCAGCTTGCCAAACGGGATCCCTCGGCAGGAAGCTCAGAGTCCTGCCACATTGCTACGGTTCTGGAGCAATCCTCACGGGCCTGGGAGTTTGATGTTGGGTCCCCAGGATAGCATCGTTGGGCGGTAATGGAACATTTGAAAAATGGGGCTTTATGAGCGGTGCCAAGGCCACTGGGGGCATGCCTCAAAGGGGATTCTGTGACCCTAAATCTCAACTTCTGCCAGGAGTTTTTATTGCTGAGAGATACAAGAATAAGGCAAGGGAGAGGGCGCCTGTCTAGAGATGGCTGGAAAGAGAGCTGGCTTCCTGAGCATTCTCAGGCAGAGGAGTTTTATGGAGAGGAGTATATGCAAGTTGACGGGCCTAGGAATGGGTTTTGCTACATCTCTTGTGCACCTCTTTATAGCTTGGGAATCTCCAGGTTCCCTAAGGACAGGCTCCTCCATCTGACAGTCAATGGCTTAGATGACATCAGCGAGGTCCCACCCCAAGACAAGTTTTTCCAGCTCACAGGACTATGGAGACGGTAGTAAGAAGCGCGCTCTGATCTCCTTGAAGAGAAAGCCCCACGGTCGGCGCCTTCTGATACAGCCATCCAGTTGGAATACACAGCACCACCATAAAGTACCCAGGCTTGAAAAATAAAATCTAGGCTTGCAAAATTGCTCAGGGGCAGGGTGGGGCGGGTGGGTGGGTGCGCTTCCAAGCCTAACAGCGGCAGTGTGATCCTCAGGTTACACATGGAGGGAGTGGTGAGCCAACTCCTGCAGGCTGTCCTCTGACCTGTACCTGTGTGCTGGGGCTCATACAAAACATTGACTCATTCAAACAGTTTTTTAAAGAAAGATAAAAATCTGAACTAAGCCTCTAGGTCTAATTCTTGAGTTTGCAGAGATCAAGAACAGAACAGGAGAAGAATCCGCCAAACTCAGAATGTGGAACATTCTAGAAACAAATACCCAGTTTCTCCAACAAATCACCAGCTTGTGGGGTTGGGGTGGGGGAGACTTGAGCGACTTAGAGATCACAGCCAGCAAATTCTGTTTGAATCCCAGCTCTTGCAATCTCCCAGGGCCCCCTTGGAACGGGAACGCGGCTTGGGCGTTAGCGCACAGAGAGGAATCGCTGTCTGCCTTCCGTCAGACTGAGCTGCTGCCATACTGATTTGCGGTTTCACAAGGAGTCACTCAGTTTGAGATACATATTGAATTTACAGGTGAAATTACATGGATCTGGGATTTGCTTTTATAAAACATTCTCAGTTCCCAAGAAGGCAGAAGGGAGACAGAGAAAATGAGATTTGCTGAATGTCAATCATGACTGAAGGTAGGTACTGCGTACTGAGGATATGGATTATGGGTGGTTTTTATTTTTTCTCCTGTGTGCTTAAAAGTGCCTAAAATAAAAAGTCCTGGGGCTGGAGAGATGGGGAAGCAGGCAAGGGCACATGTTTTTCTTACAAATGACAAGTTCTATTCCGAGCACCCAGAGCAGGAGGCTTGCAACCTCTTGCAACTTTAGCTCCAGTGAGGTCTGGTTTCACTGACTTTGGAGGGGGCACCTGTACTCAGATGTACATACCACCCCTGAGACACACACACACACACACACACACACACACACACACACACACATACACATACTAAAGATACAAATAAATCCTTTTAAAAGCCCTTCAAAGAGAAGAGAGGAAGGAGATATTGAATTGATGCCATTTATCAGGCTAGGCCGGTCTTGATGTCATCTTATTTCCTAAGTCCTAAACCACGCCCTTCTTCACCATGGAAAGTGGAGAGTACCTCGTGAGCTGAGGAGTGAAGAAAGCGATGAGAGAGGAGGAGTTAGCTCTTACAGGGAGTCCATCAGGACAGTGTGGAGAAGGGCTGGCACCAGCCCCGGGGAGGGAAAGATTAGAATCGACACATTTCACCCACTGTGAACACTCACCCCTGCAGCAAAGCCCAGGCTTCCGTCTAAGATCCGCCTCTGCAAAAGAAAAAGGGAGAGGTTTCAGTTTCCAAGGACCACGGGCTGGCGTGGCCTCGGTACAGAGACGATCCTACAGCCCAAAGGGTTCAAAGGTCACTGACCTGCTGGTGGTGACCTCCTGACCTTACAGGGAGAGGAGGGGGAGGACATGGACACACAGTTAAATATGACACCCATTCCAGTGTCAACCACAAGTGCCCTTGGCAGGGGGAGGGGGTCTTGAAGTGCACAGGCCCACGCCTTCATTCTTACCCAGGACCCCATACCCTTCGGAAATGGAAATGACCAAGGGACGGTGAGGGACACAGGAGCAATCTAAACAGTCACACGGGTGGAGACAAACTGGCACAACCACGCCAGGCAGAAAGCCATGTAGTGGGACTAACAGCAAGCGACCGCAGTGTACATGTCACTGCTGAGAAATGCCAGAAATGCATGCTGGGAATCCCCAAATCCATGCACTGTTCCTAAGAGCCCAAAACTAGAGACTGCACAAAGTCCCATCCATGGTAAGACAGACATACCAAATACCACAGGGCAGAAGAAACATGCCGACACATCACACACACAAAGGACACGCTGTGTACATGCATGCATGCATGTATGTACACAACAGGCAGAGGCATTAAGTAACCTGGGAACTGAGCAGAGTCGATTGACTCCAAGGTACCAGCTAGGCGAGCAGAGAGCCCACCAGCAGCACCCAGACAGGGATGTCTACCCTGTGGGAGAGACGGGCCGCGTGGGAGTGTTTCCCACGGAGTGAAAGTCTGAGTGGGTGTGGTGACGGCGAAGGAGCCTGAAGGGACCGTGAGAAGCTGGCACAAGATCGAGGCCCAGAGACATGGGCCTTTGTAAACTTATAATCAAACTGCATAGGTATGAAGTGTACACCTTTCTGTGTGGCATCTAGTCCAATAAAAAAGATGTTTCTGCTTCCATCATACCTAGTGGATAATCGCGTGTGGTCTGCACATACTACACAACGCTCTTCAGCATTGAAAGAAGCTCCCATGGGCCCTCGGACTACCATGCAAGGCTTCCCCACACCCACTCATCATCCTCCCTCCTCCTCCTCCTCCTCCTCCTCCTCCTCCTCCTCCCCCTCCTCCTCCCCCTCCTCCTCCCAGCTACTGCCAAAAGCCACTCTACTTCCTATCTATGAATTTGACCTCCCCAGGTGTCCTACCCACTGAAATCTTGGGTCCTCGGGCTACCATGCAAGGCTTCCCCACACCCACTCCTCATTCTCCCTCCTCCTCCTCCTCCTCCTCCCCCTCCTCCTCCCCCTCCTCCTCCCAGCTACTGCCAAAAGCCATTCTACTTCCTATCTATGAATTTGACCTCCCCAGGTGTCCTACCCACTGAAATCTTGAGTACCCTGTAATTCCTGGTTGTGTTGTTGGGAGATCCAAGTCTCCAAATGATAGATTTGCGCTAACCACCCTCCCCCAGAAAGGGTGGAAGCAGGATAGTATAGCTGAAGCCAGGTCCTGCCAAACTGGTCTATAACATAAGGGGGTCCGAGACAAGTTTTCCTTTCTAGGTCCAGGGCTCGATGTGTTTAAAGAGATCTAGGCTGCTGTCTGTGGACCACTCCTGCAGCAACTACCGTCGCCCTTGAGCAAGGGGAGCGTGACATTCCTCACGACGGCCATGAGTGGCTCTGGGCTGGAGATGGGAAGCGGCTCAGGGTGGGGGGAGAATGGATTTTAGGCATAGGAGGTGGGTTCAGCCTGTGCTTGTGTCGAGTAAGACAGGGTGTGCATAGAGGGCAGATGAGGGATGTGGGGTGCAGAGGAAGAAAAGATGGCGAGATACACGGGATCTCCTGAGGATGTGAGGCCAGAACATATGCCCTGTGAGTGATTGCGGGCCCTCTGCAGGAGGCATGAAGGACAAGGGGGAAGGGCTGAGAAGCCTCAGTATGAGTGTGGACAAGGTGGCTATTGGTACTCATCCAGAAGACAGGTCAGGGCGGGCTCACAGGATATCAGAAAAGAGAATGAGGAAGTGGACCTATCTGTATTTGTTCGGGAGGGAGGACCTGTGGGGACAGAGGTGGGTAGACAGAGGATTGAGGGGGAGCCTGCCAATCTTCAGCCGGTGGGGAGGAATGTAATGCCCTGGGCTGGGGCAGTAAAGAAGTAGACCTCTTCCTTCCCACAACCCCTAACCAGCTGCCTAACTCACTCACGGCCCCAGGGAGGGCAGTTCCACCCGAAAGCTAATCAAGCCTCTTGAGTCCTGCGTAGGACTCTCTGCTCCCGGCACCAGAAAATTAGACGGGCACTCGGAAACAAGGCAACAGGCTAATGAAGGCACAATAGCTAGTCCCTCACCCCCTGGCCCTGTTGAGTCTGGGTGACAGAGGCAGGTGAAGGGAAGACAATGGCCGACTTGTGTGCCTGCTCCCTGGCCTAGTAAGGAAACGGAGAGAAAACAAGGAAGTTGGAAATCATTAATATCTCCCGCCCGTGCGGCCTCTGCCAGAAAGGGGCCAGTTCCAAAGCTCACAAAAGGGTCCCTGCGAGCCTCCAGAGACGAAGCGACTCACCTGCCCACTGGAGAAGATGAACACCAGTGCTGCTCCGGCTGCTGTCATTGCCCAGGTGAAGAAGGTCCCCAGCAAGGCCTGGGACACGGAGCTGTAGCCTTGGAGCATGCTGGATCCAGCTGTGCACAGAAGAGCAGAGAGGGTCAGACGCTGAGGGACCCCAACTGTGACATGTGCATGTCCTAAGCCAGTGCCTGAGCTGCCCCCGGGCAGTGTAGGTGGTCTGCACATTCAAGTCAAACCAATGCAATGGGCTGCCACCTCCTGGTACCCGCACAGAGACATGAAAAGTCCTGTAACTTTGAAAGGCGAGGTGAGGACACGGGGAAGGGGCCAGGAAGCCCTCCCAAGAGGCCTGCTCATTCGTGCATCTGTCCCTGCCTACCATTTCTCCTCAGACCCTGCCAAAGAGGCCCCTAGCTCCAACTGTCCTCTAAATACCTTCCAGCTGATTCCTAGTCACACCTTCCTGGCTCCCCAAGCCGGCCTCCTGGCTAAACATAAATTCCACTGACAGACCTTCAAACCGCCATGGACTCTCCAGCCAAAGTCCAGCAGTGTGCAGTCTGGGCGCTACACTCCCAATTCAACTTAGCTCATTAGGGCACCTTTACAACCCAGATAGCTGTGCCCACCCCACCCCCCACCCCGGAGGTTCCGTTCCCATAAACCCCTTCCAGGATGCCTTCCCTCCACAGGTCCTGCCCTCAAAACCCAAGAACCTCCTCTGAGGCCCACCTCATGCCAGATCTGTGACGAAAGCTTCCATGACCACACACACACACACACACACACACACACACACACACGTCTTTGCTATTTTCTATAGGGTCCTGCCTACATCTGTAACCTAAATTTGTAACTGCTTGAGAATGGTGAAGACACTTTCCCACAGCCTTGTGAAAGCAGGCATCGCCATCCGCTGCAAATGACCTGCAGGAGGAGAAGGAGCCAGCTTACCCAGAAAGGAGAGCCAGAGAGCGCAAGGAAACAACCGTTAACGCTGCGCATAGCTGCTGCCGGAGAATGTAATCCACTATGCAAAGAAGGGGCCCTCTCTCGCGTGGGCCCACAGAACCTCCTCAGACTCAAGCATGCTCAAGACTGAGACCATATCCTGTCCGTCCTGTCCTAGATAGGAAATGTCAGGCTTCTCCTATGGAAAGTTACAAAGCAGAGGAGTCCACTTGTGAAGCGGCCGTGTGTCCTGGCACACGCATGCTCATACAGACTAGGTGTAGACCTCAACTCAAAGGCCTCATTCAGCTCTCCACTGCCTCGCCAGCATCCTCAGGACTGGCCCTGGCCCCACCTGGCTTACCTCCCTCAGAGCTGAGCAGGCAGGAGTTAGGTACCTGCCCATCAAGGGCTAAAGAGGTTCCCGCTGCAGGCTTTAGAGGGAGCCCCGGCAGAGCGTGGGCAGGCCCTGTGCCCAGTCCACACTCAGAAAAGGCTGTGGGCTCAGATGAGCCCTGCTGGGCCCCCGTGCTAGGTCCAGGGTCAAACCATTTATGGGTTCAGATTCTAAGCATACACAACCTTTTGACAATTCAACACTGGAGAACCCCACTATCAAGTGGCAAAAAAAAAAAAAAAAAAAAAAAACACAAGACAAAAACCCACAATCAAGAAGCAAAAAACAATGAAAAACTGCCAAGACTGACAACCTGAGCTTGGTTCTTGACACCCACCTGAGGGAGAGAACCAACATGCTCTCTTCTGACCTCTGCATTTGCACCATGGAATACACAAGCACACACACACACACACACACACACACACACACAAATAAAGAGGTAGTTTTAAAACGCACCCTTTCCCAAATCTCACAACGTCTAAGTAAGCTTACTATTTTGTGTTGGGTTGTACTCATCTCTACACCAGGGTGCAGGTTGGGCACTCATGACCTAGGGACTCAAGACAGTGACTGCACAAATTTTTAAAAAATAATTTCAAGCAAACAAATATCCTTTTCCACCATCAACCTCAAGAGTGGCGTGTAACAGGTATGGTGGCAGAAACCTTTTAGTCCCAGCCCTTGAAGAGGCAGATGCCAGCAGATCTCTGCAAGTTTGAGGCTAGTCTGGTCTACTTAGTGAGTTTCGGGCCACCCAGGGCCATATAGCAAGATTCTTTGGAGAAAAAAGAAAAAGAAAAAAAACGACAACAAAAACCAAAAAGCTGGGCAGTGGTGGTAAACGCCTTTAGTCCCAGCACTTGGGAGGCAGAGGCAGGTGGATTTCTGAGTCTGAGGCCAGCGTGGTCTACAAAAGTGAGTTCCAGGACAGCCAGGGTTACACAGAGAAACCCTGTCTCAAAAAACCTAAAAAAAAACAAAACAAAACAACCAAAAAGAAAAGAAAAAAGAGAGTTGTGTGTGTGTTTATTGGATTTGTTTTAAACTGAGATTCTGTAGCATTAACATGCTGATCATTTCTAGTTGCTTGTGAATAAGATGTTAAACATTCACAAAGACAGAGAGTAGCTTTGAACTCCTGACACTCCCGCCTTCCACCTCCCAAAGCTAGGATTACCAGAGTGTGCTACAATACCTGTGTTGGGAGGTACTGGGGATCAAACTCAGAACTTCGTACTTGGTAAGCAAGCACTCTACCAATTGAACTCCTTCTCCAGCCCTGAGAGCTAGCTACCGAAAAGGACAGAAGGCAGGTGACACCCCACACTTGCTGGATCCCCAAATCTGCACCTTATTTAACTCCATGGGGAAACCCTTACACACAGCTAGATACATAAAACCAGACCAGCTTTCTACACAGACAATGGTTTAGTGAGTCCTTCTCCACAGGAGACTGGCTTCTGTTATTTCCTGTATGTAACAGACTGATAAGCTCTTAGGGACAGGCAGGACAGAGCCACAGCACCTCTGAATCATGCCAGGCTGTCTGCTTCAAACTTTCTCAAGAGCTGGATATTAACAACATATACTGGACCAGTGACCAGGACAGGGGACCTTCTGCGCCCATCCTATAACTTGAGAGAAGCCAACAGCGGGCTGACCGTGGGTGCATTTTTCACCGCAACAGCACAAAAAAGCCAGCTCCTATGAGGCCAGTAAATGTCCTTCTGTCCTTCTCTGTCTCTGTCCCTTGTCTTTTAAATGTTGCCTCCCTATTTCAAAATGTTGGTTTAGTTACAGCGAGGCACTGCCTGGGCTTACGGGAGCTGGCACAGAACTCGCAGATTGGACTCTACCAGAGACGCCCATGAGACAGAGTCAGGATCTGGGCCGCCACTATGAACATGAAAAAAAAAGTTCTCTAGGAGGCACGCTGCGGGCTCTCCAGCCTCCCCCCAACTCCCACCCCCGACCCCCCAGACCTGCCACAGGTGAAAGTGGGAGGGGCCTCTGGATGGCTGCCATTGATACCACAGGTCCCTTGTCCCCTGTACACACCACCATGAAACAATGAATGAAGAGACCCTCAGGAGCCTCGGATCACCGTCTCCAGCTCATCCTAGGGTGGAGCAGAGGGGGTCCGAACACCTCCCCCTCCCCTTGCCACCTGTCACAGCCCCCTGCTGCTCTTCCAGGACCTGCACCTTAGGGCACCCCCTTTGTAAGCTCCAGGCCGCTGCACATTCTTGAGACTGCCCGGCACCCTGAAGGAGAGAAAAGGCGACTCACTAGGGTGCCCTCTCCAGCCCCCTCTCCACTTCCATCAGCCCCCGATGCCACTCGCTCGCCCCGGCTCCACTCCCGCAGTCACTTCCTGCTTCACTCCAGCACACGTGGCCCTCCAGCGCCGGGCCCCGCCCCTCCGCAACTGGCGCCGCCTGCCTGGAGAATAAAGTCTCAGGTTCACTGCCGTCCTTGCGCGCAGGAACAGAGGCGCGGGCGGGCAAGAGCAGAGCTCTCCCTTCCCCCCAAGGCCACAAATGCAGAGCAGAAGGCCTAGGGCAGTGCAAAATGCATACACACACCCCAGGAAGCCTAGGGGAGGCTACAGACGCCCAAAGAAGGGGCACTTTGGACCAGTTCTGATGTACTTAATGTTGTCTACATCTTTTGTCATATGTCTTAAGCATGGTAACATAGGTCCTAACTGAGCTACAAAGCCGGTGTCAATATGGGCAACATTCTGAAGGTTCTCAAGGTCAATGGCTTCCATTAGAAGGATGCCGAGGCTCTGCATTCCACCTGAGCTTGCATTCCATCTTTCACTTTGATTAGAGCCTGTTAATATTGAGGACCCACTGAGGGCCATATACTAAGAAGCATCACTCCACCCAGCCCTTGGGAGGCAGAGGCAGGCTGATCTCTGAGTTCCAGGCCAGCAGCCTGGTCTACAGAGTGAGTTCCAGGACAGCCAGGGTTACACAGAGAAAACCTGGGGGGCAGGGGGGTGGGGCAGAGGGGCCAGGGACAAGAAGTATCACCCCAGGTCATGGGCTTTGCACTCCAGAGATTCTGGAAAAACACCTTGACTAGATTTAGCTGCAATACACTGAAGGCTAGATAGCCGGTTCAATCTGAATGTCAGGGAAACAACAAATAATGTCTTATTATAAGTATGCCCTAGGGCTGGAGAGATGGCTCAGCAGTTAAGAGTGCTCACTGCTCTTCCAGAGGTCCTGAGTTCAAATCCCAGCAACCACATGGTGGCTCACAACCATCTGTAATGGGATCCAATGCCCTTTTCTGGTGTGTCTGAAGACAGCTACAGTGTACTCAGATGTATCAAATAAATACATGTTTGGGGGCCAGAGAGATGGCTTAGCCGTGAAGAGCACTGACTGCTCTTCCAGAGGTCCTGAGTTCAAATACCAGCAACCACATGGTGACTCACAACCATCTGTAGTGGGATCTGATGCCTCTTCTGGTGATGTTTGAAGAAACCTACAGTGTACTTACATACAATAAATAAATAAATCTTTAAAAAAAATTAAGTATGCCCTGTGCGGTTATGCAAATGTCAGGACTATTTTCTGGAATGAAAAGATAAAGGGAGTGGTCCGGGTTACACTTGGCAGCCCAAGCAAAGAGTAATCAGGACAGAAAAACAGTCTGCAGTTGGAGTATACAAAGAATACAGTAAGAGCAGGCATCCGTTACCCTGTTATAGAATGGTGTCCCTTCCTAGTGAGGACCACTCTCTTAGGGTGATGGCCCAGCTCCCAGCTAAGACCCAATCAGCTCCCAGAAGGTTTCATTAACTTATAGTCACTTATATAGGCTTAAACATTTCACATGCACTGCCATCTTTCAGTCTCAGATCCTGGACCCAAGGTAACCCTTTGAACAACTTACACAGAGGCTAAAGACTGCAAGTCTGGCCACTTAGGCAGCTAGGAGTCTTACATAGCAGAGACATTACACACTGTCAGAGCGATTTTGAGTGTGTCCAGAGGCTGCCGACTGCAAGTCTGGCCACTTAGGCAGCTAGGAGACTTACACAGCAGAGACATTAACACTGTCAGAACGATTTTGAGTGTGCCTGGTGTTGTTCTCTTTCCAAATAGTTGTTACTCGGGGGGTCATCTTGTGCAACTGGTAGAATTATGGCTTTCTAGACAGAAGCACGAAGGGTTTCATGGCAGACCTGGACTTAGTGATGGTTGTGACCCTGCACTTCCACCCACCCCAAGCCCCAACTGCCCTTTAGTCCCAAGTCCCATATGTCTTCTCTAATGGCTGGTCCTAAGTCAGAGTTGTCTTCCTTGTCATGGGAATCAAAGTCTAATGACTGAGTGATCCTGGCCAGTAAATACTTATATCCTAGCATCCTAAACTTCTCTTATCTCTAACAGGTATGTATGCCCGCCGCTTATTAGCTTTGGGGTGTTTTAGAGGTTGTGCTCCTTTAGTTAAATTCCACTTGCGTGATTTGATGTGGACTTGTGTGATTTTTCTCCTGAGAAAATCTATTAAAAAGTCCTTTATAATACCAGTTCTGTCACTTCTTGAGTTCTGAGTTCCATCTACCTCGGTCCAAGAAGAATCAGCTACTCATGCCAATAGTCACCCTATGGGCTCTGTGCCAGGCCAGGAGGTGACCTCCCAGGCTAGGCAAGATGCCACATGCCTGTGACCTAGTACTTGGGGAACTGAAAAATAAGGGTACGGTTAAGAACCAAACCTGAGTTATACAACAAGACTCTGTCTCAAAAACAAACAAACAAACAGCAGCTTGTTACAGAACAGCACAAAACAAGGCCCAGGGGGCAAGGCCTTCAATCCCAACAGCACTCCCACGGAGCTAGCCATTACACAGCTCCATGCCTCACAAGCACACAGAATTCTATGGAAAGCCAAAGGGATGGAGTTGAAATTAAACAAAATTGAGCACACTCAACAGTTTCATACCTGTTGACGCCTCACAGAGAGTCCCTGAATTTTCCTACTTTCCTATGCATTTAAATTTTTCAGAATGGAAAGTTAACCAAGATTTTTGGTTGGTTGGGTTTTTTGTTTGTTTGCTTGTTTTGTTTTGTTTTTGTTTTTGTTTTTCAAGACAGGGTTTCTCTGTGTAGCCCTGGCTGTCGCAGAACTCACTCTGTAGACCAGGCTGACCTCGAACTCAGAAATCCCTGCCTCCCAAGTGCTGGGATTAAAGACGTGGGCCACCACTGCCCGGCACAGAGTGTCTCCTGCCTGGTCCCTTCTTCCCCACTTTGAGCATACTGCCTCCTGACCTTCCTCTAAGGCCACAGACTTACTTCTTGGGACCCACCTTTCCTACCCTGCTCCAAGCACCTGATTAAGCTGCATACAGCATGTCTTCCCTGCATGCTCCTCTGTCTCCCTTTAACCATTTCTACTCAAGGCCACCACCCTATCCCCTCATTCCCTTAAAACATCATCTCCTGTTCTAATCCTGGTTAGAGAACAGGTGTTCCTCCTCCCAGGGACAACAGGGATGTTGTATGGGCTCTACGAATTTGCCCTGGTCTCCTTTCTGTTGGGGTAGCAAAACAACTTGAGGAGGTAGGATTACAGGTCACAGTCCATAGTCAAGCAAAGTCAAGGCAGGAACTGAAGCAGAGACCACAGAGAAATGTTACACACTGGCCTGCTTCCCCCCTGGCTTGCTCTGCTAACTTTCTTACACAGCCCACAAACAGCTGCCCAAAGATGGTAGAGTCCCCAGGATGGACCCACCCAATAATCGGCAGTCAAGAAAATGCCCCATAGATTTATCCATAAGCCAATCTGATGGCGGCAGTTCTTCAGTTGAGAGTCCTTCCTCCCAGATACATCAAATGGACAAACATTGAGTGTACCAGGACTTGTGTCCCTTCAGCTCACACGGGAGAAGCTAACTTCGCTGATGATGTCAGCACGCAGACCCAGGATTTCAGCCTTGTGTTTGGACACTTGGTCCCCCAGCTGATAGTGATGTAGGGGGAAGGTTGTGTTGGGAAACCTTTAGGAGGCAGAACCTTGCTGGAGGAAGTAAGTCACTGGGCAGGGGACTTTGGGCTCTACCCTTCTGTTGTGGCTTGACCAGTTATGGCCCTGTTAGGTATTAAGCTTGGCTCTAGAGAGTGACACTATGAGGAGGTGTGGCCCTTTTGGAGAAAGTAAGTGGAGGTAGGGGCAGGGGCTTTGATGCTCAAGCTATGCCCAGTCTGGCATGCAGGCTCCTGCTGCTGCCTATGGATGAAGATGTAAAACTCTTGGCTCCTCTGGAGCTATGTCAGCCTGCGCTCCGCCATGCTTTCCGCCATGATGACAATGGACGGAACCTCTGACACTGTAAGCCATTTTTGTAGAGAACGTGTGAGCAAGAAATAAGATCAGAACACGGCGTAGATGCCATAGCAATGAGCAGTCAGCTCATGTCGGCTGCGTGTAGTAGATGAGAATGACGTAATAGCCCATGGCGGAATAACCCATCACGCAATGCTTGAGTGTGATTGGCTAGAGGGTGGCTATGCCCTTGTAGCAAATGAAAGCAGAGGCTCGCAGCAGGCAGATAAAATGCCTTGATGCTGAGACAGTAAAGACGGCAGTGCCATCTTGCACTCTGACCAGAGGACAACTGAGTGTGCCACCCTCACTGCATCAAGATCTCTGAGCTGGGCTATTCAAGTTAGGAGGGCTTACCACCTTTATCATTCTCTTAGAGGGCTTTTAAATAGCCTCATTTGCATAATACGTAATAGAGGGTTTGAAAATTACTGTGCATGTTACATATGTAATCATATACATAACCTCTAGAATTTGCTCACTACCCTACACTTCAATGGCCTGTCTCCATCCCCCACAATGCTGCTTCCCTGCCCCGCTCACCAGATGGGCAGCGTCCTTCCATTCCTGTCCTTCCAGCACTCCAGTTTCTGTTCCATGAGGATCAGTCTAGTCATGTCCACGCACTCCTTCGGCCCCCCTGCGCCACCCCCAGGACTTCTCGGTACCTTTGGAGGAAATCTAAGTCCCCGCTTCAGCTCCTGGAGTCTGGCCCCAGGTCCTAGGCATATGGACCAACAACCTCTGACTTCCACAGACCTTTCTCCTGCTCACAGCGCACCTCTGCCACTGCCTCTGCCTGAAGCACCTAGCACCCAGGGTCACCGCACTGGACCCTCCTGCCATTCAGACCTCATCTCAAATGTTACCCTTCAAAGGGGCATTCCTAGGATATCTGACCTTTCTGGTCTTCTTGTTCTCCCTAAGGGCAAACTCCTGAGAACAGCATCCCTGTTTCTCTGGGACTTAGTGCACAGCAGATGGCCCCTGTTTACTGAATGAATAAATCAACCAGGGATAGGAGCATTATCTGTTGGCTGCACGTTATAAAGACTTTCTTAAGAGTTATTGGGAAGATGCTGTGTGTGTGTGTGTGGTGTGTGTGTGTGTGGTGTGTGTGTGTGTGTGTGTGTGTGTGTGTGTGCTGGATCAAATTGTTCCAGGAATCCCATTGCACCTACCATGGTATCACGCAGAGGTTATCAGCAAAAATAATTTTGCTCTTTTGCTGCTCAGTGAGGCATTTATCCACAGGCTAGAAGCCAGTAGTGTTAACTATCTTTTTTTTTTTTTTTTTTTTTTGAGATAGGGTTTATCTGTGTAGCCCTAGCTGTCCTGGAACTCACTCTGTAGACCAGGCTGGCCTCGAACTCAGAAATCCACCTGCCTCTGCCTCCCAAGTGCTAGGATTAAAGGTGTGCGCCACCACTGCCCGGCTAGTGTGAACTATCCTACAGTACCCCAACTCCAGGGCAAAGAGCTATCTGACTCAAAATGTCAGAGCAAACCCTGTGACTCTCTTGGTGTCATCCCATAAATCTCAGAGAACAAAGCATTCAGTCACATTTTCCATGAGTCTCAAGAAGACTCTGTTGAGCTAAGGAGCCAGCTCAGGGGGTCAATGCGCCTACAGCCAAGCCTGAGTACCTGAGTTCGAGCCCCAGGGCTGACACAGTGAGAACTAATACCCACAAGTTGTACCCACACATTCATGCACCACAGGATGAGTGTACACATACACAGACACATATACACATATGCGTGCACACATACATACATACATACACACACAACTAAATAAAACAAAACTTAATTTTTAAAAAAAGGCATTTATTCAGTCACTAGTTAATGTGTGACCTACCATAACACTTGAAAACTGAGAGTCCAACTCATCTTCATGCCCCAGCACAACTTGACAATCACAACAAACATTCCACTAGCTCTGTTCCCTCCCATTCTGCATGCCGGTCAATGCTCTGGTAGCATCACTGACTGCACTGGTACATCCCAGAGCTGCGTAATATATGGAAACTTTCAGAAGGACTCAGGCAGTGCGATCCAGCTTCTTCTCTATGGTGGTACAACACCATGACCAAAAGCGATATAGAAAAGGAAATCGATTATCTTGGCTTATCCTTCCAGGCCATAGTCTGTCATGGAGTGAAATCAGGACACGAACCGTGGGGGAACACAGCTTGCTGGCTTGCTTGCAGGATCATGCTTAGCTAACTTGCTTTACACCGCCCAGGACCGCCTGCCTGGGGAATGGTTCTGCTCACGGTGGGTTTGAGAGGCCAACTCTTTTCAATTCAGACTCCATTTTAGAGAACTTGAACTCAGGCAAACTAAAAGGCCAGTACCTAGCATGAGTTTCCAAGTTACCCCCTAATAGAACTTGAGCCTAGCTCCAGTCTCTAGGCTAACCCCCCAACAAGATCCACATCTCCAGGTTACTCTCCCAATAAGACCAACACCCCAGGTTAAAAACCCGCCCCCTGCCTAACGACAGCCAAGGCAGAGGGATGCAGTTAAGTTTATGGTACGACTCCCAACACCAGCCAATTATGTTAAAGGCCATAGTAACTTGCACACTCACTCCCCACCCACCCACCCCAACACTTGCTGCTCACTATAAAGTCTTGCCTGGATATTCAGGTTCTTCATTACTAAAACCATTCTGAGCACTAAGTTTGCTTCAATAAAAAGGCCCTACTATGTTTGCATACTGTGATGATCAGCTCCTGTCTGTTTTGTGGGGGATCACTAACATTTCCCTGGCACTACTGGTTGGACCCACCTACTTTAAGACAATCCCAGCTGGGCAGTGGTGGCACACGCCTTTAATCCCAGCACTTGGGAGGCAGAGGCAGGTGGATTTCTGAGTTCGAGGCCAGCCTGGACTACAGCGTAAGTTCCAAGACAGCCAGGGCTACACAGAGAAACCCTGTCTCGAAAAAATACAAAAACAAAAAACAAACAAAAACAAAAACAAAAAGACAATCCCCTCACAGACATAGTCTTGGACCAATCTGATTTAAGCAACTCTTAGGAGACTCTAGACTGTGTCAAGTTGACAGTTAGGACTAACCAGGACACAGGGACCCACCCAGTGAGACAGTGCCTTTACATTTGGGACAGATGTGCCTACCCCCTTTCAGATTGGCTCCTTAATCCAGACAGGTAAACCATAAAGAGAACATTCTAGCTAGCCTCTGACCTAAGCAGAGAAGTCCACAGCCACTGGGCACCACTTCTCTGAGCCTGCTGCAGACACGAGCTGTTCTCCAGGGCTCTGGAAGGAAACTGAGTAAGCCATCTGGCCCCTCCTCGCCTTTGTCTAACATTTGGTTCTGAGCCTGTAATACAAAGGCTCCAGAGAGGCTTAGGCATGCGATCCTGCTGACTTATGGAAATCCACTGCACAGATAGAAGTTCCTAGTCCTGAACAAGGTGTTTAAAATTCATGCTCCCAGCTTGCTCGACTGCCAGCTTAATAAGATACCAATTACTAAGTAAAAACCACCACCAATTGAATATGGAATCAACCCTCGGGTGATACAATCTGAGACAATAATTAGCAGAAATCAATTTCCCTGTTCTCTACTGGTGTTGCTTTAAATAACTCCTTGGAACCAGGCATGGCGTTCCCTGCCACTCCAGAAACAAAGCGGGGGCATCGTGAGAGCAGAACAAGACCCTGTCTCAAAATTCAAAACGAAACAGGCCTCTTCTCCCATCTCCCAGTTCGTAAATCCATGGAGGCCTTGTTAACAAGCATACTAACAGAACAGTTCTGGCTCAACGCTTAAGTTAAGGTTCCAGCCTGCCCTGTCACCACTCCCTGGAGTGACCTGCTTGTCCAACCCCCTCCGCAAATGTTCACCACACATCAGGGATGTGATAGGATGTGGGAGTTGCTGGGTGCACACCAACATGTGGCATCAGTGCACACCGTGGCTTTACCATGCTGCTTAGCTACCTTGCTATGCCCTGTGCTGGCTGTACCAAATAACCCAAGGCTTCTTATTGAAGCCTTGGGTTATTCAAGGATGCCATGGACATCCGTTCCTTCCCCTGATGAATGTTGTAGATGTCTCCAGCTAAGTAGGACAAGCAGGCAGAACATGTTCTCCTTCCTAAGGATAAGAAGGTAATGGACCATGCAATCCACACCCAGGGCCATGGTAGCAGGTGTATGGGAGGAGAGATATTTGAGGCATCGTGTCCATGTAGACAATGGTGAGAAACTGACCAGAGAGCCCTCAGAACCAAAGCTCTGGACCAAAGCTCTGAAGACATGTAGTTTCTTCTTAGTCTGAAATTTTTGTGCCAAAATTTCTACTTGTTCTTTTTTGCTGTCAGTTTTGTTTTGAAACAGGGACTCTGTGGATCCCAAGATGGCTTTGAATTCCCCCGATCCTCCAGCCTCCACCTCCTCCATGCTAAGACTATGCCACCATGCCTGTGCTCAGAGTTCAGAAAAGACCCTCAGAATTCTGTGAGCCCCAGAAGCCACAAAGGCTGGATACACTCTGGATGAATGTGTAGAGATGCAAGTAAGAAATCCAGCAGCACCTCCTGACAGGCGGTCACAAACCTACAGCCCAGAGATATCTACCTACACCTATGAGCTGTTTAACCATGCCATCTGTATCTCATTGACAAAGTATCTGGTAAAAGCAGCTTTGGGAAGGAAGAGGTTATTCTGACTCACAGCTGAAGAGAATAGTCCATCGTGAGAAAGACATGACAGGCGGGAGCCTGAGGCAGCCGGTCACACTGCAGCCATAAACAGGAAGCAGAGGAAGATACAAAGTCTCTGCTCACCTCACTTCTTTTTATTCAGCCCAGGACCCCAGCTCAAGGACTGGCACCTCCCATAATTAGAGTGAGTCTTCATCCTTTCTGGAAACACCCTCACAGGTACACTCAGAGGTGTGTTTCCATGGTGATTTTAAATCCTAGACAAACTGGCAATCAAAATCAACTATGACCTCATCCTTGCGCAACAAAAGGACCATTGCCCATGTGATTAGGTGAAGGGTCTTAAGGTAAGGAAATGTGAACCTGGATCACGTGGTGGGTCCAGGACATTCCAGTGGTCCTGATGAGGGACAAGAGGGAGACAACATGGCCCTGGTCACAGAGATCAGCCAAATGCAGACAGAAGCCGAGGTCAGTGAGCAAGCGCCTGAAGCTGGAAGAGGCCAGGAAATAGACCTCTCCGGAGCATCTGGAAGGAATACAGCCTTTGACATACCTTGACATTCAGTGGGACTTGTAACCCCTAGGATTGCAAGCTGCTTGCTCACAGTGCTGGGGTTCAAACCCAGGGTTTTGCAAATGCTAAGCAGTCTCCCGCTGAGTCATAACCAAAACCCAAATCAATGAGGCTTTAAACCTCCGAGATTCCAGCCTGTCACAGCAGCAAGAAGAAACTCACACACCTCTTCTTGCTTGGAAGCTGCCAGTCTCACCAGTGGCCTGGTGAACCACCAGGAGCCATGCTGGGTCTTGTCCACTGTCATTACGCAGCAGAGAACTACATGGCTTGTGGGGCCTGGTCAGAGATAAAAATGGGAAGCCCCTTATTCAAAACATAGAGTGTGCCAGGCGGTAGTGGCACTTGCCTTTAATCCCAGTACTTGGGAGGCAGAGGCAGGCAGATTTCTGAGTTCGAGGCCAGCCTGGTCTACAGAGTGAGTTCCAGGACAGCCAGGACTACACAGAGAAACACTGTCTCAAAAAAACAAACAAACAAGCAAACAAAACCATAGAGTGCAGAGGCTGGCACAGTGGCATATATCCTTTATCCCAGCTCTTAGGAGACAGAGGCAGGCTGACCTCTGTGACTGTAGCCTAGTCTACAGGTAAACCAGGGACTTATGGTGAGACCCTGTTTTTTGTTTGTTTGTTTGTTTGTTTGTTTTAATGGAGGAGAAGTGGTATTCAGGAAGGTACTAGAGGATTGGGGAGATGGCTCAGTGGTTAAAACATTGGCACACAAATATGAGATCAAGAATTTGGATCTCCAGACCCCAGAGTGGTGCAAGTCTGTAACACGAGTGCTCTTGCAATGAGCTGGGTGGTGAAGACAGGAGAATCCTGGGAAGCTCACAGGCCAGTGGGTAACGGTGACACATGCACATACATACACACACATACACACATACACACACACATACACACACACACACACACACACACACACACAGACGCACAGACTTGAGAATACATGCACATACACATAAGAACATCATATACAGTGGGGGCAGAAGAGACAGACAGACAGACAGATAGACAGACTGAACAACATGCAGGTTCCATTGTCCTGTCAGCATTGCTTCCAAAGCACATGGTAGAGGATAAGATGATTAAGGGCCTCAAAACAATGAAAACTGAGCATGAAGCCAAGCTTGAGTCCTTTGAACAACTGCACAGGCTACACATCTGTGGGGTAGGTGGTGTTCCAGAGGCCGGTGTAACAGGAGCAAGGTGAGGAGGTCACAAGATCAAAGTGGGGACTTGGATATATGGGGGGATTTGGAGAGAGGAAAAGGAAGGTAGAAGTGATGTAATTATTTTATACCTCAAGCACATACACACACACACACACACACACACACACACACACCGCCTGACAAATCAGGCAAGGGTTAACGATTTTGTCAAACTGTCCCCAAAAGGTTTAGCATTAGAAGGCTGTAGATCAATGGTTCTCAACCTTCGTAATGCTGTGACCCTTTAATACAGTTAGTTCTTCATGTTATGGTGACCCCCACCCATAAAATTATTCCATTGCTACTTCATAATTGTAATTTTGCCACAGTTGTGAATCTTAGTGTAAATGTTTTTGGAGATGGAGGTTTTGTGGGGGCACGACCCACGGGTTGAGAACCACTCTAGTGGGAGGGACCAAACTGTGAGACCTATAGCCAGTCAACCCAGGTAGGGAAGCAGGAGGTAGTCCCAGGAATCTCAAACTAGAGCCTGATTACCTTGGGCTGGGGGCTTGGAAAGAGAACATCCCCAATTCATAGTGGGAATTAATATAGACAAGGAGAAAAAGCAGAGGAACCTCAGAAATAAAAAATGAATGGGCCAGAATCGGGGGCCTCTAAGCTTCATGGGGGCCTGAGGAATGGTTAAGAATTGGGGAGAAATAGATATGCTGACTCAAAAGAAAAACACACCTGCAGAGACCTAAATTAATGAATGTTTAGCTTAGCGCCCATTAGCCCTTCTTAATTATTGACTTTAGTATTCATAAAAATTTAATCTCATTCAAAAACTAATCTGAGGATTGACTTTTCTCACATCCAGAGAAAAGACTTAAGTATGCACAACACAAGCCAAGAAATCATAGCCAATCATAAATTAAATAAAGCTTAAAGCTAAGCAGTTCAAAAGCAAAGTTATGAAAACTTCTTTTTGACTTTGGAAGAGGGGTTGGATTACTTTATTTAGAATGTAGGAGCAGTTTAATATGTTTGGTACCCACTTTTTTTTTATCTTGAAAAAAGATCATCAAGGGATCTATAAACCTGGGATGATGAAGTCAGAGCAAGGGTTTCAAGATGCTATTCTCCCAACAAAACTGATCCCATACAGTTTAGCTGATGCCAGAGAGAGGCTGGGCATTGCCTTGCTGGGGTGGGGGTTGGGGGTAGTTTCCTACTGATGCTGTCACTCCAGGGCATCTGACCAGCAAGCCAAGACCTACAAAAAGATGCCGTGTTAGGGAGGGAGCTTGGGAAAGGCATCCTGAGCACGGACATAGAGAGAGGGGAAAGCCGGGACTGTTGTTAAGTTTCCTGTTGCTGTGATAAAATGGAAGCTACATAGGGAGGAAGGATTTGTTTTGGCTCAGAATTTAAGGGTACAGTCAATCGTGATGATGAGAAAAATCACAACAGCAGGAGTTTGAGGCTGCCGGTCACCTGTATCCATAGCCACACTCATAGCTGAGAAACAAGAAAGGTAAATGCTTATGCTCCGCCCGCTTCTTCTAACACAGTCTGGGATCCCAGTGGAGGGAATGGTGCCGCCCACAGTGGGTGGAGCTTCCCTCCTTCATTATCCTAAACAGCATGCCCAGAAGACTTGTCTCCAAGGTGATTCTGTATCCCAAGCTGAGATCAACCTATGCAAAGCCAGTCCCTCCCCTGTGCACAGTCAGGAGGGGAACAGGCTGAAGGACTCCACAACCCATGGCACTCAGTGGGGGAACGGAGGCCAGAGTTGGTCATATGTGGGTTCTGAGTGAGGTCAGCTGAAGTCTTGTGGTTAAATAGTAGCCTCCGAACATAAAGATGCCCACACCCCAGGGCCTAGAATCTGCAACGACGTAACCTAATTTAAATCAGATTCTCTTGCAGAGCAGATATCATTAAATATCATTATCAGATATCATTAAATGGGATCATGTGATTTAAGCACGTGACCCCTAAACTCAGTGACACGTGACATGTGTACTGTGAGAGACTGAAGAAGAGGCACTCCGGTGGCTTAACAGGTTTGCACAAGTTACATCACACCATGGGAGGAGCAGTGAGGTGGCTTTGGCACGGACAGGAAGATCATAAGGAGGACATACAGAGACAGAATCAGAAATTAGGGCAATGTAGCCACAAGCCAAAGAATGCAAAGGCCACCAGAAGCTGGAAGCAGGAAACCCCTCCTTGGGACCCTTCAGAGACTGCGTGGCACTGGTGACACCTTCATTGTCAACCCTGACCTAAAGAATAAAGTGTGTACACCACCTGGTGGGAGCATTCCATCAAGCCAATGCTAAGAAACTAACATGTGCTGATTTTTGTCATTTCAGTGACAGGAAAGTGAGGAGGAAGTCCCACGTGCTGGCAAGTCAGAGCATTAGCCATGTGGATGAAAGGCACAAAGACACTGGTATATTAAAAAGTATGCCATTTGTCATCATGATAAGAAAATGATATGCCCCTCAGAGAGGCCAGAAGTCATTCCAATTATGCATTACTAGCTAGAACCCTGGGTCAAAATGAAAACAGAAGAGTCCTCCTGCCTTTCTTGGGTTCCTTTCACAACTTAGGGATATTTTTATATTAAACTATAAAAACACTGAATCAAATCTTTTTTAAATAATCTATTTTTATTTTAAGTCCATTGGTGTTTTGACAGTACATATGTCTGTGCGAGGGTGTCAGATTATCCCTGGATCAGGAGTTACAGCCGGGTCTAAGATGTCATTTGGTTGCTGGGAACTGAACCCGAGTCCTCTGGAAGACTAGCCAGTTCTCTTAACAGCTGATCCGTCTCTCTAGCCCCCAAATCAAATATTTCTGTGATTACTTAACAAATCCAGCCAAGAAAACAAGACACATTGTACTGGCTGGTTTTGTGTGTCAACTTGACACAAGCAGGAGTTATAAAGGAGCCTCCCTTTAGGAAATGCCTCCATGAGATCCAGCTGGAAGGCATTTTCTCAATTAGTGATCATGGGGCAGGGAGGGTCCCTTGTGGATGGTGCCATCTCTGAGCTGACTTTCCTGGGTTCTATAAGAAAGCAAGCTGAGCAAGCCAGGGGAAGCAGGCCAGAAGTAGCATCCCTCCATGGCCTCTGCATCAGCTCCTGCTTCTTGACCTGCTTGAATTCCAGTCCTGACTTACTTTGGTAATGAACAGCAGTGTGGAAATGTAAGCGGAATTAACCCTTTCCTCCCCAACCTGCTTCTTGGTTATGGTGCTTGTGCAGGGATAGGAACCCCAACTAAGACACCCCTAATACTGAACATGAGAATCTCCATCTTTCTGCCCAAGGCCTCTTGAGCGCTTGACATCCTTACCAGCTTGGAACCCCAAGTTTTCATGCTAATCTATCATTTCTCAAGAATTTCCTCCCTTCTGTAGGCTGCAGAATGGGGAAGCGTCATGTGATCAGAGTCAAAGTCCTAAGGAAGGCACCCCTCCTCCATTGTATATTCCCTCCCTTCTCACAGGCCCCAGGGCTGCCTGTCACCACCAGACCAGCCTTGACAACTGAATGACCTTCTTTTACTCCCTACAAACTCCACAGACTGCTGGTGAGGCCTTGGATCAGACTATAAGCCCCCAGGTCTGCAAAGCCGGCCATATACCAAAAGCCCCAGTTTTTCTGAGCCTATCAGACCCCCTACATGTTCCCAGATAACCATGAGGTCAAGGCAAGATATCTATACAGCGAACTACTTTTCTCCTCCTCCAACTAAGAAAATTATAATGCATAGGCTTTGTATTCAAACCAAGTGACTGCCAGGGCTCACCTATAGACTTTAGAAAGTATATTCTGATATGGCTGTGTGAGAGGGTTATGTTGAGTTCTTCTAGAACCTTCCTTTGGTAACATGCCCTGCCCTCTTTATCAAAAACATAATTTGTATTAATCTTAATAATCATTGAACAGTTCTCTGCTGACAATAAGACTAGACAAACTCAGCTTTATAACCCACAATCACAAAATGGTTTGAAAGGGTCTGGAGTGATGGCTCAGCAGCTAAGAGCACTGGCTGCTCTTGCAAAAGGTATATAGGTCAGTTCCCAGCACATGTATGGTGGCTCACCACCCAACATCTTTAACTCCAGTTCTAGGGGATACAATTCCCTCTTATGGGCTCTAAGGTCACCAGGCCTCAAGAGGCACACATACATAAATGCAGACAAAACATGCAAACACATAAAATAAATCAGCCGGGTGGTGGTGGCACATGCCTTTAATCCCAGCACTTGGGAGGCAGAGGCAGCCAGGTCTATAGAGTGAGTTCTAGGACAGCCAGGGCTACTCAGAGAAACCCTGTCTCGAAAAAGCATACAAACTAACAAACAAACAAACAAATCTTTTTTTTTTCATTTTTTAAAGATTTTATTTATTTTATATATATATGGCAAGTACAATGTAGCTGTCTTCAGACACACCAGAAGAGGGTATCAGATCCCATTACAGATGGTTGTGAGCCACCATGTGATTGCTGAGAATTGAACTCAGGACCTCTGGAAGAACAGTCAGTGCACTTAACCACTGAGCCATCTCTCCAGGCCAATAAATCTATTTTAAAAATTGGTTTGAAACAGATTTTTCAAGCAAAATATATTAGTTAAGAATTAATTATTTCTCCTATTTTTTTATGCACCAAAAGGCACACAGATGCCACTAACAATCGGCCCTTGGGATCAATGTGACCAACCATGCTAGCGAACCGAGGATCTGCTGCTAGAGCCCAGAGCAAGGAAATAGGATTTTAATTTGCCTCTGCCTTGCTCGGCTTTTGGAAATATTAATAATTGATAACGTGATAGGAGGCAGTTCCTTCAACCTCAGATGCTGCAGGCTGGAAATCACTGCTGCGGGCATAAAGAAGAAATGAAATCGACAGGCGTCAGTCTGAGAAACAGGGAACGTGGTCACAGAAATACATGACTCCAAATAGTTAACTAGCCAAGGAGCTCCCTCCCAGGCCCTGTCCGGCTCTCCTAACGTGTTTACCAATTAGCTCGCTCAGCCCTGAAGGGGATTACAGTGAGTGTGTGTCTTCCCTCTCTGGTGTGCGGGGGAGGCATTTAATAAGCATTTGTCAAATAAATGAATGGCGATCCACATTTTTAAAACAATTAATTTTTACAGTACACACTGCCCAGCCAGACTCCCGGTGAATATCTCACGACTACCCTAAGCCAGGAATTAATCAAAAAAGTAAGCACAGCTTCTGTCACAGGAGGCTGGTGAGGCTTCTGGTAAGCAGGCTGGCATAGAACATGGGAGCGCTCACCCTGAAATGACCCTGCTCCTCCAAGAGCTAACATTCTCTTCTTATGGTGAGCATCTCCCCTACGCAGCCCTTGCCGGCTGTGCTATGGTTACCCCTCTCCCTGGAACCCCATGCCGTGACCAATAAGAGATCACTGAGGGCCGTAGTAGGGGCAGTGTGGATGGTGAGGCAGGACCCTCAGAGGATGTTGGGGATCTGAGAGTGTTGAGATGGAAGCAATCCCTTCTTGTTCTGTTTGGGGTTTGGTGGTGCTGGGGATATAATGGGGGCTTTGTGCCTGCTGAGAAATGTTCTACCATTGTTCTGTGGTATCTCACACCCCCAGCCCCACCCGGGCATTCTTAGGCATTGTTGGGATTATGGTTACGAATAACCAATGTGATTTCAGACTTATAATCCCAGTTCTTGGGAGATTGGGGCCGGAAGACCCATTCCCCGCTCTAGGTCAGCCTGGGATATACAAGGATAACTGACTCGAGGGGGAAAAAAAAGACAAAACAAAAGGACAACTCAAGGCAAAGAGGCAGAAATTAACAGCAAGAAACTGGCCGATACTATTTAGCCACGCCGTTGTCCTGGGAGCTTAAGCAGGCATGCCTGCTGGGTCGGCCATGACTCACCCAAACCCACATCCCACCCAGCAATGCAAGCCTTAATCACAGAATCCTTTTGACATTAATGTATATATGGCTTAGGTAGACTTCTGATCCACTGGGCATGGAAACAACTCCAGAGTTAGAAAAAAAAATTTTTTTGTACTCACCCTGTATAGTCAGGGTTCTCTAGAGTCACAGAATATATAGAATGTCTCTCTATATTGAGGGGATTTATTATGATGACTTACAGTCTCCAACAATGGTCAGTTGTGAGTTGGAAGTCCAAGAATCTATAGTTGCTCAGTCCCACAAGGTTAGTTGTTTCAGACGGTCTTCTGTAGAAGAAGACTCCAACAGATGTGCTGGCAAATAAGTGTAAGCAGGCAAGGAAGAGAGAATCTTCCTTCGTCCAAGGTCCTTATGTAGGTCTCCAGTAGGAGGTGTGGCCCAGATTAAAGGTGTGTACCCACCGTGCCTGGATCTGGGACTTGCTTTGTCCCAGGCTGACCTTGAACTCAGAGATCTCCTTGTCTTAGTCTCCTGGGATTAAAGGTGTGTACTACCTTCTCTGGACCTAAGCTTTTCATGGCTACTATGCCTCAAGATCTCCATGCCTAGATCCAGGTCAGAAACTTGTGTCTTCCAGCCTCCAGATCTGGATCACAGGTGAGCCTCCCATTCTGGATTGTAGTTCACTCCGGACACAGTCAAGTTGACAACCAGAAAGAGCCATCACACACCCCAAACTCATTTCCTCAAGGGTAAATCTTGAGAATCAGATGGCAAGAAATAATTTAAAGTTTCAGAGTCGAGAGTGTGGTCTGTTCAGAGTATCACCAGAGAAAAATCTGGAAGCAGTGAGTTCCTGGCATGGGAGGAAGACAAGACTGGAGCACAGGGATTCCGGGGTAGAGAGCACAAGTCCTGTGGTGGGTGAGAAGCCATCCAGTGGCCTCAACTGAACTCTGCCATGACCCAGTAAAATCCATGACATCACAGGTTTGTATAGCACTGAGATTTACACACTAGGGGACTAAGAGCTCTCTTCACCAAGGGACAGTCAAAATGCCCAACCAGGTGCCTCGATGCATCAAGTGCTTACATCAAAGGCAGGATGACCTGAGTCTGAATCACTAGAGGCCACATGAAGCCAGCCACCCTAGTCACTTCTGCCATGCCAGCCTTCCTGTGGCAAGAGGGCAGGCAGAGGCAGGATAATAATCTGGAGCTCTCGAGGTTCCACTAGGTCTACAACTGTAAGCAATCAATCAAGAGAACCTGTCTCAGACAAAGAACAAGATAGAGGTTGACCCCTATGGTGTCTCCTGACAATCCTCTCCATGATAGGTGGAGACTGGGCTATCCTTGGCTCAAGCTGGCTAGCCAGGCTAGCCTAATGAATCAATTTCAGGATGAGGAGATGTCCAGAAAGGAGATGGATAGTACTCTTGGGGATGGCACTGGGGAGGGTGATGTTATCCTCCAGCCTCCACGTGCGTCTACACACACATACCTACACAGGCATAACCACACAGCTCTTCTCCTGGGTAACCAACCACTGCTGATTTTCCCAGGGCCATTGAGTCGGTGCCCAGGCTGCTGGGTCACAAGCATGGAGGAGAAGAGGTAAGCACGCAGCTACACAGCTTTAAGAGAGACTTCCCCATTTCAGCACCAAAAGGAACAATAGCCAGGTGGTGATAGCACACACCTTTAATCCTAGCACTTGGGAGGCAGAGGCAGGTGGATTGATTTCTGAGTTCAAGGCCAGCTTGGTCTACAGAGTGAGTTTCAGGACAGCCAGAGCTACACAGGGAATCCCTGTCTTGAAAAAAACAAACAAGAAAGAAAGAAAGAAAGAAAGAAAGAAAGAAAGAAAGAAAGAAAGAAAGGAAGGAAGGAAGGAAGGAAGGAAGGAAGAAAGAAAGAAAGAAAGGAAGAAAGGAAGAAAGGAAGAAAGGAAGAAAGAAAGGAAGAAAGGAAGAAAGGAAGAAAGAAAGGAAGAAAGGAAGAAAGGAAGAAAGGAAGAAAGGAAGAAAGGAAGAAAGGAAGAAAGGAAGAAAGAAAGAAAGAAAGAAAGGAAGAAAGAAAGGAAGGAAGAAAGAAAGAAAGGAAGAAAGAAAGGAAGGAAGAAAGGAAGAAAGAAAGGAAGAAAGGAAGAAAGGAAGAAAGGAAGAAAGGAAGAAAGAAAGAAAGGAAGAAAGAAAGAAAGAAAGAAAGGAAGGAAGAAAGAAAGGAAGGAAGGAAGGAAGGAAGGAAGGAAGAAAGAAAGAGGAAGAAAGGAAGAAAGAAAGAGGAAGAAAGGAAGAAAGAAAGAAAGAAAGAAAGAAGGAAGAAAGAAAGAGGAAGAAAGGAAGAAAGAAGAAGAAAGAAAGAAGGAAGGAAGGAAGGAAGGAAGGAAGGAAGAAAGAAAGAAAGAAGAAAGGAAGGAAGGAAGGAAGGAAGGAAGGAGAGAGAGAGAGAGAGAGAGAGAGAGAGAGAGAGAGAGAGAGAGAAAGAAAGAAAGAAAGAAAGAAAGAAAGAAAGAAAGAAAAGAAGAAAAAAGAAAGGGCCGGGCGGTGATGGCGCACGCCTGTAATCCCAGCACTTGGGAGGCAGAGGCAGGCGGATTTCTGAGTTCAATGCCAGCCTGGTCTACAGAGTGAGTTCCAGGACAGCCAGAGCTACACAGAGAATCCCTGTCTTGAAAACAAACAAAAAGAAAGAAAGAAAGGAAGGAAGGAAGGAAGGAAGGAAGGAAGGAAGGAAGGAAGGAAGGAAGAAAAGAAAGGCAGAAAGAAAGAAACAAAAAGAGAAACAAAGAAAGAAAGAAACAATACCAGTTCTAACCACCGGGACTCAGGGGTCAGGTTCATGCCTTGCCTCTCGCCCTGTGGGGCAAACATACCAGCACAGACAGGGGTCTATTAAAGGTGCAGAATGCCAGGCTTGTGAGAGGATGACCCTGAGCCCAAACTTCAGCCAGCTCCCCAGGGGATGCCAGTCCTACATGAAGGGTGCAGAACCACCACATGGAAGTTGTCCCTCACCCTATCTACGGCTCCATGCATGCACTATTCTTGTGTTTACACCAAGGGGAACCTTCCCAATTCAGTGCTGGGTGAAAGACAGCATTTTGTATACAATTAGGACATTGCCATGTAAGAGGCTGCAGCAGACACCAACCGAAACCTTGGTCCATTTTCTTGTCTCTGTGTTTCGAGAAAGGGCGGGGCAACCAGATCATCTGGACCTCCAAGGCTGTTTTGTTTGGCTATGGCTTCCCAACCACAGTGCAGCAGAGTACCCAAGCCACACCATCCCCGAGAGAAGGACAGGATACAATAGCCTGCTTCGCAGAAACTCGGATGTAACAGCCAAGACAGTCTCCCATGGGACCAGAGAGCACCCCAGTTAAGAACCAAAAAGCCCAGACAAAGGAGAGAGGTCCTTACAGGAGAGAGTGTGAGCCTCCTGCCCGCTAAACAGTTCATTAAAGTCCTGAAAAAGAGGCCAGGTTGAACCCTGCAGGCTCCTGGAGAGAATCAGCTGGGTGACCAAGGGCTATCCCATGTCTAAGAGGACGCCTTCTGTTGGTGACAGTAATGAAGACAAGCGGCCTCCAGCTGCCGGAGCTCGCGCCATCTGCCCCTCCACCCACAACTGCTCTCTATTATTTAACCCACGGAAGGCAATAAAAAGCCTTTTGCCTTTCATTCTGATACCATTCTGAGTCATAGCAGTCGCTTTCCAAGGGCGTTGTCTAAAAGGGGGCCGGGCAGGATCTTTGTTAGGATAGCCACGGTAATCCATCCGCATCCTCCCCGGCCATCTAACAGAAGGCGTGAAGCCATCCCAGGCTGGGGCACTTGCAGCTCTGCCCACTGCAGGGTTGTGTTGTTTACTATCTGAGTCACAGCACGGGTGCTTGGGACTGCCAAAAGCCTCACATGACTGCCTCAGGCTAGCCGGGGGCCTTACCCACCCTTACTTCGTGGAAGGAAGGCAAACCTGCGTATGTTTTGCCAATTATAAAATGTGTGCTTGACCTCTTCCCAGCACAACTTAGCATCTTGAAAAAGCTGGACTGGGGGAGGGGGGGACTGTAGCTTACCCAGCATGCATTAGGCCCTAGGTTTCATCCTACGCATAGCACGTTAAAGTTGTTTATGGATACAGAATGAGTTTGAGCCCCGCCTGCTGGAATACATGTGACCTTGTCTCAAACTCTCTCTCTCTCTCTCTCTCTCTCTCTCTCTCTCTCTCTCTCTCTCTCTCACACACACACACACACACACACACACACACACACCAAAAACCAGTGCACACCACAGCACATGACAGAGAACAACTTGGTGGGAGTTGGTGCCCTCCGACCAAACCCTGGAATCGAACTCAGGTCGTCAGGCTTAGCAGCAAGCCCCTTTGCCCGCCATCTCAGCACCCCTGATCACACATTTTCCTTTGAGATGGGCTTACAAAGTACTCATATACCCAGGCTAATTTCAAACTCTCCTCATGACCCTCCTGCCTCAGTTTCCAGATACACACCACCAAGCCTGACTTGAATGTATGGCATAAACCTAAAAGTTTGGGGGCTGGAGAGATGGCTCAGCGGTTGAGAGCACTAATTGTTCTTCCAGAGGTCCTGAGTTCAATTCCCAGCAACCACATGGTGACTCACAACCATCTGTAGTAGGATCTGATATCCTCTTCTGTTGTGTCTGAAGACAGCTACAGTGTACTCATATAAATAAAATAAATAAATCTTAAAAACAAAACAAAAACCTACAAGTCTGGATTAGCATCAGCAGGAAAACACCATTCCAAAAAAATAAAAATAAAAAACTAGCCAGGCGGTGGTGGTGCACGCCTTTAATCCCAGCACTTGGGAGGCAGAGGCAGGCGGATTTCTGAGTTCGAGGCCAGCCTGGTCTACAGAGTGAGTTCCAGGACAGCCGGAGCTATACAGAAAAACCCTGTCTCGAAAAACCAAAAAAAAAAAAAAAAGAAAAGAAAAAAAGAAATAATTCCTCTTCCAACTTATTTCATTATTTTTCTGTGTATGGAAAGACCCTATGTATGTATAGACATATATATGTACACATATTATTCCCTTTATGGATATGTATAACATATGATCAAACTAAGCCTAAAAGAGTTTCGACTTTTCTTCTGGCTTCTGTATGTATAAGTGTGCACAGTGTGCACTGTGTGTGTGTGTGTGTGTGTGTGTGTGTGTCCACGCGTGCACACATGCATTCACACGCATGTGCACATGTACAGCCCAGAGACCAACATCAACTCTCTAAGCTTTGGGGGCAGCGTCTCTCACAGCTCCTGACGCTCACTGATTTGTCACTGGTGGGTATCCAGTGAGTCCCAGGGGTCCTCTTGACCCCACTGGGACGACAGGTGTACACTACAAACCTTGGCTTTTTCACCTGTATTCTGAAGAATGGAACTTGGTCCTCGTTCTAGACGGATGAAGCCATCTTCCTGGCCCTAAAAGAGTTCTTTCAGTTTGCATAAGCTAGATATTTTTAAAGCGGAAATAGGTATTATAGTCTAGGGCAGCTTTTCTTCTTTCTTGGAGGGTCACAGAATGATAGTACTCCCTTGGGCTGACAGGGGCTTAGACTCAGAAAGGGCACTCCCCACTCTGACCCTGCTCAGTCTAGCCTAGAAGTCTGCTGTTACAGTAAGGCCTTTTCTCCAGGGACCAGCCCACAGCCAGTCACCGCCTTCTAGACACAAACCTGCCTTTCTCCACCTTGTCTGTCTCCCCCGGGCTCTTCCTGCAGGGCTCCTGTGTTAGGTGATGCTGCCAACTCTCTCCAGCTCCTCCGTGCCCCTCTCCAGTTACAGCAGGTCTAAAACAAAAGTGGGAGACTGAGGGCGACGCTTCCCTCCTGCCACAAACTGAGTCAGAGCATCTGTGCCGCACTATGAATTAAAACCTTCCGTGGTACCCAGAAAGGCTGCCCCAGGCAGTACCAAGCAGCCACGCGTCAGACCGTCCACCTTTAAACAAAATTCTAATCTCTCTTGGAAGCCAGTTTACCCCTCGGGGCCTGTGTGTGCTTTCAATCCCCTGGGCGGCTGCTGTGTTCCCTAGAGGTTTGTGGGTCAGGAGCTTGCCCCAGTGTGACATTCCTAAGGCTGTGCAGCCTTTAAAGGGTAGAGTTAAAGGGGTCATTGACAGAGGTAGCCAGTATTAGCCGTTCCAAGTGCTTCCTTCTAAAATATTTTTGAGTCATACACAAACATACACATAGATAAGGCATATATATGCACGTACATATGTATGTATATATTGACACACATGCATAGTCACCAATCTGTCTTTACAGAGATGCATGCATGGATGTCTATAAAGGTAAGTTATGTGTTCCTTCATATGTACTTATGTGACTATAAAGTGTGGTATCAGATGGTTATGTTTTACATTAGGCAGATTCCAGACATACTGGATGACTTGGTGGCCTGGCACAGGCCCTTTCTGAGCCACCATGACCACGTCACCTCTCCCTCCTTTCCATGTCCAATGTGGTGTCCACTGCAGGGTTGTGCATTAAGGCTTGACACCATCTTCCTGAGAAACTTACCGGACGCCTTTATACTCTCCCTGGCATAGACTACACTCTTACGGGTATGCCACTAAAGTATTGACGAGGAGGTTACCATAGCAGCCCTTCCCAGACACGCCTTATCCCTTGGTCATAAGGGATGGGCATGCTTCATTCTGACAGGCATGGCCAAATCACGCTCTTCAAAGAGGTCTCCACACTTCACTGCCACCATAGGTGAATGGGAAGCCTTCGTTTTCCTGAAAGTTAGCCGTGGGTCCTCACCAAGGTCCCAGTTTTGGACGCTGAGCTATCAGGCTCACTCTCTGAGGAGCAGAGAGCTGAACATGTGAGCCCAGTGTCTGGCAGCCAGGCTCTCAGCCCTGTGCCTGCCTCTACCCATCGCCTATGAAAAAGACACAGTTAGGACTGGGCACGGTGGCACACATCTTTAATCCCAGCACTTGAGAGGCAGAGGCAGGCGGATCTCTGGGTTCGAGGCCAGCCTGGTCTACAAAGTATTTACAGGACAGCTAAGGCTATACAGAGAAACTTTGCCTCAAAAATAATTACATATATATATACATACATACATACATACATAAAAAGAAAAAAAGAGAAAGACATACTGTATAGATAACATGAAGTATGTGACAGGAAGCCGGGCAGTGGTGGCGCACGCCTTTAATCCCAGCACTTGGGAGGCAGAGGCAGGCGGATCTCTAGGTTCGAAGCCAGCCTGGTCTACAGAGTGAGTTCCAGGACCATCAGGGCTACACAGAGAAACCCTGTCTCGAAAAACAAAAAAACAAAACAAAACAAAAAAAAACTATGTGACAGGAAACCTTTGCCCCATGCTAAGCCGAAACTTAGCTGGCCTCTAGAATGTCCCTCTCCCTCTTCCTATCCCCCTCCCCGCTTCCCTTCCCCTCCCCATCCCCCTCCTCCTCTCCCTCTTCCTCTCTCCCCAGCCACGAAGTTCCCACTTGGCTCCCCCACAATTATTTGCCTCCACCTCTGATCACCAATGCCTCAACCACAGTAACCCATCTTTCCCCACAGAAACCCCGCCCCCTTGGGCCCACATCTGACTGGCTTATTCTGCAGGTGGTTCTGGAGCCCACCTGCCTTGCCCCGGCATGATGAGCAATGCTTCCTGACAGCCGGTGGGCCCACAGTCACAGCGCTCATGACTTCCCAGCACCCAAGCCAACGCGGCGAGTGAAGGGCGTAAGTCAACTGGGACGTCCCGGGTGGCTCGTCTATCGTACAGTCCATCTGAGGTACAGAGGCGGACTGGGGGTTTGCTAGCAAGCCTTGGACGGAAGAAGCACGCTCCTCATTTCTTACTTGGGAGATGGAAAGGCACACTTCCCTGGTCTTTTGCTGTAATGTTGCTACCCTGCGTTCATCCAGAATTTGCTCAATCAAGCCCTCAGTCTCATGGATCTGTCTGGAGGTCGCTGACTCGTTGTGGACAGGAGCATGGCTGAGCCGGCTGCAGGACTCCGACAGGACTCCTCGGTGAAATCTGGAGATGGCTCCGTTCCCACTTCCTTACGACTATTTGTGCTTTGGGGCGGATTGACATTGAGGGGCTGGGGGTATGGCTGAGTTGCTAAAGTGCTCGCATTGAAAGCATGAGGGCCTGACTCTCTAAACCTGTGAAAAGGGCCAGCATAGAGAGGGAAGTTTACAAACCCAGGGCTGGGGAAGTGCAGACGGGAGGATCCTGGAGCCTGCTGGCTGACCTGCCTAGCCAAATCTGCCAGCTCCGGGGTAGCAACAGACCTCAAAAAACCAGAGTGAGAGGGAAAGATGGCTCAGCAGGTAAAGACAGTTGCCACCATGTCTAAGACATAAGTTCGACCCCAGGGTCCCACACAGTGGAAGAAGGGAACCAACTCATACAAGTTGGCATCTGGCCGCCACACATGCGCCGTAGCACACCTGTAAACACACATAACATATACACACAGCTGGGTGTGGTGGGACACACCGTTAATCCAGGAGGCAGAGGCTGGTGGATCTCTATGAGTGTGAGGCCAGCTTGGTCTACGTAACAAGTTCCAGGTCAGTTAGAGATATAGAGTGAGACCAGGTCTCAAAAACCCATAAATAAATACATAATAATAATAATAAAAAAAAACAAGCTGGGCGTTGGTGACGCATGCCTGTAATCCCAGCACTCTGGGAGGCAGAGGCAGGGGGGATTTCTGAGTTCGAGGCCAGCCTGGTTTACAGAGTGAGTTCCAGGACAGCCAGGGCTATACAGAGAAACCCTGTCTCAAAAAAATCCAAATCCAAAAAACCACACACACCCCCAAAAAAAACCCAGATGGTTCTTGGGGAATGACACCCAAAATTAATTAACCTCTTGCTCTCTCTCTCTCTCTCTCTCTCTCTCTCTCTCTCTCTCTCTCTCACACACACACACACACACACACACACACACAGAGGCACACACATACACACATGCACACACATATACACACATATATGCACACATACACACACAAATACACATACACACATATACACACATACACATGCACATACATGCACACACATACGCACACATATGCACACATACACACATATACACACATACACATGCACACACATGCACACACATATACACATACACACATATGAACACATAACACAAATACACATACACAAACACACACATACACACACATACAATTTGAGCTTGCAATGCCATCTCCACCCATTATCCTCCACTACGCTCCACCAGCAGCAGCCCCACACCCAATTCCAGTGCCTAAAAGCGAACAGCAACTCGATTAACCACAGGCCACCTGAACAGGCAGCAGGGAAGGTCAGCGGAGGTCCGGATTGGCGCTAAACAGGATCAAAGCTGCTTTCAGATGATTCTGCATCTGGGTACAGTGACCTTTCGGTCCATGTTTATTTGGAAATGACCTTTAAGGAGCAATCAGCAAAAATGAAATGCTTCAAAGGACTACATTAGATAATGCAGATGTCCCCCAGTGGTAAGTTACACCCGAGGCACCCAGCTGACAATAAAAGTGGCCCTGCCCTGGGAAGCCAAGGGCTAGGCCACCCATTAGACTAACAAGTGAACACAGGGTCTCCAGAGGCTCGGTCTAATAGACAACGGGAAATCTGAAGGCAGGGTGACCTGGGCAAGAAACACGATCAGTTCCAGAATTAAACCTCAAAGATGAGCTGATGTTTCACTCTGTCGTGATGAAGGATGCCCAGTTGTGCTTTTCCATCCTAGGATGGGGAATTCCCAAGGGCCAGGCACAGCTGTGCCAGGGGCACTGTCCGGGATCCATCCTGCCTCCCTTGCGTTGGGTGAGCTGAACCATTGAGTGTCTTCCTCACACTGGGCTCTCCTCTCTGCTGAGTGCCAGGGAGTCTGAAATGCTAGAGAAACTAAGTCTTCCAACTCAAAGACAGAGAAAGCTGGCCCATGCTCTTCCCCATTTCTTTCTCTCTCTCTCTCTCTTTCTCTCTCTCTCTCTCTCTCTCTCTCTCTCTCTCTCTCTCTCTCTAACTCTGTACTGTTTTCCCCCTCCTCTGTTTTCTTCTTTATGCTCACAGAGTCACTCACAGTCGCACCAGAGAGAGAAATAAATGTTCAGAAAAATCAGAGTATGGTGCCGCAATGGAGAAGTAGAGGCAGGAAGACCAGAAATGCAAGGTCATATGTGGCTACACATCAAGTCTAAGGCCTAGCCTGGGCTATGTGAGATAGAGGGGAACCGCTTAGAAACAAGGCTGTACTGTGGACACTGATCCAAGGCCTGGGGTGAGTACCTCTTCCCTGTCCACTGGGGGATGTGGTGGGCTGACCCATGGGGGAAGTTTACCAAGAAGGGTCTGCTCTCCTCCTGGGAGAGGGGTTTCCACAACCTGTCCCAGTCTCCCCAGCCCTGAACCAGCTCTCCCAAGGTAGGACCTTGAGAGACACCATCTGGACACCATCAAGCCGAGCCTGGTAGGGGAACATGCAGCCTTCGACTCTGGGACAGTAGGATAGCTGATGTGGTGACCTTCTTTTGGAAGAAGAAAGACAGACTTTTGAAGATCCCAGGCCTGAGAAATCAAGCTCTGAGTTCAGTAAGGAGATGGAAAAGAATGTGCAGAATCCTCTGCTTCTTACTTATAATGGTTTGGAAACTGAGAGACATCTAAACCAAGCTATGCATATTAGTCAGGGTTCTCTGGAGTCACAGAATATATATATTAAGGGAATTTATTGTGATGACGAACACACAAGCTGCTGTCCAAGTCCCCAACAATGGGCAGCTGTGAATAGAAAGTCCAAGAACCTAGCAGTTGCTCAGTCGCACGAGGCTAGTTGTTTCAGATGGTCTTCTGTAGTAGCAGTTCCAACAGATGTGCTGGCAAACAAATGCAGTCAGGCAAAGAAGAGCGAATCTTCCTTCTTCCAATGTCCTTACGTAGGTCTCCAGCAGACGGTATGGCCCAGGTTAAAGGTGTATACCACCACGCTTAGATCTGGGACATGCTTTGTCCCAGGCTGACCTTGAACTCAGAGATCTCCTCGCCTTAGTTTCCTGGGATTAAAAGCCTATACTACCTTACCTGGGCCTAAGCTTTTGATGGTCACTCTGCCTCAAGATCTCTATGCCAAGATCCAAGTCAGAAACTTGTGTCTTCCAACCTCAAGATCTGGATTACAGGTGAGCCCTCTGATTCTGGGTTGTGGTTCACTCCAGATATAGTCAAGCTGACAACCGGAAATAGCCATTACACTATGTTTACATAATCCTCTTCCTCACCAAGAAAACTAAATAGAAACAAACAATCCCTATGCTGAAATATGCCTAGAAACACTACTTATAACAGTCAAGAGACAAACACAACCCAAATGTCTGAGGGCTGGTGGATGGATGAATATATAGGCTATATCTATACAATGGAATATTACGCGACAACGAAAATGAAGTATTGAGTGGTGCATATCACAGTAAAAGAAGACACAAAGGACCACATCATGTGTGATTCCACACACAAAAATGGCCAAAGTAGTCAACTCCATAGAAGAAGAAGGAGGACCTGTGGTTGCCAGGGGCTACAGGAAGAGATTAGTAGGAAGCACTTAATGGATAATGGGGTTTTATTTCACAGTGAGGAAAGAGGTTTAGGATGTACATGGAGGTAGTGAATGTAAATCCTATAAAAGGCACTTTATCTTTCATTGAAAGTGGTTGGGCTGGAGAGAGGGCTCACTACTTAAGAGCGCTGGCTAGGGCTGGAGAGATGGCTCAGCGGTTAAGTCAATAAACAGGTAGACGTACAGTTCTACCAGAGAAGAATTGCTCCTCCAGAGGTCCTGAGTTCAATTCCCAGCAACCACATGATGAATCACAATTATCTGTAATGTGATCCGGTGCCCTCTCCTGGTGTGTCTGAAGAGAGCTAGAGTGTACTCATATATAATAAATAAGTAAATCTTTTTTTAAAAAAAAAAAGAGCACTGGCTACTCCTGCAAAGGATCAGGGTTCAATCCCAGCACCCACATGTTGGCTCGAGCTGTCTATAACCCCAGTCTCAGCAGATCTGACACCTACCCACCTCTACAGGTTTGCATGTATGTGGTAAAACAGACACGCAGGCAGGCAAGACGCTCACAGATATGAAAGAAAAATAAATTTTAAAAACGAAAGAAAGTATTTGATGGTGGCTACGTGAACCTCACCTCCGTCTTTCAAATGTCTACTGTGTAGGTTTATTGTAATCAAGTTCCAGCTGTGGGTTTCTACAGACGGGCACGTGAGCCTGCCGTGGGGGAAAGGCTAAACAGGGCCCCTCCCTCCGCTTCTGCACTGGAACGCTTGGTGGCACAAAAGAAAAGATTTATTTACTTCATTTTACATGTAGGGGCGCTCTGCCTTCACGGATGTCTGTGTGCATGCATGCCTGGTGCCCTCAAAGGTCAGGAGAGGATGCCAGGTTCTCCAGGAATTAGAGATACAAAGGGTTGGGACGTGCCATGGGGGTTCTGAGACTCGAACCCCCGCTCCCCTGGGGGAGCAGCCAGTGCCTTCACTAATGAGTCATCTCTCCAGAGCTCGCTGCTCCCTTCAAAACACCCGTAGCTAAATAACTCTCTCTTCTCTGGTAGAACTGTACGTCTACCTGTTTATTGACTTTGTCCTTAAAAGACAAGAAATTGGATAGAGCAGAGTAGCCCCACTGCCTTAGCCCGGGGGCAGACACCCGTAACCTGCTCTCTACCGAAGGTTTTGAGGCAGGGACTCTCGCTGAATCGGAGCTCATGATAAACGTGGGACTATAAGGTTATCCTGTTTGCAGTTTTCTTCTGCTTTTGCTCTTGAAAATTGCATTTATTTATTTATTTATTTTTATTTTTTTATTTCTGGGAGGAGTGTGCGTGCCAGGGCACAGCAGTGGAAGTCAGGAGACAGCTGCAGGCCTGATTCTCCTCTTCCGCCAGGTGGGTCTCCGGGGTTAGGCTCCAGGCTTGTGTCACCAGTCCACATTTGTCTTAAGAAAATAAAAAAAATAAATAACAAAAACAGGCTGGAGGGATGGCTCAGTGGGTAGCAGGCTTGCAACACAAGGGTAAGGCCTGAGTTTGGATGCACAGGATCCTGGTCAGGCTGGGCAAACCCACTGTGAGCTGGGTAACAGAGACAGGATTCCCAAAAGCTCATAGATGACTAGCCTGGGCTACACAGCAGCAAATAATAAGAGCACTCACAGCCGGGCGGTGGTGGCGCACGCCTTTAATTCCAGCACTTGGGAGGCAGAGGCATGCGGATTTCTGAGTTCGAGGCCAGCCTGGTCTGCAGAGTGAGTTCCAGGACAGCCAGGGCTACACAGAGAAACAAAAAACAAAAAACAAAAACAAACAAAAAACCCATATAAACACACACTCACACATACACACACACACACACACACACTCATGCTTGCACACACAAGCACACACATACACATAAGCAACTATACACACATGCACACACACACAAATGGTTAAAGTGGTGAACTGAAAGAAATGGGTTTTTTTTTTCCTCACACACATACAAACCAATGCATAGCTCCGCATCCTTAACTTTTTAGAGGTCTCTGAGCGCCCTGCCGCCTGCGCCTGGGTTAAGGCCATCCGGTGGGTGGCACTTTGGGTGCGAATGCTCTGGAGGCGAGCCAGCTCTAACTCCTGTCTCCTGGAGCCCATCAGCTTAAATTGAAAACCTGTGCTATGACTGGTTGGAGCACCAGGGAGGCCATCCAAACCCACCGATGGAACAAGAGTCGTGAGCGAGGAGCCGGCTGCAACGCCCCTCTGCCCAATCTCAACAACTCTCAGTCCTGAAAACACTGAGATCAGCAGCAAAGTGGGGGCTCTCCCGCAAGGCGGTGAGCCCTGCCACGCCTCTAGGGGCTGCTGAGTCAGCGTAGGGACATGTTAACCCACATACTTGCAACATATGAAGGAAGAGGAGGAGAAGACATGAAACGGCCCATTAGTTCACTCGTGTTAATTCAAAGATGAGCACAGCGCAGCTTACAAGGCAACCCTGGAGACTATCTGGCTTTATAAAGGGTCCATGGGGAAGGAAGGGCACATGTGTACACACACGTGTGTGCTTGCATGTGTTGAGGCCTGAAGTCAACATCGGATGTCTTCCTCTATTGCTCTCTCCCTACCTTAGGCTTTGAGGCAGGGACTCTCAGCTAATCTGGCTGACCACTGAGCATCCCAGAATTCCCCAGCCACAGAGCCAACGCTGAAGACAAGCCCACCACACCCAGCTTCTACCCTTGCTCGGAGATCGAATTCCACTCCCCAGGCTTGAATGGCACTTTACTAACAGAGTCCTCTCCTTAGCCCTGATAGATAATTCCACCATAAGAGTGGTGAGTATTTCCAGCAGAGAGTTCATGGTCCTCAAAGCTTAACATATCTTTTCTGCAGCTGTGCATGCGCAGGAAAAGTCTTGTGAGAATTCAAGAGTTCTCACAAGGTTCTCAGCCTTCCTAACGCCGCCACCCTTTCATACAGTTCCTCACGTTGCGGTGACCCCCACCAACCATAAAATTATCGTACTCCTACTTCATACTGTAATTGTGCTACTGTTATGAATCGTAATGTAAATAAATATATGATGTGCTGGATAGCTGATGGGGAGGGGTAGAGACCCACAGGTTGAGAACCACTGCTCTAAGAGCCGACCTGCCACCCACAGTAACCCATGGTGACATGATGCTTGCTTCACTCCTTAGTCAAGGACTGATAATCTCCTATTCTCTTCTGTTTTTTCCCACTGGTCTACATCTAAGCACTGCCAACTCCCAGTCCTGTTGGGAGCTGTTCAGACAATCCCTAGCCACAGATCTGGCAAACACACACACACACACACACACACACACAAAACAAACAAACAAAACATTTATAATGGTTTCTTGGAGTAATAGTCGCCCCTCTCCCTCTCCCTCTCCCCCTTCCCCCATCCCCTCCCCCTCCCCCTCCCTCTCCCCCTCCCCTTGGCAGATGTACCTTCCTAATCCTGTGTGACTCAGACCATTATTGAGAGCCGCCTCTCCCCTCCTGCTGAACACAGAAGCCATCTAAAGGCTCTGAACGACAAAGTAAGGGGGTTGTACCACCAGCCTAGGAAAGGATCCACGGGCCCAGCAGGAGTTGGAGTGCAAGTGAGAAATGACTTTAAGAAGTTTCTTTAAGAGTGTGGTCCCTGGGGCTGGAGAGATGGCTCAGCGGTTAACAGCACTGACTGCCCTTCCAGAGGTCCTGAATTCAAATCCCAGCAACCACACCATGGCTCACAACCATCTGTAATGAGATTGGACGCCCTCTTCTGGAGTGTCTGAAGACAGCGACAGTGTACTCATATAAAGAAAAATAATTGGGAGGCAGAGGCAGGAGGATTTCTGAATTCGAGGCCAGCCTGGTCTACAGAGTGAGTTCCAGGACAGCTGGAACTACACAGAGAAACCCTGTCTCGAAAAACCAAAAAAAAAAAAAAAAAAAAAAGAAAGAAAGAAAGAAAGAAAGAAAGAAAGGAAGAAAGAAAGAAAAAGAAAATAAAAATAAATAAACAATATTAAAAAATAAAAAGAGTGTGGTCCCTGGAGAGTCGACCGTGCTGTAACGGAAGAACACATGAGCCACACAAACCAACTTTTACGGGTGTGATACCAACATCAACAAACAAATAAGTAATTAAGTAAATAAGTGGACATGAACTTGAGTGGGTGAAAAACAGGGGTGGACCTGAGAGGAGAGGGGGAGGCGTATGATCAGGGCGCATCATACAGAACTCTCAAAGAATAATACAAACCATGAAAAACATTTCAGAGAAGTTAACTTTTTAGTATCGGCATCCACCCCTCAAGTACTGGGTCGCTGGGTGTCATTCATGACATGCTTCAAGTGACCACTCTCAAAAGCCCAAGAGGTTTGGGGGTTCCTCTAAGGTCACCTAGCCAGGAAAAGCCAAAAACAAACTCACACCCAGGCAGTGAAATCCTAGGCCGGGGCTGTTAGCTTGGCACCGCCTTACACCTGTCTCCCCTACGGCCACCATGAAGGCTCTTCTCTCAGATACAGTGGGCAGAATTGACAACACATAGTAGGTCCACTCCGTCCTCTGGAAAATAAACCTCTCGAACTATAACACACAGTAGGTTGACTCCATCTCCTGGAAAATAAATCTATCTAAGTATTCATTTATTTACTTGTTAGTTAGTTAGTTAGTTAGTTACTTAGTTAGTTATCTAGTTAGTTATTTTTGAGTCAGGGTCTCACTATGGAGCCCTGGCTGGCCCTGAACTTGCCATACAACTCAAGTTGGTCTCCAACTCGCAGAGGTCCGTCTGAGTGCCGCGATTCAAGGTGTGCATCCCTCACTATGGCCAACCTCATCTAGTTTGTTTACAACTACTTGGGGCAGAGACAACTAGTCATCTGTGGGAACCCACTGTCCTCTTTCTTCCCTAAAAGAAAACTCTAGTTCTTGGTTGGATGCTCAGACCTCTAGTCTACATTTCCCAGAAACCCTTGCAGCTGTGTGATCTGAATGGGGCTTTAGCCTGGAAATGAGCTGGAGTAAAAGGCCACCCTTGTCTGCTTCAGCCTTTCTGCTGTTGGAAACCTGAAGCTGTGACTCTAGCAGCCCTTCTTGACAACAGAGGAACCCGAAGTTGAAAGCAACCTTCCTCAGAGAAAACAAGGTCAAAGGAGCCAGAGTCACTTGATGTTTTGGGACACAATTCTGGCCTTAGACTTTTTTCTCTCTCTAAGACAAGGAACAGTTATTTAAGACTTTTTATTGCTTGGAGTTGAAGCTAGCTGCAAGAAATGCATGATCAGAGCACGTGTTGAAGACACGCTATTGCACAAATGAGCGAGCCTGCCTTCCTCACTCCTCCCTCGCCCTAGCCCCACGGAAAATGCTAATAAAATACATGATTGCAAATCTAAAAAAAAAAAATCCTTGGTTTCATTACATCTGCATGTGGTTTGCTACTTCTGTACGGAAAGCGGATGGATGGCTGCATTTCCTTTCTCTTGGTTTTCCCCCAAGCACTGAGATTTCAGCGGTTCAAGGCTGACCTAGGGGTTATTAGTAATATGGCATACTGCTGCGCTAACCAGGCTAGCACTGAAGCAGTATTGGAAATCAAAAGGTTTCATCACCAACTCCCACCGTTATGGAAATGTACTCCACTTGGGAAAATGACTAAGTGTGAGACTCATTAGAAGTAATATTTTCATCCCAACCTGCTTGGCCTTTGGAAATTTCAATATATGACCCAGTTATTAGCTAAAAGAAACAAGTTCCCTCTAGAATTGTTTTCAATGACTTACACAAGATTTTAAACTTAAATCGTTCATGCAAATATCTCATATTATTAATCATGCAAGTGTCTTAGATTATTTCCAAGACCCCAAGTCCTCTGGAAAATTCTTAATCATGAAAGTATTTCCTAGTAATACTATCTACATTTTATTGCATAGGGACGCCATTGGCTGAAATTGGGATGATGTCTCAGCTGGTGCACACACGAGGACCTGAGATTGATCCTCAGAACCCAGGTATGGGCACCAAGAAATCCAGGTGTGATGTCACACACTCATAATCCCAGGGCTGGGGAGACAGGCATCTAGATCCCTGTTTGGCCAGACCCATAGCACCTAATGGGTGTGTGCTAGACCAGTGAAAGATCCTGTCTCAAAAAAAAAAAAACACAAACAAACAAACAAACAAAAAAACAGTAGAGCACATCCTGAGGAGTGACAGTTGGCTTCTGTCCTCCACATGCATTCACATACGTGTGCATGTGCACTTTCGCATACACATGCACACAGACATACAAACAGACAGACATAAAAGAGAAAGACCACTGGTTAAAACTACCCAGAGAACACACACACACACACACACACACACACACACATTGTATGATTGCACTCATGTTCAGATGCGTGCGCCATGATTACTGAGACACGGACAGAATGCTCAGAGGGACAGAGCAAGACATGGAGTCGAAAGTCAGGTGGGATCCGAAATTAAAGCACAAGACTCGGCTGGGGTGAAGCTCAGTTGCTAGGATGCTTGCCTCAGATGCTTGAAGCCCTGGGTTCAGTCCCTGCCACCATCAAGGATCATATGACACAGAGACAACCAGCAGCAGCAATGAAACGACAGCCTCTGGTACAGCCCTAGCCCCAGAGCCCTACATACTGTTTCCGGGACCAGAGCCTTGTGACTTTTGAAGACTGGTCACAGCTGCTGTTGCTGCTACCCTCGCATGAACCCTGCACATGCTCCCTGCTTCTGTTGCCAGCTTGTGTGGGTGGGTATGACTAGCGTGCGTCAGCAATGGCACCCAGGTCTCTCTCAGCTGCAAAGGAGACTAGGGAAATCTGAAGCCTAGAAGTTTCCAGACAGGAGATGGCAATTCCTGTACAGGAGATCATTTTTATGGTAGATCACCCCCCAAAAAGGAAACATCATTGGATATGCTGGTACACTGCTGTAATCTCAGCACGTGGGAGGCTGTGGTGGAAAGGTCAGGAATGTGAGGCCATCAAGGCTGACTAAAAAAAAGGCCATGTATGTATATATGTATGTATATATGTGTGTGTGTACATATGTGTATACATATGTGTGTTCGTGTGTGTATATTCATATGTGTGTATACATATGTGTGTATATATGTGTGTTCGTGTGTGTATATTCATATGCGTGTATACATGTGTGTATATACATATGTGTGCATATGCATGTGTGTATACATATGTGTGTATACATATGTGTGTATATATGTGTATGCATGTGTATATACATGTGTGTATGCATATATGTGTATATGTGTTTATAGACATGTTTGTATATACATATACATATATACACATATAGACATATGTGTGTATGTATATACAGATATATGCATATATACATGCACATCATAAACATATATCATCTCTATCATATACAAACACATCATGTACGTATCCGTACAATATCTCCTAAGCTACTATCCCTGTTATAATGGTTTGTATGTGCTTGGCCTGTGGAGTGGCATTATTAGGAGGTGTAGCCTTGTTGAAGTAGGTGTGTCACTGTGGGCATGAACTTAAGACCCTCATTCTAGTTGCTTTATACTGCTTTGCCTTTCTTACAATTTATTTTCTTCCTATTTTATAGTCTTCATTTTTAAGTTGTTTCTAATCAATTCATTACAGTTCTGTCGTGGAATAGGGGAATAGTTGGCTTTGTCATTTCCTTTTATTTTTATTCATTATTTACTTATTCCGAGTCAAGATCTTAGGCAAGCCTGGAATTCTCAACCGTTCTACCTTGACCTCCTGAGAGCTAAGATTCATAATAAGTTCAGTGTTAGATACAACCACAAAGCCTGTAATTCATGAGAACAAATTCCATGTACAAAATAGAAGACATAAATATATACATGCTGTGGGTGGGAATGTAAAACTGAGACAGTCACTATGGAAAGCTGTGTGTGGGTTCTCCAAAAATAAATAAATAAATAAACGAACAGGGCCTAGAAGATGACTCCACAGGTAAAGGTGCTTGCTGCCAAGCCTGGAGACCTGAGTTCAAATCCCACGACCCACCTGATGGAAGAAGAGAGCTGCCTCTTGCCAACTGTCTTCTGACCTCCCCGCAAGCATGCCATGGCACCTGTGTACACCCCCCCCTTTCCATTTCTCTCCATTCCTCATTCCCATCAGGTCCTTTGCGCCTTAGACGGCTTCGTTTCCACTTTCAAGGACATTTCTAAGTGTGAAAAGGGGGTAAGGGCGTGGCTCAGCGAGCTTTCCGCTGCTGTGATAAACATTGTGATCCATGGTACTTGGCGGAGGGTCCATTTCAACTCCCACTTCCAGGTCAGGGTCCATCACTGATGGAGGAGCTGACGCAGGGACCAGGGAGGAATCCTGCTTGCCGGCTCCGTCATCGGCTTAATGCTAAGGTTTAGCTAACTTTCTTCCCTTTCCTTATTACTCAACTATTATCTCTTGAGACCAGTTCTCTCTATGTAGGTGTGGTTGGCCTGGAACTCGGTATGTAGAGCAGGCTGGCCTCGAACTCACAGAGATCAAGTGCCTCTGCCTTCAGAGTGCTAGGCTGAAAGGTGTATTCGGCCATGGCCATAGTTTCACATAGCTCAGGTCCACTCGCCTAAGGAGGGTGCTCCCCACAGTGGACTGTATCCTTCCACGTCCATCATCAATCAACACAATCCCTCCCAGACATGACCGAGGGCTAATCCAGGCAACCCCTCAATGAAGAGTTGCTCAGAGGACTCAAGACCAGCAGTTCTCAGCAGTGGGTCTTGAGACCGCCCCTGAGAGGCCAAGGACCCTTTCACAGAGGTCACCTAAGGCCAGTGGAAAAATGCAAATATCGACATTACGATTCCTAACAGTAGCAAAATTACAGTTATGAAGTAGCAATGAAAATAATGTTACGGTTGGAGGTCGCCACAGTGTGACGAGCTGTAGTCAAGGGGCGTGGCGTCAGGAAGGCTGAGAACCACGGCTCTAGACTGTGTCACACTGGCAGCTGAAGTTAATTTGGACAGTTGGTAACGCGCTTGCCTCGTAAGCGTGAGGACCTGAGTTCTCCTCAGAACCCATGGAAAACTACTGGGTGGGGTGGGTGTCACATGCATACAATCCCAAACTGGGGAGGCAGAGACGGGGTGGGGGGGATCCCTGGGGTTTGCTGACCCGCCAGTCTAGTCTATTTGGTGAGTCCCATGCAATGAGACCCCCTTTCTCAGAGGATCTGGCTAGCAAGACAACAACAGCCATTTCCCTCTGGCCTCTATACTTACAAACACACAAAAACACGCACATGCACACACACATATACATGGCTTTTTAAAAGTTTGTGAAATATTATGTAACTGTCTTTATCATACAGTAAAAACTCTCAGTTCTTCCATGAGCTACCTCTCTCTTAGACACACCATCTGCAGCCGAACTGGCCTACAACATAAATGCTTTTGACCTTGGAGGGTTTGGGGTTTTTTTTTTTGTTTGGTTTGTTTTGTTTTGTTTTGATCCATGCGTAACATGGCACTATCGCCCCGTGTCTGGTCCTGGAGGAAAAGCTTCCGCAGAAGGGTGGACAGAGACAGGTCTTCAAAAGGCACTCAGCCACTGATCCGGGAGAAGTGAGCCAGCTGTTGCCTGGCAATGCTGCTGTCAGGTGGCCAGGCCCTGAGGTCGTGCAGTCACCCGCTGGCTGGCTGGCTATCAACCCAGCGCTGGCGTATGCAAACAGCAGCCCATGCAGGTGGACCTTCGGGGAGCCTGACGGTGGACAGGGGTGTCAGGAAGAAACGGAGACTCGAGATAAACACCACAAGACCCAGCCTACCCACGGGAGTGAGACGCTTAAAGGCCCTCACTTCCTGTCCACATCCATGAAGACCACTGTCATCTGGAGCTGGAGAGCAAGACCTGGGGATACTCCCGGATGCCTGAGTCCCTCATCCTCCCTTCTCTCTCTGGCTCCCTTCCAGCCTAGGGCGCATTTCCCCAGTGACAGCTGGTCAGGAAGATGAAGTCGACATGGCGCCTTCACCATCTGTCAGCAGTCTCCCCTAGAGCACTTCCCCTCTTTCTTCCAGAAGCATCCTGGACTCTTGAATCTCTGAGGAACATTTTCCAGTTTTATTTCCATTTCCTGAAAGCCTGTACCTGTCTTCGGGTAGTGCTGGTGCCTTCTGAGCCTGGAGATAGTAGCATCCCTTCCGGACGTCTGTGCCGTCTTCGGCGTTCAGGAAGAGTGTGGAAGGGTGTGGGGAGGCCTTGGGTTTCTAAAAGAGTGATACCAGTACCTTTTCCCTGTATATTCGGGATGTCACCGGGCAAATTAACTTGACCCTGATGGCGTGGGCCATTTTGCTACATATGCATAAACTCACCTGCCGTGCGCCTGAAGCAGGCCAAGAAAAGCTTTACCCGCATCAATTAGGAAGTTAACTGGAATCAAAGCAGGGAGTTTGTTTCTTCCACACAGAGAGCCCCCAGCATTGTTTGAGCATCCCACAGGATTCCGCCCCCTCCCCAAATATGATCATTAGGCGAGGTGCCTCGAAGGCTGCTAAAAAAAAACGGTCACCTCCCACTCCCTCCCAATCTGCGTGCACACATGAGAGAGCCGAGGAACTAACTGCACAGAGCCCCTGCTGGCTGCGGCGGTCCTATTGATCTCAAAGGGACTTTCAAATTTGCCTACAATATGGAGAGAGCCTTATACTGACAGCAAATAAGCCACCCTGCCTTGCTCCTGATCTCCCGTCATTTCCTAATTAAACAGAAATCGCTACACCTTTGAATGCTTCCAGAGGAGACCTTCCCTCCTCCCCCAGCGCTGCTTTGATTGGTCCTGGGATTAACTTTGAAGAATATTCAGTTTGAGAGGAGCTGCCTGCCTCTTCCAGCCCCCGGGGTCTTCGTAGCAGGCACACTGCATTTGCATGGAAAAGGGTTTCTTCCTGGTTCTGAAGTAGCTTCTACTTTTTTATTTCCAAATAGAATAACTCTCCTCGGGCACTAGGGTGGGGTGACAGTGTGGGCGGTGATGATGTAGGGGACAGGACGACCCGTGCATGGGCTTCGGGGAGAGAGGATCTGCCAAGAGAGGAGGGCAAGGGAGGAAGGCAAATGCATATAGAGCTGTTTAATGTTCAAACCACCAGCCAGAACCTGGGTTCCAGGCTCTGCTCATTTGCTGGGCCGAGGTGTGAAGGGAGAAGGACCTGCCTTGGTGCTTAGGGAGGGAGAAGGGCAGGAGAGAGGAGACTCTGCGAAGACTCTACAGAGATGGCTTTGTCAGGGTGCAGCACGTCACCCAAAGACGGGGACTCCTGGTGGGAGGGGCAAAAAGGGGTGGGGCTTCCTGTCAGCTACAGCGGTCCCCAGAGAGCGAAGGGTTAGGGAGAGTGAACTGAACAGGCTGGAGAAGCCAAGAACTAACTGTTCTTGGTGAGGAGGATGGAGCCGAAGGAAGCTACAGGTTAGCCTAGAACAGACCAGAAGGCAACAGGAGTGTTTTACCAAGGTCCGGGAATGGTGATCACCCGTGGGGCTTTTTTAACCATGGTTTTATATTTTACCAAATAAATATAAATGTTTTATCTATCTATCTATCTATCTATCTATCTATCTATCTATCTATCGTGTGTGTGTGTGTGTGTGTGTGTGTGTGTGTGAATGGAGGTCAGAGGACAACTTTCAAGAATTTGTTCTCTCTTTTCACCATTATGGTGATCTGAGTATGCCTAGCCCAGGGAGTGGCACTATTGGGGGGTGTGGCCTTGTTTGAGTGGGTGTGACCTTGTTGGAATGGGTGTGACCTTGTTGGAATGGGCTTGGCCTTGTTAAAATAGGTGTGTCACCGTGGGCTCTGGCTTTCATAACCTTGTCCCAGCTGCCTGGAAGCCAGACTTCTCCTGTTTGCCCTTAGAACAAGATGTAGGACTCTCAGCTCCTCCTGCACCGTGCTTGCCTGGACGCTGCCATGCGTCCTTGATGATCGTGGATTGAACCTCTGAACCTGGAAGCCAGCCCCAGTAAATGTTGTCCCTGTAAGAGTTGTCTTGGGGACCAGGCGGGTGGTGGCGCACGCCTGTAATCCCAGCACTTGGGAGGCAGAGGCAGGTGGATTTCTGAGTTCGAGGCCAATCTCTACAGAGTGAGTTCTAGGACTACACAGAGAACTCTGTCTCGAAAAAAGAAAAAAAAAAAAAAAAGAAAAAAAAAAAAGAAAAAAAGAGTTGTCTTGGTCATGGTGTCTGCTCACAGCAGTAAAACCCTAACTCACACAGCCATGTAGGCCCAGTTAAGAACACAAACTATTTTTCCAGAGGATCCCAGTTCCTGAACCAGCACCCACGTGACAGCTAACAGCTATCTATAACTCCAGTCCCAGGAGACCCAGCACCTCTTCTGTCCCTGCTGTCTCATAGTTCTTCAGGCCAGAAGTTGGAGTGAAGGCACAGGCAGAGCCACATTCCCAGGGAGTCTTTAGGGAGGACCCCCCAAGAGGATTTAGGGAGGACTTCCTTGTTTCATTAGCCTTGGTCCTAGCTGCGCTGCTCTCACCATGGCCTGCATTATCATCTAGTCTTTCCCCCAAGCTGGCAGTTCCTGTGCCTCGGTTTCCTCACAAGGACACCAGTCCTGTTGGAGTGGGACTCACCCTAACAGCCTCCATTTAACTCCCAGGGATTTGAACAGGCAAGCAATGGCCAGGAAATGTACAGAAACAGATCTCTGACCAGAACCTTCAGCTTACCCAAGATGCCCGCCATTGTCTGCCGTGACCAGGCCAGGAAGCCAACCCTGTCACAAGTGGCCCCAAATAGCCAGGACTCGAGAAGTCTTGAAAGCTGCCTTAAAAGGCCCATAGAGTAGTCAAATACGCTGAAGAAAGCCAACTCTTCTCCCTAACCAAGCGTGCAGGGAGACTGCTTCTAGGCCCTCTGCCATTCCAACAGTCCCCACCCTAGGCAAATCTGAACCTCCCTTCTGTCTGCACTGTAGCTTTCCTGACACCTGTCCCCAGCTTCTGGTCTCAGCACAGATGATGATGGTGGACCCCTTGCTCCAGCAAGCTCCGAACAAAGAGCTTCCACTAGCTCTCCCATGAGTGCTCTCCACTTATCCCATGCTCCATTACAGCTATGAAACAAACAAACACTTAATTATCAATAGGGCCAAGATGTGGGAGTCGGGAGTAAGACGTCTTCTGGGGACTACCACTCAATTTACAACAGTACCCGAGGTCCTCTCACCCCAGCCCTGTCTGCCTTTTTCTCTCCTTAACTCTCTTTCCTAATACACTGGGTCCCCAAAAGGACATCATCCCACGGTCGGGACACAGAGCACAAGGCACACAAACCATCGGTGTGCCCCTCCACCAATGCTGCAAGCGTGCAGCTGGGAGGGACATCTTGCCTAGCTTTAAGTCAGAGTACTGAACCCTGAGCCTTTACAGGCGCAGATGCCAAACCGAGGCTTCTGGGAAAGCCTCACAGACAAGCATGCCTCTTCTCAGCTGGTCTACCTGGAAAGATCCACCCTTCTGTAAGTTACAGGTAGGGCCTCTACTTATCTAATGGGCATTCGTAATCTCATTCCCTCCAGGCAGAGTCACAATCCCTGACTTGCTTTTCTCCTTTTATCTACGCATGGTCTGTCTGCGTCCATTAGAGCCCTGGATAATCATTTGACCCCACAAGACCAAATGGACACGCATGTCATGAGGAGGCAACCTAGCTGCATATCTACATATCTGACATAGCCAGCACATGTCACCAGCCTAGAGAAGGGGTGTGTGTGTGTGTGTGTGTGTGTGTGTGCATATACAAGCATGACAATAATGGCATTGTTTGATGGAGAGCCTAGTAATGTAGCTTCACCACCCGTTCACTCAGACTGACCCTGAGACTGACCCAGAGTGAGGCACCAGAAAATCCCTAGGGTGGGGACCCCGTGTGAGCTGTCTAAACTGTAAAGCACTTGGCCAAACAAATTAATAATCAGGTCCAAAGCTGGCCAGTTCAACAATGCTCAACTAGTTATAAGCAATTAAATGAGAATTCCAACTATCTTCACACAGTGCTGGAGAGATGGCTCGCCGGTTAAGAGCACTCACTGTCCCTGCAAAAGCCCCAGGTTTGCTTCCCAGAACCCACATGGTGGCTCACTCCCATCTGTAAATCCAACTCTAGGGGATCCGACACCCTCTTCTGACCTCTGCTGGTACTCACACGCAAAATAAAAGTAAAAAATAAAAAAAAATCTTTTTAAAAAGTATATCCACACATAGAAATTAATAACAATCAAACAGCACTCAAATGCAGACTGCCTGTTAAGATGTCTGTTTAAATACAGCAGATGACGGGGCTGAAGAGATGGCTCAGAGGCTAAGAGTGCCTGCCGCTCTTCCAGAAGACCTGAGTTCAGTCCCCAGCACCCACATCAGACAGCTCTCACCTGCCTGTAACTCCAGTTCCGGGGGATCCACTGCCCTCTTCTGTTCTCCTCAGTCACTGCGCACCTATGGTGAACTTAACCACACATACCAACAATAAAATAAGATATTTTATCAAATACATCAGATAACCCATAAGAGTTTCTCTTCTTCATTCCAAAGTGCTTATCTCAGTGACTGTTCTACTGCTATTAAGAGACCCAGCTGGAGCCGGGCGGTGGCCGCACACGCCTTCAGGATCCCAGCACTCTGGGAGGCAGAGGCAGGCGGATATAGTGATACATGTCCTCCAACAAGCCCACACCTCCCACTCCTTCCCAAACAGTTCCACCAACTTCAGAAACTAGCTGGTGAGGGCCGTTCACAATCGGAGCTTTGTACTACTCTAAAATGACAGTAAGGGTTAAAAATGGCTCAAAGGGAATAGAAAATGGAGGGGAAGTTTGACATCAAGTAAGAAAACTGCAACACCACTTTGGAAAGAGAAAAACAACAAATAACGTCGTGGAAAGGGAGAGAAAAACAAACCAACCCTCCTGCAGCCGGGGGCAGAGTCGAACAGAACCTCTGTTCACATTGCAAAACTAACTCCGAAGCTGTCCGGGCACAGATGGCTCAGGGTTGGAGAGAAGAGGTTGGTTGGTGGGGGACATGCTAAGCAGCTAGATACTTAGCCCTGATTGCACACGGTGTGGATCTCCCCCACGCTAATGTCTTCGCAAGGGTTGGAATGACCAGGCTCTGGACTTTGGGCTGTGGGGTCTACCAGGAGGTGAGGATGGGCTACAAGGCTATAAAAAAGAGAATTAAATACACATCTGGAATCCCTCATGGTGATGTTCTAACCACCTCCTCCCATTTGGCTCCACAAGCACTATAGAAGTGGGCAGTGTTAAGGGCTCTAGGATCTAGGCTGGAGCTATGAGGATGCCGACACGCCAATGAGAACAATCTTGGAGTTTGTAGAACGTGGCGGTTTATAGTGACTGTCAACGGGACAGAATCTAGAATCACTTAGGCGTCAAACTTCTAGGTATATTGTGGGTGGGAGGGTCACGTTTCTAGATCGCGTCAACTGAGGTGGGTGGGTCCATCTTAAATATTAGCAACACCATTTTGCTTGCCAGGGCCCTGGATTACATAAAAAGAAGCAAGCAAGCTGAGGAGGAATGCAAGCTGAGAAGCAAGATGTCTTTGCATTCATCTCCCTCTACTTCCGGACCGCAGGTGTCATGTGACCAGCTGCCTCAGGCTCCTCCCACCATATCTTTCCCACCAATCATCAGCGCTCTTAAACAGTGAAACAAAATGAACCTTACGTTGCTTTTTGTCAAGAATTCTGTCAACATGATGAAAGATGTAGTAACATACACAGGTTCTCCAACAGAGGAGCCAGGCAGTTCTAGTGACCAATTTCTACTCAGCCACACCTATGTAGGGAGGGCTGCCAGAGGGCACGGGAGCGCTTGTCACTAGGACATAATTCGTTTAGGATCACTAGAGACATCTCTAGAAAACCCTGAGAGACTGACAAAAATGCCTACACTAAGGGGCTCTGACGGAAACAGACTAGCAAGAGGGAGAAGATTAAAAGTAAGAACAGTCCTCGGAGAGTCAGAATGCAAGGTCAGATCTGTGGTATAATAACAGAAGGCTTTAAACCGGGAACGCTTCTAGGACGAGCTCTTGGAGTTTAAAAGCGCAATGGCTGAAATCTTAAAAGAGCAATACATGAATTAGGAGTAAAATAGCGCGCAGAGGGGCTGGAGAGGTGGCTCCGCGGTAAAGAGCACTGACTGCTGCTCTTCCAGAGGTTGTGAGTTCAATTCACAGCATCCACGAGGTGGCTCACAACCATCTGTAATGGGATCCAATTGAAGAGAACAATAGTGTACTCCTATGTAGAAAATAAATAAATAAATCTCTTTTTTTAGTACACTGTACTTGTCTTCAGACACACCAGAAGAGGGTGTCAGATCATGCTGCAGACTGTGAGCCACCATGTGGTTGCTGGGAATTGAACTCAGGACCGTTGGAAGAGCAGTCGGTACTCTTAACCACTGAGCCATCTCTCCAACCTCATAATACATCTTTTAAAAAAAAAAACAAAAAAAACAAAACACAGCCGGGCGGTGGTGGCGCACGCCTGTAATCCCAGCACTCTGGGAGGCAGAGGCAGGTGGATTTCTGAGTTCAAGGCCAGCCTGGTCTACAGAGTGAGTTCCAGGACAGCCAGGGCTATACAGAGAAACCCTGTCTCGAAAAAACCAAATTAAAAAAAAAAAAGTCACGTAGAAAGTAAAACAAAGAAAAATAATAATTAAAATAATTAAGCCAAGGGAATGAGAAATGTGGTCTAGCTTCATAATAAAAACACCAGGGGAAAAAAAGAAAGCAAAGAGAAGGTACTCCAAGCACCTAAAGTAAAAATAGAATAAGGAGAGATCAATTTAGAGCACTGGCTGCTCTTGGAGAGGACCTGGGTTTGGTTCTCAGCACTCCCAAATGGTGACTCACAACCATCTGTACTTCAGTTCTGGGACTCCACGCCCCCTTCTGGCCTCTGTGGGCACTGCATGCACATGGTGAACAGACATTAAAAAAAAAAAACCTGCTCACATAAAAGAAAAGTAAATAAATCCTTATAGAATGCAAAATATGCTTTATTAAGTCTTTATTTAAAAAAAGGCTAAGGAATATTCTCAATTGTGGTGGCACATGGCTTTACAGAGCACTCAGGAGGCTCTTTAAAGCCAAGGCAAGCCTGGTCTGCAGAACAAGTTCTAGGCTAGCCAGCACAACCCAGCGAGACACTGTCTCAAACAAAAAGGTGGAAGGGGCCTAAAGAAGAACACGTGAGGCTGTGCTCTGTCTGATCTCTACATGTATACACACAAACACATGAACACACACACACACACACACACACACACTTTAGAATAGCTCTTTTCCCTAATCTGGGAAGTGAAATATCATCATTACCATCACATCAATACGGGTGTTGTCCCAGGGGTGTAAGTGACATAGGCTACTTGTGTGGGGGGGGTGTCAGATCATCTTTGAGTCTGGCTGTAATATAGTCTTCCTCCCAAACAGCGGTTCTCAGCTGCCCTAAGGCTGTGTCCCTCTAACACAGTTCCTCATGCTGTGGTGACACCCCGCCCCCAACCGTAACATTATTTTCGTTGCTACTTCATAATTTTGCTACTGTTATGAATCATAATGTAAAGATCTGTGTTTTCCAAAGGCCTTAGGTGACCCCAGTGAAAGAGTCATTTGACAGCCCTCCCCTCCCCCCAAGGCATTGTGATCCACAGTGGAAGACCCACTGCTCTGGAAGTTTCTGGAGGTGATGCACCACCCACATAGCCAAGTAAACCAGACCCAAAATGAGCAAGGAAGCCAGGCCTGAAGAGAAGGCTTGGTGGCTGAGGACCCAGGTGGGGTTCCTGCCACTCTGGCCAGCCATCTGCAACGCCAGTTCCAGGAAGATTCAATACCTTCTTCTGGCCTCGGAGGTCACCGCACACCCGTGGTAAGTAGACATGTGTGCCGGCAAAACACTCGCACACATAAAATAAAAATCAAGCAGGCCTTTCAAAATAAGAGAAAAGTAACACGTGGACCGAATCCTCAACTGTCAGAATTTGAGAAGGAACCGTTGACAGAGCCATAGAAAAGTAAGCAGAGAGAAAAAAAAATTTTCAGAAAAGAGGTAATCATTAACCCCGGGAAAACAAGAGGCTCTACAAGAAAGAGAAACCAGCAGACTAGAGCTCCTGACTCAGCTTGAAACATTTACGTAGTTACCAAAAACCGCAAACACCGACTACCGGTTTGACAAAAAGAAAATGAAGTGATTTAGGAGAATTTGAAGTACGGAGTTAGGCATCTTTTATAGTGGGACGTCAATGGTATCTAAAAAAGAAAATTAAAAAAAAAAAATAGAGGTGCCTGTGCGCTATTTACAACGCTTTTTAAGTAAATCCATAGGGGAAAAAATGGCAGAAATAATTAAAATTGCCTGTCCTTGGGAGGGTATCAGAGTGGAGGGCGGAGCAGGGCCAGGCAGCCTTTCCTCGGCAGCCCACCCCTGCCCTTTGCCTCTCTAAAACATCTTCATATATAACTTAATAAACAGAAAGCTCAACTCAAATCAGAAGGTTTTACTGGCCAAACAAATCCTGCTACAGCCCTGTATTAAAGATTGGCTCATATAATCAGCATATATTTTACTATTTATACCTCAATTGCAGAGGATGATGTACATTTAGGAGACATTAACCAGAATGAGTAATCCAAGCCCACCAGACGGCCTCTATCCACACAGGAGGCCAGAGCTGCCCTCCCTCCCAGCCCACCACAGAAGTGCATCAAGCAGTCACAAAATCATGTTCCACTAATTGCTTTTTGACGAAGCGCCAGCTTTGTGGCAAAGTACCAAAACCAGGGACAGAAACAGTTTTAGACATAACAACCCAGAAGCCTCTCTTGGATAAAATGTAAGAGCCCATGAAAAACACCTGATTTCTGGAAGAGCCGCAGAGGCAGAGGCAGAGGCAGAGGCAGAGGCAGAGGCAGAGGCAGAGGCAGAGGCAGAGGCAGAGGCAGAGGCAGAGGCAGAGGCAGAGGCAGAGGCAGAGGCAGAAGCAGAGGAGGCAGAGGCAGAGGCAGAGGCAGAGGCAGAGGCAGAGGCAGAGGCAGAGGCAGAGGAGGCAGAGGCAGAGGCAGAGGCAGAGGCAGAGGCAGAGGCAGAGGCAGAGGCAGAGGCAGAGGCATCTCAAAGCTATTAATGCTTCCCTATGTATTTCCTGCTAAGGATTCGAGGCTCAAGGTGAAGTTTTATGGGTTTCCTGGTACCAAGAGGACACTATCAGTTCAATCTCAGGGCTTAGAAAACAAGATTTCTCCCTTTTCTCTGAAATACTTTTTGTTTGTTTGGTGACTGGATGGATGGATGGATGGATGGATGGATGGGTAATGAATAATGGATGGATGGATGACTGGGTGGATGGATGGATGAATGGGTGGATGGATAAATGGATGGATGGGTGGGTGATGGGTAGGTGGATGGATAGAGGGATGATGGATGAATGGGTGGGTGGATGGATGGATAAAAAGATCTATGGATAAATGGATGGATGGTTGGGTGGGTGGGTGGATGGATGGATGATGGATGAGTGGATGGATGGGTGGGTGGGTGGATAGACGAATAGATGAATGGATGGATGGATGGATGGATGATGAATAATTGATGAATGGATGGGTGGGTGGGTGGATGGATGAATAGATGGATGGATAAATGGATGGATGGGTGGGTGGGTGGGTGGATAGACGAATAGATGAATGGATGTATGTATGTATGTATGTATGGATGGATGGATGGATGGATGATGAATAATTGATGGATGGATGGGTGGATGGATAGATGATGGATGAGTGGATGGATGGGTGGATGGATGGATGATGGATGAGTGGATGGATGGGTAGATGGATGGGTGAGTGGATGGTGACTGGATGGGGCTGCATGAATGGGTAGATGGGTAAAATAGATTAGATGGGTGGATAGATGGAGGTGCTTGTACCTACAGAGGAATGCCACATAGAGAGATAGTCTTCACAGGCATGAGTCCCTTGCCCGTTGTGAGTTCCAGGCTGGTGTTTTGTTTGCGCCAATCACATTAGAACCGTGCATCGAGTGAGTGGTCACTATTTCTATAGAGCCAGTGAGTGGTTGCCATTTCTGAAGAGTCTAAGTCAACTTACACTCGGAAGCGCTTGTCCTAGAAAACGAAAGATGCATTCCACTCCACCACTGCCAAATCACTTTTGGGAATTTGTCCTTGAAATTTCAGCTTGGAGCTGAGCCCACAAGGTTCAGAGCAGAATGTTGGAGCCAAATCCTTATGGAGGAGGTGGACACGATGTTTAGATACAGCTTAAACTTTTATATGCTGTGTATATGTGCGCTGCATAAACATTGAGCTAAGCTTATTAAGTCCTTCTGCAGTGTCTTGCTCAGAGTCCCGCCTCCCTCCTCCCAGTCACCTGCTCTGTCGGGTCCTGTTTGGAATCCTCAAAGTTCTTACTTACCTCTCCTAAGTGTAAGGACTTCTCCTAAGCCTGGCATCTCATTATTCAAAAAAGAGTCCTAGCTGGCAAAAAGAAAAAAAGAAGAAAAGAAAAGAAAGAAAAAGAAAAAGGAAAACAACCCAGAGCACAGGAGTTGTCATGCTTTCTAACTCCCAAATAAAAGAGTCTTTCTGAAGAGAGAGATTGAGTGTCTGAAGTCGCATGGAGAAATGAGGTTCTGGCAGCAGCCGCAGGGCCAATCTGTTTAGAAGAGATCCAGTCACAGGAGAGCAAGTGGGGGAGGGGCGGGGGGTAACAGAAGCGCACACGTAGCCATTTCAGGATGCGGGAGGGGGCACGGGGGGGGGTGACAAGAGAAGACAGATAATGACTCGCAGGACGAAGAAGCCTCCCACAGCCCCTCCCTGGACTGGCCATCTGTTCTGGGGCCCCTGGAGCAGGCAAGCACCGTGGAGCCTGGGGACTAGCAGCCGGACCGCCGAACAAAGTCAACCAGCCAGCTGTCCCACGAGGGAGAAGCTACCATTGAACTGTCATTTTGGAAAGTAGCCAGAGCCCGTCCCTGGACACCACCCAGTCGAACAAAGGCCCCCTCCTGGTCCTGCAACCGAAATCCAGGGCTCTGGAGAGCCCACTCCTGTGTCACGGTGGAGAGCAGGGCAAGCGCTTCCTGCCTCAAGGGTACTCAGCAGAAGCGGGGACAGGCAGGCGGCTCCTGGCAACAGCCGTTCAAGAGCCTGCCCACATCCACTCCTTCTATCAGCCCTTCCTCTGACAGAAGTGGGATACAGGAGGCGTCTGTACTCTCAGCTACTTGTGAGGCTGAAGTAAAAGAATCCAGCAGTTCTCTCACTCTAGGAGGGCCACGTCTCTGATGCCAATCCCTTAGAACAGCTCCTGACTCTGACCATCTATGGGGGCTCTTCCCTAAACGGCACCATGGCCATCCTTCTGAGTCACTCCTCAAGAGTGGCAGAAGACAGAGAAGGAAGGAGAAGAGAAAAGCACAGCTGTAGAGAGGCCTCTTGGGTTCCACTCTGCGGGGCTGGAGCTGAGAGAACAGGGTGGACCCCCCCTCCCCCACAGAGGAGGTCTGTGTGCTCACGCCACCCTGAGGACGGCATGGGAACTGCAGCCCATAGGGTCTAAAGCCCCGGCTTTCCCGGGTTCTTTTCTACAATCTCAGATTCTCGTGGTAAACCGAGGTTTGAAAATATGAAATGAAAATTCCAGAAATGAGTCATTCATAACTTAGAAAAACTTTTCTTATGCCCTACTATGGTTGTCCTATCTCATTATTAGTTTTTATTGTTTTTTGTTTTGTTTTTTTTTACTATGCCTAATTTTTTTTTTTTAAGTTTATCAGGAGTAGATAGCTGGAGGTAAAACGTACCTTACCTAGGGTTCAGTACTAGGTAGCAGTCTCGGGAAGCAGCCCCCACAAAGACAGGAAAATACCTGTCAATCAACTGTAGTTACTGTAGCAATTCTCAGCTTTTGCTTGCTAGGGATAGAGACCCTTCAGCCCTAGAAATGCCTGACTCAAAGAAAGAGCCGGAATCCACAAAGAAATTACACACATTTTAGCGCAGAGGCCAGTCTCCACCAACACCATGCCAGCATCTCCATCTGGAGACCCTCCATGGGCCTGCACCTCCCCCGCCCCAACCCACGTCAAAATGCAAATATGAGTGTCCCATTAAGGAAAGGGTGTCCTTTTATTTGCCGTAGGACAGGACGAAATGGACAAGGACAATGTGCAGAGCAACGAGGGGACAGAGCAGGACTCCTCCCTCACTAAAGCCTCTGACTCCTGGTGGAGTATAGGCACGTGGATCCGAGGGAGGAGGAGGAGGATTCTATCTGATGCCTCCATTCTATCCCTGAGACCAGGTGACAGTGACTCTTCATGGTCAGTGCAGACGGAGCCTCGGAGGGCCACACACAGCTTCTGGACCATTTGTGGGCTGCCGTGACTCTCACAAGCTGAGACATACTGTTCCTATAAGACACAGCATGCTGAGACGGGCGTGATGGCGCACACCTGTAATCCCAGCACTTGGGAGGCAGAGGCAGGTGGATTTCTGAGTTCGAGGCCAGCCTGGTCTACAGAGTGAGTTCCAGGACAGCAGAACTACACAGAGAAACCCTGTCTCGAAAAACAAACAAACAAACAAACAAACAAACAAAAAAAAAGACACAGCATGCTGAAGGTGGGGACTGGCCAGAAGGCATAGATGCTGCCTGCCCTCCTGACCCGGTTCTATCACAACGGGGCAGGTGACAGATTCTAACCCTTTGGTCTGGTGCCTTGTGCCTGTGCCCCAATTACACAGAGGTGAGGTTCTCAGGCTGGAACTGCAATGAAGCCCGAAGAGACTCTGGAGTAAATTGAGACCTAGTCACTTGGGGGCTTCCCCCAGGGCAGTCTTCTTTCTCCATCATCTAAAACCAAGCGATTTAGCTTCTGGGGCATCTCCTCTCCAGCTCACAGTGACCCCACCTGAAGAGCGCCAAAGCGCCAGGCCTGAGAAGTCAGGATATCTTAAGAATAGAGCCAAGATGATCCTCTTTGTAGAAGTCCTAGATGCCTCTGCACAGGCTGACAGAAAGAAGTCCCACCTTATAAGCAGGCGACCTTTCTCCCCTCCACCTGAAGAGCAGCAGATTGCCCACCTGCACTGCAGGTGATAACCGGACAGTTCTAAGCAGGAAATCAGATCAGGGGAGGACCAGATAGCTGTCAGAACCCCAGAGTATTTGGGAAGTAGTCAGAACCCATCTACAAAGACATCCTGAGACTAAGGACAACTACAGATAATTAAAATCACGCTGGGGATGGCTCAGTCCCTTAAGGGTGCTGAGTTCAAGTATCTGAGTTTGATCCCTAGAAAACACACTTAAGGGATAAAAAGGCCAAGTATGGGGGTGCATGTGAAATGACCGTGCTAGGGAAGGGGAGACAGGTGGATTCCTTGTGCTCATCAGCGGGACAAGCATATTTGGTGAGTTCCCAGTTGTAATTATTACACACACACACACACACACACACACACTCACACACGCCCCCCCCCCGCGGAGAGAGAAAGACAGAGACAGAGACAGAGAGACAGAGACAGAGAATGAATAGCCAGTGCCTAAAAAAAAAAAATGACAGGCAGACCTCTGACCTTCATACATCTGCACATGTATGCATGCATATGCACATGCACACATGCACCTGTGAACAAACACACACACACATACAGGGGAGGGAGGGGACTACCCATTAAAGGAATGGTCCCTCTTCTATCTTATCATGTTGTAGAAGATGGATCTGCCAACCTCTGTTGCTCTGGGTAACTGCACTGTGGGTACTCACAAAGCAGGCAGCTTGAACGGGCACCTTTGCGATCCTGAAGAGCTCAGTGTCTCTGTCTGTGTCTTGGTTGGGCCATTCAGAAAAGGGAACACTGATCAGGCTTTGTAAGACTGCAGTGAGAACACCAAGAATTAACCCAAAGTGCCCAGTGCAGCAAGGGGTAAGCACTCAATTCGTGTTCAAACGGATTCACAGGAATATTCTTGGGGCTAAATCAAGTGTGGAACACTGGGGTAGATAAAGGCCAGCCAATTTCTTTTCTTTTCTTTTTTCTTTTTGGTTTTTCGAGACAAGATTTCTCTGTATAGTCCTGGCTGTCCTAGAACTCACTCTGTAGAGCAGGCTGGCCTCGAACTCAGAAATCCACCTGCCTCTGCCTCCCAAGTGCTGGGATTAAAGGCATGTGCCACCACTACCCGGCGTTTCTTTTCTTTCTTCTTTCTTTCTTTCTTTCTTTCTTTCTTTCTTTCTTTTTTGGGGGGGTGGTTTTTCGAGACAGAGTCTCTCTGTGTAGCCCTGGCTGATCTGGAACTCACCCTGTAGACCAGGTGGCCAGCCAGTTTCTTACCTCTTCAACTGACAGAATTAATGGTGCCAGTGGCAGTATCAGGGGTGTTCAAGGGTTACTGAGACCATAGCCATGTGCCCCATGCAAGACAATGGGTCATGCATGAATGGTGCCTCATGGTGTTCTCGGGAGGTAGCCTGTACTTGCAAGGCAGGTGTGAGGGCCACCTCTCCTGAGCTGTCCACGTTCTCCTTCTGAGGGCCTGTTATAATAGGTGAGCGCCCCAGTAAGCACCTGGGAGTGTCCCTGGAGACAGCTGCATCTTTCCCAACTCTCACCAAGGACTTGTTTCAGGATGAGTACTAACCAGCCTCATTGTGTTAACAGGCATCATGACGTACTAGGGGAAGAGAGATACTGACACCGGTAGGGGGAAAGACTCCCTCCCCTCACCCAGGGCTTCATGGCCCTGTGGGCTGTGTCCTACGGAAGAAGCCTGATGCTGTCAGCCAACTCGACTCCTGCCTTTCTGTTCCCTAGCTGAATGGTCTTGGGCAAGTCGCCTGGCCTCTCTGAGTCTGGTTTCCTCACTTACACAATGATGGGACGTTGACTCTACACATCCGAGGCTCCGAGGTCCCTCTTGGGATCTTGTTCTTCGTGTGCTTCTAGCAAGATGGAGATGGGAGTAGGAAGAGGTGTGAGGGAAGGGATTCTGACTCCAGACTTAGGAGCAGTTTCTGAGGAGGTTCCATAAGCAGGGAGAGAGAAGGGAAGAAAGGGGCTCCTGTCAGCCCTGGTGCATCTAAAGAGACCTCAAGCCCCCCTAGACCAAATGGGCATGTCGTTAAAGAATCATGGTAATCACATACCATAGTTTCCAAACAAAACATCAAGGCCAGGTATGGTAGCACATACCTGCAATCCCAGCTCTCGAGGCAGAGGCAGAGGCAGAGGCAGAGGCAGAGGCAGAGCCAGAGCCAGAGACAGAGACAGAGACAGAGACAGAGACAGAGACAGAGACAGAGGCAGAGGCAAGAGGATCATCACAAGTTCGAGGCCAGCCTGTACTACCCAGTGAGTTCCAAAGCACCCCACATTTGCATGCTGCAGTCTAGGGGCCTTGCCCTTTCTCTGTCCACAGAAATGTCCACACGTGGCAGACGACAGACCCCGTGCTAGGTGCCTGGCCTGCCATCCATCGCCCACCAATCAGTCCAGCTCTCCTAAGCTTCACACACTTCCCTCTAAGCTCAACTACAACATTTACTTCCGCCAAACGGATGGCAGAGGAACAATTGTTCCCCATTTAGTTGATGAAGCCTCTAAGTGACCAGACAGAATGACCTACTTGAGAGTTCCCGGCCCGTTGTCTGCTGAACTCCCAGGCCATTACTGTTCTCCATTTCCTGCCTCCTAGCAGTCCCTCTGATAAGTGCAAAAAATGCTCATTTCATTGGCTTAAAGATACCAAGCAAGGGGCTGGAGAGATGGCTCAGTGGTTAAGAGCACTGACCGATCTTCCAGAGGTCCTGAGTTCAAATCCCAGCAACCGAGTGGTTCACAACCACCTGTAACGGGATCGGATGTCCTCTGCTGGTGTGTCTGAGGACAGCTACAGTGTACTCATATACATAAAAATAAATAAATAAATCTTAAAAAAAAAAAAAAAGATACCAAGCAAGCCAGTGAGGAGGTTATCTCTTTTCCAACCCCATGTGTTTTTCTGGTTCAAGGTCTCGTTACTTAGTTACTAAAGGAGCTGTCAAGGAAGAGGAGGCCTGCAGCACACTGCTGGGAAAGAGTCAAAAGAGCAGGGTTATTGTCAAACAGGGAATGGGAACTCCAACCTGGAGGTTGGAGGGGCAGCGCAGCAGAGCCAAAGGTGATGTCAGAGCTGTATGGAGGCATTCACCACGGGGAGGGGGAGGGGGAGGGGGAGGGGGAGGGGAGAGAGGCACGCATGGATCGGACAAAATCAATAATTGTTCTAGATGACATTTTCGGCCGTCAAGGTCAAATTGTTCAGACCTCACCACCGGGCCAGCTGCAAAAGAGGCAGGCATGTCGGGGTTTTCATCTCTCCAACGGGGCTGAGCCTGCCAGACCTGACTCTGAGGAAAAGGCTTCCCAAGAACATGAAAGGGTGGATTTTACCGTGTGTGCTCAGCACGTTAAGGGCATACAGAAATGATCCCGACGTTGTTTGGGAAAGAATTATTTAGCTGATAAGAGCAGCCTGCTTTTGTGGCTGGTGGTGCTGATACACGGAACCAAAAGAACAGAAACAAAAAAAACTGTACACTGCCCCCTGGGGGTCACCTTGTGTATAAGAGAAGGAACGGCTGAGACCCAGGGGTTCCTGGTTTTTGCAGGAGTTAGTTTTTTCTAAACCACGTGCAAACTGAGCAGCAAGAGTTGAAGAACTTTGACAAGGTCACATGATACCCCAGGAGCGCTGAACTCAGAGTGGACACCTCCTGGCTCTTCATTCTTCTCTGTTCCTGGAAGGTTTTAAACTGGTAACAACTGTGTCTCAGAGGTAGGAGGAGGCCTGAGCTCATTCCATGGCCCCTTCTTTCCGCCCCCCCCACTCCCCTCATCCTGAGAACTGCACTATTCAGTCCCCCAACCCTGCCCATAAAAAACTAAAGTCAAGCTGACCCCACCCCCAGCCCCCGACACCACTACGACCTGACTATCCCTACCTCAATGCCCATCAAGTGCACACATCTCACAGAGATGGTGCCGGTGGTGAGCGACACTCTGGCTTACAAACAATTCTGGGCTGCTTTTACCTGCTGGCTCCCTTTCCCTGTCAAAATTCACCACACACATAACTTCTGGGTACGTGCTTTTCCCAGACGAACAGGCAAGCAGATCATTCACAGGATGGACTGCATCAGGACCCACAGAGAAAGCTAAACGGCGTTTGCTTTCTGATTTTTCATGTTCTAGAAACCGCCCGGGTGCACTCGCTGTCTCTGTCTGTCTGTCTGCGTCTGTCTGCCTCTCTCTCTCTCTCTCCTCTCTCTCTCTCTCTGTGTGTGTGTGTGTGTGTGTGTGTGTATGTGTGTGTGTGTGTGAGAGAGAGAGAGAGAGAGAGAGAGAGCGCAGTGTGGTGAGAGAGGTGGTGAGGGAGGCTACCGGATTGATTATGACTTATTAAAGTATTGGAACACCGACTGAATCATCACAGTCAAAAAATAAATAGCTGCAACTCGATGCGATCCATCTCCCACTTCTTGCAAGTCCCTCTTTGCTCCCGCAGAGCGCCACAGAGCGAGCGAGCGAGCGTAGGCGGAACGGTTGGGCTGGGGCTGGGTCAGATTAGCAAGCAGTGACTGACGGGCTAAATTAAAGATAGGAGAGACTGCATGGCCCCGGGCCGCCAGTTGGGAGACGGTGGAGCCCGCCGAGCCTGCTGGCAGCAGGAACTGAAGCCAGGTGCCGCGCTCGCTCACACTCACACACACACACACACACACACACACACACACACACCTGCAGGCGCCTGCATGGGAGACCCGCTTGCTGTTGTCACCCCTTTTTTCTCTGCCCTTAGCCTGTCTCTGCAACCTGTGCCCTGTTCCCGGGACTGGTCTGTGGTAGGCACGGCTTTGCAAACTTGAGAACACGTCGTCTTAAAGGTCCCGGTGCTAGTCTAGGTCACCCCAGTCGCCGCACCAGCTGCCTGGAATTTGCTGGGTAAAACCGGATCGAGTCTCTGAAATCGGAAAGAAAGTCACACGCGTCCTCATCGGGAGGAGTCGGCTTGGGGGCGGGGGCGGGGGACACCCTGAGATCGCTTCACCATCCAACAGCGTCAAGGTCCGCTGTCTTATCCTGACTGGGAGCGTTGGGCCACCCGCAGGTTTTCTCCACTCTGCTCACCGGGTCCTACAGGACCCGGCAGGCGGAGTCAAGCTGCCGTGACGTCACGGGCGGGGGCGTGGGGAAGTGTGCCCAGGGGCTGCCACCCGCCTGGGCCACTGCTAGCGGCGCAGCCACCGGCGCGCTTGCGAGGCCACCAGCGCCTGGAGCACCAGTCCGAGGCTGGGCGTCGATAATCTATAGGCCGGGCTAGCTCTCTCGGGGCCCAGGCAAGCTCTCTCAGACGCCAGAAGGGCCAGCACGAGCCAGCCGAGGAAGCTGGGAGCTTGGGAGCCTGAGAGCCACTGCCGAGCGCCAAGCACCTGCTAAGCCTGCTGCGCTCCCGGACGCCCGGCTGGGTAAAGGACAGCTTCTGGGTGCTAGAGAACACAGAGAAGCGAGTACTCGTGGAAAAGCAAGGTGAGGGGCGCGTGTGTGCATATGCGTGTGTCGCCGTGAGATGGAGGGAGGGACGAGCACACTTTAGGCACCTGCAGGCAGCTGCGCTGGGGACAGACCGCCGATCCAGGCTACCTGCATGTTGGTCCCGGCGCGCAAATTCTCTGCTTTTTGTGCCCTTGGAAGTGACATGCGGATGAAAGATGCATATCCTGGTGTCTGGGGTGGAAAGGTAGTGTGTTCCGGGACGGATTTGTTCTCAAAGCCAGTGCCCAAGTACAGTGGCGTGTGCCCTACGAGACCGAGTGTCCAGGTGGTAGCTGTGATGGGGACAACTTGTTTCCTGGCCACCTGCGAAGCAGCCCTGGTCCAAGGAAAGCGAGACCAGCTAAAGGAGAAGGGACATGCCAAGTGCCGCCACGGGCTCCACACTCTGAGACTTTAGTTAGGGAGGGACAGGTGATCGGGACGTCACCGAAAGAGAAGAAAAGCAGATTCGTCCGGGCTTTTTATCGCTGCCCGATGGGGAGGCAGCCCAGATTCGTACGCAGTCAGGTCCCCTCCCCCGCCCCCACATCCCCCACACCCGCTGCCCTCAGGCATAGAATCTGTCTAGATTGGAGAGAACCAACTACTGACTGGTCAGATCCCCCAAGCGACTGTCGGCGCCTCTAGCTGTCCCCGGCACCTCGGTCCCTTCAGCGTTTGGAAGCCGGACATGCAGGCCCCGCCGTCCACTCTCCCTCAGTCTTCCTAGAACCGGCGGAGATCCTTTAGGGAGCACGTTGTTTCCAGAGTCAGCGAGTTACGGCCCCAAATATGTTCCTCACACTAATTCTGTCGTCCTGAGGCTCGTTTATCCATCCCTGCCCCAATGGCGAGGGACACTCTAGTGCCATGGTGGGCCACTCAGGGCTGCAGCTGTTTAAGCTAGCGCTGACTCAAGTTCCAACCTCAGATGCTTGGAGGGGTGTGTGTGTGTGTGTGTGTGTGTGTGTGTAGGCGTCTGGCAGGCTTGGGGGTGGGGAGGTCTTGAGGACTCACAACAGAAAGATGTTGGAAAGAAACTAGAACGCTGAGATCTCTCTCTCTCTCTCTCTCTCTCTCTCTCTCTCTCTCTCTCAACCCACCTCACATTCTCTGGCTGTGGGAAGGAGAGAGGGGATTCCTGAATGGGAATCCTTTGCCATCAGAGCCAGGACTCTCTCAGGGAAAAACCACCACCCACCAAGCCACAGGGCAGTATTTAACAGCTCTGACACTGGAAAAACAAAGCCGAGAAACCCACTTCCCGGTGCATTTAATTTAACCGCAATTCAACAAGTATCGACCGGAGGCATTTGGAATTCACTTCCGGCGAGACAATTGTATAAAAGGAAAAGAAGCCACTGGGAGAACCGCTTGGGCTGGTGATAGAGGGCTCCTGGGTTCTACGCTCACGTCTTCCTTGGATATGGGGCTCCCAGAATACGACCACCTCCCACCTTCCAAGACCTTCCTCCCCAAAGTGCAGGTGTGTCTCAGCCAGTCTGAGAGAAAGGTGACACCCCCTCCACCCCACTCCCCCACCCCACCCCACCCCACCCCCGCCATTCATTCTGGCTCTGCACAAAAAGTGTGCCACCGTTAAGGCTAAAGACCCACATCAGGCCTTGTACCACCTCTGTCTTCCTCTTTCCCCTCCTATTCCTTCTCCTCCCCCCCCCTCCGGTTTGGCTCTAGACTGGGATTCCACAGCCCAGGGAGTCTTCAGTCCTAGTCAGACATTGAAGTGCCCTCTCACTGTCCATAGATGGCATAAGCTGATGGTTACTGTGAGGCCCCACTGTGGGCAGCTTGAATAGGATTCCGGTTCTATGGAATTATGTCACTGACAAGATGGGAAAGGAGGGGGGAGGGGGTAGGACAGTGGAAATAACCCGAGTTAATTTGGGAATATTAAAAAACGTTTCTTTACAGCTTCTGGTTGTAAGGGCCGTGCCTGCTTCTGCACGCTTCCCCAATGTAGACACAATGTTGTGGGTCCCCAAAATGCGAATGCAAAAAACCCCAGACCTCACCGTACCAAGCATGCGCTGGGGAAAGTTAATGCAGAAAGAAAAAGCCAGGCGGGCCATCACTTGGCAGTGGGAACGAATCGGAGACTGAGGTGGGCGAGGATGGTGCCTGCCTGTTGCTTGCTACATCTCTACTTTCCCTGCAGCCTCTACCAGCATTAGGCCATCGCCTGGAGAAGTCCTCTGCTTCCAAGAGGCATGTCAGGCACATAAACTAGAGGTGCTGGACACTCCAGCCCTTGACCGGCTCTTCCCTTCCTGGATGGACCTCCTGCCCTGAGCTCTTCATTCTTCACACACACAAGACCCAGCCCCTAACATCCTGAGAAACCCCTGGGAAGGGCTGTGTCCTAACGATAGTGTCCTTTGTTCATAGGCCCATCTCCGTGCAATTCACACACTAAGTGACTTGATGCTCTTCTCCCCCACTGAGCTCCCCAACCCAGGCTCTCTCTCTCTCTCTCTCTCTCTCTCTCTCTCTCTCTCTCTCTCTCTCTCTCTCCCTCTCCCTCTCCCTCTCCCTCTCCCTCTCCCTCTCTCCCTCTCTCCCTCTCTCCCTCTCCCTCTCTCCCTCTCTCTCTCACACACACACATTTTATAACCGTGGTAAATTGCTTAATTATGGGTTGTTCTGGTGCTTTCCATCTTAGGCCAAGCCAACAGAATTCTCATTATTTTCTCAGCATGGAGGTCACTCAAGTCAGTGGCTTCAAACTAAGGCCCAAGTACCAGCCACCAGTTTCCATCCGCTGAGCCTCAGCTGGGACTTGGTGAAAAAAATCACAAAAGACTTGGGGCCAGGTGGCTCTGGTTCAAGTGCCCACTCCACCGAGGACCTTAACTCTCTAAACCTCAGTTTCCACTAAGGGAGGACAGTCCCTGGTGAAGGGGACGATGGGTGGGAATGGACTCCATCAGTTTTTAAAAGCATATTTTGATATTCACGAAGAGCCTGCATCCCTTCCCTGGTTTCCCATTTTTGTCCTAAGTCAGAGGACTGCAGGCAAAAGGCCTTTAGGAAAGGGCTTTCCCAAGCAGAGGTGGAGTGGGGAATGGGGAACATTGAGTATTAGAAAATCAAAACCAAGAGGAGGAGGAGGAGGAGAGGAAGAAGAGGAGGGGGAGAGGACCTAAAGCATCATTTTTTTAAAAGCCAGACTCTTACTTTTAACACTGAAGACTATAACTTGATTCACTGTGCAGGCAGGTTTCAATAAGTTAGAGATAATGAGACAGTAGAGAGCGGAGTGGAGGTGTGACATTCATGAGGCTCTGGCTATGAGCTGCACAGCGCTAGGCATTTGCACAAACTTTCTCTTATTTAACTTCATGACACCCCTGTGTTGACAAAGGAGAGTTACAGCAGTTAAGGGCTGGGCAGGAGGCCATGTGGGGCTCAACTGTGGTGCCCAAGTTTGTTCTCGCTCTCACTTCTTAAGTTTTTCCACCATGGGGGGGGGGTGCATCTCTAATGATGGCAGACATCCAGCCAGCATAGAGTTCTTCTTGGGGACCCTGAATGCCAGTGTCAGACCCCTCCAGGGTCAGGGACTGAATCCCTCCAAGATCTGCCTTTTTACAGTCTGGACCAGTCAATTCCTTAGGGTCAAAGTCTCCGTGTTTGAAGCCATAGTCGTCCGCCACATATGCGTCATCTAGGATGATGGTTTCCCTCAAGCCCTTCCCCCGCCACTTAGAAAAGACCTCAAAAAGTCTGCAGGCTGACGGGCGGGCTGGCAGCTAGACAGAAAGATGAAAACTTGCTTTTCGATTGAAAAACGCACAGAAGAGGAAGGAGGGATGGTAGCTCACGGCTGCGACCCCAAGCACCAGAGGCCCAGGCATCGGGAGTGCTGTGCATGCAGGTCAGCTAAGGCTACCTAGTGAACTCCAGGATAGCTCTGCTCAAGGAAGAAGGAGGGAGTTAGGGGGAGGAGGAAGGGGGAGAGGGGGAGAGGAGGAGGAAGAAGAAGGGAGAGAGGGAGAGATGTGGGAGGAGAAGGAGAGGAGGAAGGAGGGAGGGAGAGTGGGAGACAGCTCAGTCAATAAAGCTCCTGACTTGCACACAAAAAGGCCCGAGTTCAACCTCCCGGACCACATACAACTGCGAGTATATGTGATGCGTATCTGTCATCACGGCGGTGGGGGAGGCAGACACGGGCGGATGCCTGCAGCTCACTGAACAGCTAGCTCAAGCTACACGGTGAGGAATCCTGACTCAAAAAGGGGTGGGGATACACACACATGCACATATGCACACATGCACACACGCGTGTGCGCACACACACACACACACACACACACATGAACCCGTTTCTTTCATGAATACGTGAAAGAAAGAGAAAGAGGGGGTTGGGCGGAATGTGAAACTAAGAAGATGAACAGGAAACAGAAGGAACAACAATATGAACCACCCAGTACCCTCAGAGCTCCCAGGGACTAAACCACCAACCAAAGAGTACACATGGAGGGACCCATGGCTCCAGCCGCATATGTAGCAGAGGATGGCCTTGTAGGTCATCAATGGGAGGAGAGGCCCTTGGTCCTGAGAAGGCTCGATGCCCCATTATAGGGGAATGCCAGGACCAGGAAGCAGGAATGGGTGGGTTGGTGAGCATGGGGAGGGGATAGGGGGGTTTAGGAGGGGAAACCAGGAATGGGGATAACATTTGAAATGTAAATAAAGATAATATCTAATAAGAAAGAGGGAGAGAGAGAGAGAGAGAGAGAGAGAGAGAGAGAGAGCCTAAATAGCCTGGAACTGACGGTTACTTTTTCTGCTTTTTCTCCCAGATGTCACACTAGACTCTCAGCCCCCAGAGCCCAGTGAGGTAAGAGGAAGATCTCTGGGCTGCTTGCTTCTAGACAGACTGAAAGTCAGCCATGGATATGAGCCCGGAGCAATTCAACGGGAGCCATGTCTGGATGCCCTCTCCGTTCGACCTCAACGGCTCCCTGGGACCGAGCAACGGCTCCAACCAGACCGAGCCGTACTTCGACATGGCGAGCAACGCCGTCCTCACGTTCATCTACTTCGTGGTGTGCGTCGTCGGGCTGTGCGGCAACACGCTCGTCATCTATGTCATCCTCCGCTACGCCAAGATGAAGACCATCACCAACATATACATCCTCAACCTGGCCATCGCGGACGAACTCTTCATGCTAGGGCTGCCCTTCCTGGCCATGCAGGTGGCGCTGGTCCACTGGCCTTTCGGCAAGGCCATCTGCCGGGTGGTCATGACTGTAGATGGTATCAATCAGTTCACCAGTATCTTCTGCCTGACGGTCATGAGCGTCGACCGTTACCTGGCCGTGGTGCACCCCATTAAGTCGGCCAAATGGAGGCGACCCCGGACAGCCAAGATGATCAATGTGGCTGTGTGGTGTGTGTCTCTGCTCGTCATTTTGCCCATCATGATATACGCCGGCCTCCGGAGCAACCAGTGGGGAAGGAGCAGCTGTACCATCAACTGGCCAGGCGAATCCGGGGCGTGGTACACGGGTTTCATCATCTACGCCTTCATCCTGGGGTTTCTGGTACCCCTGACCATCATTTGTCTCTGCTATCTGTTCATTATCATCAAGGTGAAGTCCTCTGGAATCCGGGTGGGATCATCCAAGAGGAAAAAGTCGGAGAAAAAGGTGACCCGGATGGTGTCCATCGTGGTGGCCGTCTTCATCTTCTGCTGGCTCCCCTTCTACATCTTCAACGTCTCTTCCGTGTCCGTGGCCATCAGTCCCACCCCGGCCCTGAAAGGCATGTTTGACTTTGTGGTGATCCTCACCTACGCCAACAGCTGTGCCAACCCCATCCTGTACGCCTTCTTGTCTGACAACTTCAAGAAGAGCTTCCAGAATGTTCTTTGCTTGGTCAAGGTGAGTGGCACGGAGGATGGGGAGAGGAGCGACAGTAAGCAGGACAAATCCCGGCTGAATGAGACCACCGAGACCCAGAGGACCCTCCTCAATGGAGACCTCCAAACCAGTATCTGAACAACCCAGGAACGCAACATGCACACACACTAGCCAAGCCCTGCCTCCCGGCAGTGCGCTTCCTGGTTGCCCGCTTCCCGCCTCCCCTGCCCGTCACACCCGGCTTTTCTAGAGCAGAGCAGTGTTCTGCACGCACCCCGTTCAGAGAACAGGGTTTGAGTCTGGCTTATCCGAAAGTACACCCCTCTGGTCATGTCTCCCCTAAAGTGAACGTTTTCGTGCAGGCAGACAATTCAAAATCGGGAGAAGAGGACATCATTGCCTGGCTGTGACCTGGAGGGAAGCAGGTGCCCGGCAGAAACCGGAAAAAAAACAAAACTAAGTCAAAGTCCCATGTGTACGTGTGCTCACATACCATATAATCTTGTGATCTGATATTTACGGTTGTATATCCCCCTCCCCAGCCTCTGCGGAGCCAATACACACATGTCCTGTGTTTGTAAACCCGAGTAGCTAGTTCGTGTGCGTCTAGTATAGGTGGACATTTACCACAACGCTGAACCTGAAGAAAAGGACTCGTCACGTCGAAGTCAATCTAATCTAAGCTTCCAGCATCTCTCTTGCATGGGCCTTTCCCAGACCTAGGAGGGGCATGAGCAGTATGTTCATAGAATAATATGTTTTTGTAAAAAAAAAAAAAAAGTTGAATGTAAGGTAGTTTTGTATTCTTTATCCTAGAGGGCCCCTACTACGATATATACGGTCCTACTCTCATGGGGCAAGCCTCTGGGATGGGTGTTTCATTAATTTCAAACAAGTCAGAGTAAGAAGAGACAGTGAGAACATTCTGTAAGAGTCAGAATGTAAACTCGAGTTTGCCTCTCAGATGCGATCAGTTATTCATTTACCCAAAAGGACGTAAAGGGTTGTGGCCGTAGATCATTTCACTTATCAAGACAAAGCCTGCTTTGAGATCAGATTATGGTTTTCTCTCCTCCAATTCCTTTAGTTTCGGAAAACAGTGGGGAAGGGAGGGGTCAGGAACCTGAAAGGCAAAAACCAGGCTATGATTCCCACGGGGAAACAATTTTCTCAACATGTACCCGTGTCTGTGTGAGTCCTGTGTGAGTGCACACACACACACACACACACACACACACACACAAATAATAATAATAATAATAATAATAATAATAAGAAGAAGAAGAAGAAGAAGAAGAAGAAGAAGAAGAAAGATGAAGTAGAACGATACCTCTAAGGGAAATCATGAAATTGTTTTGTTTTTAATGCCAGATAGGACTTCTTAATGAAAGAAAACAGAAAAGTAATTCCACAACACCTTCAAGGTGTTTTGGGTTGTCTTGTTCTTGGTTTGTTTGGTCTTGAGGGCAGATGGTTATAGCTTCTTCCTGTCTGTGTATATATGGTGTATATGTGTGTTTATGCCTGTCTGTGTGTGCACGAGTGTGTGTGTGCATGAGTACATGTGCTTTTGTGTGTGTGTGTGTGTGTGTGTGCGTGTGTGCGTGTGTGTGCTTATGTGTGTGTAGGCTGGAGGCTGATACTGCTACCTCCCTCCATCATGATTTACTTTACTGAGACAGGGTCTCTTGCTGAACAAGAAGCATTCCAGTCAAGTGAGGCAGCTTGCCTAGAGGATCCCGTCTCCACCACTCAAGCGTTGGTTATTATAAAAGGTCTGCCATGCCCAGACGACATTTTGATGAGGTCTGGGGATCCAGATTCAGGTCCTTACACTTGGGCAGCGAATGTGTTACCCAAGCGAGCCATCTCCCCCGCTCTCAGAGGCATTTTTATGTGTTTATTATTGACGGGGAGGAGGTACGCTTGTCCTGGCACATGTGTGGATGGATGTCTGAACACCTTGATGGGGCCGATCCCTGCCTTCCACCTTTACGTGGGTTGTGGGGACCAAACTCAGGCCACCAGGCTTGCTCAGCAAACACTTTCCCAGGTAAAGTCACCTCCCCAGCTCTCTAGTATGATCTCTAAAGGTAGGCATTACGACATTCACAAAAGTGAAGACTCAGGAAACAATTAAGGACAGCTAAAGGAGGATACAGGTGTGTGCTGGGTAAAGGCTGGGAGCCCCGCCCTTCACAGGGACCGCAGTGTCCCCGCCTTCCTCAGTCTGAGGAGTCATACAGTTAATCCGATGCCTGATTATGCTAATTAGGCTGTTCGTTATTCTTTGGATATGCTAATTAAGCAGTTCCTCTCCCCACTGGTGATTTTTCCCTCTTTGTGAACAAGAGACAAGAAAGACTCAGCCCTCTGCCCCTTGGTTGGTCACAGCTCTAGGATATGAAAAATACCAGGGCAGGTGTGTGGATGCTGCTGCCCACTCTGGGTTCAGGCGGCATTCCACTCAGCACCCACACGCAGACTTTGACCGTATTTTAAAATATGCTTTCTTCTTCTGACTCCAGAAGCAAGGACTGTTTAGTGTTTGGAATGTCTGACTGCGCTACCCAGGGCTAGGCTACCTTAGTGGGCTGAGTTCATTCCCTGGCTGTGTCCAAACCACCTGGCTCCCCCAAACTACCTGCTATTGCTTAGAAAGATATGTTCAGTGGGGTTTATGATAGGCAAATACATCCACCCAAAAGTAAAAGTGCAACCATGATCCAAGACTACAGGGAGAGTTGTTCAAAAAAAAAAAAGACAAGAAAATCCCAGACTGCTACCAAAATCAGAGTTAGTTACCAGTTCAGCTTTCGCTGGCTTCTTGGCAGCTGTAACAAACAGTGAGTCACTGCTTCCTTTTCTTTTTGATACAAATGGGGGGGGGGACTGGAAGGAAGCGCTACAGATCCACCTTAACCATTGCCACCATTGGAAATATTCATCTTTGAAAGAAATGCCTTTTTTTTTTTCTCCAATGGCTCTCAGAAACCCAGAATGGCAGCAATCATTCCGGGAAGACAGGCCCGAGTAACGCTATAGTGCTCATGTCCCCATAGCTTGAGAAATTGCCTCCAACAAGGCTTTGATCCTAAGAAGCCACCAATAACCTCAACGTGGAATGTCTAAGCTGTGTCTGGGGGTACTCGGCAACGGGATGGCCATTTGAAGGCAGAAAAGCAGAGGACTTTAATATCCGTGGTACAGGGCATGGAGGTGACCTCACAGAACCTAGATCCCCAGAAGCCACACAAAAAAAAAGTCACGTGCAAGTCGTGTGCTGGTGATCGCAGCAATGGCGAGCTGGGAGGTAGAGAGAAAGGGACCTCTGGAAGCTTACCAGGCAACTAGTCTAGCCTGCCCTACATGGTAAAAGTCCCAGCTAAGGAGACCCTGTCTCAAAGGTAGATGTGCCTGGCATTCAACACTCAAGGCTGACACACCACACACACACACACACACACACACACACACACACACCCTGCCAACGCATAGCATGCATACACATGAACACACACACACACACACACACATACACAACACATACACAAACACACACAAGATTAATAAATAATTAATTCCATCCAGATAAGCAATCAGGTCCCATGATAATGGAAATTTATGTTTCACCTGTTAATTCACCTATATTTATAATTTAATTAAATTTTAAAAACATATTATTTTATACATATGAATGTTTTGCCTGCATGTATGTCTGTGCACCATGTGCATGCCTGGTGCCTGTGGGAGCCAGAAGAGAGCACTGGATGTCCTGGTATGGGAGTTACAGATAGTTATAACCATGTGGATACTAGGAATCAAACCTGGGTCTTCTATAAGAACAGCCAGTGATCTTAACCACCGAGCCATCTCTGCAACCCCAGAAGCATCTATTCTAAAGATGACTTGTTATCTGGATTTCTTTTATCAAAAAAAAAAAAAAAATCTTTTTTTTTTGTTTTATTTTGGTTTTTTGGTTTTTTGTTTTTGTTTTTATTTTTGTTTTTGTTTTTCAAGACAGGGTTTCTCTGTGTAGCCCTGGCTGTCCTGGAACTCACTCTGTAGACCAGGCTGGCCTCGAACTCAGAAATCCACCTGCCTCTGCCTCCCAAGTGCTGGGATTAAAGGCGTGCACACCACCGCCCCGCTGGAACAAATCTTTTAATGCAAAGTCAACACAATTTTAGTTCAAAAAGTCACCCTTAGTTTCAATCCAACATCATGAAGACAGATCCGATGGATAAAGGGGAAGTGGACACCATAAAAAGTAATGCATCAGAGCTGGCCGGCTAGCTCAGCAGTTAAGAGCACTTGCTACTCTTGCAAGTTTGGGTCTAACCTGGGACTCCAATTCTATGGATCTGACGCCCTCTTCTGGCTTCTGTGAACACCTGCACTCAGGCACACACAAACGGACACACATGAACATAATTAAAAGTAAAATAAAAAAAATTTAAATAATGCCTCGGATCGGATCGACTTTGTGATTCCCTAATGGTCAGATGGGTTTTACAAACTACTACTCGCCTCCCAACAGAAGGGGTGGCTCGGGGCTGACTTAGCAGAAGAGGCATGGGACAGACAGCATCTGAGCACAGGGTGCTGGATGATGTTGGCTGAGTAACCTTGGGCATGGAGTTGAATTCTGTATAGGGTTCTTGTCTTAATTTAGAACATGCACCAGGTATGAAATGGTAGGCAGAGGGGACTCCGTGGACCCCCGGCAGGCAGAGGGGACTCTGTGGACCCCCAGCAGGCAGAGGGGGCTCCGTGGACCCCCGGCAGGCAGAGGGGACTCCGTGGACCCCTGGCAGGCAGAAGGGACTCCGTGGACCTCCAGTAGGCAGAGGGGACTCCATGGACCCCCGGCAGGCAGAGGGGACTCCGTGGACCCCCGGCAGGCAGAGGGGACTCCGTGGACCCCTGGCAGGCAGAGGGGACTCCTTGAACACCCAGTAGGCAGAGGGGACTCCGTGGACCCGCTGCAGACAGCTGGGAATCTGTGGGCCCAAAGCAGACAACGGGGAATCTGTGGACCTGAAGCAGGCAGTACGGACTCCGTGGACCCGCGGCAGGCAGCGGGGACTCTGGACCAGCGAAGCCTGTTTGCTTAGACAGATCTGACCTTCTCTCTATGGCAGAGCACAAGTACCTGCAGACCCTGTTGGCTCCACCCAGATGTGAGGTGTGTGTGCAGTATGAACCCTGGGGTGGGTGGATAGGCAATGGCGGCTGAGGTCTACGCCCCCTCCGCAACCAGCGCCAAGGTTTACCGAAGGGAAGTCACAATGGGTGAGAGCCAAGCTTTTCTGCCTTGCTGAGGAAATGTAGCTGGAGGTTCCAAGCAGTTGCATGCGGGGTGTGGTTGGGAAATCTGATAATGGCTTCTGATGAGTGTGTGCAGCTTCTCAGGAGTAAGTGCCGACAGGCCGGGGCTCTTGAGCTTATAATGATTTGAATCAGTCGCTGTCACATCCACATTTTTGCCAGCTTCGAAAGAATGAACTCCCCAGTAAAGGTACTGTCGACGCAAATCTTTCCTTAAGAGTTTGTTTTCCCTCAGTGAGCAAATTCCTGGGGACAATACCATTGGCAGAGTCTCTTCGTTTCTTGTTATTTTTGTTGTTGTTTCTAGCAACTCATACAGGGATAAGGATGACAATCTTCTGTAGCTGACATTACCTATTGGATTCAGCAACCTCTGGGCTGAGAATACTGTCTCAAAGTCAAGGATGGCTCCCATAGCCATTCCAATGCTGCCCCCCCCCCTTCCTGCACTCAGAGGGGTTGAACACTGGTGGATGATCCATCGGTTCTCCTAGAGATGCCTCAGGCTGTTCGTCTCTGGACTACGCCTGAAAACACGGTTAAATATTAACCAAGCCCTAGCCAAACCCACTGGCAAGTATTATTGGTTCTCCTAAGAGTATAACGTCATTACAATGAAATGCGAGGGTTGGATCCCTGGTCCTGCGAGCACCTGCCTCCGGTTGGACAGAGCCAGGCAGCAGGAGGGAGTGAAGGCACAGGCACGGCTCCGAGCTCTACTCCACCGCCACCAGAACCAGAAGCAAAGAAGGAACGTGCTGGTTTACAGATGCGCCTGTCTGGCCTTTTCACAAAGCCTGTGAGGAGATGTCATTCGAGGGGCTGGAGAGATGGATGGCTCAGAGGTCAAGCGCATTGGCCGCTCTTTCCAAAGATCTGGGTTCCAAGCATTGGTGGCTCAAACCATCTGTCACTTCGGTTCTCGAGAGTCTGTCTGGTGCCCTCTTCTGGCCTCTGAGAGCAATAGACAGATGGGTGGCTGGACTGGATACCCTATTTGCAGTTAAGTTCATTGCCAAGGAAGCTGATATTTTCCCCAAAGGTATACAGTTTCACATTGATAGTCTATTCAAATGGTCACACACCGTGATGACACTTAGCTGTCATAGGGGACAGTGTTTGCAGGGTCTCCAGTCCCCACCATCTCTGTTCTTCCTCCTCCTTGTGACGTGTGTGCACACATGTACGAGTAACACTCCTGCACATGGCTGCTACATGGGATACATGTACGTGTCAGGTCCATTTACTCGTGTATGTATACGTATTTATCAGACACATGAGGTGTGCATGCCGGATCTCAGCGGCATGTGTGATGCTGTACACATGTACAAAGAAAGAACATGCATGCACCACGTATGCCAGTTAGTTAGGTGAGACCTTCAGGACAGACGTGTCCCCAGTGGCTTTCAGTGCGGGGAGGAGATCACAGCGTGATTAGCACATTTGGACTCTAGAACGGTGGGAGCTGAAATGATGGCTGAGAAGGCAGAGGACTTGCTGTACAAGCAAGAGGACCTGTGTCCACATGCCCAGACACCAGATAAGGCAGGACATGGCACACGTGCCTACAGCAGTCCTCGCTGAGATGGTAAGTGGACACGGGAGAATGCCCAGAAACTTTCGGCAGGCTAGCCTGCTGTACACAGCAAGCAACAAGAGACCCTGCCTAAAACAAGGTAGGAAGGGAGAACCAAGACCCAAGCTTATCCACTGACCTCTATACCTGTGTCATGGTGTGTGCCACGCACCCCCAAGAACCTGTGCACACACACACAGACACACACTCACACACACAAATTCATACATACACACACTCACACACATATGCATATATACACACACACTCATATATGCACACATACATACACACACAAACATGCATACATACATACACATACATACATACATACACACACTCACACACATGCACACACTATCGCACATATATGCACATATATGCACATATACACACACTCACACATATGCACACATACACACACTTGCACACATATATGCACACATACATACACACACTCACAAACATGCACACATACATACACATACCTACATGCACACACACATGCACACACACTATCACACATATATGCACACATACACACACTCACACACATGCACAAATACACATATGCACACACATATACACACATACATATAGACACACACATGCACACATATATGCACACATACACATATACACACACTCACACACGCACACAGATCTAGAAATATTCAATCATTCTGCAGTGGGGAGAGACACCTGGGCATGTGTCAATTCCCCTCCTCCCAGGATTCTGGATTCATTCACAGCCTACTGTCCCCTGCTACAAGCAAGTCACCTCAATTAAAGTCTAAAAGTTTTGTGAACAGAAATAAGTACAACATTTATGTAAAAGAAAAAAAAGAATAAGAAAGTTACCAAAGACTGTGACTGGCTGATCATTCCGTAGTCCACTAGCACAAAGCATTCATACAGCTCGCAGCAATGTTTCTCCAGAAAAATCACTGACGACAACTTTAAGTGGGTCCCCAACGCGTGCAGCATGTGCCAGCTTTTGCCCAGTTGACACAAACCTAGACACAAGTTAGCACCTCAACTGAGGGGTTGCCGTGGTCAGCTTGGCCGATGGGTGTGTCTTCGGGGCATTTTTCCTAATTACTAATTGGTGTACTCGAGTCCGGCCCTCTGTGGGTGGTTCCAGCTTTGACAGGTGGTTCTGGCTGTATCCGAGCCGTAGCTGAGCAAGCCAGGGGAGCCAAACTCACTAGTAAGCTGGTTATCCACGGCCTCCCTCGCTTTGAGTATCTGTCTCAGCCTCCTTCAGTGATGAACGGTAACCTGGCATAAGCCAGATAAACCCTTTCCTTCCCAGTTCGTTTTTGGTCATGGTATTTATCACAGCAAAACAAGCAAGCGAGTAGACCATCACAGACACCTCATGTTCTTTAATCCAAATCTAAGGTTGACCACTTTGAGGAAGCTGGGACACTCCGGCACCAGGAAAATGCTTGCGGCTCCCTCTCCCCCAGGACGGCACCTCCACGAGTGTCTGAGTTACTTTCCTATCGCTGGGATAAAACACCAAAACCAAGGCAGCTTATAGAAGAAAGTGCTTAACTGGGTTTACAGCTCCGGAGGGTTTGAATCCATGATGGCAGAGCGAAGACTTGGAGACAGGTAGAGCTGAGAGCACACACGTCTCCAACCAAAGCTCACCCCAGCGACACTTTCAATGAGACCACACTGCCTAATCCCTCCAAACACTTCTACCAAAGGGGGACATATGAGCGTGCGTGTGTGTGTGTGTGTGTGTGTGTGTGCGCGCGCGCGCGCGTGTCTGGCCTCCCTTGCCTGGTCTTGCTTCTTGCTCTAGTCCACCTCTGTGGCTCAGGATGGCTCCATCTGCTCACGCCATAGGCGTTCCTTAGTACTTATTAGTCTCAGCTGGAGGGGAGGATGATGTAACTCCTGTCCGAGATGAGATGAAGTCTGACCTCCAGCATCCAAGCTTGAGATCACTCAGTTACCTGGGCTGCATCCACATTGCCAGTTGAGCCTAGTAGAAAAGATTGGCAGGAAGCCTTGGCCTCAGAGAAGCCGTGAATGGAGAGAGGCCTCAAACAGACTCACGTTGCTTGGCTTCTTGTGGGCCAATTCAGTTACCTACACCTCTCTCTGTTCGCATTCCCACCCAGAGTCTCGGGATATGACAGACTGTGACACTTGCCTTCTTTTTTTCTCTGCATCTTTATTAAGCCCACACTTAAGGTTGGGATGTGAAATGGACCCCAGAGGCTCATTGATACAGGTCCCCGGCTGATCACAGTGTTTGGGACGGCTGTGGAACCCGGAGGAGGCAGAGCCTGGCTGGAGAAAGTGGCCCTTGAGATTTTGTAACCTAGCCCCACTTCCTGCCTGCTCTTTGCTTGTTGACTGGGGAGGCCACGTGACTGGAGAGGCCACGTGACCTCCTGCTCCTGCCGCCATGCCATGGTGCCATGTGATCCAGAATAACCCTTCCTCCCAAGTCGCTTCTCTTAGGTATTAACAACTCGGAGGAGCTGAGCGGGGTGGCGCACGCCTGTAATCCCAGCACTTGGGAGGCAGAGGCAGGCGGATTTCTGAGTTCAAGGCCAGCCTGGTCTACAGAGTGAGTTCCAGGACAGCCAGGGCTACACAGAAAAACCCTGTCTCGAAAAACAAAACAAACAAACAAAAAAAAAAAAAAAAACTCGGGGTAGCAGAAGGGACATCCTCACCCCCACACAGGGCAAGGTTCTCAGTCCCCAAAGCCCATTCTTTCTAGGACAGTTCATCTCTAGCCCAACTGAACACACCCAAAATGTGGTCTGGCACCCGCACCGCGCCTTGGAGCTGCTGGGCAGACACAGAAGTTAGCTGGAAGGTTAGAGGTCTTTCCCTGCTCCAGGATGTTCTGATGAGAACATCCTACTCGTGGAGGAGGAACTCAGTGGGGGCTGATGAGGTAAGCCGCTTCACCACCACAAGAGCCGGGCTGGGAAGTTGGCTTCCCCTCAAAGAGTCAAGAAAGCTGAGATGGCTGAAGCTGGAACATAACTTGAGATGTGGATCTGAAGCCAGCGGGGGTGGGGGTAGGGGGGTAGGGGGGGTGGGGGGTGGGTAGTAAGACTGTACTGGCTGGTTTTGTGTGTCAGCTTGACACAGGCTTGAGTTACCACAGAGAAAGGAACTTCAAGTGAGGAAATACCTCCATGAGATCCAGCTGTGGGGCATTTTCTTAATTAGTGATCAAGGGGGGAGGGCCCCTTGTGGGTGGTGCCATCTCTGGGCTGGTATTCTTGGGTTCTATAAGAGAACAGGCTGAGCAAGCCAGGGGAAGCAAGCCAGTAAGTAACATCCCTCCATGGCCTCTGCATCAGCTCCTGCTTCCTGACCTGCTTGAGTTCCAGTCCTGGAACTCAATGATGAACAGCAGTGTGGAAGTGTAAGCTGAATAAACCCTTTCCTTCCCAACGTGCTTCTTGGTCATGATGTTTGTGAAGGAATAGAAGCCCTGACTAAGACAGAGTACAAAGAAAGAATAGTAGCATGGTCTAAAGAAGCCCAGATACCCTTGGTAAAGTCAATGTCTCTGAACTAGCACTGACTGTCTTGACTGTCTATCTGTTGTCTCTCTTTAAATTTAACATATCAGAGTTCTTTTCTGTATCTCATTCTACAAGCCTTTCAAAACTGAGTCTTCAAGCCAGGCTTGAGGGTGCACATGTGTAATCCCAGGGCTGAGGAGGGAGACAGAGGCAGAGACAGAGAACTCATAAGCTTGGTGCCAGCCAGAGCTTCATAATATCTGTCTTAAAACTAACAAAACAGCCGGTCAGTGGTGGTACACGCCTGTAATCCCAGCACTTGGGAGGCAGAGGCAGGTGGATTTCTGAGTTCGAGGCCAGCCTGGTCTACAGAGTGAGTTCTAGGACAGCCAGGGCTACACAGAGAAACCCTGTCTCGAAAACCAAAACAAACAAACAAACAAAACAAAACAAAACAAAACAAAACAACAGTCGGGCGGTGGTGGCACACGCCTTTAATCCCAGCACTTGGGAGGCAGAGGCAGGCAGATTTCTGAGTTCAAGGCCAGCCTGGTCTACAGAATGAGTTCCAGGACAGCCAGGGCTATACAGAGAAACCCTATCTTGAAAACAAACAAATAAACAAAACAAAAAACTAACAAAACAACATGAAAGTGTTTTCTAGAAGTATAAATTTGTGTTAAAAAAAATTCTCAAGCTGGAGAGATGGCTAAGTGGTTTAGAGCACTGGCTGAAGACCCAGGTTCAGTTCCCAGCACCCGCATAGTAGCCTACAACTGTAACTACAGTCTTGGGAGTTCTGGTCCCCTCTTCAGGCCTCCAGAAGAACTGCAAGTGCATGGTGCAGGCCAAACACCCACATACACACAACAACAACAATAACAAAAAGTATTTTAAAATTAAAATCAAAGTATTTTTAAATTTTTTCTCTTTTTAAGAATTCTAAGCCAGGGCTGGAGAGATAGCTCAGCGGTTAAGAGCACTACTGCTCTTCCAGAGGTCCTGAGTTCAATTCCCAGCAACCACATGGTGGCTCACAACCATCTGGAATGCCCTCTTCTGGGGTGTCTGAAGACAGCTACAATGCACTCATCATATATTAAATAAATAAATAAATAAATAAATAAATAAATAGATGCTTTTTAAAAAAGACTTCTAAGCTAGGTGGTGATGACACATGCCTTTGATCTCAGTTCTTGGGAGTTAGAGGCAGGTGGATCTCTGTGAGTTCAAGGCTACCTTGGTCTACAGAGCAAGTTCCAGGATACCCAGGGCTACACAATGAACGGCCCCGCCCCCCTCTCTCTCTGCCACTCTTAGCTTTGCCTCCCTTTCTTGTCCAATCACAGGCCTGGACTAATATAATTAGACAGGGAAAATGCTGCAACAATGACCTTTTCCCATCTCTTCCTCGTTTTGGGCTTTAAGTGGCTCTGTCATGAGTTTAATATGTAGTTGAGCCAGAGAAAAAGACCCTTAGAACAAACAGCCAATGAAGACTGGGCTCCCATCTGTTCCAGTATAGAACGGGATATGTGCCAGCTCCGCCAGCCAAGACCCAGGAGCCAAACCACTCCATCCAATGAACAGCCGAAACCAAGGGACAATTCAACCACCCCAAAGACTGGAAGCCCCCATCCCTCTCGGGTTTCCAACAGGCCGAAAACATCTCACTAACAAAGAGGAGCAGGGCCTGGGGAGATGGCTGAGCGTTCTCGTGAAAGCATGGAATCTGAATTCAGATCCGCGACATCCACGCCAAAGCCAGAAGCTGTAATTACAAATCTATAAGCCCAGTGGTGGAGAGGCGGGGACAGGATTGATGGACAGCCAACCTAGCCAATGGATAAGTTACAGATGCATTGAGAACTGTTGTGTCAAAAAAGAAGGTGGAGAAGGGCTGGGGGGTTAGCTCAGTAGTTCTGAACACTTACTTGCTGCTCTTGCAGAGGACCTGGCTCTACATGGAAGCTTGCTGCCATCTCTAACTCCAGTTCCATCAGACCCTAGCTCCCTCGCTGGCTTCTGCAGGCACCAGGCAAACATGCAGTCTACATATATATATATGCCGGCAAAATATTCATGCATGTAGTTTTTTTTTTAAGGTGGAAAGTAACTAAAGAAAACACCCAACATTGACCTCTAGCCTCCAGACATGTGCACATACATATCTACACACATGTATGTACACCCAACACACACATACACAAAATGGTGGGCAGAGTGTATAAACTCACTTTTAAAATTTGCTTAAATTTTGTTGAACGTAACGCTGTGCCTGCTTCTCAGAATTCTTCCTCGTATCTAACCCATCCATCACTCCCTGGCTGTCGCCAAAGAAATCCTGGCAGCCTTTTACAAAGAGGAGAGCAGTCTTCATCAAGAGGGACCGAACATTCTTAGGTGCACACACACACACATACTGCATGCCCCTTTCCGGGTTTTGCTTCAGACGTTATTCTGTGTGTGGTGGGGATGCTGTCTTTGGGGTCACCACCGGTATTTGAAGACTGAATGGGGGCCTCCCTTCTCCTTCCCTGCCCTGAGGACTGAAGGAAACCCAGGGCGCCCAGGAGAAGCCTTTAGCAGTTCAGGCTGTGGAGACAGTCCCAACTATATAACTGGTGGTTTTCATAGACATACTGAAAATTGACATAGCCTATCACTGGACTTCTTTTTCTGTTCCTTAGATTGTTTTTATATGTTCTTACGATTTTCAGCGCTGGTTTTCCCCGCCTGCCATCCCCGCCTGCCAGCTTTTACATGGAGAACCTGAAGCCACTTTCCCCTCCTTCCTATGCATCTGTTGCCCATTTAGCTTTCAGAGACATCACCCTCCATATCTGCCATTAAAGTCATTATACGACACTAATACAAAAAAAAAAAAAAAAAAAACAAAGGGCAAACATTTCTTTTTTTGGTGACTTAATTTTTAAACATTTCCAAATGTGCTGTTTATAAGTCACTTTCCAAGGAAACGGCATTCCCCAGCAAAGGGACTCAAGCTGAAGTCTGTTTATTATGACTGCCGGGGAAACTCTCTCTCCTGTCTCCATTTCCCTCTGGGAGAGAGCTTACATGCTCAAGAAAACCGGGTTAGAATCTTACCAAATTTAACCATCCTTCCATCTCTGTGAGCTTGAACCAGAGGTGGGGCGAGAGAAGTTTGTCATTTGTTTGAAAACTCTCTGCCCACAGAAAGCCTATGGATGGAAGGAAAGGGGGGGAGAGAAAGTGACATGGAGAAGAGGGAAGACAAGGAGGGCAGGAAGGAGGGAAATATTGAAAATGGACAGATACTTTCAGATCCTGCTTGGTCCTCCAGGCTTCAGTGGAGGATCCCCTCCAGACCTCAGCGCAGCCTGCTCAGCGGAGGGCAGGTGGCAGGAGGCAGTGATCTACAAGCACAGCAACATCAAGCAGGGAGTTGGTAACAACCAAACTCCGGAGAAATGCTGAGAGTTTGGAAACTGGTCCAAGAAACAATGTATCATCTCGTTATCCTTTCCTCCAAACCCAAACCAACTACTAGTTGCTTAGATAGTCTTAATTATCAGCTTAGAAGCTGGGTTTAGTGACATGGCCCTGTAATCCCAGCTACTCAGGTAGGTGGATCAGAAATCCAAGCCCTCCCTGTCTCCATAGCAAGTTCAAAACCAGCCTGGGCAACTTAGCAAGACCCTGCCTCAAAAAGTCACCCAGGCCTGAGAGCACATGCCTTGAATCCCAGCACTTGGGGAAACAGGCAAGCAGGTCTCTGTGAGTTGAAGGCTAATCTGGTCTACATAGTAAGTCCCAGGCCAGCCGGGACGACAGTGAGATCGGACTCAAACATTAAAAGATAAATAAAACAACTTAATTAATTAACTAATTAAAAGAGAGGCTGGAGAGATGACACAGTGGTTTTTTTTTTCTTTCTTTCTTTTTTGAGACAGGGTTTCTCTGTATAGCCCTGGCTGTCCTGGAACTCACTCTGTAGACCAGGCTGGCCTCGAACTCAGAAATCCGCCTGCCTCTGCCTCCCAGAGTGCGCCACCACCGCCTAGCTGACACAGTGGTCTTAAAAGAGGACCAGAGTTTGGCCGCCAGCAGCACATGGAAGTTCACAACTGTATACACTAGGCACATGGTAAAGATGGTGCTCATGTAGTATACATAGGCAAAACACTTATGCACACAAATCTTTTTTTTTTAAACCAATCCCTGAACTAAGCAGCTACATGCCTTATCCAACTCAATTCCCAAAAGAGCCTCCTGTGGCTCCCATTCTACAGATGGGTAAACCAGTGCACAGCATATTCTGTGACTTTCCAGAGTCCCGGCTCATCCTGTCCCACACGACGCTTGTGCCTGAAGGGTGTGTGACCTTAGGTGAGTGCCTTCTAGAGTTGCACTATCTGCAAAACTGGGGATAACCTGTGCGCCACGGGATTTTGTAAAGATCAGACCGAAGAAAAAATATTTTATAGCGGGGCAGTGGTAATTCACACCTTTAATCCCAGGGCTCGGGAGGCAGGGGCAGGTGGATCTCTGAGTTCGAGACCAGCCTGGTCTACAGAGTGAGTTCCAGGACAGCCAGGACTACACAGAGAAACCCTGTCTTGGAAAAGTAAAGAAGGAAGGAAGGAAGGAAGGAAGGAAGGAAGGAAGGAAGGAAGGAAGGAATTTTAAAAATCTGTTACAGAGGTGCCCAATAAATACTACGTTCTCTCCACCTTCTTAATAATGATTGACTGGGAGGGAGCGACGGGGCGGCGGTGGTGTGGGTGAGGTGCGAGGTGAAGCGCACAGCGCGCAGCTCTGGAGGAGCGGATGTTAGGTCAGAGTACAGCAGAAAATGTCCACCGAACGAACTTCATGGACAAACCTGTCCACTATTCAGAAAATAGCCCTGGGCCTTGGAATTCCAGCAAGTGCAACAGTTGCCTACATCCTCTATCGTCGATACAGGGAAAGTAGAGAAGAGAGATTGACCTTTGTTGGAGAAGATGACATTGAGATAGAGATGCGAGTTCCCCAGGAGGCTGTGAAGCTCATCATTGGTCGACAAGGAGCCAATATTAAACAGTTGCGGAAACAGACAGGCGCTCGGATTGATGTGGACACAGAGGATGTAGGTGATGAGCGAGTGCTGCTTATCAGTGGTTTTCCTGTTCAGGTGTGCAAAGCCAAAGCAGCAATCCATCAGATCCTGACAGAGAATACCCCAGTGTTTGAGCAGCTCTCAGTCCCCCAGAGATCTGTGGGCAGAATCATAGGTAGAGGCGGTGAGACGATTCGTTCTATCTGTAAGGCTTCTGGAGCCAAAATCACTTGCGACAAAGAATCAGAGGGAACGTTACTACTCTCACGACTTATAAAAATCTCAGGAACGCAGAAGGAAGTGGCAGCAGCTAAGCATCTGATACTGGAGAAAGTTTCAGAAGATGAAGAACTTCGGAAGAGAATTGCCCATTCTGCAGAAACCAGAGTCCCACGAAAGCAGCCAATTAGTGTGAGAAGAGAGGAAGTGACAGAGCCTGGTGGAGCTGGAGAAGCAGCTTTATGGAAAAATGCCAGTTCTAGCATGGGACCAGCTACACCCCTGGAAGTTCCTCTCCGCAAAGGAAGTGGTGATATGGTTGTTGTAGGACCAAAAGAAGGTTCCTGGGAGAAACCTAATGACGACAGCTTTCAGAATTCTGGTGCCCAGAGCAGTCCAGAGACGTCCATGTTTGAAAGTATGTAATGAAGAGGAGCCTATTAACCATATGAAAGACAGGAATACTGGATTTAACTGGCCTAAAATAGGAAACAATTAAAAATTCTGTTTTTGTGATTTCCATCTCTGTCATCATAGATAATGCCTTTCTGGTAATATTTTACTTAGATTAATAGCAAACATTAATAATAAATTTTGAGTACAGCTAGTGAAGGAAAATAAGATAAAAATATGTTGACAAAGGAAACAGCTCTGAACAATACATCAAATAATTAAATTTTATTGTATCCTCAAAAAAAAAAAAAATAATGATTGACTGATCTAGAAGTAGCATCTCACTGGGTTGCCCAAGTTGATCTAAAATTGCTAGACTCACGTGACCCTCTCACTCCAACCTGTCAGATAGCCAGACTACGGATGAGTGTTCATTGCAACCTTGATTAAAGAAAATAAAGCAAGGCTGCCTTGGATTTTACTTCCGCGACCTTATTTTATGCACGTCACCACTTTGCTTTCAAGTGTCTATGTACACCAGTGTGCGTGCCTGGAGGCAGAAGAGGCCAGAAGAGGGTATCAGACCTCCTGGAACGAAGTTATAGGTGGTTGTGAGCCACCGTGTGGGTGCTGGGAACTGAACCCATGTCCTCAGGAAGAGCCACCACAAGGGCATTTAACCCCTGAGCCATCACTCCGGACCCTTGCCATCTCCTCAGGTTGTGGGATCATGCCTAGCCTCTAGAGCTTGGTGCTGAGCCGCAAGAGAAGCACCTGTGTCTTGAGGCTGTCGTCTTCTATGTCTGTCAGTCACGGATCAAAGAGAAACATATGGTGCCCTCAAGAGAAATGCACACCACAACGGAAGGAACCACTTGCACAGGAATGGGCTGTTTTAAGGGAGTCAGGCCCGAAGACAAGGTGGGCACTGATTGGTTGGAGCCCCAGCGCAGCCCCTGCACAAGCTAAGAAACCCCGTTTGCCCTTCTTCCAACCCCACCCACAAGAAGAAAACTCTGGGCCAGCACATACGTCATCTCTACCCATTTCCGGGTTCCTGCTACCCACCCAGGGGTGCCCACCCAAGGGATCGGCTTTTTCTTTTTAACTTTATATGAGCATAATCCCAGGTCATCACTGCCCACCCCAAACCCACAAAAGTCCCGTGCTTTAGCCCAGGTGCAAGGCTTTCCTGACCCCCGTGCCAGTGAGAGAAGCCACGAGGAAGTGAGAGCGTCTAATTGCCACCAGAATCACAGTGGATTCCTTTGATTTCCCTTTGTGGACCTCAACTGGGACCAGAGGGCACCTGAGCCGGCGAAGCCACCTCAGGGGAACAGGGCAGTGAGGTGTCGCATACGGACTGTGGGAAGAGGTGGAGTTAAGCTCAGAATGCGTGGAGTATCCTCACAGTTATCTCCGGGTGCTCTGTTAGAATGGCAGGTGCGATCTCCAGTAAGAGAGGCCGAGGGTGTGGCCTGGGTGATAGAGAAGTATTTACCCAACATGCATGAGGCCCTGGGTTTAGTCACCAACGCAGCAAGCGATAAGATAATTAACTTGACAAGATCAATTAAAAACTAAATACTGCCGGGCGGTGGTGGCGCACGCCTTTAATCCCAGCACTTGGGAGGCAGAGGCAGGCGGATTTCTGAGTTCAAGGCCAGCCTGGTCTACAAAGTGAGCTCCAGGACAGCCCGAACTACACAGAGAAACCCTGTCTCGAAAAAACCAAAAAAAAAAAAAAAAAAAAAAAAAAAACTAAATACTTCGGAGCTAGGGAGATGATTCCGCGGGTGCACATGCTTACATAGCAAGCTCCGGACCTAGGTTTGGGTCCCCGGAGCCCATAAAGAAGCAGGGCACAGTGGTGCTTGTCTGTAAGGCCGGAAGCTGGAAATGGAACCAGGCTGAGATGCCAAAGACTCACAGCTCATCCGGGCCAGGTGAATTGGTGAGGACCGGCTTCAGAGAGAGACCCTGTCTCAAAAAATACGGTGGAGAGCAACTTCCCCCAGACACTTGATGTTGACCTCCGGCCTCCACCCATGAACCCATGAGAGTGCTCACACATAGAGGTGTACACACAAGCATGCACACACACACCCACATGTACAAATAATGATGATGATGATGATGAAATAAACACCTAAAGCAAGAGACAGACACAAGGGAGGGGCCCTTGGGGCTTCCCATTGTGACAGTGCCGCAAGTGTCCTAAAGAGTCTTCGGGAAATAACCCTGGACCTCTGCGGACTGCAACAGAGATGGAGGATGGGATCTCTAGCCGTGAGAGCGGCATTGGAAGTGGCCAACACACAAGCACTCAACGCTAATCTTGCTTGGCATCTCCCTTGGGGAAATGGCACCTCAGCGCTTGAGTGTTCAAACTGCAGGGGACTGCTGCTTCCGTCCCTACCAGAAGCTCAAATAAAAGCAAAGACAAGGCAAGGCGGCAGTGAGATAGCTCAGTGCTATCTGATTTGCTGTGAGAGTTGAGGGCCTGAGTACAATCCCTGGGGGTCATGTTAAATGGAAGGAAAAGACCCAACAGCACAAGACTGAGCTCTGACTTCCACATGCGCACACTTCAGTAGTTTACATACGTCAATAATAATGTTAATTTTGATATTTTACCAATATAAATCTTTGTCTGCATGTGTGTTATGTATACCATGTACCTGCCTGGTGTCTGAGGAACCCAGAAGAGGGCATCAGTTCCCTGGAACTGGAATTATAGACAGTTGTGAGCTGCTACGTGTGTGCTGAGAACCAAACTCCATCCTCTGGAAGAGCAACCGGCGCTCTTAACCACAGAGCTGACCCTCTAGCCCCAGTCAATACATTTGTTTAAACGTCCAGGCCCTTCAATGATTCAGTCAAATGGCTGTGTGCTCCTTAATGTTCAGTTTATCAAAGACCCGCTTGCAGTGTACCTGTGTTTGAGTGTCAGCACCCACATTGTGGGCGGGTGGGAGGCATGTTGTAGGAATAGGAAGCGTCTTGAACCACAAGCACTAAGCTGAGAAGAGGGAGCCCTTTGGAAACCTCAAAGCCCGCCCCCAGTGACATACTTCCTCCAGCAAGGCCACGCCCCCTAGACCTTCCCAAACAGTACCACCAACTGAGGATCATGTATTCAAAAGACTGAAACCATGGCTAATATTTATCATTACACTAGCCATATTCAGTATAGCTGTTGTAGTGTATGCATATGCAAACAGACACATACACAGTCCAGAAACTTGTAGACAGATGATCAGAAGGTTCCCGGGTAGTCATGTCTTCCTGACTCTATATACAACATCCACAAGTGCAAAAGTGTCACACACTTTGGGGGGGAAGATGCCAATGTTAGATTTGAATACAAATAAACTCATGGTACTGCAGACCTAGTCAAAATTAGGAGGATACAAGCTCTAGTGAACAGGTACAGCTGTTGCTCTGTTAAGGGGATGTGCTGTGCCTGTCAAATTGCCTTCTGAATGATCATGTTTATGCTTATCAGATAGTGCCGCTGCTGTCCCCATGGTCTGAGGGGCTTCCTCCTTCAGTGGGCGGCAGCTACTGCCAGGTTCTCAACTGGTCTATATGCTGAAAAACTGGTGCACGCTCAACCTTAATGGTGTCTCTGTACCACTGTATTCAAGGCTTACAGAAAGTAGAGGAAGACCAGAAGAAAGGATGTAAGAGTGGGAAGAAGAAATGGAGAGCCAGGAAACTGTCTTCTGAGACCCTCAGTTTGTTCGTCTAAGGAATGCACAGTCCTTGCTACTCATGTAACAACTCATGTAGCAACAAGGTTGAGTCCATCTTTCTGTGGAGATGCTGAATGGGGGAGGAGTCATGCAGCCCCGCCTCTCAGGCAGTTAACAGTTGCTGGGGGAACGAGAGACATTTTCCTCAGTGTTGCCAGTGGTTAAGTGGTCCATGCACCCCTGAAGAGCCCCTCACTTGTGCTCCTGAAAGCAACCCTGATTAAAATCACTGGGTCACCAAAACTACCCCAAAGCAAATGGGGGAGAGTGACTAACTGGGAAAGAGAAGAGATCGGTGGGAGAAGGAAGGGGTGGAGGGTAACAAAAATGAATATAAGCAAAGTGAATTATCTGCGTGTACAAAAAAAGGCATACATGTACATCACTGTGCACTGTCAATTTAAAACAACAATAACAACAAAACATGTTTGGGGCTAGAGAGATGGCTCAGTGGTTAAGAACACAGGCTGTTCTTCCAGAGGATCTGGGTTCAATTCCCACACGGCAGCTCATTCCCACAGGCAACTCCAGTTCCACTACTTTTGACACCCTCACACAGAGATCCAGGCAGCCAAAGCAACAAACAGAAAAATCAAAATAAATTATATATATGTGTGTGTGTATATGTATACATACATATATATATGGCTTATAAAGAACAATAGAGATGAGCTCCACATGAATTTTTACTCTCTCCTTTAGAAATTAGAGTGAGAGGTAGTGTAACTTTTCATAGATACATTTTTTAGCATGTCAAAAAAAATCACTCACTTACAAAGTTAAATTGCTCATGTATTCCCCAAATACTGGATGTCAATTATGTGCCAGAGGCTTTTCTAAATGCTGGGAATCCAGGAAGACATAAGACAGTGCAGGTCTCTGCAACTTGTAGTAGGAGACAATTGACTCAAAATATACAAAGTGACCTGTGAGGTGATTCAGGGGAAGGCGCTCTTGCCAAGCCGGACAACCTGAGTGTGCATATGTGTATGTGTCCATATGTGTATGTATGTAGTATGTATGTGTGTATGTATGTAGTATGTATGTGTATATGTCTAAATATGTGTATACATGTATATGTATGTCTATGTGTCCATATGTGTGTATGTGTATTGTATATATGTGTGTATGTATGTATGTATGTGTATATGTCCATGTGTGTGCATGTCTATGTCTGTGTATATATATGTGTTTAAATGTATGTGTGAATGTATATGTGTATGCATGTATGTGTGTATGTGTGTATGTGTGTCTATATATGTGTATGTACGCATATGTGTGTATGTGTATGTCTATATGTGTATATGTATACACATATGTGTATGATGTATATATGTGTATATGTGTACATATGTGTCTAAATGTATGTGTGTATTGTGTATGTGTCTATATGTATATGTGTATTTATGTATGTGTATGTCTATATATGTGTATGCGTATGTGTCTGTCTATATATGTGTATATACATGTGTGTTTTGTGTGTATATGTATGTGTGTGTCTATATATGTGTGTATGTGTATATGTCTGTCTATATATGTGTGTATACATGTGTGTGTTTATGTGTATGTATGTTTATGTGTTTGTGTGTAAGTATATGTGTGTCTATATGTGTATATATATGTCTATATATGTGTGTGTTTATGTGTGTATGTGTATGTGTGTTTATGTGTGTCTATATATGTGTATGTGTATATGTATCTGTCTATATATATGTTTCTATATGTGTGTGTATAAAATACACAAATAAATGGCCTTGGAATTAGTGCGGTGGGAAATGCTACAATGAAAACACATAGGCAGTAAAGAACAGTGGCTGGGGCTCCTGCCCCAGAGACAGACAGCTGATTTACACAGCAGTTCTGCTATTTCCTCATGATTGGGAGCAAATTAAAAACCTCCCTGCCCCAATTTCCTGCTCCATAATGATAAGAAGCAGGAGAAGCCTGAACACCGGTGGATGGAGAGGGCAGCGTAAGGATGCTCGCACAGAGGAGCTTGGTCAGTGTGAGCCTCCGCCATCTGACCTGCAGTGGTCCAGGCTGCCTTCCCAGCCTGGGGTGACCGCGCAAAAGGAACGGCAAGAATGAAGGCTTTAGCGGGGAGGGACCAAGCCTCAGCTCACAGAACCAAAGACCGGGGAGGCTGCTGATGGAGGGAGGGAGGAGGAGAGAAGGAGGAAGAAGAAAGAAGGAGGAAGGAGGAGGAAGAGGAGAAAGGAGAAGACCGGGCTTTGAAGGACGTCACCGTCACCTTTGCCTCTGATCAAAAAGAAAGGATGGCCTGGTTTTGTGCGGTAGATACTCAAGGCCGTAACCATCCAAAGAAATGAACAGAGACGATCCGGCTGGCTTTTGCAGCAAGGAGCAGGAACTAAACGGGGAGCAGGGTAGAAACTGGAGGAATTGCGTGGTAACTCTGCTTCCACTGAGACCATGGTGACTTGATTCACCGCGGTGAAAGCGGAGATGAGAAAGAATGGGTCCACGAGCCAGGGCTGGTGAGTGACATAGGCCCCACCTGCTGGAGCGTGGCCACTCCCCGCAAGCATCCACTGCCTGTTGCTAGTTTTACATGGTTGTGGTTTTGACTGTGGCTATGCCACAGAGACCATGGGAGCTGCTGAGCCCTTAGTTCCATCCCTAGCACCATGTCGGTCGACCATGGGTCGGTTGTGCATGCCTATAATCCCACTGCACTAGAAATAGAGGCAAGAAGAGGAGAAGGTTGAGGTCATCCTTGGCTATGTAAGAAAGTTTGTGGCCAGCCTGGGCTCCAGGAGATCCCATCTCCAGAAAAGAAAATGACAACTTGGTAGATGTAGAGGCAGGGCTCTGAGGCCATTCCCAGACGTTCTCTTCCCTTCTTCCGTGCCTGGAAGTAAAGCTGGGATAGAAAGGTGCACGAGGACAAGCCAAGGTCAGACGTAAATGTTCCCTGCAGCATCCAGCACACCGCTAGCCCGCACGCCAGGAGCACGCACGGCCCACCCAAATGGAGGGCCGAGGACCCAGGGAGCCCAGACATGCCGGCTCCTTCACCAGAGAGGTGCTTGCCTAGCTGTTGGTGGAAGGTAATCTCAGGTGTCTGCAAACAGCCAAGTCAATCAGCACAATCAGCGGCCCATTCTACCACAAACGTCGCCTCCGGCAGACACAGGCTGATAAACGCTGCCATAAAGATAAGATGTCGGGACGGCAAGCATCCATCCTACTGGCCTCTCCGACCAAGAGTAAACACCCATCGTCTGAGTCCCATTGGGCACGCGTGTAGAACCCAGCCTTCTGTACAACCCAGCATGGCTTTCGCTGACAGGGTCTATCCTCTGCTTTCTCAACACCACCCCACTCCGCCCCCTTTTCTCCTTCTTTCTTGCTTCCTCCTTTAGCCAGAGCTAAATTTCTGCTTTCCACTTCAAGCGAGTCTGTCTCTCTCCCTGACTGCCTCCTATCTGAGCATGCATGAGATGTGACTACCATTCCCTCCACAGAAGGAACAGGGGTACAAAGATCACAGGTTCCCCCTCTCAGGTCTATGTATACATGCAGGAACACAGTCATCTCATATCGAAGAGGAGTTTGGGATGGGTTGGAGCCGGATCTGGCTGGGCTCGCTTTCTAGCGCACATATTTCTACAGGACTTTTCCCGTGCATCTTTTATGGAGACACCTTGGCATTATATAACCTAAATGCATGACGTATTTTCAAAGCATCAGCTGGGTCATTTTGAATGAGAGCCAAAGTTCCTGGGACCATTTCCCAGGCCCCTGCTCACAGACTACCCCAAGGAGGAGACATAGTATCTGTAAAAATCTGTTAAAAACCTGTGTTCATTTGCTTCCTGTGACTGTAACATAATACCTGAGGCAAACAACTTATAAGGAGAAAAGGGCTACTTTTTAATCCAGTTTGACTGATTGGTTGAACCCATTTGGTCTGAAATGAGGCAGCCCATCACAGTGGGAGGACATCACATCACAGTTGGAACAGATCACAGTGGGAGCACATCACTGTGGGGGCACGTCACCGTGGGAGCACGTAGCAGAAAAGGGCATGCACCTCACGGCCAGAAAGCAAAGGAGGAGGTAAAGATCTCACAGTCCTCTTCAAGGGCATACTCTCAATGACCTAAGTACTCACATTAGACCCCACATCCCAGAAGGACCATCTTAGGAACAAAGCCTCTTGCCTGAAGGACCTGAGGGGGACACTCAATGTCCAAAGTACAGCAAGATGCTTCTCTTTTAAGGATTATTCTGGCTAGTTTTCCATATTTCTATTAAAAAGTAAGAAGGATGAGGAGCTGGAGAGTTGGCCCAGCACCGGGATTCTGTTCCCAGCATCCACATGGTGGCTCCCAACTCTGTATGCAACTCACAGAGGTTCTGGCACCCTCTTCTGGCCTCCATGGGCACTGCAGGCATATGGCGCACAGACATACAAGCAGACACACAGACACCCACACGCATAAAGTATAAATAAGTTGATTTTTTTTTTTTAACTAAGAGCCAAGCAAGGCGGCACATGCCTATGCCTCCCAAGCATTCAAGAGGCCAAGGCAAGAGAATCTCATGTTCAAGGTCAACCTAGAGCTATACAAGGGAACCCTGTCCCTCCTCTACACACCCAAACCACAAAAACAGAGACACAAGGGTGACCTCTCACATCTGCAACCCTAGCACTTGGTAGGCTAAAGCAGGAGTATTGTAATGGATTTCAGACTAGCTCGGGCTACAAGCTGAGCTGCACACCAGCCTGAGGGGAAGAACAAAAGAAGCTGAGGATAAGTCTTTCCCTTCAGAGTCCTCAGTGAGACATGGATACACGTGGACAAGCCTAGAGAAAAACACGGTATATCCCCAGCTAGGAGAGGCAGCCCTCCCTCTAATGTCCCGATACTTGCCCAGCAGGTATAGCTACTCCACACCTCCCCCATCTGTCAATACAACTGCAGTGATCTCAGCTGAACAGTGTGGAGGCCCTGTGAATGTCGGTCAGCTGGGTCATCTTGACGTTCTGAAATTAGCTTTCCTTAAAGCTAATCAATCAGGAGACTTCAGCAAAAGATAAGGACTTCTAGAGTCGAGCTGACCGACAAGACTCTGAAGACAAGTGTCCCTGTTTGCTTTTCTGTTGCTCAGATCAAACATTCTGGCCACAAACAACTTGGGGAATTATTTCATCGTACAGAGAGAGAATCTCTTGTTGTCTGTAGGGAAGCATTACCCGTCAATAAAAAACTCATGGGGCTGGAGAGATGGCTCAGCGGTTAAGAGCACTGACTGCTCTTCCAGAAGTCCTGAGTTCAAATCCCAGCAACCAAGTGGCTCACAACCATCTGTAATGAGATCTGATGCCCTCTTCTGGGGTGCCTGAAGACAACTACAGTGTAGTCACATATAATAAATAAATAAATCCTTTTTTTTTTTTTTAATGGCCTATTAGCTGAGGCAGGAAATAGGAGGAGGGAGTTCTGGTAGGGAGAGAAGAACTCTGAGATAGAGTCAGGTTCCGGAAGAGATTTGTCCCAAACTCTGAGAAGACAGACACATGAAGAGGAGAGGTAACTAGCCATGTGGTATTCAGAGAATAGAATAAAGGGGTTAATTGGTGACAATCTATTTGAGGAACAAGCCCAAGCTTGTGGCCTAGGCATTTATTCATAACTAATAATTGTCAGAGTTGGGCTGGAGAGATGGCTCAGTGGTTAAGAGCACCGCAGAGATCGTGAGTTCAATTCCCAGCAACCATATGGTGGCTCACAACCATCTGTAATGGGGTCTGGCACCCTCTTCTGGTGTGTCTGAAGTGGGCAATGATGGTGTGCTCATATGTATAAATAAATAAATCTTTAAAAAATAAAAGTGTCAGAGTCATTATTTTGGGAAGGCGGGGGTCAGGGGGCATGAGTGGAGAAGCCCACGGTTACGATCTTTCACTTCCCGATCACAGTCAGTCACTGAGAGAAGTCAGGTCAGGAAGGCAAGGCAGGAGCCATGGAGCAGAGACCATGGAAGAGCGTTGCTTAGTGGCTTGCTTACCTTTCTCAGAGTCTTTAGAGTTTTGTTTTGTTTTTCGAGACAGGGTTTCTCTATGTAGCCCTGACTGTCCTGGAACTCACTCTGTAGACCAGGCTGGTCTCGAACTCTGAAACCCACCTGCCTCTGCCTCTGCCTCTGCCTCCCAAATGCTGGGATTAAAGGCATGCGCCACCACCGCCCGGCCTTTCTTATAGTGCCCAAGCCCACCTGCCCAGGAGCGGCAAGACTCAGTGGGCTAGGCCCTCAAACGTCAGTTAGCCCTCTTACAAAGTGCCTCACAGACACGCCCGCAAGCCGACCTGAGCAAGGAGTGTCACTCCTCTCGGGTGACTCTAGGTCCAGCTGACACTCTGACAACAGGCTTGGCCACCAAGTGGCTTAGTGACCTCTGCTAGGTTCCTCAGTCCGACTTAACCTTAGCTGTCTGGGATGCCACCTCTGCACGGGACCCTTGCGAGAGCCAGAGGGGACGGATGCAAAGGGCCAACGATGCTCTAAACAACAGCCAGGGTTATGGAGGAATGCCTCTGTGATGTCAAGGGCTACAACTTAAAGGGTTAAGCTAGAAGGAAGAAAGCCTGATCCTAGGACTCAGACTGAAGGGGCTAGAGAGATAGCTAGAGTGCTAGCTGTTCTTACAGAGGACTGGAATTGGGTTTCCCGCTCAGCCTCCCGGGACTTTGGCTCCAGGGGATCTGAACCCTCTTCTGGTCTCTACAGGCACTGCACAAACATGCCCAGACACGCACACACCCACACTCATTAATAATAATAATAATAATTATTATTATTATTATTATTTAAATTAAAATAAAAGCCTCATTCAACACATACCTACATCTGGTCATAAACTAAACTAAATTACAGCAGCACCCCTGAGCTTCCTACTAGCTTAAGCAAACTGTCCCCAACAACCCAGCACAGTGCCTGCTCTAGCTGCTTGGGCTGGGCTCTTGGCCCAGCTGCTGGTTTGGATAATTCTGGCTGATAGGCAGACAGCGTCAGAAAAGGAGGGGGCCGCGGAGGCCCAGAGAGCAGAGCCGAGGGCACACCTCCCATGGGCCTGGGGAGCTTTTCCAGCGCCCAGGCTGAGAAGACATCGGGGAAACAGCCAGAGCAGCAGCTCCTTCTGCGGGGAGAGAGGCAACAGTGGCATCTTCAGGCAAGCCTGATGAACTCAGCCAAGGAAACAGCACCAAAGACACAAAAGACGGGAAAGCAAACGCCTGTCTCAAAGCACCTTGGGCAGAGGGGCCTTTGCCGAAGCAATGGCACAGGAAGCCCCTGGTCCCGCATTAACTGATCCGTAGCCTGTCATGTTCCCTTCAGTGTAGGAAAGGCGTCAGCTAACTCTTGTGAAGCTGGAAGATTGAGGAACACGTGTTAGGATCCCAGGGCAAGCTACAGACCACGGTTCTGACTTTCAGAGACAATAGGCGTATCAGAAAGATACTCTCTGCAGAGCTGCTGGGCAGGATGCAAAACTAAGCTGAGGAGTCAGGAGCAAAGAGAGGGACGACGTTCCCAATACCACAGGGTGACCCAACCTGTAGATGCCCATCACCAGCGCTGGCACTTGAAACTACAGCTGTGGCCGCTGTCCCTCCCACTTCTGCACAGTAGATGTGGGTGATAACTAGCTTCTACTAGGATGAAATCCCTGCCAGGGCATCGCTGCCTCCAAAGGCCCAAGAAGGTCTTGTGGACCAGTCCCAGGTCCCAGGCTGGCACAGTAGGTGCAAGAAGTCCTGCGGGACGTTTGTGCCAGACAGAGAAGCGCTTCCCAAACACGGAAGACAAACAAGACAGCCTGCAGACGGAGATACAGAAAGGACTGCACGTTACAGCTGCGCCACCAGGGGGCGCGCTGTGCTGGGGAAACTCGGACACGTAGGCAGTATCTAGAGCCAAGTAGCTTATCTTAGGAGTTCTGAGACACCAACCCCTTTCCTCAAGGTAAATAAAATCCCCCGGGCTTCTGTTATGCACAGAGCAGGAACTCTTCTTGCTAGAATGTCGGAAGGAAACCCCGTATTTAGCTACCAATCCATTGCTGTGACATTTGCCTCGAAGTAGTGACAGCCGTGAATGGGAGAGAAAAGTCAGGGTGTGTGTATGTGGTGCGGGGCTGCTGAGCTCACAATACTGTTTTTCTTGGTGTTAACAAAGGTATGAATTCTACAACAACCAACTTTTCAAAAACAATGGATCCTGAATGGACTTATGAACAGCAAGCCAGAATGTCCGTCCAGGTTTTCCTGCTGGGTTAATCTAAGGACGTACGATCCTCTGCCATCGTGGACTCCCCATTGGTCCCCATCACAGGACTGTTAACAGGGAAAGCCATTTGGTGGCTACTAAACAATATTTAAATAAAGCAGAAGACCCAGGCAGCTATGCCTTGGGACGGCTCACAAGGCGGACCACAGCCGTCACTCAGATCTCCAGATGGCGAGTCCAGAAAGATTAGGAAAGAGTCCTAAAGCCCGGGCCTGGTTGGTGCGATGGTCTATCGAGGGCAGAAGCATGCATTCATGTAAGACTGACAGCAACACGACCCTAGGTGCATCTTTCCTATAATGAACCCCCCTGTGAAGCTCTTCTCTCCCCAGGAAAGGGTTTGGGTGCTATGTAAGGGGCTCCGGGTCACTAAGGCTTTCACCAGCAAGTACCGGTTCAGCTCTGCAACCTTAACTACTTCGCTTCTCTAAGGAAACAAGCGCTCAGGGTAGTCGAGATGGCACAGCAGGCAAAGGCGATTGCCGCCAAATCCGATTTAAAAAAACAAAAAACAAAAAACCCCATCTAAAATTCTATACTGAGATCCTCGTGGCAGGAGCGAGCCTCCTGCAACTTGTGACCTCCACGCGCATGTTTCTGTCACACGCACACCCCCTTACACAGGGTGAGAATAGGGAGGGAGAGGGGTTATAATAGTAAAAAATAAGTTCTCGAGAGCAGCACCGCCACCATGGCTCAGTCCCTAGGACCACCGAGGCGCCCGACCTGGCGGAAGCACTTCCGCCCCCATCCATGATGGCGGGAGGGCGGGGCGGGGCTGGCAGGCGGAAGCGGCCGGCGGATCGCTGGCTTAGCACCATGGCGGCGGCGACCGCCTCGTCCGCGCTGAAGCGGCTGGATCTGCGCGATCCCAACGCGCTCTTCGAGACTCATGGAGCGGAGGAAATCCGCGGGCTGGAGCGCCAGGTTCGAGCCGAGATCGAGCACAAGAAGGAGGAGCTGCGGCAGATGGTGGGCGAGCGGTACCGCGACCTGATCGAGGCGGCCGACACCATCGGCCAGATGCGCCGCTGCGCCGAGGGGCTGGTGGACGCCGTGCAGGCCACCGATCAATACTGCGCCCGCCTCCGCCAGGCCGGCTCCGCGGCGCCCCGGGTCCCACGGGCCCCGCAGGTCAGTCCGGGACCCGAACCCGCCACGTCCCGCCGCCCCCGCCGCCCGGCGGACCCCACCCCTCACCTTCCGCCGGAGGAGCCCGCCCCTCACGCCGCTGTGTGCTCCCGGGAGGCGTCTGCCGGCCTTCCTCGGGACGCTGGTCCGCTGCCGGCCTTTAGCTCCAGGAGCCTTTCCCGGACTTCCGGACGATTCCCTCGCCTCCCGTGGGTTCCCTGCGCTCTCCTTCCCTTTTAAAACTGAAAACGCCAGGGGTCTCTCGACAGCCAAGAACTGATCCTGTTCGCTCACACCTTCCTGTCAAAGTCATTCATTCCTCATCCCACCCTGAGCCCGAGCCTGGGAAACTGGGGGAGGGTAGCCTCAGGCGTCAGGCTCGCCCCCTATTAATAGGTGAACAGTTTCATTTTAGGCATCGAAGGCTGGTTTAGAAAATTTAGGCCATCCTGACGTCCTCCCCTAGAACATCCTAACATTGGACGTTGGTTTAGGATTGAGCAGAGGGCGCGGAGGGCGTGAATAGCTTTAACATAGGAGAGCTTACTATAACAGAAGAAAAAAAATGACAAAAGCATACAAACCCATATGTGGAGCCAGCATTCTCGTGCTACCTGGGTGTCAGAAAACCCAAGCCAAAAGACTAGGGTCGTATAGTGAACATACCCAAAGAAGATTAGAACCATGTCGGCCTGTCACTCCCCAAGCTATACATTAAGTACAGTCCCCGTCTCAAACGGACAGACTTAGCTGGCTAGCTTCAACTGTGTAGGCCTGGTCTTAGACACCTGTTGATTTTCACCAGGCAGGGGTGGCGCAAGCCTGTAATCCCAGCACTTGGGAGGCAGAGGCAAGAGGATTTCCGAGTTCAAGGCCAGCCTGGTCTACAGAGTGGGTTCCAAGATAGCCAGGGCTACACAGAGAAACCCTGTCTCAAAAAACCATTAAGAAGAAGAAGAAGAAGAAGAAGAAGAAGAAGAAGAAGAAGAAATGTATTGATTTTCATAGTTATGGCTGATGCATGTCTCAAGGGACATCCTCTCCATTCAAATTGTAAACAGGAGCTTCCCAATCCTTTCCTGGAGTTTACATTCTAATTAAAGAAATCCATGGAAGTCGAAATTTTTTTTTAAAGATTTATTTATTTATACGTGAGTTCACTGTCGCTGTCTCCAGTCACTCCAGAAGAGGGAGTCAGATCTCATTGCGGATGGTTGTGAGCCACCATGTGGTTGCTGGGATTTGAACTCAGGACCTTTGGACGAGCAGTCAGTGCTCTTAACTGCGGAGCCATCTCTCCAGCCCGGAAGTCGAAATTTTTAATATGGATAATTTAGAATGGCAGTAGAAGATAGTTTAGCATAAAGGTGGTGAATCACCAAAATAATAATGGTTCTGAAGGAAGAAGGCGTTAGGAGTGGCTCCCCCCACAATAAGGACAACTGAGATTTGGAACATTGATGTCTCTGGCCAGCTGTGCTGCTGTAACAAATTATTTAACACCGGATAATTCATGAAGACTAGAAATTCATTTTCCCGCAGTAATGCGTTTGGGAAGTCCGAGATCAAACTGTTAGCATCTGGTGTGTGTTGCGGGCCTGCTTGCCTCCCATAGCAGATGGGAAGGAACACAAAAGAGCTAGCCAGAGCTAGCCCCCCCCCCACCCCGTCCCTTACCCACACCCCACTACTGAAGACGGACTCGAGGTGAGAGGGCAGATGAGAGGCCTAAAGACTCAGGCAGATGAAGATCTGGTGCAAGATAAAGAACAACCAACAAGAAACCTCCGGTGACCTTAAAGAGAAAGGCGAGGAAGGAGGAAGCTCGTGTGACCCCTCCTTTCTGCCCGCCGAGAACCAGATGTTCAGGTGCCCCGCCCACCTCCGGATAACCAGATGGTGAGAGGCAATCTGGTCAGACCTCAGTGCCCTGCAAGCTATGTTACTAAGTGTAACTTAAAGAAAACGTCATGGGTTTTTTTGGTTTTTTTAAAGACAGGGTTTCTCTGTGTAGACCTGGCTGCCCTGGAACTTACTATGTTGACCAGGCTGGCTTCTTTCTAACTCACCAGAGGATCCACCGGCCTCTGCCTCCTGAGTGCTGAGATTCAAAGCGTCAGCCCTTAAAGCATTCCCCAACTTCTCCCCTTTGCCTGTGTAAACGTAGCTGTTGTGTTTGCTCTTCTGATGGTGTTGTACCCTTCAGCCACAACCGCCGTCCGAGAAATTCTACAGCATGGCCGCCCAGATTAAGCTGCTGCTAGAGATCCCGGAGAAGATCTGGAGCGCCATGGAAGCCTCGCAGCACCTCCAGGCCACACAGCTCTACCTGCTCTGCTGCCACCTGCATAGCCTGCTGCAGCTGGACTCGTCCAGCTCCAGATACAGCCCCATCCTCTCCAGATTTCCCATCCTTGTCCGGCAGGTGGCGGCAGCCAGCCACTTCCGGTATGTTTGGTTAGCCCCGGGGCTCACCTAACCCCTACAGTGTGTGTGAGGGGGGGTGGGGGGGCCGCGGGGCGCGGGGGGGGGGTGTCTGCCCTCTCTTCTCCTTATACACTGAGACACTTCCCAGATGTTAGCTGCGCCTTGCTGACCTTTGTGGGTCTTTCTAGGTCAACTATTTTGCACGAAAGCAAGATGCTGCTCAGATGCCAGGCGGTGTCGGACCAGGCTGTGGCCGAGGCCCTCTGCTCCATAATGCTCCTGGAGGAGAGCTCTCCCCGCCAAGCCCTCACAGACTTCCTGTTGGCCAGAAAGGCGACTATTCAGACACTCCTGAACCAGCCCCATCACGGTGGGTGTGCTTCTCTGGAAAATGTGATTCTTCTGCAGGGAATGATGCAGTGCGTCCCGAGGCAGTGTTCTGTGTCCGTCCTTGCTAACGGGGAACTGGTCACAAGCGGGTGTCTTCTTCTTACAGGTGCTGGCATCAAGGCCCAGATTTGCGCTTTGGTGGAGCTGCTGGCTACCACCCTGAACCAGGCGCATGCCCTCTTCTACACTCTTCCAGAAGGCGCACTGCCTGACCCATCTCTGCCCTCTGGCGTGCTCTTCTCTACCCTGGAGACAGTCACAAGGCAACATCCCACGGGTGAGCGTGTCACCTTTTCCTTCATCATCCGACTAATCCCAGCCACTGCGCCATGCTCTGGGGGTACATCGGTGTGGGCCGGGAAGATGCAGACCCCTGCTTTGCGGATATCACAGCTTAGTTGTAAAAGGGGGTGCCGAGCCTTCCGAGGCGAATGCAGGTTGCTGTTTGACGTCAGCTGTAGTCGATGCTGTGCATGCACAGTACCGGTTGCTTAGGAACGCTGGAAGGACCTCCCTCAGCCAAGGAGGACTTCCCGGGGAAAGTAATGTTAAACCGAACTGAGGGTCAAGGGGAGGTAGCGTGTGAGGGAGGGAAGGTGAGATCCATGTAAAAAAGATGAGGTTCTGAGCCCTGAGGTGAGGGTGTTAGGGTCACTGAGGAGCTGAAGTGCCCGCAGGTTTTTAGAGTGAGGGGAGGAGGCAGTGAGGAGGAGGCCGAGGCATGGCCAGGAGGCAGGGAAAGTACAGGCGAATGGGCCAGATGGGAGGGGGGACTTTCTTCAGAGATCAGAGCATCCTTCCTTGGCCTTGCAGGCTTAGTGAGACCCTTCTGCCGTATGTGCCCCATGTCCTGTACTTTCGGAGTAGCATTCTTCCCAGTTATAATGAAATGTTTTCGTGGCAGTGGCATCCTGCAGGGCAGAGAGATGCAGAGGGCTAACAGGAGGCTGTCGCCGTGGGCCAGGGTAGACAGAGGATGAGGACTTGGGTTAGAAGGGGGCGGTAGAGATGGAGCCGAGTGGCCGGTCGACCTCTGTCGCGAGGACTGGAGATGAAGGTTGGGCTGGGGAGCACATGGGAAGGGAGGTGTCCTTGTGAACTAGAAGCGGAGCTGGTTTGGGGATTGGGATGGGTTTCCATTTGCAGATGAGACCCTGGAGAACACCAAGACCCTGAAATGCGGCTGAGGCGTGAGCAGGTGTCCCCACGGACACCCGCCTACAGCTTGCCGGCAGGTGGGCAGCATTGGTACCCACGGGGATGGGTGTGTCAGCGGCGAAGAGAATGAGACAGACGCCTGGAATGGCGGGGCTGCAGGGTCAGGTGGAACCATCTGTCACATCAGCAAAGGCCGAAAGGCAGAGTCCAGGCTCCTCACTCCCAGGCGCTCATCTTTGAGTGAAGCCCCTTTCTCACGCTTTGAGACACACGTCGCCCACCACCACCCTACCACCGCCATGCTGGGATGTACTGATTTATGCTTTTCGTGACACATGAGTACTGACTGACCTGCCCCCGGCAGAGAAAACAGACAACGCACAGAGTGGCCTCTTCAGGGGTGCAGTGAAAGGCACTGGCCAGGCCTGTAGGATGGCCAAGAGGCTCAGCGCAGGACAGGTTGTCAGTGGTTATCCTCTTAGGTCTTCAAGCGACCTGGGATGCTAAGGGAAGGGAATCGAGTGGCTTAACTTTTCTTTGGCAACTTTGGCTCTGTTATTAAACCGTCAGTGACTGCTGGGCACAGTGGCATGTACCTGTAGACCTAGCTGCTCAGACGACTGGAGCGAGAAGACCACTGGGGCTCGGGCTTGGAGACCAGCCTAAGGGACATGGCGAGACCCCACCTCAAACACACACCCACACATGTGGGGTGCGCATGTGCACGCATGTACCCACCCACACATATGGGGGTGCACATGCGTGTGCACACACAGAGAGAGATGAAGACTACACAGCACTCCCCCCTCCCTCCCCCCCCTTGTTTGCCCTCCTTTCTCTCCTCCTGACCTGTACTGTTCTTAACCAGCAGCGCGGCAGAGCGTAGGGCGGCTGCCATGCACAGGGACTGACATGGCCTGTACTTCCTTTATCTAACCTCTTTCCAGCTCAACCTGCCTTCTCTAGGGTGGGTGGGTGGGGGACACATCTAGGTGTTTGGAAATACCCTCATGGCTTCGTACTTCTCACAATGCTGTTAAAGCCCCACCTGGATTCTTCTCACTTGGCTTTTTCTCTCTAGGAAAGGGCATCGGTGCCCTCCAAGGGGAGATGGCGCTGTGCAGCTGGTTCAGACACCTGCCCGCCTCCGTTATCGAGTTCCAGCCCGCGCTACGGACCCTCGCACACCCCATCAGCCAGGAGTACCTGAAAGACACGCTGCAGAAATGGATCGACATGTAAGCAGGCGGAAAGCAGCCAAGGCTTGAGCTGCGCACAGCCTTCCAAGTGACCACACCTGGGAGGCATGAGCTGGGGCTCGGCTGTGGAGCAATGCGCCACTTGTCCGCCACCCGCTCGGGGGACACTGCTTCCTTTGGATCCTTCGTACCTATGGAGGAGGATCAGGAAGCTGCTTTTTCTGTGGGCTAGACAGAAGACTCGGCAGTTAAAGAGCCCTTGTTATTCCAGAAGACTTGGGTTCAGTTCCCAGAGCCAGTAACGAGCAGCTCACATCCACCTACCTAATGCCAACTCCAGGGGGTGCTGTTGCATGTGACTTCTGAGGGCACCTCCATTCATGTATATCCTCCTGCATGCGCTTTCACATACACACACACACACACACACACACAATTTGAAATAAAATCCTTAAGTGATAATTTATCTTCCAGAACAGTTAGGTAGAGGCTTTTCTCCTTAGGCTCGGGGACCTAATGCTCTGAGCTTTTGTTTAATGTTTTGGCTTGGAAGCCGTGCCACGGGCTCTAGACTAAAGCTGGCCCCCAGCGTCCATCCAGCTAGAAACGTGCCGACATACTCAGGTCGGAGGGTTCAAATGGAGTCTTAGGAATTTTTCTTTTTTTTTCTTTTTTCTTTTTTTTTCTTTTTTTTTTTTCTTTTGGTTTTTCAAGACAGGGTTTCTCTGTGTAGCCCTGGCTGTCCTGGAACTCACTCTGTAGACCAGGCTGGCCTCGAACTCAGAAATCCGCCTGCCTCTGCCTCCCAAGTGCTGGGATTACAGGCGTGCCCCACCACGCCCGGCTAGGAATTTTTCTTAACAGTCATGTGAAAGCCACAAATGAAGGCCAGGTGTCCTGGCCCTGTGCCTTCAATCCTAGTATTCCGGAAGCAGAAGCAGACAGATCTCTTTAAGACCAGCCTGGACTACATAGCAAGTTCCAGGCCAGCCAGGAGTACATACCTAGACAACCTATCTTTAAAAAAAACACAAAGTCAGGAATCCAGTACAGCCTAAGAGTGGTCTCTGTACAGGTGCAATGAAGACATTAAAAATGGCATTGGCAATCTCCTTCTGTACGTGAAGAGCATGAAGGGGCTGGCAGGCATCAGAGACGCCGTATGGGACTTGCTTACCCACGAGTCTGCCAGCCACAGCTGGGAGGTGGTGTGTCAGCGGCTCCTGGAGAAGCCGCTCTTGTTCTGGGAAGACCTGATGCAGCAGCTCTTCCTGGATCGGCTGCAGGTACAGCGGGGTCACTCGGAGCACCTCACCCTCCAGCCGCCTGTGGCCTTTCGACTGTTAAAACCCTCCCTCATTTATTGAACGTTTTCTCCCCCTATTTATTTGGTTGCTTGGTTTTTCGAGAGAGAGGGTTTCTCTGTGTAGCCCTGACTGTCCTGGAACTCACTCTGTAGACCAGGCTGGCCTTGAACTCAGAAATCCGCCTGCCTCTGCCTCCCAAGTGTTGGGATTAAAGGCGTGCGCCGCCACTGCCCGGCTCTTTCCCTATTTCTTACCAAATCTAGATCTCCTATGAGAGAAGGCATCCGGCCGCTGCTGGGTGCCCCTCAGCGATGCTGTCCTTGCTGTCCGCCACACTGCGGGGACAGCACTGGCTCTCTTTCTCATCACGTGACCAAATGGCTGGCAGAAATAACCCGAGGAATGGTGTATTATTTTAGCTCAGAGTTGTTTGAGAGTTCAGTGCATGGTCGCTTGGCTGTTTTGGAGCCAGTGGTGAGACAGAACTCGTGACCAGAGTGTGCGGTAAAGCCTCTTAACCTCATGGCAAACAGGGAGCAGATGGGATGGGGGCTGGGGGAGGGGGCCAAAGATACAAATCCTCAGAACACTCCCCAACGTCCTTGCTTTAGTTAAGCCTGCTCCAAAAGTGACCACAATCTCCCTCAGTAGTGCTACCAACTGAGACCCAGCTGTTCACACCCGAACCTGTGGGCATTTCACGCTCAGGCTCTAAGTGGTCTCTGTGAGTGTCGCAGAGAATGTTCTGAATGCCATCCAGTTAAGTAATGCCGCCTAACACTCTGCTCTCGCTCTCTGTAGATGCTAACTAGAGAAGGCTTTGAGTCCATCTCCAGCAGCTCCAAAGAGCTTCTAGTCTCAGCTCTGCAGGAACTGGAGACCAGCAACTCCGCATCCAATAAGCACATCCACTTTGAGCAGAACATGTCTCTCTTCCTCTGGTCCGAGAGCCCCAACGACCTGCCTCCTGATGCCGCCTGGGTCAGCGTAGCAAACCGGACTCAGTTTGCCAACAGTGGCCTCTCCATGAAAGCGCAAGCAATCAGCCCTTGTGTCCAGAACTTCTGTGCTGCCCTGGATTCTAAGCTGAAGGTTAAACTGGACGACCTCCTGGCCTACCTTCCGTCCAGTGACACGCCATTGCTCAAGGATGCTGCCCCCATGCACCAGGCTAAGAACTCTGCCTTTGACAGATACGCAGATGCCGGGACCGTGCAGGACATGCTGCGTACTCAGTCCGTGGCCTGCATCAAGTCTGTTGTGGGCTGCATCCAGGCAGAGCTGCGGACCATTGAGGAAGTCACACAGGACCAAAAGGATGTCCTTCACAGCACCAAGCTGCACGCGGCCCTCTTCATGGCCAGACTCTGCCAGTCCCTGGGAGAACTGTGCCCTCACCTAAAGCAGTGTATTGTGGGAAAGTGTGGGGGTGCTGAAAAACCTGCCAGGGAGGTGAGGGCCCTGAAAAAGCAAGGAAAGGGGAAGGCTCAAGATGTCCTCCCCGGGCAGGCCCAGTGGCAGGAAGTGAAGGAAGGCCTGCTCCAGCAGAGCGTCATGGCCTACCAGGTCTGGAGCTCAGCACTTGTGAAAGTGAGTCCCGGGACTCCTTGGTCTTAACCAGCCTTGCTGTCCTCAATGAGATTTCGAGACAAGTCATGCTTACCTTCATAGCTGCTGTAATATGTGCCAGGCAGCTCGGATGTGAGCTCGTCCCTGTTCCTCAGCCTGGATTTTACAGGCATGCTTTCCTCTCGCCAGGCTGGACAGGGAACCCTGCTTCTTGATTGTGTCAGTACCACAATCTTCTGCCAATCCCTGGGTCTCCCACGGGGTGACACTTAACGTCACTACAATGGCTAGCAGCTACTCCTCCTTGGTGCTAACTTGCTAGCAGAGTGGTGCTGGCTGCTTACCACCCACACACTGCTCATTCTAAACCAACACCGCAAAAGCCCTGGGGAACTAACTCGGCCATTTTTTTTTTTAATACCACTAGTTTCTGATTGGTGGATTCACTCGATCGTTGCTTCTAAGTGACGCTGGCTCGGTCCTGGCCACTGCCACCAATTGGGATGAACTAGAAATTCAAGAGGAGACAGAGTCGGGCAGCAGTGTCACGTCTAAGATCCGCCTCCCTACGCAGGTGAGTTCTGCCCGCTGTCACAGGTACTTGGGCTGCAAGAGGGAGCAAACTGCTCTGGGGAAGCAGAATGGTTTCGGAAAGCTATTTGCATGTGTACCATCTGAGGAGAGCTGAGGGGTCTTCAGGTAGATGCTTAACTGGAGAGGTCAGAGGTCAAGGCAAATGTTTTTGGTGAGAGATGCCCGTGGCCTGCTGAAGCAGTTAGCAATGCGGTGGTGTTCTCATCTTTCAGCCGTCCTGGTATGTGCAGTCCTTCCTGTTTGGCTTATGCCAGGAAGTTAATCGGGTCGGAGGCCATGCCTTGCCAAAGGTCACCCTACAGGAGATGCTGAAGGCCTGCATGGCCCAAGTCATAGCTGCCTATGAGCAGCTCACAGAGGAAAACCAGATAAAGGTGGGTATCCAAACCAACAGACCTTTGTCTCGGATCTGGGTGGTTTGCTTAAAGGGTTCAGAATAGAATCATTGCCCAACCCAATGCCACGCTCCATGTTCGCAGCAGAGGCATTCACCTCTGTGGGATGACTGTCTCACTCTTCAGGACTGGAGGTCAGGGTGAAAGCTCTCACAGTGACAGGGGCCGAGTTTCAGCCCAGTGCCACCATTTGCTCATGCAGGCTCTGGGCAAGGCTTTACACCCCTTGATCTACTCAGGATCAACGGTGAGAGGGAGGCATGGCGGAAGCTATGGCACCGAGAGGTTCCCTTTAGGATGGATGGGGAGGGCCTAGCCAGTCAGCCTCCACTGCGCCTGTGCCTTTGACTCATCCGATTTCTCTGGGAACTTTAAAGGCGGGGCCGATCCTGATTTGGGGGAAGAATTCGTTGATCTCTCTTGAGCCTCAGAATTCACATACCTCTCAGGCAAGAAGCCTTGCCCCTTTGCAACCGCCACCTTCATCTAGGAGCCTGCCTTTAAGGGCCAGGTCTCTCCCATGCTCTGAGATTTTATGACCAGGGTTCCACTTAACACTTTTGGAATGGCCCCGGCACTGTGGGTGTCAGTAGCACCTTCTGAAACTGCGTCAAGCTGTAGGGCCAAGTGGGGCCTTTAGCCGCTCGTGGAACCATGTAAGAGTCACCCCTCCCCAGCCAGCCTCCACTTGCAGAAAGAAGGGACGTTTCCAGTGACCCAGAACCGAGCCCTGCAGCTCCTCTACGACCTACGCTACCTCAACATGGTTCTGAGCAGCAAGGGGGAGGAGGTGAAGAGCGGCCGGAGCAAGGCGGACTCCAGGTGACTCCTCCTCCTCGGGCACGGGCACACACCACACACACACACACACACACACACACACAGCCTCTTCCTGATTCAGTTAATGGAGAGCACCCTACTTAGGAGGCTTCCTCTTGGGATTTCCACGCTTTATGGTGGTGGGAGAAGCATACTTAAGTCCAGGATTTAGATCTTTGTCCAGGCCAGCAGTAAAGAAACATAACTGCTTGCACTGTGCTGATACTATCTATGAGCTGAATGACTATGGGCAGCCCCGAGGCCATGCTAAAGGGAAGCAGCTCACTGTGGTGTCCTGTGCCTCTGCGCTGTAGCCCGACCCCATCTTAGTCCTTTCCGTAGCGTGTGCTAGTGTGTGGCTGCATCCGAGCTAAAGACCGTCTGAAGTCCCCTTCCGGAGGGATATGCCCCCGAAGCCTGCGGCATTCTGCACACTGACTGGGCTTCTTTTACACAGCAAGTCACTGTGTAACCAGTGGGTTCAATAATACCTGGTGAATGCATTGCACAGCTAGGTGAAGCCAGCAGAAGCCCAGGCCTGTTCTGAGTGGCAGGCACGGACTGGACACAAGCCTCACGTCAGGCTAAGAACACTAAGTGATTTAGCTGGGTGATTCCCACCTGGGGTTACTGTCATAGTAAAATCCCGAGGGGTTGCTTCCTGTGCTGAGTGTGTGGAATATGTTTAACTCTTCCAGAATTGAGAGGCTGACCGACAGGCTGGAGGCCCTCATCGACCCTTTTGACCTGGATGTCTTCACACCACATCTCAACAGCAACCTCAACCGCCTGGTGCAGCGGACCTCAGTGAGTCAGGTCACAGCCATGCTCAGTGTAACCAAAGATGAGACTCAAGTTTCTTGGGTTCAGTTTACAAACCTGCTAGAGTCCTCTATGCACAGGAGTGAAATTCAAAAAACAGAGCCACTTCCTAGAAGAGAATTAGGTAAAATGCTGTGGACTAGGACAGCCATGTTGGGAGGTAAGGATTGGTGAAGTTTATTTACACGGCCTCACAAAAAGGGATCTGTGGGTGCCAGTAGGATGGCCCAGTGTGTAAAACGGAGGTGCCACCAACTGCCACCAATTTCAGTCCCCAGGTCTGAAGACAATGAGTTCACAAAGTCATTTTTTTTTTTTTTTTTTTTTTTTTTTTGAGACAGGGTTTCTCTGTGTAGTCCTGGCTGTCCTGGAACTCACTCTGTAGACCAGGCTGGCCTCGAACTCAGAAATCCGCCTGCCTCTGCCTCCCAAGTGCTGGGATTACAGGCGTACGCCACCACGCCCGGCGTACAAAGTCATCTTCTGACCTGTGTGTGTGTGTGTGTGTGTGTGTGTGTATATGTATGTAGGCGAATGGACAGGCAACAAGTGTGATCACATGCTCGCTCGTGCTCACACACACGCAGGAAGGGAGGGAGAAAATAAATGCGGGCTGGGCATGGTGGTGCACGTCTTTAGTCCCAGCACTCAGGAGGCAGAAGCAGGTGGATCTCTAGGAGTTAGAGGCCAGCCTGGTCTACAGAGAGAGTTCCAGGACAGTCAGGGCCACACTGGAAAACTGTCTTGAAAAGTCAAAAAAAAAAAAAAAAAAGTGTAAATTTTAGAAAAGAACTACATGGCTTTGAGATTCTTGCCCATGGTACTAAGGACTAATGGGGCTGGCGATATGGCTCAGAGGTTAAGAGCACTGTCTGCTCTTCCAGAGGCCCTGAGTTCAATTTCCAGCAACCATATGGTGGCTCACAACCATCTGGAATGAGATCTGGTGCCCTCTTCTGGCTTGCAGGCATATATGCAGGCAGAAAGCTATATACATAAAAAATAGATCTAAAAACAAAAAGTTAACACTTCAAAGTACATTTGCCCAAACAATGGTTAAAATAACCCACAGTGAAGTGAGGACCTCGCTGTGATATTCTCACCTGCAGGTTCTGTTCGGGCTGGTTACTGGCACAGAGAATCAGTTTGCCTCCCGGAGTAGCACGTTCAACTCCCAGGAACCCCATAACATACTGCCGCTGGCCTCCAGTCAGATCAGGTAAGTCGGTGTGGAGGCTGTGCCAGGCCTGCTGCCTGTTCTCCGGCAGTGACATCTTCTTTCATGTCTTGAGGTTTGGACTCCTTCCGCTGAGCATGACAAGCACAAGAAAGGCCAGGGCAGCCAGCAGAGGCGTCGAAACCCAAGCCCAGGTGGGTGCCAGAGGCTCTGCTGCTCCTCCCGCCCCCTCCCTCCCCAACTAGGCCCCACCTCCCACCAGCTCTTAGAAATAACCAACTAGGCACCATGCGGCAATGCACTAAGGCTGCTTTTAATGGCGGCGCAATGAAGTACAAGGTTTCACTAGCTTGAGCTCATAGAAAGATGCCAATTGACTCGAGCAAACAGCCTCAAAATAGAAATATACCCAGAGCCAGACCGCAGGCCGTGGAGACCGCACAGCACATGATAGAGATGGCCTCTTGTATTCTATAGGGTGAGTGACTGTTGACTGGCGCCCAACACTGTGATCAGAACATGGGAAGACCCTTTGTCTTCAGACTGTCTCACCTGTGCCCTTAGTTGGGTGGGAGATGGGAAGAAACGTGCTTCCTTGAGCACTGCTTTATTAATACATGTTTTGTTTCAGTAGGACACCGTCCATTAAGCCTGCCGGAGCCCTCCTGGGTATTTCTGGATTGTGTGGTGTACATGTGTGCTTGACAGCTTCTCTTCTCATAGCACTGTTTGCCTTACTGTTAGAATTCCAGTAATGTATCCTTTCCCACATTCCTTGCCAAAAACCCAGTAAGATCCTGCGTCCTCAGCAAACATCTGGTTTTAAAATCTGGAAACAGTCCTGAAGGGGGAAAAAACCCTACTTTGTGAACTCTGGGCTTCAGACAGTAGTTCCCGCGTCACAGGGCTGGCCCCTCCATGCTGTGGCCCTCAGAGGAGCAGGCCAGGGAAGGCACTGCATGTTCACTCTTCCTGGCATGGGCCTCCTCCAGACTGTAGCTGTGTCACATAGTAACCTGCTCTGGTCCAGTTGTCCCTCTTAGGTCTTTCTCACTAGAGCCATCCCCGCTCCTCAGCGCTGTTGCCTGTGCTGTGTGGCCTCTGAGTGGGGTGCAGTGAAGGGATAGACAGGAGGCTATGGGTGCACGCTTAAGGCACTTCCTCTTCATCTAATGCAGGTTGGCCCCCCGGCACTCTCCCGAGCAGGCGACCTAACGGCGCAGCCTGGCTCTTCATTCAGACAGCTTGCAGGCGAGGAAGACGACTCACCTGCACCATCGCTATTCAAGCTCGCCTGGCTCTCTAGTATGACCAAGTAGCATGGGAACGGTGCCCAGGCTCTCTAAATAAACACTAGCACATTGTTTTTCCTAGAGGTGCCTCTGCTCGTGTTTCTACACCACACCAATCTTTCCAGTCCCGACGATAGGATGCGGCCCCCTGACAGGGCATGAGTTACAGCCTCACTGTCCCTTCAGCTATCAGGCAGCTTGTACTTCGTCTGCACTGACTACTGCCTTGGCTATGGGCACTGCAAGGAGCTAGCAGTTAAGCTGTTAATACACAAGTCTGTAATGTAACAGTTCCTAGGTATGTCTTGACTTGGAGAGCTGCAGTGTTCTTTATAGCGTTAGGGGTACAGACAAGAAGAAAATAGATATGGAAGTGATATTCTCCCTGGAAATTCAGATGTAGAATGGAGACCACAGCTAGGAAAGGTGCTTGACTCCCACGGTCTTCAGAGGGCGGCTGCTGTGTTCCAGGGAGACACTGCCACAGACAGACATCTGCACACTAAGAGGTAGCATGGCAGTTAGCTTCAGGGCAACACTGAGTCAAGCTTCCTAGATTTAGGGAGAAAACTTAGTTTTGTTTTTGTTTTTTCATGGAAACTAGATATTCTTTACTAGTTTATTGAATTAAAAAACCTTAAGACCCCGCCTTTTTAAGAGGCTCTCGACACACAGTATAGCATCTAGTTGACAGATGTGGAAATCAGTCAGAGGAGACTTCCTTATACACTGCCACGACGTAGATTTGATGCCCTCTCTCAAAAGAATCCTCTAAAAGAATCCTCTAAAAATTGCTCCCAAGCCCCTCTGAAATCGCAATAGTGCAGGAAACCCCAGTAAACAGCTGCCTGCCGACCCAATACTCAAATATAGACTGAAAGCCAACAGGCATTTTTTTTCTGTGTGCAACTTTTAAAAACAAATCATTAAGTTGAAATATCCAATCTGCACAGTGCTGTCCCTTCACAGAAGGCAAGAAACTGCCGGAGCATCATGTCGGAGGCCGGCCTCGGTGCTGTAGGCTGTGAAAGTGAGCCTCCTTCAGGGTCTGGTTGATGTGGAAGTACAGGCCTTGGCACAGTGCAGACTGCTCAGGCATCGGCTGGGGGGTGCTGGGGCAGGATCCGGGGATGATGTGGCTCAGGCTGCTCTCTGGCCCACTGGCCCTGTCTGGGCTGTTGATGCTGCTGCTGCTGCTGCTGCTGCTGCTGCTGCTGCTGCTCCCGCCGCTGTCGCTGCTCGAAGACTGTGAGGAAAAGAGAAGACAGGGTCCTAAAATGAGTCGCACGTACTAAGAGTCTTCTTTGTAATCGCTGAACAAAGCCCCACTGTGTCGTGCCCACGCTTTCATATCTACTCATCTCTCGACAGTCACCTAAGATGACTCCACTTCCTTGCCACTATGAAAAGGAAGGACAACGATAAACACAAATGTGTAAATGTCTCTGTGGTGGGACACAAAGTCCTTTGAGTACACACCCAGGAGTGGTATCTCTGGGCCATATGGCAAGGAAAATGAACATAGGAATTTTGCATGAAAATGGATGGATCTAGAAACTATGATATTACTATCTATCCCAGAATTCATGTGGGCAGTGGGCACAGCTTGTCAAAGTCAGGGATCAAGAGAAGGAAGTGAGAAGGATGGTGTAAAGGAACATGAGACATGCCAGTGGGAAGGGGACTCCTGGGCACAACACAGTAAAGGAGGAGGTGAGAGAAGAAACGACTCCCAAAAAGTCTATCTTGAAATGCCATAAAGAAAGAAATGGTTACTGTATGCAGTCACACGCTGCACAGGCTCCACACACACAACTTCCCAGACAGTCGGAAGTGTAGGTCCAACCCAAGCAGGACCTGGACCCCACCTCCAACCACAGCTTATGCCTTCACTCTGTGTGCTCGAACCATTCACCCACCATTTTCAGTCTTCAAAGGTGGCTCTCAGCGGAAGAGACAAGTATCAACTACCGTATGGGGGACAGAAAAGGTATGCCCATCCACAAACTCCGAACACAGATAACTGAAAATCTGTGTGCAAAATAATGTCCTATAACCACTCAGTCCACAAACTACACTAAAGAACTGGGATGTCGATCCTGCTGCCACCACGTGGACGTGTGCCTGAGTGTGCGCCATGTGTCCTCTAATGAGCAATGACCTCATCAGAGCAAACCACTCAGAAACGTGTCTGCCTGTGGCACTAGTGTTAAAGCTGCCTCTCCTTCTGAAAAAAAAACCTAAGGAAGGGGTGCGACCCTGAGTTGGTCTAGAATTATGTCTGAAATTGGCCCTTTGCTATATCCATTATATGTGCCCTTGACAAAGGCATTTGCTTTGAAATGTTGACATCTGTGTAAAGTCTACACAGGAGAGAAAAGACTAGAAAGAAAATAGACCAAATAGTTAAAAGATTATAAACTATAATCTTTTATAAAAAAAGGTTATAGATGCTTTCCTCTACCCTCTCCTATCATTTTTTTTCTGTAAAGCCATTATATATTTCACTTATAAGCACAGGTTTATAAAAGCTTCCAGATCTGTATTTCAGGGTGTAGAAGTCCTAGCTCTATGTACAAACACGTACATAGCTAACTCATCGGAAACAGCAGAGTGCCTTGCTCAGAAGTGGCCATTGGTAACCGAGACTCACTTTTCCGTAGGTGACTTGAGCTGTCACACACAGGCATATATACCCAGTGTTCACAAGGAGGGAGCATCTGCCATTAAACTAGAACTCAAAAGGATTCTAAGAAGTCAGGTGGCAGGAAGGGCTGGAGTTAATTTTCTTAAGCCTTAACTCAAAGCCAGTAGCAAAACAAAGTTTACAAAGGCAGGCTTTTCCAAGCTTCCGTAACATCCTAGAATGGCTGCCTGTACTAGAGAAAGCTGTGACTATTTAAGCAGGCCACCACCCTGGAGCAGAACCCACTCACAGAAAGCTCTTTCCTCCTAGTCTGCTCTCTTTACTATTTTTTGTTACAGGCACTTCCTGAAAATTAAAGCAAGAACTAGAATCCGTCTTTAGTTAAAGTCAAATTTGCATGTCTAATTATATGTATTTCAAACTTTAATAGCCAAAATGACACTCCAGATAAGATGAACGCTCAGTAACAGGTCAGGGGAGCTCTCCAACTTTTAAGTGCCCCCTCTAAGTCACTGGTCCCGCTGGGTGTCCTGAGCGGCCGTCCACTGTGTAGCACAGGCTGCCCTGGCATGTGGAGTGCCGCTTCTTCTCATGCCCCCATGGACAGGGATTCCAGGTATGGCCACCATACCAATGCTCTAGTTCAATTATTTTGTTTTCTAGATCTAGTACAAATATATTGCAAAATTATCCTCAGCATTACCAAATACCAGAAACTTACCCGTCTACAGAGTTTCTTTAGACTGAACCCTACATATAGTGTATGGGGCAGGGTTATTGTTTTGTTTTGTTTTTGTTTTCTGTTTTCTTTTTCTTGAGCTGGCAAGATGGCTTAGCAGATAAAGGCACTTATTTGCTACCAAGCCTGACATCCTGACTTTGAGAACCAATTCCCTCAAAAGTTGTTCTTTACATATGCACAGTAAATAACTATAATGAAAAATCTTTTTAAAAATATTTTCTTTTCCCCACACCTAAAGGTAGATATTTGGACTCTGAGTTTTTAAAAAAGAGCACAAAGCTGGGTGGGTAGGAAGTGGAGCTGGATCTGTGAGGAGTTGGGGGTCAAAGCATACTGCATGAAAGTCTGAAAGAATTTATAAAATATTTTAGTTTAAAAACAAACTTTCTCACATACATACTATGCACATCAAAAAATCTGGAAGACACAGGTAGCACGGCATTTAGAATTTGGGTTTTCTACATTATTTAATTACTTTATTTTTCCTCTTTAAAATTCCTTCGTGTGTGTGTGTGTGTGTGTGTGTGTGTGTGTGTGTAAGTTTATATATACAACATTCAGGCACAGCCAGGAGGCCACCGAGGGTTCTGATGCCCTGGACTGGAGTTACAGATGGTGAGCAGCTGCTGTGCTGTGGGACTGAGTAGGTCTCAAACAGAAGGCAGTGCCCCCCAGTCATCTCTCCAGATCCAGTTGTTTTAATTTTTTTTTAAAGAGTTTATACACGCCAGGCGGTGGTGGCGCACGCCTTTAATCCCAGCACTTGGGAGGCAGAGGCAAGCAGATCTCTGAGTTCGAAGCCAGCCTGGTCTACAGAGTGAGTTCCAGGACAGCCAGGGCTACAGAGAAACCCTGTCTCGAAAAACCAAAAAAAAAAAAAAAAAAAAGCTTACACACAAAAAAATGTATTTATAGGGGGAAAAAAAATAACCACAGGTTTAAAAAAATGTTACTACAAAACAGAGTAAGGTCTTTAGTGACTTCCAACTTCAAGACTGAAAAAAAGCTACTGACCTGTTCATTAGATTTATAGAGAACAGTTTCACCTTCCCTGACTACCAAGGACTGAAAGGCTGGAATGACTCCACCAGGAGATGCCTGGCATCAAGGTCTTCCTCCCTTCAGTTCCAGAAGAAATGGGACAAGCGTTGCAAAACCCCTCCTGGAAGCTATCCATAGGCAGGCAGGCCCGGATGGGCTGCATCGCCAGTCTCTGAGCACAAGCACGAAGTGCCCCTGTGCTGTCTGCCCTCCCAGCCACAGATGAAAAGCAAGGTTCCTTCTCAGTCTGCAAAGATGAACTGGGCAAAGACTGATGAAGCTCCTCTCACCAGGTGATGCTAACTTTTAATGTCAGATGGCTGCAGGGGGAACTACCCTTTTACCCCTGTGTTTGAAAGGCACTCAATTCTTTTACCAACACTGGTGGCCTGCTGTTTGTGAGTAACATCCTCAGGAAAATACTAGCCACTCTGAAGAGTTCTGCTTTGAAAACTTGAAGAAGACAGGCGTGGTGGCGCATGCCTGTAATCCCAGCACTTGGCAGAGGCAGGCGAATTTCTGAGTTCGAGGCCAGCCTGGTCTACAAAGTGAGTTCCAGGATAGCCAGGACTACACAGAGAAACCCTGTCTCGAAAACAACAACATAAAACAAAAACAAACAAAAAGAAAACGTGAAGAAAAGGGGTCTCAAATACAGGCAGCCATTTTCTCCTCATAACCGCTGGCAGCAAGGTGCAGCCAGAGGGCACTGTCCTGGGAGAAACTGTGGAGTCCTTGTGGGACTCTGATGTACTTGCCGGAACAGCAGCTGTTCTCGTGCCGCTCTGCAAACAGACACACGTGCCTGCTATTAGGCTGTCACCAGAGCTGCTCAGGCACTCGATAAACATTTACTATGCTCAGTTAGGGGAAACGGTGGTAATGTAACCACAAACAACCAGAGTCCAAGACTACTGCTGGGACAGAAACGCAGCGATGCATGCTGGGTAAACATGGGGGAGGAAGGACCCTAAGGGTGGCTCCGCTAGTCTGTGAGCTAAATGCCCAATAGGCAGGAAATGACAACCCAGGAGAACCAGCACAAACGTAAAGAACAAATGAAGAAAGTGTCTTGAGGGTGACAAGTTCCCAGTGTGGTACGGCTGGACTGTCGGGCTGGTGAACCATAAACAGAGAGAGGTCGTGGCTAGAGTGCAAGCGGCCCTGAGGCCCCAGCAGAGGGTCGGAGCACCGGAGCCATGCTCTAGTTGGAATCCTAAGTTAGGATGGCAGGGATCTGTATGTGATGAAGATACAGAAAAAAAGGCCCACGAAGGTTCCCTCATAAGGCTGAGCAGGAGGTGGACGCAGAAATGTTGACGGTGTATGTCATATGCCAGAGTGGGGTTGCAGGGCTCAGAGGGAGATGAAGGAGACACCCAGCTGACTAAGGACACAGGACATGCATGCAAGGGCAGCAGGTATCAGGAAACACTTGCTGAACACCAAATGTCTGCTCACACTACCTGCAAGTTGTAGCTGAGTTAACAATGTAGCCAAGCAAGGAGAGGAAGGGAATGTTCCTGAGAAAATACCACAGGCTACAGACAAGCAAGGCGGATGGGGGTAGGAAGCTGCAAGTGGTGAGTTAGGAAGGAGGAGGGCCCAGAAGCAGACCAGAGAAGAACTGCGTTCAGACCACCAAACTGAAAAGCACAAAGGGAGAAAAGCCATCAATGGCTCCTGGGAACCGCCAAGCCGTGACAGGCAAGAGGAAGGCATGCTGCAGGAACTGCAAAGCAGAGAATGAGCCCACTGAAGAAGGCCATCTTTGTTTTCTCAAATTCCTCACCAGAAATGAAGAAGCGCTGTCCCTGGGTAGGCTTTACCAGGCTGTGAAGCTAGTTTAAACGATAACCCTTTATGCCAAGGCAGAAACGAAACACCTCTAAATACTGTTTTCTACTTATAAGCTTTAGAAAGCTGCCCAAGCAAGCACATTAATTGTGGAGTCTCTCTGCTTCATAAAATCAAAACTAGGTCAGGCATGGCAGTGCACGCCTGTAATCCCAGCATTCTGAAGATAAAGGTGGGAAGATCTGGAGTTTAAGGCTAGCCTGGGCCATCTGAACTATAAAACTCTCAAGAACCAATTACAGGGAAACATCAAGCTTAAACAAGGCTAGTGCTCCCTCCCTGTGGATGCCTCCCTGATGGCTAGCTCACACACTGAACTGTTGTTCCTTGGGCTGCTGAGGGAGAACTCTTATCAATTCTTACTGGGCTGTGGCCCCTCGGTGCCAGGCGAGAAGCACACACTGCTGCCAACAGCACTCACTCAGTGATGAGGAAATCAACCCCGAAAGTTGGTGATGAGACCTACTCCCAGGGAAAGCTTCAGCGGGTACCATCAACCTCTTCAACTGCTGGAGGCCCGGGAGGTCCTAGACCTTGGTGGGGAAGCTAAATAGACATGATGTGCCCATCCAACTGCCATCTCCATCCTGCTACTACAGATGAGTAAGTCTGGTGTGGGCACGTGGGAACTTCTAAAGGATCACCGAGCCACACGTGGGACGACTATACCACCTCCTCCCTCATATCATAGAGACTGGGAAGGAAAGAATATAGGAGTTGACCAGAGCAAGAAGAGTGAGGTAATATGCTTCAGAGCATGGCAAGTGTCTGTGCAGTTTTGATCTCACAGAAGAATCGTTTACTGGTGCAAGACCTGTGCAAGATCAGCCTGGGCTCGGGAGCAATGGTGCCTCACTGCCATGCCAGCCAATGAGTTCAACAGCCAGGATCTATACAGCATAAAGAGAAAACCAACTTCTGTTCTCTGTAAATAAATAAAGGTAATTTTTAAAAATTAAAGATAGGCTGGGTGGTGGTGGCACACGCCTGTAATCCCAGCACTTGGGAGGCAGAGGCAGGCGGATTTCTGAGTTTGAGGCCAGCCTGGTCTACAGAGTGAGCTCCAGGACAGCCAGGACTACACAGAGGAAACCCTGTCTGGGGGGAGGGGGGGGACCAACAACAACAAAAACACGATTTCTCCCTTTATCACAAAAGAAAGGGAGGGAGGAAGGGAGGGAGGGAGGGAGGGAGGGAGGGAGGGAGGGAGGGAGGGAGGGAAGGAAGGAAGGAAGGAAGGAAGGAAGGAAGGAAGGAAGGAAGGAAGGAAGGGCAGCCTGGCTATCCCCAAATTCTATCCTCATACTGCAAAAAAAGAGTAATTTTCAAAATTCCTTTACCACAGAGTTATAAATGAGAGTCCTAGTTCCTCACCCAAGAGCTACTCAAAACAATTCTGTGTTTTGGCATGTACCTACTACCCCACAAAAGATTCAAGATAGAAAAAATAAGAGCTTTAGCTGGGACTGGTAGCTCATGCCTGCAATCCCAGCACTTGGGGGGTGGAGTAGGATCACAAAAACAAGTTCAAGTCTAGGCTGAGCTGCACAGTGAATTCCAGGCCAGCAGGGGTCTGCCTTAGAGATCCAAACTGAAATCCTGTCTTAGCAAACAAAACATGACCAAAGAGATAGAGAGATGATTCCCACATGGTGGGGAGAGGCAGCTCCTAGTTGTCCTCTGACCTAGACAGACAGACACACACACACACACACACACATACACACACAGAACATATAAGTAAATGCAATAGAAATTACACAATAAATCTAATTTTAAACAAATAAAAATGAGCACTTTAATATTAAACATTTTTAAAATGATGCCCAACTCGGAGCTGGAGAGAAGGTTCAGCAGTTACGAGCACTGGCTGCTCTGGCAGAGAAGCTGGGTTTCCGTTCCCAGCACCCACATGGGCGCTCACAACCTTTTCTAACTCCAGTTCCAGGGAAACCTACACCCTCTGTAGTTCTGACCTCTATAACTACACAGTACAACATTCATGCAAGCAAAACACTCCTAAACACAAACTGAAAATTAAAGGCATCTTTTAAAAAGATTAGGCTAAGTGATGCCAGGGATGCAGCTTGGCAGTGGAGCACTGCCCGGCACACGTGAGGCCCTGGGTCAATCCTACCTGACCCAATGAATGAGTGAGTGAGTGAATAGATATATAAACGCTGTATATGTTCCCACTGCTGCTAAACAGCCAGCTCTCCTCAGTTACAGAAGTGGGTATACACTTCTGACTTTGAAAATTCATGTACCCCCACTTCTGTCATTTTGGGCACCCCTTTATCCTCTAAGAACACTCTCAAGAATTCTGATGTGTTAGCATCGGAATTCCTCTCTCACTGTAAAGACAAGGTAGCACGGGCTGATTTTGGAAAGCCATGGTTTCCTCACAGTAATGGGAAACACTGGGGAGGTTCTTTGTACTTGGGAAGGCAGGTTCGCATGGGGGCATCTAGTGCACCTTGTACACACTAATTACGCCAAAGAGCATCACTCCTCCACATGTACAGCTACAGCTCAAACCAGCAAGACCAGCTCCTGCGAACTAGAAGTGCCTTTTTTCTTAAGTCTTTTGGACACAGAGCTTTACATTTATACTCAAGCTGGCCCAAGAATGACCAGCCCCATGGTTGGTCTCAAATTAATGATGACCCTCCTGCCTCAGCCTCCCAAGTGCTGGGATAGACAAGCTACTCCACCTGCCTAATCTAGTTCATTTTCATCAGCCTCAATAAATCCTCTGGAAGAGGATACTGAGCTGAGACGGCTCAGCAGGTAAGAATACTAGGTACCCTTACAGAGGAGCAAGGGTCAGTTCCCAGCATCTCCATGGCAGCTCACAAGCACTCCAACTCCAGTTCCAAGGATTCCAACGCCTTCTGACCTTCCTGGGCATCAGAGACACATGTGATGCACATAACACAGGAAACATGCAGACACATGAAATAAGTCCACCTTTAAACGGAAGGAAGGAAGGAAGGAAGGAAGGAAGGAAGGAAGGAAGGACTGAGTGAAGAAAAAACACAGCTGCCTTTATACAGGATTCATAAAAAGAAAGGCACAAGTTAGTAAGTCACTTCCTGTCTTGCTCACTGAGGAGAGAGGCGTGCCCAACTTAGGTGCTAACTATCTGGGCTCATTAAGAATTGATAAAAAACCTAATCTTACCCTAGCAAACAATGCCTCAATGTAAAAACAGGATCAGGGGCTGGAAAATGGCTCAGTTGGCAAAGTGCCTGCTGTGTGAACCCGAAGGCCTGAGTTTGTATCCCTGGCACCCACATAAACCTCTGGGCACAGTGGCATGCATCTGTAATCCCAGGTGACTACACCAGGGAGGTAGAGACGGAGGAACCTGAGGGCTTGCTTCCAGACAATTTAGCCAACATGGCAAGCTCCAGGTTCACTGATATTCTGTCTCAAAAAATAGAGTGGAGCACCAGCAAGATGGCTCAGTGGGTAAAGGCGCTTGCTGTGCAAGTCTGGCCACCTGAGTTTGAGCCCCAGATCCCACCTACGTGAAGGTGGAAAGAGAGTCACCACAAAGCTGTCCTCTGACTTCATGCATACATAGTAACTTCTTAAATTGACACAGAAGGAGAAGAGCAGTAGAAGACGCCTCAGCCTTTGGCCTCCATGCACGCACACAACACGGAAGGAAAGCAGGCGTTGGAGAATCCCAAAGCTTCTAAGTTACCTCTCAAAGTCACTGAAGTTAAAATTCAAAGTCCTCAAACACTAATTAAGGATTTTGAAAGGAAAAAAACCCAATCTCTTTGCTTTTCCTTGTCAACCCCTCACCCTGCATCCCTTGGGAATTCTGCTTCTGTGACTGCAGAGAAGCCTGGGAGCTGGCTGCTCTTGGCTGTACTTAGCAAAGCCCATCTGAACTGGCATCTGCCCTCTGAAAGCAGGTCATTCCAGTTGGGGGCAAGTGGGTCTAAGGCCAGGCACTACCTTCTACCTCCCAGCAGTCATGCTACGTTTCTGTGGCCCAAGCTCTCCACCAGAGTGGAAAAAGACCTTCTAAAAGGAGAGGAGGAAAATGAGAGCAAAGCTTGTCCCTGCACAGCAGTCTCTAAGTCAGGCTCACAGCCCTTCCCTCAGAACACCAAGGCGGGAGGTGTCCACTACCTCCAGCTTTGACAACCAAAGCCTGTGCCCCAGTGTAGCAGCTGCACGAGAGTCAATGCCACCAGGATTTTGCAGCAGTGGCTAACTATTAGCTACAGCAGAAGAGAGTAAGTCTTAGAAGTTCACCTCAGGTTAAACAAATGCTTTCCAAATGAAAACAAGCTCCCAGAAGGGGACTCTAAACTTACTTCAGTATTTCAAGAAAACACCCAGGAAATGTTCTTTCCTTTTGTTTTATGTGCACTGGAGTTTTACCTGCATGTATGTCTATTGAGTGTCAGATCCCCTTGAGCTGGAGTTACAGCCAGTTTGAACTGGCGTGTGGGTGCTGGGAATTGAACCTGGGACTCTGGAAAAGCACCCACTGTTCTCAACCACTAAGTCACCTCTTCAGCTCCAAGAAATGGGTCCTGATCTTACTTTAAAGAAAATATAATTGTTGGCCAACCTCTGAATTAAAAGGTAACACTCTTATTAAGGCACTATTTTATAAAATCAACTGACAATATCAGCAATGTATTTTTCTCTTTTATATACAATTATCTGAAAAAAAAAAAAAAAAAAAAAGGCAAAAGTCTCCAAAGCTGTTTTTACACTACAAAGAGAAGAACCTACTCCAGGAGGCCAGTCAGTCCCTGGGCTTTAGTAGACCCCAGCCTTCCACCTCTCCGCGCCACCTGCTGGTCAACTCATTACCCTGCCACAGGGCAAGCTCAGCACAGCAGCCTATGCCCAGCAAGCAACCTTGAATGTAAAGGTTAGGATACCAAACTGGGTGACCTGCGAGTGGGTTCAGACAAAGGCTGTTACAGGAGCCTTTAGCTATACTGAGAACCAGCTGACCAACACTTCAGACTGTTAATTCTGACCAGTTCAACAGTTAAACTTCTCTGGGCAAGCAAGAAAAAGATAGGTGACCCAAAGGTTAAGTGACAAGCCACTATTTTCTTCTGGGATGGTAAAAACTGAGTCACGGTTATTTTTTACAAACAATTACAACAATATAGCCTAGCTGGGCATGGTGGTGCACACCTTTAAATCCAACACTCAGGAGGCAGAGGCAGAGACAGAGGCAGAGGCAGATGGATTTCTGTAAGTTCAAGGCCAACCTGGTCTACAAAGCAAGTTCCAAAAAAGCCAGGGCTATCTCAACAAAACAAAACAAAATGAAACAAATAAGAACAAACACTATAGCCTGGCATAGGGGTGCACTTTGGAAACAGGCAAGTGAATCTCTTCAAGTTCAAGGCCCACCTGGTCTACACACGTTCCAGGTTAACAACTACAGAGAGAGACTCTGTTCACACTACCAAAAACAACAACAACAACCCCACAACAAAACAAAAACCTAATACTAAAATACAGGTGCTTAAAATGAGAAAACGAGCATAAGGCATGGCCCAGCAGTTAAGAACGCTTATTACTGTTAGAAGCCGAGGACCGAGGGTTTGGTTCCCAGCATCTACATCAGGAAGCTCACAAGCACTCACTATCTAGTTCTAGGGGAGCTGGATTGCTCCGGCCTCTCGAGACATTTCCAAGCAGGTGGCGCACATACACTCACAGAGACGCATACACATATGCACAAATAAAAATTGAAAAAAAAGACAAAACCAGATCCAGTGAGACAGCAGGCATAGGTACTTCCTTCCAATCTGAAAACTGATTTGATTCTAAAAGCCCCAGTCAGAAAAAGAAAACCAATGCCTCTGTGCAAGTCGTCCAGGGCTCCCCATGGTGCCCAGCAGAACACAAACACACACAAATGAAAGTAAGTAAACATAATTTCTCAATTTTCTGAAATAAAACAGAAGCCTTCAAGTTATAAAAAAAAAAAGAGAGAGAGAGATATTTTTATCCTGGTCTCAACATCAAAGCCACAGACAGCTGCAAGTTCATGGCTGTTCCTGTGTTAACTCTTTAAGATGCTGATGGCATCTCTGATTGCTAGTTTCCTTCATCCCTGGGATTTCTCGAACCATACCATTAAACAAAAGCTCAACTACTTTTTGGCTAAATACTTACTTAAAATCAAAATGAGCAGACTAAGATTTTTTTATTTTTTTTTTTTTTTTTTTTTTTTTTTTTTTTAGACAGTGTTTCTCTGTGTAGTCCTGGCTGTCCTGGAACTCACTCTGTAGACCAGGCTGGCCTCGAACTCAGAAATCCACCTGCCTCTGCCTCCCAAGTGCTGGGATTAAAGGCGTGCGCCACCACCGCCCAGCTACAGACAAAGATTTTTAGAGGTGCAAGACGCTATCAGAACCCAAGCCTACACATGGCAGAACATGCTCTAGCGCTGGTCATTAACGTGAAGGTCAGTGTCCCCTCCCTGACCACTGTGGATTGGTGGCACAGAATCTAGATACTAGGCAAACCCTATAAGTGGGAACCAAGCACAGCAGGATTTGTTTTAGTGTGTGCGAGGTCCCAGCTACTGCATGGCAACTGTGAGGAGATGCAACTGCATCATCGATCAGAAATGCCATCAGCATCTTAGAGTGACAGCCATGGACTTGCAACCATGCTGTCTGGAACTCAGAGTGTGCTCCTCATCTCCATTCTACTCTCCTGCTTTCCCTCCCTAGGAAGAACACATTCTAGAACACACTGAAGAATAAAACCCCTTTAAAAGGGATCTGTGTACACACACTATACATATTCTGCTGCCTAAAACTGCTACTGAATACAAGAAACAAAATGTGTCCCTTGGGGACAATCATACTTTATAAACCATCAGGAAATGGGCTAGTGGTGGAAATGTAAAATTAGAGGAGTCAAAGATAGGCTTCAAAGTCCATAAAACTATTCTAAGATTGTGTGTGTGTGTGTGTGTGTGTGTGTGTGTGTGTGTGTGTGTCAGAAAACATGTACATGATGCTTGCCTGGCAAGATGGTGCCTACCTTCCTCAAAGAGGCTTTGCTTCAACAGCGGAATTAAAGACCTGCTATGCCAGTACTTAACCTCAACCCAGCAAGGAGGAGAGAGAACAGCCACAAACTTGAGGCCAACCAGGTTTTCAGACTGAGTTCCAGGCCAAGTAGTACTGCACATCAAAAGTCTGTCTCAAAATGAGACTAGTAAGCAAGCAAGCAAAGGGGAAGCTGCCACAACCTTGGAAAGAGAGGTGTTCTTTGAACAAATCAGCTCCAACTCTGCACTGGAGGCCGGGTCATGCGGCTGTGCCTGTGGCCACTGCTTACCTCCGTGTCCCAGGAGTCCTGGAAGATGGGGTTCCTACTGCTCCTTTTGGTCTGGGGAGGAGGGTGGTTGTCATCATCACTGCTATTTCTTCTCCTTTTCCTGAAATTTAAAAATAAAGAGTAAAAATAACCAGCTACGGTGCTTGCAGACAGTTCAACTATAAACCATGACAACATAAAAATTTACCCTCTTTCCTAAAAAATTAATCCACCACAACATCCCAAGCAGTGTGATGGCCAGTCAGGCCAAGCCTAACAGGGAAAGACTGGTTTCCAAACGCCTGCTGGGGACGGAGTCACGGGAGGATAACGATGAGGTTTCCCGACTCAGTTTCTGCTTGCCATATCCTCTGAAATTATAATTCCAAATCCCCACTCTATTCCTAGTCCCACAGAGCAGTGCCCTGAAATACACACAAGATGGCGTGGCACGGGAGCACACAAGTTGATGAGAGGTTCTAATGTCTGCTGGATTGGAAGGATTGGAAGGATGGGAAGGATGGGAAGCAGGGTATCTATTACTTTTCGAGCCATCACTGGAAAAGCTCAGGCTACACCACAGCACTGTAGCATCACTGCACTGAGCAACAGTACATGCTAGTTAAAACTACCAGGTTAAAGGGGGAAAATAAATCATATCCTTCTCCAGCAAGTGCTCTCAAAGTAGAAAGAAATAAATGAAAGGAGGAATAGCTAGCTCTAATACCCTGCCCCATACGGCAGCCACTAATAATGTGGCCACTTAAATTTAAGCCAAAATTTAAAATCCTCATCCTGCTGGCCATGATGGCTTGCATTTCTAATCCCAGAACTCAGGAAGCAGAGACAAGGGGATCCTTGCAAGTTCAAGGCCTGTTCTGTGCATCCAGGCCATGAAAGGTTAGGCTATCTCAAAAGAGCGAAATAATTTTAAAAATAAAAAAATCAGCCGGGTGGTGGTGGTGCACGCCTGTAATCACAGCACTCTGGAAGGCAGAAGCAGGTGGATTTCTAAGTTCGAGGCCAGCCTGGTCTACAGAGTGAGTTTCAGGACAGCCAGGGCTATACAGAGAAACCCTGTCTTGAAAAAAACCAAATCCAAAATAAAATAAAATAATAAAAAAATCCAGTTACTGCCAGGCATAGTGACTACTCCTACAATCCCAGCAAGCATGAAGCTGAGGCAGGAGAACCACTGCACATGAGGCCACCCAAAGCAACACTGGGCTTCAGACACAGCAGACCTCACATCATTACGTGCTGCAGAAGCTCAGCTTTGGCTCCCCTCACTACCAGTACACGCAGAGGATGGCAAATGTGTGAGCTGTGCCCTGCCCCGTGGCCAACTCTGAACAGCCAGCACCGCCCTCAGGTTACTTCACACAGCTAGCCCAGACTCAGCCGTGCTGCCCACTACCTCAAGGCCAAATGGCTCAAGTGAGACCAAGTACTCACTGCACCACAGCGTGCCAGGCCTCACGCATGGCAACATGTGCCTAAGGCTAGCTCCCAGTTGTTCCCGCACGACCCTTCAGTACTGAGACCAGCTTCCTTCACAGGCTGTCCTGCCATGTCACTGTGCTAAGGACATTCACAGGAGGCTGGCTGCAGCCCTGCGGCTACTGCGGCTGTAGCCACTCCGGTCTTCACCATGACCAGCACAAATAGACTGTGGGAATCCACAACCCCTAACATCCTTGTGCACAGCCACAATTACCACACACACACAGACACACAAGTCCAGGGTCCTCTGATTCCATGCAGCACCTATCCCTCTGACAGGGAAGGCAAATGTTAGGTGAACAGCTCTTTTCTTTCATTCAAGCAATGAGGCCCATGCACAGTACTAAACTCACGGGCACACTGGAGACTGCAAACACAGAACAACTTCATAGGCCCGAGTCTCCAGTTCTCTGCTCTAAGGCTGATGAAACTGTAGCTGCACTGCTACAGAGGCTGCCCAGAAAGCAATCAACTGCTGGTGGTACAGCTACTTAAAATTCACCCGGGGTGGGGGAGGTGCTCAGCAGGGAAAGGGGCTTACTGCCGGCCTCACAACCTGGGTTCCAACTCAGGTCCCACGAGGGGAGAAAACAGCAAGTTGCTCTCTGATCTCCACACGCACTCACACCTCGATACACACAACAGTTAAATAGATTTTAAAAGCCAACAGTGAAATTGATCAAAGACCATAGAAAGAAACTCCTTTTTCACTGAAGAAAAATGGCTAACTCTTGTAAATTTATTATAAAAAATGCTTCAAAATATAAATTGTAAAAGGATTTTCTTTTTTTTCTTTTGGATATAGGATCTATGTAGCCCTGGCTGTCTTAGAACTGAAACTCACTATGTAGACCAGGCTGGCCTCAGAGGTTTCACCTGCCTCTGCTTCTCAAATACTGGGATTAAAGGTGTATACCACACCTAGTAGAAAAGGGTATGTCGGACCTTATAAACTGAGAAAAATACCTGTCTGGTGAACAATGCCAGTTCTAAATTATTTTAAACAACAAAAAAACTATAAAACTAACAATGCAAAACAAATGACTGCTTTTAAACACTAGTAAGTAGTTCAGCAAAGAACAAAACTTGCAAGATTCTGTAGGGAGAGATTTCAGTATCAGCTCTGGATTTACTATGTTTATGAGTGTTTTGCCTACACGTCTATGGTGTCAGAGGGCACTGGTTCCCCTGGAGCTAGAGTTACAGAAGTCACCATGTTGGAGCTGGGAACTGAACCTAGGTCCTCTGCAAGAGTAGTTAAGCACTCTTAGCTGCTGGGCCATTTCTGCAGCCATCAGCTGTTTTACATAACTGAACTGATAATTGAGTGAGAAAAAAAACTTTGAATTACCAAAATGTTGTTTTAGCAAAAAATTCTTTACACAGTGAAATAGTTCTATTAGGCAGCACTGCCAAGTTCCATACATGCAAAGGGCTTATCGAACAGAGAAAAACGCTTCCAAGAAAGAGATAAAAGGCAATGCTGGGCTTGATGAGACAGTCACCTTCAATCTGTACGAACACTTAGGAGGCAGAGACAGGAGGATCTCTTTGAGTTTGAGGTCTGTCTGGTCTACATACGGAGTTCCAGATCAGCTAAGACCACACACAGAGAGAGTTACAAAAAACAAAAACAAAAACAAGCAAACAAAAATTAAACAACAACAAAAAGCAAAAAGCTAGGGAGTTTATTTATACACACACACACACACACACACACACACACACACTGGGAAAATGGGTCTCATACAGTTATCAGCTTTCCGTGTGCAACAAGTCCCTAACCAAGACTATGATTAAAAGCCAAAATCACCACTCTGGCTCAAGAGCTTGTACCCTTGGAAACATCCAACTCTTAAGAATGAGTTTTTATTCTATTCCCTGGGTTAGAAGTAGAGTGAGGGCTACACGGCTTTTGTTTGGGGTTGTTATTGAGTATAAAGGCAGGAGGGGAAAAAAAGAACTCTGTAGATTGTGACTGACTCTGTCAACTTTACATTCTAAGGACTGAACTAAGATGGACAGGTGACACAGCAAGTACCTTGTTCTGCCTGAGCCATCTCAATGGCTCCTTCTTTTGTTTTTTGAAGCAGATCTCACTCTGTAACGTAGGCTCCTCTCAAAGTCACTGTCCCCAACGCTCAAGCCTCTAGGTGATAGGACTGCATGCGTGAGCCCCAGGCCTGATCTTCCTCATTTGTTTTATTATTTTTACTGTGAATGAGTATTTCCCCTGTGTGTATGTGTATATACAACAAGCATCACATCCCATTAAAACTGGACTTAGAAATGGTTGTGAGCTGTCATGTGGTGCTAGGAACCAAACTCAAGTTCTCTGCAAGAGCAACAAGTGCTCTTAACCACGGAGCCACCTCTCCAACTCTAGGCAGGATTCTAAAAGGGTTTATTTGGGGGTTACAAGTCGTGGGGGGGGGATATCTTTGTGTGTGTGTGTGTGTGTGTGTGTGTGTAAGGGAGGGTGGAAGGGAATATGTGTGTGTGCTAGGCACAGAAAAGCCAATGAGCTGAGAAAAGCAGACCCTCTCCTCTTTTTTTTTTTTTTTTTTTTTTTTTTTTTTTTTCTCTGTGTAGCTCCAGCTGTCCTGGAACTCACTCGGTAGACCAGGTTGGCCTCGAACTCAGAAATCCGCCTGCCTCTGCCTCCCAAGTGCTGGAATTAAAGGCGTGCGCCACCACCGCCCAGCACCCTCTCTTTTTTAAATGGTTTATTTTTATTTTATTGTTTTTTCTGCATGTATGTCTATGTGTCAGATCCCCTGGAAATGGAGTTACAGACAGGCCCAGAAGTTGTGACTAGCTGGAGACTACAGTTTATTTTATAAAGCAATAAAATAAGAATCTCTGCTTAACCCTCTCCCAGAAGACCAGCACAATATTCTTCAACTACTTGAAAATTAAAAATAAGGCAAATACCATGTTTTTATATAGGCATAGTTTTGGGGTGTGTGTGTGTCTTGTTTTCTTTGTGGTTCATGGGTTGAACCCAAGGTCTTGTATTTGGTAGGTCCTAAGGGCTCTATTGACACATCAAGTTTTTTGGGTTTTTTTTAAAGATTTATTTATAGCCGGGCAGTGGTGGCACACGCCTTTAATCCCAGCACTTCAGAGGTGGAGGCAGGTGGATTTCTGAGTTCGAGGCCAGCCTGGTCTACAGAGTGAGTTCCCGGACAGCTGGAGCTACAGAGACACCCTGTCTCAAAAAAAAAAAAAAAAAAAGATTTACTTATTTACTATAGTATATATAAGTTCACTGTAGCTGTCTTCAGACACCCCAGAAGAGGGCATCAGATCTCATTACAGATGATTGTGAGCCACCATGTGGTTGGTGGGATTTGAACTCAGGACCTTCGGAAGAACAGTCAGTGCTCTTAACCACTGAGCCATCTCTCCAGCCCAGTAACATCAAGTTTTAATAACCATTAAGTGAGTACGATATTATAAATCTAAACCAAGGCAAACCCGGCATTCAGGAGGCAGAAGCAAACAAATCTCTGTGAGTGTAAGTCAGCCTAATCTATAACAGAGAGCTCCAAGACAGCCAGGGCTACATAGTGAGACCCTGTTTTAAAAAAAAAACAAGCCAACAAATCAACAACTTAGTATATAAATCTGAAATAAGCAGCTCCTCCTTCATCCCAATGCAGGCATTTTACACACAGATGTGCTGCGTCGGTAAGACAATGTCTGCTGGGAGAGAAACTCCCAGGGGCAGCGAACTGGCGCCTCAACTTTTATCAGCATGGCAACAGCTGGTTATGCTTGGGGCTGCTGAGTCACTCCAACCAAACTCCATGATGAGGCTGACCAAAACTTACCATCTCCTCGTGTGTTAGAGGGCCTGTTTCCTCTCAGGAACAACAATAGCACTGGGCTGTTCTATAGTTCTCATCTACCTCTGGGAAGGTCATATAAATAAGTCAGTTTCTCAGTGTATGAGCACCATCTTCTGGCCTGTGAGCCGTCCTCTCCTTTCAGTGGTCATGAGTTAAGAATAAGCTCTACCGCAAGGCGTGGTGGTGCACGCCTTTAATCCCAGCACTTGGGAGGCAGAGGCAGGAGGATTTCTGAGTTCAAGGCCAGCCTGGTCTACTGAGAGTTCCAGGACAGCCAGGGCTACACAGAGAAACCCTGGGGGGGGGGGGGGGAAGAGCTCTACCTAATCTTCATTTTTGTCGTTCTTGGTTTTTATTATTAGATGCCTCCACAGCAACACTCAGCCCATATTAATAACTGACATGATCATTACTTTACAATCGGCTCACTGTTTTTCCAGGCACCTTCTTTCCACTTAGGGAAAAACAATTACTGGGCATCTATTACCCCCAGGGATGGCTGACTCCATCACTTTTCATATTTCACTTCTGTCCTATCTTTTTGGTTCCCTTCAAAGAACCTTAGGCAGAGTTAATCATAAAGTAGAGCAACTGGTTTTCAATTTGTTTTCTTATAAAGGTCTCACTATGTAGCCTGGATGGCCTGGAACCAGCTATACCAAACAAGTTGGCCACGAACTCAGATCCCCTGCCTCTTTTTTTTCCCCCATTTTTAGAGAGACAGGGTTTCTCTGTGTAGTCCTGGCTGTCCTGGAACTCACTCTGTAGACCAGGCTGGCCTTGAACTCAGAAATCCGCCTGCCTCTGCCTCTCAAGTGCGGGGATTAAAGGCGTGCACCACCACACCCAGCCATCCCCTGCCTCTTGAGGGCTGGTATTAAAGACAAGCACAACCACACTCCAGCTCAAATGCTTCTTACTATAGGTGTCTCTCCCAATCCATACGTAGACACTAGGGATCTGTGATAAGGCAGACTTCCTTACCAGACACCCACCCTTCTACAATGTTCTCAGTCTACTGAGAAAGTCTGACACCAGAGGGGGCCAAGCTAGCAATTGGCTTCACAATTGGCTTTTAAAGAAGTCACCAGCTGGGCGGTGGTGGTACACACCTGTAATCCCAGCACTTGGGAGGCAGAGGCAGGCGGATATATCTGAGTTCAAGGCCAGCCTGGTCTACAGAGAGAGTTCCAGGATAGCCAAGGCTACACAGAGAAACCCTGTCTCGAAAAACAAACAAAAAAGAAGTCACCAGAACATATAAACACACCGAGATTCCTATGAGTATATTAGGTAAAAAGAATCTATAATCAGTACAAACTCAAAACTACTTGTCCGCAGCATTAGATTTAAAAACAAAAATCTGTGACAAAAAAATGTTGAAGGCTGTCACCTGAGGGAGACATTCCAAGAGAATCGGAAAGATGGTAGTCAGCTCAGGCTTACTGCTTCTAAAAAGGTCACAACCCTAAATCTAATGGTATGACTGTAACTGGGCCATAATTCCAACTTGACCTAGTTTAAACCTTTCAATGGTTTTTAAAAATTGGCAAGACTACGCCTTCATTCTATCTGTGCAATCAGTAAAATTAAATCTTTTGGAGTACACTAATGCCACAGACCAGATTATAATTTTGGCAAGCACCTTCTAATTTCCAATTTAGTCTGATCATCTTTTTGACACAAGTACAGGCTTTCCACCACAATTACTACAGAACCAAAATAAGTAACTCAATTCAGTCTAGGGACCACTGGATCGAATCATCTCAGAATATTGGGGAACCCCAATCCCATGAAATAACTGTTTCTAGGAGAAGCCTTGCAAAACAATGACCACATTCACAACTAAAGAATACAAGGAACACGATCCAGGGCTGGGGAGACGGCCCAACCTTTGTTAACCCTCGTTGGTCCTACTACAGGGGACTGGGGTTTTGTTCCCAGTCCTCTTCTGGCCTCTGTGGATACCAGACACTCATGTCATAGTGTACATACATATACACAGGCAAACCACTCATACACATAAAATAAGTAAAATCGTTTATGAGAGAAAATAAAAAAGCAAGCCTACCATCCACCTTATTTAAGTCAGAGACTACCACGGAATAAAGAGACGCGAACCTGAATAGGCTTGGATAAACGAGTCTCTCTAAATCTGTTCTCCACCAGAGAGATGAAAAAGTACAACTTAGTGATGTATATAGATCGTCAAGCCTATTAGGAGACTTTCTAATGAGAAATAAAGCAGGCCTTCTTCATTCTGAGTTAAGGCGTCCCAACTTAAGTTCTTCCAGCCTTCTCGAAGACGGAAAATAAGGAGGAAAGAAACTTTCTCTGAATCGGGCCTAAAGCCCCCCGAGGGGCCGCGCAGGGCCTCCGCCAGGCACCGTGCCGAGGGTAACGAGAATAACTCGCAGTGTTAGCCACCTCCCTGCTCACAGCCAAACGGCTCCTCATCCAAACTGTTTAGAACCCTGCCTGTTAATGCTACAACCGAGTGGGTCACCATCCACCCGGGTCCATCAGCCCTTCGGGGTTTACAACCGAGGAGGACGCGCCGCTGGCTGCGCTCTGCCATAAGCCCTCCCAGCCGCAGGGTTAAGCCCAACCCCCGCCTTTCTCCTGACCTTGGGGCGCCAAGCAGCTCCCCGCCCCCCGAAGCGTCCCGTCCCCTCTAAGAGGCGCCTCGAGGGGCTGTCTCTTCAAGATCGGCTATTCCTCCCATCCCCCCACCGCCACCCGCCTAAATTTAGGAAGGACCGCCGTCTGTCTCGCAGGACCGAACAAACCTCATTCCAAAGTGGAAAGGGCAGAAGACGAAGAAGACAAGAAAAAGACGGAGAAGGGGTAGCCCTGGGTTCCAGAGAGTCACCTCTCTGGCTACCCACAGGGTCCAGGTGTCAGAGGCCACGCAACCTTCTCCCCGCCTCCTCCGACCGCAGAGCAGCGCAGACAAGAGCCTCGCACCACCCCGGCTTCGTGCGCCCCTCGGTTCCATGGCGCACATCCTCGGCCGAGGGGCCGCGGAGAAAGTGGGTCCCTTCTCTCACCTGGGGCGGAGGCGCTCGCTCATGGCAGCTGGTGAAGGCGAGCGACGCGGCGCCGCCCCGCGCCGACAGCGAACAGTCGGAGTTGTGTTCCGGCGACCGCCACGCCCACCCCCACGGGTCTGAGCTCTGACTGCCGCGCGAGTGGAGGATGCGGGCGGTAAGTACCCCTCGGTCCGACCCGTACCACAGCTACTTCCGGTGTCTCCTCCGCGCCTCCCCATATCACAGACGCCGCGTTACTGTCCTCCTGCGGCTGCGCAGAGGCGGGACGCCGGCCGCGCAGACCCATAACCGCGCACGCAGGAAAAGGCGGGTCCTGGAGGGAGGACCGACAGGGAACTTCCAGGACCCCGTTTAGGTGTCCGAGGCATGCGCCTATTCAAAAACAAAGCGGGACAGGCCGTAAAAGTCAAACCAGATTTTAGATAAATTACATTATTTGATAATAATTGATACTTGTATCTGCGTTAAGACTCTCAGAGGTGAAGATTTTAAAAAGAACCGGACGAGATTCATCAGGCACTGACGCGGACGCCCACAGGCTCAGGGTCCGATGGTTGGGAAGGTGTTGGTGGGCTCCGTGTTCTAAGACTGTGCCGCGTGGAATTTCGCGTCTCCGAACGGTGCGGAATACCGTTCAGTGGAGTATCTAAGGGCTGGACTATTTTCCGCAACCTTTGTTGCAGGTCAAGAGAGGAGTGCGGAACAGACGATCAGCATAACAGAGTTCCGGAGTGGGAACGGCCACGCCCACCTGCTGGAAGAGGCCGGACAGAAAGGTGTGGGGAGACTGGCAGGCGTGGGAAAGCGGCGGTGAGAACAGAGCAGGCTCGCGCGGAGGTGAGCGTGATCCGATCAAACCGCGAGGTCACTGCCCGCCGTGAGTGGCGCGCACCTGTCGTCCCACTTCTTGGGAGGTGAGGCTGGAAGGTCAAGAGATCAAAGTCATCCTCCACTGGGTAACAAGTTCGAAGCCAGCCTGGGCCACTTGAGACCTTGTCTCCGATTTTAAAGATTCGATCTCCCCACTACCACCACCACGGGAACAGGTGTGCTCTGGGCCCAAGAGACTTGAGGAGGAAGTCTTAACTTTGGTTTTCAGAAGCATTCCCGGTTAACTGCATAATCCAGTTTTTTGTATAGGACTCAGTACTATCAGCTTCCCCTCTTAGCTCTGATCGTCTTACACAAACTGATGTTCAGAGTTTCTGCCAAACATGTGAACAGCGATCCACAAGCATGGTTTCTTGTTTGTTTTTGTTTTTTGGTTTTTCGAGACAGGGTTTCTCTGTGTAGTTCCGGCTGTCCTGGAACTCACCCTGCAGACCAGGCTGGCCTCGAACTCAGAAATCCGCCTGCTTCTGACTCCCAACTGTTGGGATTAAAGGCGTGCACCACCACCACCCTGCTAAGCATTAGAAGAGTCGACAAGAGGTCAGGCAGTAAAATGAAACCCTTGTTAAAGTGTAGGGTGTAGGGCCTGGCATAGTAATTCACGCCTTTTAATCCAGCGACTCAGGAGTCAGGCAAGCCGATCTATGTGAGTTCAAGGCCATCGTGGTCTACCTAGTGAGAGTTCCAGAGAAGACAAGCGAGACCCCATTATCTCATAGTCTAGAAAAGTGTACTGTTAAAAACTGGATAGCCAGCCGGGCATGGTGGCACACGCCTGTAATCCCAGCACTCGGGAGGCAGAGGCAGGTGGATTTCTGAGTTTGAGGCCAGCCTGGCCTACAGTGTGAGTTCCAGGATAGCCTGGACTACACAGAGAAACCCTGTCTTGAAAAAACAAAACAAAAACAAACAAACAAACAAACAAAAAAAGCTGGATAGCCCATGTATCAGCTTTGTCGTGTGCATTTTACGAAACAGTCTATTTCCCTTCAGTGTATCTCTGTGTTCTCACTAACAGAAGACGCATCGTACACTCCATGGAAAACAGTTTGGGTTTGCTTTTTTTTTTTTTTTTTGGTTTTTCAAGACAGGGTTTCTCTGTGTAGTTCTGGCTGTCCTGGAACTCACTCTATAGTCCAGGCTGGCCTTGAACTCAGAAATCCGCCTGCCTCTGCCTCCCAAGTGCTGGGATTACAGGCGTGCACCACCACGCCCCGCTAGGTTTGCTTTTTTTGTTGTTTTTTTTTTTTTTTGTTGTTGGTTTTTGTTTTGTTTTGTTTTGTTTTTAACCCCCGAGACAGGGTTTCTCTGTGTAGCCCTGGCTGTCCTGGAACTCACTCTGTAGACCAGGCTGGCCTTGAACTCAGAAATCCACCTGCCTCTGCCTCTCAAGTGCTGGGATTAAAGGCGTGCACCACCACGCCCAGCCATCCCCTGCCTCTTGAGGGCTGGTATTAAAGACAAGCACAACCACACTCCAGCTCAAATGCTTCTTACTATAGGTGTCTCTCCCAATCCATACGTAGACTCTAGGGATCTGTGATAAGGCAGACTTCCTTACCAGACACCCACCCTTCTACAATGTTCTCAGTCTACTGAGAAAGTCTGACACCAGAGGGGGCCAAGCTAGCTCATGGGTGAAGAAGAAGAAAAAAAAAACAGTCAACTCAGAAATCCGCCTGCCTCTGCCTCCCAGGTGCTGGGATTACAGGCGTGCGCCACCACCGCCGCCGGGCTCTGGGTTTGCATTTTATGAACGATAAAGTGCTGCTTTTCTTTAATAAACGGACTTTTAATTTGTGAAGTGGTTTCAGACTCAGGGTTTTAGGGGTTTGTTTGTTTGTTTTATGTTTATGTACTGGTCAGGAGATATTTTCAGTCACGGTATTTAGTTATATATGTTGATTCATTCAACAAATGTCCTATACCAGCTTCAGTGTTAGAGGTGTGTGTGTGTGTGTGTGTGTGTGTGTGTGTGTGTTGATAGTTTGACAATCTTCCTGTGTAGCCCAGGCCGGCATTAAGCTACCTCAGCCTCCTCAGGGCAGGGGTACACAGTATGCTTTGTGATGCTAGATTTTGAGAATGAAGCCGTGCCCAGGACAGATATGTTTCCTGTGGAATTTTAAAGATGCAGGAGTAGCTGCTCACAGCCAAGCTTTGTAACCAATGTTCTCCTTTCCCAACTCTAGAGAATAGCAAGAGATAGATGGTGTGTGATGTACATTCTGAAAAGTATTTTTACATGATACATATCTATCAAAAAATTCAAACTAAATGATAATGTGCAAATTTATACATATACAATAATCGATTATATTACAATCTATAACTTAAAAACTGGGGACCATACCTATCTGCTCATTGTTATTTTTGTATTTGTGTGCGTTGCTATATTAATCTGAACAAAGATTCAGATTCATTTCTCCTGAATTAGGGGGGAAGCCCTCCTCGCTTTATTTATTTATTTTGGAGACAGGGCCTCCTGAATCTCTGGCTAGTCTATTGACCTGGCCATCCCGTCTCTACTTCCGGTGCTAGAACTGTGACTGTCTACCACGGTATCGGGTATTACGCAGTGCTGGGGATGGGACCCAGGGCTTCAGGCTTGCCAGGCACACAACCGACTGAGCCACACCCCCAGCTGATAGAGCTCTCCTGAGTCCATACACCCTGGTTAATCTTGCTTGTGTAATTTAGAAACTGTTCTAAGCAGTCGTTGCAACCCCATGGATTTTATACTTCCTCATTCCATCCCTAAAGGACAGGGTCCAGAAGAGTGGATGTGATTTACTGAGGAATTCCTGAGAATGGGCGGGGCTCCGAGGGAGGAACACCCACCCTGTGGACCCCTTTCCCCTGTTTACTAAGCCTATGCCTAGGTGCCCACCCGGGTGTGTCATGTGTGCACGTAGTGCCCCGGCAGGTCAGAGGACGCCAGACTCCCCCAAAAGGAGAGTTATTGTTAGGTCTCAAACCCAGGACAAATGGTGTCATAGTGGACCTGCCTGCGGGTTCTCCCAGCATCCCTCATTCCCTACCAGTTACAAGGTATGGCTGGCACACCCCGCCCCCTAGCCTGAACTCCCCAGCTGCTCTTCCCCATATAATCTGTCCCTGGTTGCCAGGCCCTGGTGTCTCTCTGCCTTTGACTTTCATGGCTGGCCCTTCTCCCCTCCCCTGCTCTTCTCACGTGGCCCAGCTGTAGGCTCGTGTCCCCTCTGGGCTCTCCCCGATGTCCCCACCTCTGGTTATGCTCTCCCTTTTATCTACAGTGGACTTTCTCTGCCCCACACATAGGGGCAGTCACTGCCTTCCAGCTTTATCTCTTTTGTCATTCTGTTATGAGCTGCCTGATGGGGGTGCTGGGAACAGAACCCAGGGCCTCAGCAATAGCATTAGGGGTTCTTCTAAACCCCTTCTTCAGTGCTTCTAAAGGCCCTAAGTAGGTTTTTCTTTTTTCCTTTGTTTTTTTTCTTTTTTTTGTTGGTTTTTTTTGTTTTGTTTTGTTTTGTTTTGTTTTGTTTTTCAAGACAGGTTTCTCTGTAGTCCTGCTGTCCTGGAGCTCACTCTGTAGACCAGGCTGGCCTTGAACTCAGAAATCTGCCTGCCTCTGCCTCCCAAGTGCTGGGATTAAAGGCGTGGCCCCCAGCTTTGTTTTTTCTTTTTTTAAAAAAAGATTTATTTATTATTGTATGTAAGTACACTGTAGCTGTCTTCAGACACACACCCGAAGAGGGCATCAGATCTCATTATGGATGGTTGTGAGCCACCGTGTGGTTGCTGGGATTTGAACTCAGACCTTCAAAAGAGCAGACGGTGCTCTTAGCCATTGAGCCATCTCTCCAGCCCCCCCTTTGTTTTATCTTAATGTTTAAGATTTTGTTTTTTGGGCTGGAGAGATGGCTCAAGTGGTTAAAAGCACTGACTGCTCTTCCAGAGGTCCTGAGTTCAATTCCCAGCACCCACATGGTAGCTCACAGCCATCTGGAATGAGATCAGATGCCCTCTTCTGGTGTGTCTGAAGATAATAACAGTATACTCACATACATCAAATAAATAAATGAGTGAATGAATAGATAAATATATAAAAAGATTTTTTTTTTAATTTTGTTGTTTAACAACTTGATTAAACTTATAGAGCCTCCACTTAACATAAATGACAAAGTCAAAATCTGGCTGACATTTTTAATGTCTTTTCCTCTGATTAAGCATTAACTTACTAGATGTTAGGTCTTTTGGTTTCATGTTGCTTTGTTTTTTGTTATTGTCTTGGGTTGTTACGGCTGTGTTTGTTTGTTTTTGAGATGGTCTCAGTATGTAGTTCTGTCTGCACTGGAACTCACTATGTAGACAAGACTGCATAGTGAATTTGAGGCCAGCCTGGGCTACCGACAAAAGCCTGTCTTAAGAAGAGCAAACAAGTTAAAGACCCGCGCATCAGCTTACTCATCCGCTCCCACCTTTACCTTCCAGGGCGAGCATGAGCGGCGCCGAGCCCCGGATGGAGGTGTGTCCTTACTGTAAGAAGCCGTTTAAGCGATTAAAATCCCACTTGCCGCACTGTAAAATGATAGGACCGTCCACATCTGCTGATCAAAACGTTTCTCAGTCCAAGCCAGCTGCACTTGCTACAAAAGAGAAGAGACCTCCCAGACACCTAGCCAGAGCTCAGGGGAAGGAGCTGGAGAGAGAGGGTTCAAAAAGATCCGTGAACATGGAAGGCAGCCGAGCACCGTGGACAGCCGCGGCCTCTCCACTTCTGGAAAGTGTCTCGGAGAACACGCATCCCACAAAAGCGGAAGGAGAAACCAAAGATCAAAATCAGCTCTCCTTCCAAGCCCTCAGACACGCCCAGCCAGAGGTGACTCTGCAGGGAGACACAACCCCTCGGTCTCCTGCGTCAGATGCCGCCTCTCCCAGGAAAGAACTCACCCTAGATGTGTCTGAGTCCAAGGGAAGTCCATGCTGTCCCTCAGAGATAGAAGCGCCTTCACTGGTCAGCTCAATGGAACTTTTTACTAATCAAGATAGAAAATATTCATCAACTCAGCCTCATGCCAAACCAGTCATTTCTGTCAGGCTCAAGCTGGGCGCGGTTGATCCCCAAAGACAGAAGCTCAAGATAAAATTATTAAATGTGCCTACTGGTGATTGTCATTCTCCAGAGAATGGCAGCCACAGGGTTCAGAGAGTAGCACCCTCGGTGTTGATCAGGGAGAAAGGTCCTCAAGATGAAGGCCACCTCTCAGGAGTCTCTCCCCACCCTGGTAACAGCGAGACCCAGAAGTCGGAATCACTCCTTTTGGGCCTTCACACTGGCCTGCTGGGTAAAGCTCAGGAACTGGGCCTTGGGATGGAGTTGAGCCAGAGCAAGGGAGAAACTGCGAACAGGGTGTCTGTCACAGGTGTGCAGGAAGGGGCTGGCTTGGGCCAAGGCGGTAAGGACCCCATCACAGCCACCAAGGCAAAGCCACAGGCCGCCCTTGAACTTGGGAATGTATTCATGCCACCACAGGGAGCTTTGAGCGAGCTTCTCTCTGGGCCAGGGTCAGGGAATCAGAGCCTCACCTCTCTGGCTGTGACATCTACTCCAGAAGAGAAAGCCCAATTCTATGGCCAAAGTCAGGCCCCTGCTGTAACGCTCTCAGCGGGAAGTGAAAGGGACATTCTGGATCCCACATCTTCCTGCCGACCCCACACAGCCCAGGCAGGGCACTGCCCCCTGTCGTACTCAGATCAGTATCCTGTGGCTCAAAACTTCCTCAGTCATGTTGCTGCTGCTGCCTCCGAGGCTCCTCCCAGGTCCATGGGGCTGGAGTGGTTTCCAGAACTCTACCCTGCTTATGTTGGCCTAGGAGTGCTGCCAGGGAGGTCTCAGCCGTGGAGCTTAGCAGCGCAGATGCCTCCGCTTGCCACGCTGAGGGGCAGGAGCATATCGAAAGGTAAGTGAGCACATTCGCAAGTGCCGCCTGCCCCTCCTATGTGCTCTGCCTTTGAAGTGAGGGTCAGAACTAGTCACTTGGCTTCAGTTAAGTAATTCTCGTCCACACGATCTACCCCTCATTTGACTTGGTTGATGGAAGAGAATTCTTGGTCCAGAGTCAGTTTTAATGTTCCTTCTTCCTTCTCCTCTATCGAGAGTAGAAGGTTAGACTGGGACAGGCTGCCAATCCAGATAGTCTTTGACTTTGTATACTGGGAAGAGGCATAACAGGAAATCAGTGGGTAAGCCGGGCATGCTGGTACATGCCTAGGCAGGTGGAACTTTGAGTTCAGGGCCAGCCTGGTCTACAGAAGGAGTTTCAGGATAACCAATGCTACATAGTCTTGGGGGGTGGGGAGGAAAGGAAGGAAGGAAAGAAATCCAATGGGTAAGACTGTAAGGGACGAGTGACAGGTAGGAAGGAAAGGCCTGTGGGTGCAAAGACTGCGTCCTCAGCTCAAATTACCTTTGTGGAAGTTCCTCTGGATTTGTACCTGGAAGTGAACCCAGCTTGGCCAACTAGAGAGAAACAGAGTCAGGGTGCTGCAGACTTCCCTGCACCGCCAAGACTGGCCCAAAGGCGGCGGGTTTCTTGAGGTTACACCTTATGTCAAAACGAGGTGAGCTCCATCTCCAGGCTTTATGGTGGGGTTTTGTTTGTTAGTTTGTTTGTTTGTTTATTATATGTAAGTACACTGAAGCTATCTTCAGATAAGAAGGTGTCAGATCTTATTATGGATGGTTGTGAGCCATCATGTGGTTGCTGGGATTTAAACTCAGGACCTTTGGAAGAGCAGTCAGTGCTCTTAACCACTGAGCCATCTCTCCAGCCCCAGTGGTTTATCTTTAAAAAAAGAAAAAGAAAAGAAAAGAATTTCTTTTCTTTTTTTTTTTTTCTTTTTTTTTTTTTTTTGGTAAAAGAGTATCTTTTATTTAGGGTTTTATTGCTGTGAACAGACACCATGGCCAAGTCAACTCTTAAAAAGGACAGCATTTAATTGAGCCTAGCTTACAGGTTCAACCACTTATTTTCAAGTATATCTATTGGGGTATAAGTACTGGAGACAGACATTAGAATGTGCAGTGCCCGTGGAGGCCAGCAGAGGGCATCAGGTCCTTGGTGCTGGACTTAGAGGTGTTTGGAAGCTGCTGGATGTGGGTGCTGGGAACTGAACCCAGGTGCTGTGGAAGAGCAGTCGGTATGCAGTCGTCACCACTGCAGCTAGCTCTCCACTGTTGGTTTTTAAGAGACTTTGACCTTGCATGAATGTATACTGTGTAATTCATTAGAAGCCAGTGGGGTTTTGGGGTTCTTTGGTTAGTTAGTTTGGTTTTTAAGATTTTTGTTTTATTGTGTTTTTCAAGACAGGGTTTCTCGGTGCAACCAGCCCTGGCTGTCCCGGACTTGTTTAAAGACTAGGCTGGCCTTGAACTCACAGAGATCCCCCTGCCTTTGCCTTCCAAATGCTGGGATTAAATGCCTGCGCTAACCACGCCTGGCTAGGAAATTTGTTTGTTTAATGTAAATGTGCCACACGGGAGTTCACGTGCACTGAGCACCAATGCATGCAGTTGCCCATGGAAACCAGAAAGAGGAGTCCAATCCCTAGGAAGTGCGGTTTTAAAATAGTTGTAAACCAGCCGGGCGGTGGTGGCGCACGCCTTTAATCCCAGCACTTGAGAGGCGGAGGCAGGCGGATTTCTGAGTTGAGGTCAGCCTGGTCTACAGAGTGAGTTCCAGGACAGCCGGAACTATACAGAGAAACCCTGTCTCAAAAAAAAAAAACAAAAAACAAAAAAACAAAAAAAAAAAAATAGTTGTAGACCACCACTTGAGTTTTGGGAACCAAACCTGAGCCGTCTGCAAGAGTAGCGAGTGTTCTTCACTGCTGAGCCTCTGTCCGTGCTCCCGTGGGCTGGTTTCCACTGCTGGATACTATGATCACTTGAGCATGTTTATATCCACAGCAGCGTTTACCACACCTGCTTACCCTGCCATCTTCATTTATCCTATGTCTGACAAACCAAAAAGACCAGAAAACCCTAGGCAGTAAGGATGAGCTGTCTGGCTTGAACATGGGGAAACCCATGGAAAAGAAACACTCAGCTCGTTTTCTGACTCCATGTGTTGTTCGTGTGTCAGAATAAATAGGAAGGTTCACAGGAGACCTGACATGGGGTCTCAGAAGAGTAAAGATAGACTAAAGAGGATTAGAGGGGCTCAGAGTGATTTCCTGGTATGCTGACCATCCGTAAGCTCAGACACAGCGCTCCAGGAGGCAGCATCTCGAATGCTGACCTGGGTCTCAGCAGCCCTGGGAAGGGTGAAGTCACTGGTGGGTGGGCCGCAGTCAAAACAGGCATGCTTTCAAACAAACAAACAAAGTCTTCAGAATCTGTTGACAGGGTTCATCTGACAAATTCATGGGAAAGAAAAATGATCTGGGGGCTGTGGATGCAGCCCAGTGGTGAAGACACGCGGATATGCACGTCTAACATACACCTAAGACCCTGGGCTCAGGCAACAGTGGGGTCGGGGTGCAGGGAACAGAGAGGTTCTCTATTTGGTTCTGGGTTTTGGTCCAGGATTATATAAGTAGATGGTCCAGATTTATCTTCAGTTCAGAATATAAACTCTTTGGCCCACGAATTTCAGGATATTCTACCTGTGGTAAAAAGTCGTGCTAAGTTCACAGCAGTAAAGCGAGGGTTAGCCAGGCATGAGCACACACGGCAGGCAGAGCACTCGCTCACCACAGTGCAAGGCCTCTGTCGATAAGAGCTTTGGGCCTGAGGCGGACTTCACTTCCGTGTGTTGTTTAACTGCTGCCCAGCGAGGTGCTCATGGATCGACCTGCAGGACGAACTTTTCCTGGGGCCTAGTCGTAAGGATGTGCGCCTGCGTGCTGGGGAAGGGATGGTTCTAGATCGACTGTCACAGTGACTTCTGTTTGGAACCGTAGTTCCTTGGTGGGGAAGAAGCTCGGCTGATAGCAGGAGTCTGGAACCCCTGGCGCTTACAACTTCCAGCCTCCCTCTAATGAGACTCTTGGGAGCTGTGCACAAAGGTGAGGACGGTGTTACTGGCTCTTGGTTCTCTTGCTGGCTCCAGGCCCGTGGAGAGGTTTCTCAGCTGTCTGCTGTTTAACCAAGGCAGAGGAACAGAGCGGTTGTCATTCTATCTGGTTCCACTTCAGAATCGGGTCAGTCAGAACTCCCTCAGACATCAGCCAGAACCCCAGAGCCGGCAGAGCAGGGCTCCCGGTATTATGTGGCTTTCACTTCTTCAAACCCAGCCTGCCACCCGTCCCCAGCCCTTCGTCCCCTCCCCTCCCCTCCCCTCCCCTCCCCTGCCCTGCCCACGTGATCAGTGAGGGCAGTAGTTAACAGAGCCTTTTTCTCTCCATCACTGAGTTTACCCCAGCTCCCAGTGCGGGAGCAAGTTATCTGGACTTAGTCAAGTCCTCCACAGCTTAGCGCTGGGTCTGTTAGATTACCATGCTGCCTATGGAAAGGTGTAAGTGTATATACACTTTGAATAGAGCACTCTTACATAGGTATCTAAGTTCTGTGAGTTAGAGTTCATTGCTTCAGCTAGCAGGGCGGTTGATCAGTGTCTGTGCTGGGCCTCAGCCCAGCCGCTGCTAACCACGTGCCTTGCCTCTGTTTGCGCAGGCTGGGTGCGGTGCAACACCACCATTAAGAAGAGCGGTGTCGGTGGTCTCACCATGCTCTTCGCGGGCTACTTCATCCTATGCTGTAGCTGGAGCGTCAAGCATCTGAGTAAGCCCCGTAGCTGCCTTAGTGTCTGGTTGCCTCCCCTGGGGCTCTGGAGGTAGAAGCCTGAGGGTCAGCTGTCACTGGGGGCTCTGTGGCTTCCATAAAGGTCTTTGTGAGATCTGACTTACGTCTATCTACATGACCGTTCTTGTTGCCCAGTAGTGATGCTCTTGGTGGACTGTAGGGCTTGGGTTTGTTTTCCCTACTTTAACTATTCCCTACTGAGAGGAAGGGGTCCCCCTTGGTGCCTGAGAACCTCCTTTTCACAGTGAAGCAGAAGGGCTTTATGCCATAAAAGAACAGGAGAAAGAGAACAGTCCGTGTGCTTAAGGCCTAGCAGTTGCATCCTTTTGATCTTTGAGTCTCCCTATGCAGCCCAGGCTAGACCTACCCTCAGCGCTCCTGCCCTGGCCTCTGGCCCTGAGCTCTCTCCTTCCTCAGCCTGTAAGCTAGGACGGCAGGCAATATGCCACCACACCTGGCTAGAATATATGTGTATGAATGTTTTGCCTGCATAATACGTCTATATTACCAAGTACATGCCTGGTGTCCATGGAGGCCAGAAGAGGGCATCAGAGCCCCTGGAATGGAGTTAGTTTTTAGCTGCCTTGTATGTGTTGGGAACCCAACCAGGACCTCTGGAAGATCCAGCAAGTGCTTTTAACTGCTGAGCCATCTCTCCAAGCCCCGAGCCTGACTCCCTTCAACCAGACATGATAGTGCATGCCTGTAATCCCATCATTCAAGAGGCTGAGGCAGGAGGGTAGAGAATTCAAAGCCAGTTTGGGGCACATGATACCCTGCCTTCAAAACCAAACCGGGACACCTGTGTAGTTATGGTTAGGCTCATACAAAGTCTTAACCTGCAGGAAAATGCTCAAATTTCTTTTCTCATACTTCAAGGGCACTTTTGGCTCAGTTATTTAGAGCACGTGTTGCTCTCCCACAGGATCCAGTTCCACTCCCAGCACCCACGTGGCAGTTCACAAATATTCACAACTCCATGCCAGGGGTCCAACACCCTCTTCTGCCTTCTGCAGGCACCAGACTTGCATGTAGTGGCACACACATACAATACAGATAAAACTCCTGTTTAATAAGTCCCTTAAAGTTTAAAAAAGAAAAAGACCCTTAGAGTTTAAAAAGCTCAGAGTTCATACGAGACTACCCCAAAAAAGTTCAGTATTTTTTTTCTATAATTTAAGAGATGGCAGGAACCCAGGCTATCTCATATGAAAACACACTAACATACTGGCTCAGGTCATGCCTGGAGAGTCAGGGAGGGCGGTGACCCGCTGGCACAGGAGTGGGCCTGCAGCACACCCCTGCAGACCCACAGGCCTGCCACAGACAGACAGTGCATCAGGCATTGGGCCTGTAGTGAGATGCGGACTCCAGGCAGAGCCCTGTCTCCCTAAGGACGGCGCCTGCTCCAGCCGAACCATTCTGAGGAGCTCTTGGCTCCTGTTGGTGGTGGTAGTCATGCGGATGTGATGTGTTTGTGTTGAGACAGGGCCTCCCGCTAGCCCAGGGCGGTCTGGACCTGCAGTGCTGCCTGCCTTATGCACCGGACTTGGGTGTTTTGTTTTTGTTTCGTTTTGTTTTTTAATCTCTAAAGATGGAAGCTGAATGCTCCTAAACCCAAGAGGATTTCTAAGTTTATGAAATGAAAATGTGCACGCCTTTAATCCCAGCACTTGGGAGGCAGAGGCAGGTGGATTTCTGAGTTCGAGGCCAGCGTGGTCTACAAAGTGAGTTTCAGGATAGCCAGGGCTACACAGAGAAACCCTGTCTCGAAAAAGAAAACAATAATAATAATTAAATAAAAATATTAAAATTATTTATCTACATAAACAATATAAATAGCCAGTAAGGCACACCCTCCCGATCCTGATATGTGTGTCTGTCTGTCCCAAGAGCTGCAGCGCTGGCGGAAGTGAAGCCGGGCGTGTCGGGGAGCCACAGACGACTGCAGAGCAGAAGAGACTATTTACATTTGTGCCAGGTCTGGAAGGGTGCAAATAATAAAACTGCTGAAATCACAGTTTTCTTCTTTTCCTTTTTTTTTTAAAGCTGGAGGACAGTTTTACTAGTGTTTCAGAGAAGCAGCGGGACGGGCAGGCAAGCTACAAACCCGGCGGCCGCCGTGGGGACCTCGAAGAGCAAAGTCGGGACACTTTGATTTTTGTTTTTAAGGCAGGCTCACACTCTGTAGCCCTGGCTAGCCCACAGAAATCTTCCTGCAGAGTGCTGGGATTAAAGGTGTGGGCCACCAGGCTGGGTGTAAGCTGTCTTCCACAGCCCTTCCTCACTGCAGGAAGTCGGGGCAGGCGGCCTTGGAGGGGGCTGCTTACGGCTGGCTTCCATCGCCTGCTCCGCCTGCCTCCTCATAAAACCAGGGGCACCCCCACCATGGGCTGGGCCCTCCTCCCCCCCACCAGGGGCACCCCCACCATGGGCTGGGCCCTCCTCCCCCCCACCATGGGCTGGGCCCTCCTCCCCCCCACCATGGGCTGGGCCCTCCTCCCCCCCACCATGGGCTGGGCCCTCCTCCCCCCCACCATGGGCTGGGCCCCCACCCCCCCCCCATGGGCTGGGCCCTCCTCCCCCCCACCATGGGCTGGGCCCTCCTCCCCCCCACCATGGGCTGGGCCCTCCTCCGCTAGTCACCGATGGAGAAAGTGCCCTGCCGCCTTGTCTTCAGCCTGGGCTCAGGCAGGTGCGTTCTCAACTTGAGATTCCCTCATCTCTGAAGACTCTAATGTGTGTCAGTTTACGAAACTATCCAGCACAAAACACCTTTTCCTCCTCCAATGCTCTGTGTTGACCCTGAGAAGCCACCACCCCGGCACCTCTTCGTATGTCAGTACAGAGGGGGCCCTCAGGGAAAGCTTTGCCTGGGCCTTGATGCTGCTCAGGAAGGGGCAGTTTTCAGGAACAGCCGTGGTTCACTGTGGCGAGGGGGATTCTGTGATACTGAACCTTCCAGTTAAGCACTAGTTTAAAGTCCTGAAGGGAGTCATCTCACCAGGGTTAGGACCAGGGCAAGAGCCCGTGTTAATAAGGGCTTGCTCAACATTGGTCAGTGTCAATAGGAACTCACCAGGTGTGGTGACATACACCTCAAATACCAACACTCGAGTTTACAGAAAACTGTTTTTTTCCCAATAACACAAATATTAAAAATAGGGGCTAGAGAGATGGCTCGGCACTTGTTCTTGTGATGGACCTGGGTGGATTTCCAGCACCCACATGGCAGCTCACGACTATCTGTAACTCCAGTCCCAGGGCCTCTGACATTCTCTTCTGACCTCCAAGGGCACTAGGCATGCATATGGTTCACACACATACATGCAGGCAAAAAACACACATAATACAAAATATAAAAATAAACAGATTTAGAGTTTGACTCCCCAGGACACACATGGTGGAGGGACAGAACCAATCCCACATGCTATTCTCCGCTAAAATGTAGTGTGTGCACCATATGTGTGCACACACAATAGAACCAGATCCTGGAGTGTGGCTCAGAGTGGGCATTTCCCTGGCATCCATGAGGTCCTGGGTATGATCCCTGGCATCAAGGAAATCAACACCAACTCTCTGAGCCAGGCACAATAAAACAGGCACACCTGTTATCCCAGCACTTGAGATGCAGAAAGATCACAAGTTCAAGGCCAGCCTTAGCAACATAGTAAGCACTTGTCTTACAAGCTGCTTAATGGTTACTGTGGCTCAGTGGAAGAGGCACCAGCTCCAGGGAAGAGGAGGTGAAGCTGCTTTTTCCTGTACTCTTCCCCTTCCCACCCCCAACCCCCCTACCCCTCACTCCCCCCTACTCCTCACCCCCGTCTGAGACAGGGTTTCCCTGTGTAGCCTTGGCTGTCGTGGAACTCACTCTGCAGACCAGGGTGGCCTTAAACTCACAAGAGAGTGCTGGGACTAAAGGCATACACCACTACTGCCTGGCCTTTTGCTGTAATCTTATAAAAAGTCCACTTAGCTGCCCACTCCTCCCCAGAGGATTAAGTAGCATTGTGTCTGCTTTGTCTCGGGATAGGCTACTGTCCTGGTCACTGCCTTACCTCAGGAGGATAAGCCTTTCCTGTATGCCTACCTCCTAATCCCCATGGGGTTCAATCTTCAGTGTCAGCATGGCTGCAGTGGCCTGGAAGATTCACCTCGGTGTGTTTGTAAGCGAGGGTTATTTCCCCAGAGGCTTAGCTGAGCAGACAAGACAGGCCACGAATGAATGGGTGACCATCTCTGTGTACGGTGATCCTGGGCTGAATTTTACAAAAGAAAAACCAAAACGGAAAGCTGACCGTTTCTTTTTCTGCACTTCCTTGACTGGATCCCATGTGACCAGCCCGTTCACACTACCACCATGGTTTCCCTGTTGTGACAGTATCCTCACAAGGTATGAGCCAGAACAACCCCCCTGCCCACAAGTTGGATGTTTTCTCACAGCATCAAAAAAAGGGGGGGTGGAATTAATGCAACCACACAGAGCACACACTTTATATTCTCGAGTATAAATAAGCTGTACAGACAAACAGCTGTCAGACTAAAAGCAGTTGTTTGATTGGATGGCCCATTTTCGGGAGCACTCGAGGCCGTTGACCCGGAGTGGTCTGGAGGAGCGTGGGAGCTGAGCCTGGGAAACAGACTGACTGACTGACTGGCTTTGAGAGTTCATGGTGTCAAGTGCACTGTGTTCTCCTGGCTCATGAGTGACTTCCCTTCCACAGTCAGCTGACCTCTGGTCCTGCTGCATTATTGGCATCTCGTTCATGTGCAGAATAAAGGGAAATACGCCAAGTACAGTAGGCTCTTTCTGCATTCTGTATCTCACTACGGTGACGGAGCTCGCTGGATCACTGGGTAGAGGACACCGTGCTGCGGCCGTGGAGCCCCTCACTAGGAGAACTTCCGGCTCCCTCGGTATAGGCTACGTTCTGATGACTCCAACTGGTACAGCTGGCTTCGATGGCCTGGTGGCCTGGGTTCTGAAGAAAAAGGAGAAAGCTAAGATGGTGGTTTTGTTTTTGTTTTTCTGGTTTGGTTTGGTTTTTCGAGACAGGGTTTCTCTGTGTAGCCCTGATTGTCCTGGAACTCACTCTGTAGACCAGGCTAGCCTCGAACTCAGAAATCCGCCTGCCTCTGCCTCCCAAGTGCTCGGATTAAAGACGTGCGCCACCACTGCCCAGTGTGTTTTTGTTTTTTGAGACACAGTTTCTCTGCCTTCACTGTCCTAGAATTCATTCTGTAGACCAGGCTGGCCTCCTACTTATAGAAATCTGCCTGAGGGCCGGGCGTGGTGGCGCACGCCTGTAATCCCAGCACTCAGGAGGCAGAGGCAGGCGGATTTTTGAGTTCGAGGCCAGCCTGGTCTACAGAGTGAGTTCCAGGACAGCCAGGGCTATACAGAGAAACCCTGTCTCCAAAAACCAAAAAAAAAAAAAAAAAAAAAAAAAAGAAAGAAAGAAGAAAGAAAGAAAGAAAGAAAGAAAGAAAGAAAGAAAGAAAGAAAGAAAAGAAATCTGCCTGACTCTACCTCCCAAGTGCTGGGATATGTACCATCACTGCCCAGCTAAGGTCATGCCTTTTCATAAATCCTCAGAAGAAAAGTCCCCACTTGTCCAGGAAACCACAGGATGGTTTTCTAGAATGTATGGCCTCTCCAGCCTCACAGGGATCTTGGTCAGGAAGTTGGGATGGGAGAGCCTTGTAAGTACAGTGGGTTGAGCCCAGCCTGGAAATAATAGCAAGATCTGGACCCAAAAGAGAAGCTTGAGGATGCTGGAGAGATGGCTCAGCGGTTAAGAGCACTGACTGTTCTTCCGGAGGTCCTGAGTTCAAATCCCAGCACCCACATGGTTGCTCACAACCATCCGTAATGAGATCTGGTGTGTCTGAAGACAGATACAGTGTACTTACATAAAAAAAATTTTTTTTTTTTTTTTTTTTTTTTTTTTTTTTTTTTTGGTTTTTTGAGACAGGGTTTCTCTTTGTAGCCCTGACTGTCCTGGAACTCATTCTGTAGACCAGGCTGGCCTCCGCCTGCCTCTGCCTCCCAGAGTGCTGGGATTAAAGGCGTGCGCCACCACCGCCCAGCAATAAATAAATCTTAAGGGAAAAAAAAAAAAGAAGCTTGAAATTCATGTTCAGAGAAGGTGGTTCTGGACTTCAAGTCAAACATACAAGAAAATAAAGGGTTCTACTCCCTTACCTAGCTTTTGGTGTTATCGTATTTTCTTTTGGAAACCAGGGCTCAGGCAGCAGAAGCTTGCCTCTCTATACCCAAGGATGACTTTGAACCTCTGGACCCCCTGCTTCCATTTTGCATGCAAACAGGAACCAAACCCTTGATACCTGCTAGGCAAGCATTCTACCAACTGAACTAGAGCCTCGACCACTCATTATTTGGTTAGAAAGGGGGAAAAAAAAAAAAAGATCACAGTTCAGGATAGACTGTAGGCTACTTCATAAAGGCATGGTTGTTTGTTTTTTGTTTTTTGGGTTGTTTTTGTTGTTGTTGTTGTTGTTTTTAACAGAGCTGAGGACCGAACCCAGGGCTGCCTTGCTCTTGGTAGGCAAGCGCTCTACCACTGAGCTAAATCCCCAACCCCGGGGTTTTTGTTTTGTTTTGTATTGTATTGTTTTTACATTTTACTTATTTATCCTGACATGGGGTCTCACTATGCAGCCCTAGTTTTATGTGTATGTGTAACTCAGAGATCCACCGACCTCTGCCTCCTCCGTGTCAGGATCTAAGGTATGCACCACCACACCCAGCAGGCCACCCCCCCCCTTTTTTTTTTTTTTTTTGAAACAGAGGGTCTCACTTTGTAGCCCTGTCTGGCCTCACACCGCGGAGGCGATGCACCTCAGACTTGCTCCAGTCCTCCAGATTGCCTGCTGCATGCTGGGATTGCAGGCGTGCACCCACCCCCATCAGGCCCTGCGTTCTCTCAATTCACATACCTGAACCTTAACACAAGGACTGTGCTCTCCCCGCCCAGTGGGCTCCTTCACCTACCTAAGGCACAGCCTGGGCCCTTGAGCTGCAGGCCTGAGGCAGGATCCATTCTTCTGACAGTGGAGCACGGGCGTTGCCTGGGAAGCAGGCACCAGAGTGCTGTCAGGAGAAGCTGTCGAATCCCATGGCTGGGTGACAGGCTACAGATAGAGTGGAATCAGGAGGAAACCGTGCTGCAGAGACACTCTGTGTAGACAGGGTCACCTAAATGCCTGTATTTTTAGGGTCCTCTGGTTTGGGGGGTTTGGTTTTTGTTTGTTTTTTGGTTTTTTTTTTTTTTTTTTTTTGGTTTTTTTTTTTTTTTTTTTTTTTGAGACAGGGTTTCTCTGTGTGGTCCTGGCTGTCCTGGAACTCACTCTGTAGACCAGGCTGGCCTCGAACTCAGAAATCCTCCTGCCTCTGCCTCCCAAGTGCTGGGATTACAGGCGTGCGCCACCACACCCGGCTCTATTTATAGTTTTAATTACCAAAAGTTTGCCTTGGAAGAAGTTACCCACTCAGTAACTTATAAAGAAAAGAGTTTAGCCTCCCTCACATTTCTGGAAGCTGGGGCCTCAGGCCCGGAAGCTGTGTCTGCTGGGCTTCTGGGCAGGGCCTTGTGCTGCTCCAAGTGAACAGGTATAGGTCATGTGGTTACACTGTGGACCAGGAAGCAGAGAAAACCTAACTCCACCATTCAACCACTTTCATCAGGATCCACCTCCGTGATCTAGGCCCGGCCCAACACTACTGCCCGGAGGAGACACAGCCTGGGGCTGAGTTGGCGATCAGAACACATTCAAACCATCATGGGCAGTGTGCTGGTGCTGGTCCAATAAAGCTGCTAGGAGCCCTGGAAGGATCATCCCACATCACAAAACAGCCTTCTCGTTCCCCTGCAACTTTTTTTTTTTTCGAGACAGGGTTTCTCTGTGTAGCTCTGGCTGTCCTGGAACTCACTCTGTAGACCAGGCTGGCCTCAAACTCAGAAATCCGCCTGCCTCTGCCTCCCAAGTGCTGGAATTACAGGCATGCACCACCACCACCCGGCGCCGCCGCTGCCACCACCACCCGGCGCCACCACCACCCGGCTTTCCCTGCAACATTTTTTTTTTGTTTTGTTTTTTTTTGGTTTTTTTCGAGACAGGGTTTCTCTGTATAGCCCTGGCTGTCTTGGAACTCACTTTGTAGACCAGGCTGGCCTCAAACTCAGAAATCCACCTGCCTCTGCCTCCCAAGTGCTGAGATTACAGGCGTGCGCTGCCACCACCCGGCTTTCCCTGCAACTTCTTAAGATTTGCTTTTTTTAAGCCGGGCGTGGTGGCGCACGCCTGTAATCCCAGCACTCTGGGAGGCAGAGGCAGAGGCAGGCGGATTTCCGAGTTCAAGGCCAGCCTGGTCTACAGAGTGAGTTCCAGGACAGCCAGGACTGCACAGAGAAACCCTGTCTCGAAAAACCAAAAAAAAAAAAAAAAAAAAAAAAAGATTTGCTTTTTTAACTAAGTATGTATGTGTTGTGGGTCCGTGCCAGTGCCTGCAGGTGCCCACAATGGCCAGAGGAATCAGATCCCCAGGGTGCTGGGAACTAAACTGGGGTTCTCTACGAGAGCAGTACCCACTCTGAACTGCCGCACGACCTCGGTGGACACTGTGTGATAATTTCCACAGGTAAAGGCTTTGTCTATGATGAGGCTGTCCTCTGGGGAACTCGCTTGTGGGACTCCCTGGCCAGAGAAAATACTGAGCTCAATTTCTCATGGCAGCCTTGCCTGTGTGACTTTCCTCTGATCTGTTTCCTCATCTACAAGATGTTCCTGATAGCCTGCGCTGTGAGTATCCAGGCGAAAAAGTTAATTAAAAGTTCATTCTTTGAACTGCAGAACTGGCCAAAACCCTCTGTTCTTAGAACTACATCGGCTTTGCTTAGTAGTTTACATAATTACATTGATCTCCCAACAAAAATGTAAACTTTTATGGCTATGTTGATGAGAGTGGCTCTGACATTGTGATATGCAAAACATTGACTTAGTACAATGATCTCAGGTTTCTAAAGAGAGAGCTAGGTGATAATTAGGTTACTCACAAAATCTCATTAAGACCTGGGGGGCGGGGGGAATGTGTGTGTCTGGCCTAACATCCTTTGAAGTCTCTTTTAGAACTAAAGCCCGTAAGACAGATGTTACCTCTAGTTTATTACACAGAAACTTTTTTTTTTTAAACCTGGCTGACTTTACATTTCCTCATGGCAAATGGTTATTGCTGATTGTCTTTTTGTGCCTGCTGTACTGGATACATCCTTTGATATGTAAAGATCTCATGCTTAAAATCCCCTGGCTGAGCCGGGTGTGGTGGCGCACGCCTGTGATCCCAGCATTTTGGAGGCAGAGGCAGGCGGATTTCTGAGTTCAAGGCCAGCCTGGTCTACAGAGTGAGTTCCAGGACAGCCAGAACCACACAGAGAAACCCTGTGTCGAAAAAACAAAAAACAAAAAAACAAAAAAAATCCCCTGGCTGACGGCAGCAAAATACATCCAGATACCAAACCATTCCTGCGTTCTGGTGTTTGTCTGTCGCACTCCGAACCCATGCCTTCCTGCTTCACAAAAGAATCCTGGATCTCTGCAGCCCTACTCCGGGAAGAGCGCGGTCTACAGTACCGAACCACCTCTCAAGCCCTCCTCTTGCAACCTCTTAAAAACTGTTCGCAGCCGGGCGTGGTGGCGCAAGCCTGTAATCCCAGCGCTTGGGAGGCAGAGGCAGGCGGATTTCTGAGTTCGAGGCCAGCCTGGTCTACAGAGTGAGTTCCAGGACAGCCAGGACCACACAGAGAAACCCTGTCTCAAAAAAAACAAAAACAAAAACAAAAACAAAAACAACAACAACAAAAAAAAACTGTTAACTGTTCACATTGCTCTAGTAATAACAAGCCATCATCCAGGAGTGGTGGTGCACACCTTTGATCCCAGCACGCGAGAGGCAGAGGCTGATGGATCTCTGAATTCCAGGCCCGTCTAGTTTACACAGCAAGTGTCCCAGGCCAGCCAGGTCTCAACCAAATCTAAATAGTGAGACACTGTCTCTAAAAGCGGGGGAGGGGGAGGGGAGAGGGAGGGAGGAAAAATAAGCACACGGAGACCAAGGATGCTAGTCAGAAGCTCAGGGATGCAACAGCTGCCTGGCTACCTAGGGCCCTTGGTTCGCTGAGGTGTGGTCTGGAGAGCATGATTAGCCTGCTTTCCCCCTAGGAACCAGGAAAATACATGACATCATAGTTTTCATTCCGAAAGCTGGCTTTGGACTGCATGTCCTGATTTTTTTTTTTTTTTGTCAGTGAAACCCACTGTTGTGGGATGACCAGATGGCTGGGTTGGTAAGAGTGATTGCAGCTGAGCCTGACTGACGCCTGAGTTCTACCTTCAGGACCCGGGAGGTAGAGAACCAACCATTACAAGGTAAGGAGTCCTCTAACTTCCACACATTCACGGTAGCAAGTGTGTATCTACATATACACACAAAGAAATAAAACTGACAAGGAAGAAAGGAACGTATCCCTGCGTTACCCAGCTAAAGAAAAGGAAGGTAGCCCTGCAGTGGTGGCGCACGCCTTTAATCCTGCACTTGGGAGGCGGAGGCAGGCGGATTTCTGAGTTCGAGGCCAGCCTGATCTATAGAGTGAGTTCCATGACAGCCAGAGCTACAGAGAGAAACCCTGTCTTGCAAAGCTAAAGAAAAAAGAAAAACAAATAAAAAAGGAAGTTGTTCAGATAATCATCAAGTCCCTCCAGGTGCAGACGCCACAGAGGCTGGGACGAGCTACTACATGCAGGTGCCCCACCCTCACCCCCTCACCCCCCCCAACCCCCCAACCACATGTGCGTAACTTTTACAGGATCAGGACTCTGCAGATCATGAAAGAGTGGGGTCTCCTGAGGATAGTACAGTGCTTGGAAGCCGAAAGAGGGAGACGCTACGTGGGCAGCAGAGCGCCGACTTACCTTCACACTACGGGGATGGAATACTGGGTTCATCTTAGGGCTGAGGGAAGGAGAGGGAGACAGGAGCAGGGAGAGTGAGCGGTGTGTTAGAGGGGGCTCTGGCCCTCTCTCCCTGCTCATTAGCATGCTGGCCGCTGGCCTGCCGCTGCTGACTTCCCATTCCAGAGCCCCTGGGGAAGGAGCCCTCCCTTGGCTAAGCTTTGCACAGAACTGGGGAGGGGTGGAGCTAGGAAAAGTTTCTACGCAGGTCTCGAACAGCCAGTGAAAGGTACACGCCTTCCCAACGCCGAGTGGTGCATGTTAACAGGGAAGGCTGGGGTCTCCCCAGCCAACGGTACCCAGGCCTCCAGGGTGGGGCAGCAGCCGAAACCCCCAGGGAGATACTTGCTGGAGAATCTCCCACCCAGGGCAAAGGAAATCTAGATCCAGAAGGTGGGGCTCAGCACTCTGGTGGATTGGGGCGTAGAGGGATCATACTTACTGCCCAAGTTGGCACTTAGGTCCCTTGGGGCAGAAGCCGGTGAAGTAGTTGGGACACAGCACTTGATGAACGTGGCGGTATCTACACAGGGGACCTACCGGACAAAGAGCAAATGGCAGAGAGAGCCTGCTTCGTCCAGAGGAAGTGCATGAGGAAAGGCAGAGGCTCTAGTAGGCTCTCCGCTGGAGATGGGGTGGATACACCTTCCCATCATTGATGTCCCCGAAGGCAGCAGACGGGCAGAAACCTTGGTTCAGGTAAGGGCTGGACATGCCGTTCAATGGTAAAGCACTGGAGGGCCGTGCTGCAGGCCCTGGGACTAAGACCCAGAGACCCATGGGAACACAGCCTTCTAAGTTTGCCGGGGGGCCAGGTCAAGGGTGGGACTTAAGTGGCATTCAGCACGTGGGAGCTGTGTCTCTCACAGACTAGACCTTCTGTTAGGCTTCTCAACCCAAGTCCTATATCCACCGGTTTGAACAGGCTAGGGTGTGGATCTCACGGCCTTCCCTGGGAAGCCCGTCGTGCCCTACACCAGGCTGAGTCTCCCAGTGTCTCAGGAGATTTCTCCACTGGCATACAAGCCTCGGACCACCTCAGAAAGGCTTTCCACTGGGGTGTTTCTATGGCCCGATTTCGTGGGGGAATATTACTCCTTGCTTGATGAGCGCCTCCATCCAGAAAACCCGCATCCCCGGGGCATCCCGTCCTATCCCGCAAGGTCTCACCTTCCTTGCAGAACCCTTGGTTATACCAAGGGCAGTCCTGGACCCTGGAAACTGACTTCAGGTGGAGGAAGGGGCATTCCTTGTTGCTGCAATTACCTGAAAAGCCCATTGGTCTTCGTGTATAATCAAGTTCGCACTTCCGCAAGCCTGCCCTCTGATTTACCTTGGCCCTCCCTGCCATGGAATCGTCTTCTGCTTGTCTTTGGAAGACCTTTGGTCATCTATCTCAACTGGAAACATGCTACCATTTTCCAGAGGCCCCAGGAAGGGCAGGGATGTTTTGCAGGAAATACCACAGACAGAGTAGAGGTTCTAGCTGGGCCCCAGGGAAACCTTTCAGGAGGAGGGCTGTCAGCGGAGAGCTTGCGCTGTGCCGTGTCTATGTGTTTTGAACTAAGTCTTGGTCAGCTGCATTTCTACAAGGAGGCAGCCTCCGAGGCACAGGCCGCCCGCAACCGCTAAACTAGGATCTTAAGTTAGACCTGAAGAAGGTAGACGATTGTGATCTGTCTCCTTTCGGTGGAGAATCTGTGAACATTTCCACTTTCATCCCTTCCTAAAAGCCCACAACTTTGCTCTTTGGTCCTAATACAAACTTCATAAGGTCTTCCAGAGAGTTCTATAAGACCATGCTTCACTGGAGGAAGACTTCTGTTATTCCTTTCCACCCTTCGCATTTCAAACATGGATGCCAGCCCCCAGAGGCAAGTACATCTGTTCACTCAGCTTCCTCACACAATTTACTGGCACACCCTAGGCCAACTTAGTATAGCACCGTCGCCTGGGGTTGAGCCTTCTCAGGACTCAAAACTGTCAGAACGGGCTGCACATTGCTGTTCCGGGACTCGGCCAGCAGGTGGCAGCAACACTCCAGCCTGCACTCCCATCGTTTGCAAAGGCGCCCTTATTCTTTTGAAGCCCCAGCTGGACATCTGGCAGTTACCAAAGGCACTTTCCTGCGCTGCCGGGACTCAACAATGTTTGTGTGTGTGTTGTGTGTGTGTTTTGTGTGTGTGTGTGTGTGTGTGTGTGTGTGTGTGTGTGTGTGTCCATGAGTGTATTGAGCTTACTTACAGAGCAGAGCATCGCTTACAGAAGTTAACCAACCTCAAAACAATGGGATCTCTACCAAGCCTCAGCCCACCACAGACGCCAATGGATGGATGCCGCATCACGGAGTCAGCCCCTTTCAGCTGGTCTCCCGCACTCTACGTGTCTCCCAAGACCACTTGCAGCTTAGCAATATTTTTAAAATAAAGACACTGAAGAAGGGCAGGGTGGTACACTCCTCTAGAGTCTAATCCCAGTACTTGGGAGGCAGAGGCCAACAAAACTCTTGAGTTTGAGGGCAGCCTGGTCTACATACAAGTGGGGGTACTGGGGGGATGACTAAGGAGAATGAGGGATGATACACAAGTGCATACACACTTTTTTTTGTTGTTGTTGTTTGGTTGGTTGGTTGGTTTTTCAAGACAGGGTTTCTCCGTGTAGCCCTGGCTGTCCTGGAACTCACTCTGTAGACCAGGCTGGCCTTGAACTCAGAAATCTGCCTGCCTCTGCCTCCCAAGTGCTGGGATTAAATAAAGATGTGCGCCACCACCGCCAGGCTCACATATGATATTTTTAAAGACAACTGTCTCCTAAGTTCCAGGATTAAAGGCATGTACCACCAAGCATATCATTATGTTTTTTGTAATATTAGAGGTATTCACCTACTGTTAAGAGCAAAACCTTAGATTACATAATCCTGAGCTTACACATCTGCACATAAATTACTTGCATGCAAGAGTGGTTCCATGCAGGACCACATCTGATACTCAAACCAGGGGACTCAGGATCGAAAGATTAAAGTGATGTTTCTAAGTGAAAATGCCTTAGGCAGTGACCTACAAGGACCAGCCTCCAGATGAACTTTGTCTGTGTATTCTAGAAGGACATTCAGACACCCTCTCGAACTGCCACGGGCCTAGGGCTTCCTGGAGATCTGCCACTGTCTTCCTGGAAAAAGGCAGTCTGGAAGACTGGACTGGGAGACTGACTAGAATGAACTTTTCCTGTCCTGTGAGAGACTCTGCCCCCTTCGAGGGACCCAGTGTTCTGAAGTAGAATACGCAGCCCCATCTGATAAGTTATTCCTCCACGGGTGAAAAGAGCCAGTTCAAACCAAATCAGATGATATTAAACACAGGTTTATTGGGAAGCTGCTCTCAGGGGAGTTAAGTTCACTAACCCCAAGCAAGGAGGCTAGGGACATCACCATCAGGGGGAGGGAGGGACGGAGGGAGAGAAAGGGGTGGTAGAGCGGGCACTGGACGTGGCCCCAAGAGAGGCTGGAGGAGACCTGACCACACAAGGTATTTTTAGGGCCCAGACTTCTAAACCTCGTGGCTTTATTTACACAGTGACCTCCTCTTTCCAACAAGTGATGCAGGATTTCCCCTTTGGGAGGTAACATGACAGTTTCATCTAAAAAAAATAAAGTTATAAAGAGCCGGGGAGTAGGAAGAAGACACGGGTGTGGTGTGTGTGTGTGTGTGTGTGTGTGTGTGTGTTTGTGTGTGTACTGGTGAGCACTCCCAGTGGCAGTACCAAATGCATCTCATTTTGGGGGTGGGGGGTGGCTTGGCCTGGGCCCAGCAGGGCCTGAGAGGTGCTTCTTTCAAGGCTGTTCCTGCCAGTCATCTGGGTGTGGATTGGCCTGGCCTGAGGTGGGAAACAGAATTCCATTCCTTTCCCGTTGAGGTAACGGCCACTGAGACTCACAGACCGGCTTGGCTCTACACCCTTTATTTTTATTTTTTTAACTTGTTTCTTGTTTGTTTCGAGACAGGGTTTCTCTGCATAACCCTGGCTGTCCTGGAACTCACTCCCTAGATCAGGCTGGCCTCGAACTCAGAAATCCACCAGCATCTGCCTCTCAAGTGTTGGGATTAAAGGCATGGGACACCACTGCCAGGCGAGACTGGCCTTGAATTCCTGATTCTCCTACCTCAGTCTCCCTCGTGCTGAGATTAGAGGGGTACCCCCAGCATATCCAGCCTCTGTTCTAGTTTCTTAGGGTTCAGAGAAGCAGACAGCTTGGGCTCAGGTAAGACTAGACTTCTGAGGCACACCCCGACTACCAGATTCCTTTTCTACCCCACCAGAAAGCCCTCCATCACCCCCCACACACCAGAAGGGGCTGCTTTACCGAACTTGGAGTGGAAGTAGCACACGGGCATCCTGCTGACGTCATACTGGTGCAGGAAGTTGCAGCAATCGCTCTTCCGGCAGAGGCCTCGAAGCCAGTGTTTGCACACCACCATCTTCTCACCGTGCTCATGCCGAAGTGGGCAGAGTATCCCTGCAGAACACAACACCTGCTGGAGGCTCTGCCTATCACGGACCTGGCTGGGGAGGCGGTTCCGGCTCCTCCTCGCCCGTCATCTGTGTCCCAGCACCCAGACACAACCTAGGACGGACCAGCTGGCAGAGGGGTCAGAGGACCGACCACACTGGGCAAGAGGCTATCTTAACAGACAGGGGTCCCTCTTCCAGAAAAATCTCCAGGAACCTGCAGGCTGCCTTTCCCTTGAGAGAACAGTCGCCTTACCCATGGGCATACCCAGTCCAGCTCTTGGCAAACTATAAATGCTTGCTGGGTTCATGACTTTCACAGGGAGGGAAATGTTCTGGATTTGTTTCTTCTTCATTATTAATAATAAATGATGATGATGATGATGATGATGATGATGATGATGGAGCTGGAGAGATGACTCAGCGGTTAAGAACACTGCTCTTCCAGAGATCCTGAGTCCAAATCCCAGCAACAACATGGTGGCTCACAACCACCTGTAATGGGGTCTGATGCCTTCTTCTGGTGTGCCTGAAGACAGCTACAGTGTATTCATATACATAAAATAAATTTTAAAAAAATCTTATGTGTTTGTGTGTGTATGCCTACGTACATGTGTGTGCATGTTGTGCATGCTGGAGCCCTCGGAAGTCAGAAGAGGCATCAGCACCCCTAGAATGTGCAGCTACAGACTGATGTGAGCTGCCAGGTGGGTGCTGGGAACTGAACCCGGGTCCTCTGCAAGAGAAGTAAGTGTCTTTAACTGTTGAATCATCTCTCTTATTTTTTGAAACAGGATCTTGCGTAGCCCAGGCTGACTATGTTTCCAAGAATGATCTTGGAATTCTGACCTTTCTGCCTCCAACTTTAAAGTGCTGAGATTACAGGCCTGCACCACCACGCTCAGTTTATAGATGATGCGTGCCGGTGATCACGGGAGCTTAACGTGCGCACTAGGCGGATGATCTACCCCGGCATGCCCTCTCGGCATGAGTTCATGACTTCAACTATTAAAGACAACACAGGCATGAAACAGGTGACTCCAGCAAGGGCCAGATGCTAGAAGCATTAAATTTGCCGACCTCAGTATCTTCATTCAGCAGACTCTGCTGTTAGGATTCTGTCTAAGCTCCACCCCACAGTTACCTGGCAACAGCGAGGTAAGTAAGTCTGGCCCACTGTAAGTGGGGCCGCTTGCCCCCTCCTCTCTCTCTTGCCTCTTGCCCCCTCCCCATGCCCCCTTCTCCACATGGTCATGGCCGGCCTCTACTTCTCTATTCACTCCTTCTCTCTACCTTTCTCTGATCTACTACTCTCTTAACTCCCCTTCCCATGTCCTGAATAAACTCTATTCTATACTATACCATCGTGTGGCTGGTGCCTCGGAGGGAAAGGATGTCTTGGCATGGGCCCGCTGAGACACCCCCTTCACACCTCACCATACCCCCATAGAACATATCTTAATAGCTCTCTATCTTTTTATAAACACAGCACTGCCACAGGAAGGGAGGGCTATGGGTAAGCAGGGCTTGTTTTCATGTATGACAAGGACATCCTCTTTGGAAGCCCTCTGGCCTGCCTGCATGTCTGTCTGTCTGCCTGTCTCTGTCTCTGTCTTTCTCTCTGTCTCTCTGTCTCTGTCTCTGTCTCTCTCTCTCTACACACACACACACACACACATATACACGCACACACATGCACACATGCACACATGCACACACACCCACTCCTGGCCATCCCTTGTTCTCTGGCCTTCCTCTGTAGTAGCTTTCTCTTTGCAGCTGTGGCTTGCTCAGTCTGTCATGGACCTGGAAGGTTCTGGTTTCCCAGAGCCCTGGACAGCCAGTGAGCTCCTTCTCCTCTCCAAGTCATGCTCACCGGGCAGCAGGCTCCAGGTCCTCTCTGCCCCACCCGCGTCTCCTGACTTTTAGGAACAGAATAGTAGGGCTGGAGAGATGGCTCAGCGGGTAAGAGCACTGACTGCTCTTCTGAAGGTCCTGAGTTCAAATCCCGGGCAACCACATGGTGGCTCACAACCATTCATAATGAGATCTGACGCCCTCTTCTGGGGTGTCTGAAGACAGCTACAGTGTATTTACATATAATAAATAAAATAAATCTTAAAAAAAAAAAAAAAAGGAACAGAATAGTAAGGATCTCCAAGGCAGGCCCCCTAAGAGTCTCTTTACCTGAATCCATAGCCAGGCTTCAGGGGGGATTGGAAATACTACTGTTAAGGGTTAGGTATTTAGAGCCGGGCGGTGGTGGTGCATGCCTGTGATCCCAGCACTTGGGAGGCAGAGGCAGGTGGATTTCTGAGTTCGAGGCCAGCCTGGTCTACAGAGCGAGTTCTAGGACAGCCAGGGCTATACAGAGAAACCCTGTCTCGAAAAAAACAAAAAAATCAAAAAAAAAAAAAAAAGGTTAGGTATTCAGACAACTATATGTTGCTATTGGAGGAACCTCAAAGTGACCCCCCCCTAATCCAGAAGACCAGAAACTAGGGAGGGGGTAATTCAGGCTATCTACGGGGACCTCTGAGGGGGATCTTCGAGCAGTCGAGGCTGCTCACTAGACTAGAAGAGCTAGCCTGCGGTGATGGATGGGTTTCTGGGGTGATTGACAGGGAGGAGGCTGAGCTGGAAGGAGAAAGGCTGAAGCTCCTCAGGACAGAGGCCAAAGGCCCCACCCACCACTACCTGCATCAAGAAGAGAATGTTGGACCTGGAGAGAGGGCTCAGTGGTTTGGAACACTGACTACTCTTCCAGAGGACCCGAGTTTGGTTCCCAGCACCCAACAGCTCAGAACGACCTGTAACTACATTTCCAGACCGATCCAACACCTCCGATTTCCAAGGACACTTTTTTTTGTTTGTTTGTTTTTGTTTTTGTTTTTCGAGACAGGGTTTCTCTGTGTAGTTCTGGCTGTCCTGGAACTCACTCTGTAGACCAGGCTGGCCTCGAACTCAGAAATCCGCCTGTCTCTGCCTCCCAAGTGCTGGGATTACAGGCGTGCGCCACCACGCCCGGCTTCCAAGGACACATTTACCCATGTTTGTATAGCCACACACAGATCCGCATAATTTAAAAAAAAATTAAGCCAGGCAGTGGTGGCGCATGCCTTTAATCCCAGCACTTGGGAGGCAGAGGCAGGCAGATTTCTGAGTTCGAGGCCCACTGGTCTACAGAATGAGTTCCACGACAGCCAGGGCTATACAGAGAAACCCTGTCTCGAAAAACAAAACAAACAAACAAAAAATTAAAAGGGTATGATTCTTTTACCCCCCCACAGATACATATAATTTTTTAAAAAATTAAAGGGAATGACCCCTTCCATCTTTTTTTAAAAAAGATTCATTTATTTATTATATGTAAATACACTGTAGCTGTCTTCAGACACACCAGAAGAGGGCGCCAGATTCCATTATGCATGGTTGTGAGCCACCATGTGGGTGCTGGGATTTGAACTCTGGACCTTCAGAAGAGTAGTTAGTTGGTGCCCTTACCCACTGAGCCATCTCTCCAGCGCCCCATCATTACCCTTGTACAAATGTACCCAGACCACTGCTCTCCTTGTGAGCCTAAAATGCCTTTTAAGACCTATGAAAATAGCGTGGTCAGGATTCCCACTACACCCAAGGCTGCACCTGGTACCCAAACCCCAGGGACATCACTCACTCAAGATAACCAGATGGTCCTAGAACCCCCGCGATGCCCCCTGGACAGTGTATAAGCAGAGACTTAGATCAGTGCTCTGTTCTGCACATCTGGAGAGACGACACCATGATCTGCCCTGTGGCTGGAGAGTCTCTCTCCGGGAACCCTGATCCTCAAATCGGAGACATCTGTTATAGACCTGACCTTCAGCTGGGATGTGCAGCCCAGGTGAGCGGCCTTCAGCAAGGAATCAGTAGGACCGCAGTTAGGAATTCAGAGTGTGAGCCTTGTGTGAGGACCCTTGGCATAATAAAATACAGCTTCTGGCGTACTAAGAACACGAGGCTACCTTCTTGCTCACGACAGAGGCCGAATCCTGTCCTAGTCCAGGTGCCGGCATTCACACGACATCCGAGGCCACCTGCTGAACCCAGCATGGTCCACACAGCCCTTCCTGTCCCGGTCTAGCCCGGGCCTGACTCACTCACCTTTTACACAGAGCCCTTTAGCGAAGAAGTTGCACACAGCTGAACTGGACTCTGGAGGAGAAAGAAAGGAGGGGAAGGTGGCTTTTCCAGAGCTGGAGCCTTCAGGCAAGTCCCACCCAAGCCTCCTACAGACTGGGATCGGCGTGGGCCCCGACTACTCTCTCTGGCTAGTCTGCGGGTTTTGTTTTCTGTTGCCGGCCTGTTCCTTTGCTCATCTGTTTATGCAACGAACAAGTCTCGCTCGCTCGGTAGTTCAGGTTGGCCCGGACTGCCACGATCCTCCTGCCTCATCCGCTTGGCGGCCACAGTCCGCCATCAAAGGCAGCTGACATTTTGTCTCCTGCAGTGGAGACTGAGTCAAAGGTACCCTCTTCCAAAACCCTTCCCCCCACCCCCACCCGCCCAGAGCCTGCCTCTAAATTCTACTTAAGCTCAGCCCAACTCTGAGACTGGAGGTGGGAGGGGTCGCGGGACACCCGGGGAACGCCGGGAAGTCCGTGAGGACCCGGGCATCGCCACTCACTGTCCATGCCCTGGAAAGGCAGGAGCCCAGTGCCCCTCTGCAGTTCCACATCCTGCTCAAAGGCGAACGTGAACCCTTGCAGCCCGGCAATGATCTCGTCCATCTTCCGTCTCCAACCAGGAAGCTGCCAGAGCCCCGCAGATGGCTCCTATATAGCCCATCCGGACTTAAGGGGCCACAGGCCCTTTCTGATGCCGGCCGCTCTGAGGTCACCTCTTCCTTCAAAGGGGCCAGGTGACTTTCTGACTGGGTGTACCCCCAGAGGCTCCGCACCTGCCTCTGCCCTTCCACCCACCCACCCAGGTGCAGGTGGCACAAATTCCAGGGCCCCACACCCCCACACTGTTCACACACACACACACACACACACCCCATCCTCAGCTGGGGACGGATTGGCAAAGACTCTCATCTGCTTATCTCTGCATAACACAAAACACAGCCTTTGCCAAACCAGTGTTCCCATTGTATACGTTGGGACATAGCTACTACACCCTAATGCTAACACCTATTGGTGGGGTGGGGGTGGGGGTGGTCAGTGGGGTGGGACGGAGGAAAGGTTCCCCCATTAGGTCCCAGCCCCAGCCACGCCCCCTTCCCCAAGGCCCTCTGAGCCTCTTTTCTAGACTGAAAGACAAACCCCAAGTGTGCGCTTCCTTTGGGGGGTGGGGAAGTGGGGGGTGGGGGGGTGCAAAAGGAATGCAGGCCAGAAGACTGGAATCGCATGAAGGGCCCTTTGTTTACCCCGTAGGCAATCATAATGGTAAACTTGGACAGAGGGTGGAACCGACCCAAGGCCGCGGGTGACCTCCCAGCGAGGAATCCAGTGGGCCACCCCAGAGCTCCCCTTAACCGCCCCCCCCCGCCGCCCCGAGAAAATGCTTTGTAAATGAAATACCCGTGCAAAAGTTGTTTTATTATTATTAGGCCAGCCCTGCCCCGCGGCGCTGAGGTCCTATGAATCGACTTTCTGAGGAGCAAATTTTTAAAGCTCTAATTAAACCAGGCTATTCCCTTCCCCCCTCCTGGGTCCTGAATTGGCCTGGCCTCGCCTGGAGCCACCCGCTTCCAGGACGGACAGGCTTTCTCGGCCCCCGGGAACCGGAACTGGAGAGAGCGTCTCCCCGAGACCCAGCGGGGAGAGGTAAGCAGGGCCCCGCAGGCCTTTGGCGGAGCAGACAGGATCCAGCCTGCCAGCTCTGTTTCCCGTGGCTGTTAACGCCTAGATCTGTTGTTCTTTTGAACTCCAGATCTGAAAAGAAAACAGCTGGAGAGGTAGACCCACGCTGGGGACGGCTGTGGAGCTGGGTGGGGCGGGAGTAGGAGCTGCCTCGGGTCACCGGCCCTTGTGAACCCAGGACTGGAGGCAGCGTGGCTGTCTAGGGTAGAGGCTGTCAAGGGTCCCTGGGGAAGAATCTCTTGACCCTATCCTTAGGTATTGATGGGTCCCTGGGCTGTCACCTTGGGCTCATTTGAGAATCCCACGGGTCTGCTAGAGAAGGCAGAGGCGGGAGGAAAATCCAGGTGCAGAAAGCTCAAGGGCACCGTGGTAGAGCGATGTCCTGCAGATCGCTGCCCTCGGGGTGGCCCAGGCTATGGGGCAGAGAGGACACTGGACGGGATACGGGTTGGATGGAGGGACGAGGGCAGGGAAAGGTGGCAGAGAAAATGCCAGGAGAAAAGTCTGGTGATGATGGGGGTGGGGGTGGGGGTCCAGAAGAGGTGCCAGACCAAGACCTGAAGCAAAAGTCTGAATTCAGAGGGTGGTAGGCTGGGGATGGGGGGTGGGGTGGGGAGTCTTAGGCCACTTCAGAGGCTTGGTTTTGTTGTTTTTGTTGTTTTGTCTTTGAGAGAAGGCCTCTCTACTTATCCCTGACCAACCTGGAACTCACTAGGTAAATCAGACTACAGAAACCCTCTGACCTGACTCCCAATGGGAAAAAGGTGTGAGCTACCAGGTGGAGGGGGAGGGGGGGAGGGAGAACAGGGGTGGGGGTGGTGGTAATCACACAGGTGATCACCCCAAAAGGACTCGCTGGAGAGGACAGATAACCTGGAGGATAGGCTGAGAGGAAAGGCAGCAAAGGGGATATGAAAATAATAGTCAAGCCAGGCAGTGGTGGCACACACCTTTAATCCCAGACCTCGGGAGGCAGAGGCGAGTGGATCCCTGAGTTCGAGGCCAGCCTGGTATACAGAGGAAGTTCCAAAACAACCAGGGCTAAACAGAGAACCCCTATCTCAAAAACCAAAACAGTTGGGGCTAGAGAGATGGCTCAGCGGGTAAGAGCACTGATTGCTCTTCCAAAGGCCCTGAGTTCAAATCCCAGCACCCACATGGTAGCTCACAACCATCCATAAAGAGACCTGATGCCCTCTTCTGGTGCATCTGAACATAGCTATAGTGTACTCACATATAATAAATAAATCTTAAAACACACACACACACACACACACACACACACACAGTTAAAGCCCTGGAGATGTGGCCTGCGGTACTTTCTGAAGCAACTTCTGGTGGCCCCCAAATATTCAGGAACCTTCTTCTCCTCGTAGGTCAAGGGGTCCGTCTAGCACCTCATCCTCAGAAGGTGCTCCCAGATGTCAGAGTATGGGCTCCTCCCCTTGTCCTCTCGTAGTTAGTGTGGGACCTGAAAGAATCCTGCTTTGGTGGGCTAAACTGCCCCCTACTCGGTCCAGGGTCTTTTACCGTGGGTTGGGCCTTATTTGGAATTAAAGACTTTGCAGATGTCACTACATCAGGAGTTTCAAGATATGATCACCCTGGAATTAGGGCCATTAGCGGACGTCCTTGTGAGCCGAGAGGAGCCCAGACGTGGTGGTACACACCTGTAACCCTAGCCCTGAGATGCTGAGACCGGAGTCGGGGATTGAGAGCATCTTGGGCTGCAACAGAGTCTGTCTCAAACTTTGAAAGGAGGAAAGAGATTTGAGACACACAGATCCTGTGGAGAAGGCCGCTGGAAGCCAAGGGGTGGAGAGACTGGAGCCATCCAGCTACTTCCAGACGCTAAGAACTGCAGGCAGAGGACGGGGTGTCACCTGGACTTTGCATCTTTAGCCTGAAGAACTTTAGCATACAAAGCTTAGAAATTAGGGAGCTGAGGCAGGAGGATTGCCACGATTGTGTGGCTAATCTAGTGTGGTGGTTTGGATGAGGATGGCCCCCATTTGCTTATATATTTGGATATCTGACCCCCCTTCCCTAGTTTGGCGGAACTGATTGGGAAAGAGTAGGTGTGGCCTTGTTGGAGGAGATGTCCCATACCATTCATTTCCATTGCCAGTTAACTAGTGTGTGCTATTCTCCCTCGCCTCCCCCTCTCTTCACACACACACACACACACACACGTCAGATGTAAGCACTCAGCTGCTACACCACTACCATGACAGCCTGTCTATTCCCATGCTCCCTGCCGTGATGGTTACTAACTCTAACCCTCTAGAACTGTGAACCCCCAAATTAAATGCTTTCTTTTATAAGTTGCTTTGGTCATGGTGTCTGTTCACGACAATAGAAAAGTAGCTGAGATCTAGGTTACACAGTGAGTTCCAGGCCATCTTAGGCTAGCACATGAGACCCTGCCTTAAAAAACAAACAGGACTGGGGGCTGGAGAGATGGCTCAGTGGTTAAGAGCACTGACTGTTCTTCCAGAGGTCCTGAGTTCAAATCCCAGCAACCACATGGTAGCTCACAACTATCTGCAATGGGATCCGATGCCCTATTCTGGTGCACTCATATACATAAAATACATCCTAAAAAAAAAAACACAGCCGGGCGTGGTGGCGCACACCTGTAATCCCAGCACTTGGGAGGCAGAGGCAGGCGGATTTCTGAGTTCGAGGCCTGCCTGGTCTACAGAGTGAGTTCCAGGACAGCCAGGACTATACAGAGAAACCCTGTCTCGAAAAACCAAAAAAAAAAAAAACAAACCACAACCGTGGTGGTGGTGGCGGTGGCGGCGGCGGCGGCGGCGGCGGCGGCGGCGGCGGCGGCGGCGCACGCCTTTAATCCCAGCAGAGGCAGAGGCAGGTGGATCTCTGAGTTCGAGGCCAACCTGGTCTACAGAGTGAGTTCCAGGACAGCCAGGGCTATACAGAGAAACTCTGTCTCGAAAAACCACAAAACAAAACAAAACAAAACAAAACAAAACAAACCTACGGGGCTGGGTGTTGTGTTTAATCCCCAAGATCACATCAGCTAGGTGTGGTGGCCCATGTCTGTAATCCTAGCACTGGAAGGGTAAAAGTAGGAAGATGAGAAGTTCAGAATTATTTTTGTCTATATAGAGAGTTTGAATCCCAGGCCAACCTGGGCAACCTGAGACCCAGATTGTGAGGCAGGCCCCACTGGGAACTCAGGCTGGCAACCTCCAGCTGTATTCTCTGTTACTGATGACAAATGTCCCCTGTGACCAGGGGAAAACCTTTTCTTGTCCCCTAGTTTAGACGACCTCATGGCTCCCAGGGTCTATCAGCAACCCCACTGTACAAAGATAGAAAGCAAGTCCCCATAGTGAAGCTCTGGGGATGGGGACAGGTTCCCCCTCCAGGGACGTCCCCTCTGAGTCATTCTAGATCCAGCTTGCTCTGAGCACATGTGTTGTCCTTTGTTAATTAATTCATGGGTGCAAAGCGGACACCCAAGTCACAGCACAGTGGCATTAATTTTTAATCACCATCATTACGGGCTCTCGCTCAACTCCAGCTACAAATTCCGTGAATCATCACCCGGCCGCCTCCCTCCCTTTTTATAAATGCCCCATTCTGAAAAGCAAGGGTCGGTGCCCAGAGCTTTGAATTCTCTGGCTGTGGAGTCTGGTGAGGTCAGCACTCCCCCTCCCACCCCACCCCCATCCCCTGCCACCTTGCCGGGCCTTGGCACCTACCCATGGGTGCCTTGCTGGGGCAGAGCTCAGACTCACCCATGGCCCAACCCCCTTTCCTCCTGAGCACCTGCCTCACCCCACACTCTCGTTAGTCCTGCGTTCACGGAAAGGCTTCTGTGGTACAGGACCGCCACATTTCTGCTCATCTCTGCGTCCCAGATTCCCCATCAGTAACATGGATCTATAAGTGCTTCCTGCTTCAGAGACTGAGGATAAGTTAGAAACATATGGGGGGGGGTATTTTGTTTGTTTATTCGTTTGTTGAGACAGGGCATCCCTGGCTAGCCTGGAATTTGCTTTGTAGACCAGGCTGTTCTCTGCTTCACAGAGATCCACCTGCCTCTGCCTCCTGAGTGCTGGGATTCAAGGTGTGTACCCTACCTGGCATAAACCATGGTTTTATTTTTATTTTATTATACTTACTTGTGGGGTTTTTGTTTTGTTTTGTTTTGGTTTTTTGTTTGTTTGTTTGTTTGTTTGTTTGAGACAGGGTTTCTCTGTGTAACCCTGGCTGTCCTGGAACTCACTCTGTAGATCAGGCTGGCCTCGAACTCAGAAATCCGCCTGCCTCTGCCTCCCAAGTGCTGGGATTAAAGGCGTGCGCCACCACCGCCGCCGCCCGGCTATACTTATTTGTTTATTTTTGTGTGCTGTAGATTGCATGCCAAGGCATCCTGTGGAGATCAGAGGAAAGCTTGTGGGAATCAGTTTTCTCCTTTCACCACAATGTATGCGTTCCGGTGATTGAACCCAGGTCCTCAGGCTTGGCTGCAAGTGTCGTTACCCACTGAGCCATCTCTCTGGCCTGCAAGTATGGAAATTGTCTTTCCACGAGAGGACAGATCTATCTGCCGTCTAGGCAAGACAGTGGGATCAAATGGGGCCTGGTGCACAAGGACCCAGGTTCCCCGAGGCCCCCACCCCATCTCACCCCCACCCCCAGTCCACAGTGCCATCCTCTGGTCACCTTTGCTATTCTGTTGCTGCAGGGCCTGCCTGGTGAGATGTGCCCTTGGGTGGGGCTTACTGTTGGTTCAGACCCTGAAAGTTGCCCGCCTCCAAGCGTTGATAAGCACAGCAGCAGCCTGAGAGCCGTCGTCGTCGTCGTCGTCGTCGTCATTTGGGGAGGTGACCCACAGCTGCTGCGGTGGCTGCTGCTCTGTTCCAGAGACAATGACCCAGTGTGCCCCGCTATCTCCATCTCCATGTGCCCCAGACATGCCACTTAGTGGGGACAGCTGTTGACTGCACAGTAGCCACGTAGACTACGGGGCAGATGGCCCAGGAAGCAGAGCTCCCGCCTTTTAATCTGACAGGTCTAGGATCTACACCTGACTTCCTAAAAACCTCGAGCTCAGGCCTGCTCCCAAGTCCTGGCCCCCTCTCATCTCCTAGGCCTTAGGAAGAGGGGTCCTGCTTCCTCTAGACAAGACATGGCCCCTGTGGCCTAAGACAGTGACCAGGCCTTTGCTAATTCCTATGATTGGGGCTTTGGCCTAAGTCAAGAAGTTAGGATCTTTGGGGGTCTCGAGAAGTAAGTCCAGATCTGCAGGCCCATCCCCACCCCACCCCACCCCCTACCCAAACCCCCCACCCAGACTTTCCTTCTGCACTGTTACCACCAGGAGTCTTGGCCTGGTTTTCAGTTTACTTCCCACTATCTTTTGGTTCTGAGCCCAGAGTGCCTTCAAGTTGAGCAGTGCCTTCCCAGAGCCTGCCTTGGGGGCAGAGGGAATCCTCCACAGCCCCTACCTCCACGCGCCGTCCCCCACCCTTTGAGAAAAGGGGCTTCATGAGTTCAAGGGAGCCCGAAGACCCCACTATCAACCAAAGGCAGGTTGGCAGAGTGGCAGATGGGGCTAGCTGGGGCTAGCTGGGGCTGCTTCCTTTCCAGGTCTCCACCGTCCTTTGGCTGTCCTCTCTGGTCTCTGGCCCTACTCAGTCCCTGGGAGGGAATCCACTCATTCATTCACTGACTCACAGACTCGAAAGTATTTGTCACCAGGAGTGGTGGCACACGCTTTTAATCCTGGACTCTGAGGGCAAATCCCTGTGAATTCGAGACCAGCCTGGTGTACATAGTAAGTTCTGGGCCAGCCAGAGCTACACAGTAAGACTCTCGTTTCCAAACAAAAAGAACCTGTCGGCCTCCTCCCCATGGACGACTCAGAGTGAACAAGACATAGCCACTTGCCCACTGGTGTGGACAGCAGAGTGGTGGCCCGTGTCCTGTTCCCCAGAAACTGAGAATCATCACTGCACATGGCAAAGGAGACCTTATAGGGTCGATGAAGATCCATTTGCTCTTCATTGAGACGGTCTCACTACATATTCCCGACCAACCGTCTGCCGTCCTCAGCCCTCAGGTGTTGGGATTTTGTGTGTGTGATTACCCAGCAACAAGGAGAACCTTGGGAGGCAGAGAAAGACACATTTGAAGATGCTGACCTGCTGATGTTAGTTTACTTTATGATTGTGGGTTTTTGAAATAGGACTCCCTTTGTAGTAGCCCTGCCTGGCCTGGAACTCAGTATGTAGTCGAGGCTGCTTTTGAACTCACAAAGACCCCCTTCTTCTGCTTCTCCTTCTGCCTCTGCCTGCCAAATACTATGATTAAAGGCATGCATGGTTGGCTAGGTTTTGTGTTCTTAAAAAACTCCAAAGAAGCCGGGTGTGGTGGCGCACGCCTGTAATCCCAGCACTTGGGAGGCAGAGGCAGGTGGATTTCTGAGTTCGAGGCCAGCCTGGTCTACAGAGTGAGTTCCAGGACAGCCAGGACTACACAGAGAAACCCTGTCTCAAAAAAACAAACAAACAAACAAACAAATGAAAACAAAAACAAAAAAACAAACAAAAAACAAACAAACAAACAAAAAACCTCCAAAGATGTTCAAGACCCACCTGATCTACAGAGTGATCCACGATAGCCAGGGCTACACAGAGAAACCCTGTTTCAAAAAAACCAAAAACCAAAACAAAACAAAACAAAACAAAAAAAAACCAAAAAACTTCCAGAGACAGAGTCCCTATTTGAACTTGGAGAAGAAAAGCAGTCTTCCCCATGCCTTGGTTTGAGACCAGATTTGGGTCAGAGGAGGGGGGTCAGAAGAGGAAGTCTAGTTATAGATTATGTCCTTAGCAGAGGCACTGCCCTGATTCCATTCTCAGCACCACATACCATTTTAGGGCTGGGGATATAGGCCAATAATAGAGCACTACACTTCAGAAGCCATTTCTGTTCTCCAGATGTGGGAAGTACTCCCAAATCTCAAATTCGGGAAGTGAGGCCTTCGGCACACACTAAAGATATCCCGTGTCTGTGCATCTTAGAAAAAGCCCTTTGCCTGCAAAACCCTGAACTCACTCTGGAAAGAAGGTCAAAGCCAAGGCACCCATAGTCCCTGGGCCAGGAACCCACAGCAACCAAAAGGCTGTAGTATCACATCAGGTCTCGGGCACACTGTCTTTTCTAAAGCCTGTAAAATGCCAACACAAACCATAATTGTTAGTAAACTTGTAACCCAGTGGATGAGGGCGTAGAGGATACAGCAGGGCCACCCAGGACATAGGATGGTTATGTAACGGGGAGCTATGGGGATCCATACCCAGTGACCCAGAAGAGATGATTCTTCCAGGCCTGGTAGCCACGATACCCTTCACCGATTGTGAGTCCGAGGTCACAGATTTGATCTGCCTTTGAGGTCCACTGTGTACCCAAGAAAAACATTTTCATCGACATTGCCTGCCCTAGGGGCTGTTATCTCCAAATAAGTCTCGGGACACAAGGCAGACAGAGAGAGCACAGATGGAAACGCCCTCCGGGCCCCACTATTGACAGGGAAGCCATTGTGACCATTTGTGATGCACATATCCCAGTAGGCGTGGGTGGCAGTAGCAGGTGACAGAGGCCGCCACCCTCCTCTCCCGCTTGAATAAACCACCCTGACCTTGGGCCCGGTCATGAGAGGGAGACTTAGAACAACACATGGAGCGTAGGCACGTGTGTCCCATGACTTTCTCTCCCTTGTGACTTTGCCTCCCTTCAGAGATCGTCAAGCCCACAGCCTCCCTGGCTCTAGCTCTGGCTCCCTGGCAGGCAGTGGATTCCACCGCTTGGATGATGATTTCCTGGTCCAGATACATTTCCTCCACACAAGTAGACAGCTGTTCCATCTCTCAGACAGGTCAGCTTGGGACTGCTGTAACAAAACAGACTTGGAGTTGATAACAGTGAGACATCCGGGAACTCAGGATGTGGGTGGTAAGAGTGCTCACCCAGCATGCAGGGAGCTCTGGGTTCCATCCCTAGCTCCTCATCATAAACCCAACATGGCAATGTCCTAGTGCCTGCTTGTGATCTCAGCGCTCCAGAGGTGGAGGCAGAAAGAACAGAAGGCTCCATAGAAAGGTCGAGCCCTCGAACCCGTGACCCTGTTTCGGAAAAGGTGAAGGGGTAGGCCTGGCTCAGGTGAAGTGTTTGTCGTCGTGGTGGTGCAAGCTTGAGAACCTGAGGAGGGGAGAGACAGGCATGTCCCTAGCGCTCACTGACTGGCCGGCCCACCCAAGTCAGTGCCAGATTCAGTAAGAGAGTCTATGTAAAGTTAGTGAGGAAGAAGGGTGCCGGCAACGGCCCAGCAGTTGACAGCGTTTCTTGCTCTTGCGGAGGATCCAGATGTGGTTCCTAGTCTCCACATGACAGCCATCCAGATGTGGTTCCTAGTATCCACATGACAGCCAGCCCCATCTGTGACTCCAGCTTCTGGGGATCTGACACCTCTGTGAGCACAGCATGCATATGGTGCACAGACAGACAGACAGACAGACAGGGAGGGAGGGAGGCAAACCACCCATATATAAAATAAATCTTAAAAAAAAATAATAATGAGGTAGAGCTAGCAAGATGGTTCAGAGGGAGAAAGTGCTTACTCTGCGAGCCTGGCGACCCGAGTTCAATCCCAGGGACCCACAGAAAAACGGAAGGAGAGAAGGGACTCCACAAAGCTGACCTCTGACCCCCACACACATGTCATGCCTGAGCGTTCTATCCACCTATCATGTACATACATGAAGGAATGGATAGGGTGGGGTATGAACGCCAAGTCAACATCCTCTGATGATCACAATTTGTTTTTTCACGAGGGACAGTGCTAAGAATTTAATCCAGGGCTTTGCAGATGCTAGATAAGCCCTGTACCACTGAACTACACCCCAATAGTGCTGGTGGCTGAGTTTTACCGATAGAGGGAATTCGCTGTGTAGCCCAGGCTGGCTCCTGCCTACAATAACCATTCTTCAGCCTCAAGAGTACTGGGTTTCAAGGCTTGGGCCACCATGGCTGGTCAGACTCTGGTTTTTGTTGTTTGGTTTTTGGGTTCTAGACAGAATCTTGCAATGCCACCCGGCTGGATTTAACCCTGTGACGCCCCCTGTGTAGATCCTCCAGGTGTAAACCACCAGACATTTCTCACAATTCTGGCAAATCCAAGATCAAGAAGAGACAGATTCCTGGAGAGGGCACTCTACTGGGGATGCAAGGGCATGCTGTCCCAGCCTGCAGAGGAGAGAGATTGAGCTGTGGTCCCCTTGGCTTTTTTTTTTTTTTTTTTAATCTTTTTAAGCTGTTGCAGTCTGCTCCCCATCCCCCTGACTTCATCTCAACCTAGTCATTTCCTGGAGGCCCCACCCCCAGACCATCCCAGTAGACAGAACTCCTAGGATACTTAGAGGGGAGCATCTTCTACTGTGGCTGTGACTTCTCTCTCTCTCTCTCTCTCTCTCTCTCTCTCTCTCTCTTTCTTTCTTTCTCTCATCTCTCTACATAGCCCTGTCTGTCCTAGAACCAACTATGTAGGCCAGGATGGCCTCAAATTCACAGAGATCCACCTGCCTCTGCCTCTGGAGTCCTGGAATATGCCACCATGCCTGATGCCTGGGATACACTATTTCTTCTTCCTCCTCCTCCTTTGTATCTGTACATTTTTATATGTATATGTCTGTGTTTTTTGTTTGTTTGTTTTTTTCGAGACAGGGTTTCTCTGTATAGCCTGGCTGTCCTGGAACTCACTCTGTAGACCAGGCTGGCCTCGAACTCAGAAATCTGCTTGCCTCTGCCTCCCAAGTGCTGGGATTAAAGGCGTGTGCCACCACGGCCCAGCTGTGTCTGTGTTTTGAGACAGAGTTTCTCTGTGTAGTCCGGGTTGTTCTGGAACTTACTCTGTAATCAGGCTGGCCTCGAACTCAAGAGAGCTGCCTGCTTCTGAGTGCTAGGATTAACGGTGGAACACCATAACCCTGCCATGCATTTTTTAAAATATTCATTTATTTATGAGTACACTATAGCTGTCTTCAGACACCCCAGAAGAGGGCACCAGATCCCATTACAGATGGCTGTGAGCCACCATGTGGTTGCTGGGAATTGAACACAGGACCTCTGGAAGAGCAGTCAGTGCTCTTACCGTATCATATCTCCAGCCCAGGTGCATTCATTTTTAAAAGAGCCATGTGTTAAAGACTTTGTCTCCAGGACAGTACCATAGGGAGATGGTGGAACCTTTAAAAGGCGGAGCCTCATGGGAGGTCTTTAGGTCATTGCAGGTATGCCTTGGTAGACAGTACCACCCTCACACCCCGCCCTGGGCCCATTCTCTCTTCCTTCCTCATGCTTAGGACAGAAAGTAAGCAGCTTATACTACCAAGATCCTCTGCCTCCATCCAGACCTGAGAACAAGACAACCAACCCAGAACTAGAAACTTGAGCTCAAACGAACCTTTCTTCCTTCTAAGGTGATTCTCCTAGGCATTTGCTATGGAGATGGAAAGCTGACAACAGATTCTGATTTCTCCAGCTCAGTCTTCCCCTCCCATAACCTTTACCAGCGGCGGTGACCTAGGTGTGCCCTTCTAAGTAAGAGCTTGTCTTGCAGTTCACGTACTGACTTCTGTCCCGAGGAGCTGGGCTAAGTGACTCTTCCTAAGTGGACTGGGATATCTATCATTTTATGACTATTGCTCTATTTTTGAGAGTAATAGCTATACTATATAGCTCTGTCTGGTCTGGCACTCATCATGCAGACCAGGCTGGCCGCAAACTCGCTGAGATCTACTTGCATCTGCCTCCAGAGTTCTAGAATTAAAGCTCTGGGCCATTTATTTATTTATTTACTTATTTATCTATCTTATTTCATATGTATGAATATTTTGCCTGAGTATATGTACATGCCCCATGCATATGCCTTGTACCACAGAAGTCAGAAGAAGGCCATCAAATCTCTTGGATCAAATGATCATGAGCCACCATGTTGGTGCTGGAAATTGAACCCAGGTCCTCTACAAGAACAAGTGTGTTGGGGAATGGTTCTAATGCTTTAATTTTTTTTTTTTTTTTTTTTTTTTTTTTTTTTTTTGGTTTTTCGAAACAGGGTTTCTCTGTATAACCCTGGCTGTCCTGGAACTCACTCTGTAGATCAGGCTGGCCTCGGACTCAGAAATCCGCCCGCCTCTGCCTCCCAAGTGCTAAGATTAAAGGTGTGAGCCACCACTGCCCGACTTTAATGCTTTAATTTAATCGGGATCTGCTTGTCCAAAGGCTGAAGGTCCTTGTCCCCAGTTGTTTTTTGATCAATTAATAGAGATGCCAGTGGCCAATGGTTGGGCAAAAGGAGATGGGGCGGGACCCTTAGATTTGCGCAGGCTAGGACATGGGAGAGGAGGCGAGGAGAAGCATCACCAGGTTTCAGAGGCAGGAGGATCAGATTTAGAGCTGCAGAAGGAAAATCATCTCAAACAGGTGAGAAGGAATGCGGGCCCTGGAAGGGCTGCCCAGAAGCGTCTTGAGCCGCAAAGACTAGGGGGCAGCCCAGAAGGAACAGCGCAGCAAAGATAGATCATAGATTTAGGGGGTGTTGAGTCAGGAATACAGGAGGGAAATCTATGCTAGCCAGGTGGAGGATTAGAACTGCCTAGCCTAAAGCCAGGCGTGGTGGCGCACGCCTATAATCCCAGCACTTGGGAGGCAGAGGCAGGCGGATTTCTGAGTTCGAGGCCAGCCTGATCTACAGAGTGAGTTCCAGGACAGCCAGGACCACACAGAGAAACCCTGTCTCAAAAAAGCCAAAAAAAAACAAAAAACAAAAACAAAAAAACAAAAAACAAAAACAAAAAAACAACAACAACAACAAAAAAAAAAAACTGCCCAGCCTTTGAGTAGCCGAGGCATTTCAAAAATAAGCTTGTGTGTGTGTGTGTGTGTGTGTGTGTGTGTGTGTGTGTGTGATTCTCGGATCCAAAGAGTTCCTGGGTGGATGGCTGGAAGTGTACAACCCTCAGGGAGCAAGTGCTCTTAATAAATGTAATCAAACGGAAACAAAATTCATCTTAGAGTTTAGCATCAAGTACAAAACAAAACAAAATAAAGCAAAGCAAAACACTAAACACTGAACTGCCCTGCGTCCATTCATCTCTTAACCCCGTGGATCGATAAATAGATCTCCCTCTGTCTTGACAGAGAGCCCAGAGCCCTGTGTAGGTCCACCTGAACACACGGGTCACGGACGATTTGTTCCAGTCATGTTTTTTTCTGTTCTATTTTTACCCCATTGTGTTCCGTGCGGTTTCACAAGCTGCCTCCAAACTTTCTGGAACAGAGTGGGCATAGAAAGAAAACACAATTTGGTAGAGCCCCGCTGGAGGCCTTGGTGGGTTGCTTTTGTTTATTTGCTGCCTTGTATCACGTTAGGATTGGATTCCTGGGGTGGAAGAGCATAGCTACCTTTGACTCTTTCTGTCCCCCCACCTAGGAGTCTCCCTCCAGGGCCACAGCAACTAAGTGGGACTAGGCAACAGGTTGCCGCACCCAGACCACCAACGCCCATCTGCAGGCGTGCATGGCTTCCTCCCCAGAGCACTCCTCACGGTCTCCCATCTGGCTGATGGCCGGAAGCCTCCAGGCCTGGACATGCTCACAGAGGGAGAAGGATGGTAAGCAGATGGATGCTCTTTTTATTCCTTTTTCCTGCATCCTAAATCAGAGCCTTGGCCAGGGATGATAAGCACAGGTTAGAGCTGCAGTCCGGGGTACCAAAAAGGCATGATCTGCTCGGGTGTGGATAGGATAGGGAGGTCTCCGAAAAGGTGTTACAGGATGGCCAGGTTGGACAGGGCCACATGCAACACCTGTGAAGGCTAACCCCTCCATCTCTCCCTCCACCTCACCCCAGTGCTGATGCATAGAGCCCAACCCTCAATCTGTTCCTCTCAGCCCAAGCTGGACAGTGCTCTGTACTTCTCAGTCTCCTGCTGTCCAGTTTCCCATCTTCCAATCTGTAACTTGGGGGCAGCTGGGAGCCGGATCCAATACTTGGGACGATGCTAAGAACCCCCAGGGGGTCAGGACGGTGACATCTTCCATTCCTTTCAGCTGCTTCCCCCTGGGATGTGGTGGGAACCTTGGTGGAGAGAAGAGGGGGTGATGTTGGGTATAGGGGAATGCTGGCCTCAAAAGCGAACGCCGCACACACAGGAGCAGCTCGGGCTGAGATCTGAGGCTGTGGGCTCTGGAGGCAAAGGGCGTCATCAATGGGCCGGTCCAGCCTGGCTGAGGCGGGACAGACAAGGTGAGCGTGGAAAGGGAAGGGCCTTTGCACTGCCTGGCGGGCAGAGCCAGCAGCCCCTCAGTGGACGAACAGTTAGTTGTCCCTGAAATGCCAGAGTTGCCAGTTGTCCTAAGGCGGGGCTGCCTGCGAGGCCTCTGTCATGTACAGCCCTCTGGGCACTCTTCCCCCCTGGGATCCCATTCCAGGCCCTAGTGTATAGATTATTTTTCCAAAAGGCCTAATGGTTTTGTGAGAATGACTCCAGGGGCCATTCCTGGTGTGTCCTGGCTCCTCTGGTCACCAGTCGCATGGGGTCTGTTACGTTCCTTCATCTCGACCTGCCTCTCACGTGCTCTGGCCCTTGATGTGGCTCAGCGGCGGAGGGTGACTGCTTCTGCATCAACCTGAACTCAGTCCCGTGAGCCCCATGGTGGAAGGAGACCTCTGCGGGTGCACTGTGGCAGACACCCTTCCTGCTTCACACCTTTCCCCACGAATAAATGTAATTAAATGTAAATAAAAGTAAAATAATTTTAAGTGGATGTGCTATACTTTCATTAAGATTGCGTGACGCCTGAGGCCAAATGGTCCTGATGTGGGTGTGTGGCAGTCACACCAACACACGCATCCCTTAACACATTAATAGGACGGGATGGGAGAGTGTGGGTCCAAGACATAGAAACAGAACACCTTGGCGGTGGCCTTCTAGAAGCCTTTGGGGTCCCCTCAGAAGCCTTTGGGGGAATCTTAGCTGAGAGCTGGATTAAAATGTGATTTCTAGTTGTCTGAGGGAGGAGGGATCCCCTACAGAGAAATCTCCGAGACCTGCACCAGGCCCCGTGGCTCACACCTGGAATTCTAGCATTCTGGAGGAGCAGAATTCAAGGTCAGCTTAAGAAGACACCAAATGTGACTTGCTGCGTGGGACTCCCTAGGTTGGTCAGGTACAACTCAGAGACCAAGGTGGGGTTGCTGAGAGGAGAGCTTTGTGCCAACCATAACCCGCAGCACTCAAGGGACCCCGCCGCTCCGTGTACGGACCTGTTCTGGGCATCATCACTGCAGAGACCGGAAGCGATCCGCATGGGGCAGAAAGTGGAGGAGGCAGTCCGAGAGAGACATGCTCCTCTGTCTCCTGGGCCTGTGGGCCCCCAGTCAGAGCATATGTCCCTGTAAGCCCTGGTGTGACAGTCCCTACTATGTTCAAAACAGATGCTGCCAAGGCTGCTGCCTTCTCCTGGATTCCCAAGAACCCTAGGCCAGTCCCGGGTGGGCAGAGGGCCTTACTCTCCACCGTGTCTGGGAGGGAAGGGCAACTCTGGCTCTGTTACCCTAGACATTCCTTCCTACCCCAATCATTGAAGACAGGCTTGAGGCCAGAGGCGCCCTAATATTCTCAGGGGCTCCCCTGTGTGCCCAGCCTGGCGCTGTCTCCCTCTGGTTTATGGCCCCACCCTGCTCTTAGCTCCTCATTAAACAGCTCTCTCACTAGCTTTAATGAGCCTGTCTGGGGACAGAGACACATGGGTGACAACTCTTAATTATGCCTTTAATTGCTTCCCAGGAAGAGGATGAACAGGAAACCCCAATTTCCCTGTAGATGCTGCCGAGGTCAGTCAGAACTCAGCTCAAGAATTCCTTACATGTCCAGAGAGAAGGCAGGGAGGGAGCCCTGGCCGGGCTAGGCTTTCCTTTCTTGGAGCCACCCCAGGCTGTGGGGATATGGGTGTGAGGAAGGCGAGAGAGGAGCCAGGACTGGGGGCGGAAGGGTCACCTAGTTCCCACACCCAGGGCGGACGCGCCCTGACCTCGTTTCCAGAGATGCACTCAGGGGTGGTGGTGGAGGAACAGAGGCTGTCAATCAGCGATCTCCCGTCCCATCTCTACACCAGTGTGCAGCTTTGGGGCAGCCTTGGTGGTCCTGCCGTCTCTTTATCCAGTGTCACTGGAATCTGGAGATCCCACCTGGCTGAGCACCGAGGCTCAGCCCAAAGCAAGCCATCAGGCCCTACCCACCCTGCAGAGCAGCAGCCCTTCTAGTTTATAGAAGGGGACCAGGGGATAGAAAGGCTTAGCGACCAACACCCGCTCCCCCTCCCAACTGTTAAGGAGCAGCGGGGAAGGCAGAGTCCCAGAGCTCAAGCAGAGGGACACTGGAGGCTTCGTCCCTCCACGAGGCCGGGAGGGCGGGATGGCCCCAGACAGGGAAAGAGACGTGTCCTTGAGCCTTGTGAAGCCAGGAACCTCTGGTTGACTGTGACTGTCCATTTCAATGGTCTACTTGATGACATCTAAAAATCAACTGAGGTGGGGCGCGGGGTTGGGAGGCGTCCTCTCAGAGGCAAGGGGAAGCTTCTCAGAGGTGGGACCAGGAGGGGAAGCAACATTTGCAATGTAAATAATTTAAGAAAATAAAATCACCTGAGAGAAGGGCTTCTACTTCTGAGCGTGTGTGCGTGCGTGCGTGTGCACATGTTGAGGTAGAAAGACTCACCCACCATGGGCAGCACTATTCTCTACGTCAGTTCCTAGGTTTTTCAAGAGACAGGGTTTCTCTGTGTAGCCCTAGCTGTCCTAGAACTCGCTCTGTAGACCAGGCTGGCCTCAAACTCAGAAATCAACCTGCCTCTGCCTCCCAAGTACTGGGACTGCTCTTTCTTCTTGACTGTGGATTGGATGTGACCAGCTGCTTTGAGCTATTTTTGCCAGAACTAAGACTATTACCAGCTCTCTCCGCAACACTAAACTAAGACACTCACCAGACCCCTCCAATTGTAAACTAAGACCCTCTTCCCCTCTACACACACTGCCCTAAAATAAGACCCCAGAAAGAATAGTCAGATGCTAGGAGTGCTAGGAAGAAATTTTAATCTTTTCTTACTGCGTTATCAATGTCATGGAAAAAAATACAAAGTTTAGAGTCTAGAACCAACCAGGTAGATTTAGGAGAAGGGTGTGTGTGTGTGTGTGCGCGCGCATGTGCGCGCGCGCTCTTCTGGTCAGAAGCACAGCTCTGTAGCTCTGTCCATCCTGCCTATGTATGAGCACCAGTCAGGAGCCCAGTGAGCATCTCAGGGTCTTATATAGGCGGGGCGCTGCTGGAACAGAGCGGCCCATGGCTGGCCACCATCTGGCCAGACTGCTTGGGATTTAGCTTGCTCTCTCCCCAGATTCCCACCGGCTATGCTAGCCCAGGGAGTGGGTTAGCCTGCTCCCAGCACAGAAAAGCAATGAGCTACCACCCCCGGGGCTCAGGGCCCCTGCCTCTACTCATGTCCTGGGTAGAGTTACAGAGCTGAGCAAAACAGATTTCAGAAAAACAGTCAGCCAGGAGTGGCGGTACATACTTGGAACCCCAGGTCCTAGGAAAAGGGAGGCTTGCTAAGAGCCTGAAGCCGCCTTGGGCTACAGAGTGAGACTGTATCTCAAAAAAAAAAAAAAAAAAAAAGCCAAAAAACAAACAAACAAAAAACCACTTTCATTTCCCTGGAATTCGAATCAAATCCGGTCCTGTTTTGTTTCGTGTTTTTGCTAAGCCTGGCCCACAGCCCAAGGAGGGGGCACGAAGGGGCCAAAGCACAGCTCACAGTCCCGGGGAACAATGTATCATTTAAACATCATATTCCTGAACTTTCCTACACAGTCCTCTTCAGCCGTTAACAGCTATGGAGGTGGGGGTTCAGCGACAAACACTGGTGGCGGCTGCCCGCCACAGCCCAACCTGGGCAGGGTCTGTACACCCAGACTCAGTCAGGTAACAGTCACTCTGCCACCAAGACAGTCGCTCTTCTCCTGGTAGGGGATTGTGACAGTTTAAACATGGTAACAAGGAACAAACACACCCATGGGCAGAGCCGGGCCCTTTCCTGTTCCTAGTGTCACTGAGGAAGGGGTCCTTCTTGAGGACCCAAGAGACTGGGACCTGGGGGGTGGGGGGGCTCCTTTCTGCCCCGTTCTGTCCTGGCCTTTGGGAAAGGCTGCATTTAGTGTCATATTGAGGCTGTCCCCTGGCTCCAGCTGAACCCCAAAGAGCACCAGGCTTCCAGTGAGGAGCCAGGGGTGGAAAAGGAGGAGCCCAAACATGTGGGCACCCATGCCTCCTGCTGCATATCCCTCCCGGGTAGGCACCAGACACAGGTGAATGAAAAGGAGCCTAGTGTCTCTGACCTTGGAGAGAAGGCCACACCTGCCTGCCCAGTCATTGGGGCAGCAACTCTAACACCTGGCATCCATTAGAGGCCTCGGGCTGGAAGCAAAGGGCCCGGAAGAGAATGGATCCCTGCTGGGACCTGGATCTGTCCCAGGCTGGTGTGGTAAGGAAGGATAGGTCAGAGTCAGGCCACCAGGCGCCAGTACCCACACTACTTCCCTGGCACCCCAGTCCCCAAGGTCCAGGGTCTACTCCAATGACGCTCTTAGCTGCACCTACAGAGTAAGGTCAAAGGTCATAGTAAAGGCAGCAGCAGGGAAAAGATGCAGCCCCGAGCTGGGGAAGCTACTTTCAACTTTCTGTCCAGCCTCAAACTCGGATCTCGTCTTCCTCCTCCTCATCCATGAAGGAGAATTCCTTGTCTGGCTGCCTCGGGGGAGCAGCCGCCACCCTGTCTGGGCCTCTGAAAGCTGGGCTGCGCTCCTCAAGGACGCCTGAGGTGTAGCTGGACAGGGAGCTGCTGTCCCTGGTGGTGTGGCTGCCCACGCTGCGTGCTGAGCTGGGGCTGGGGGCTACCACCGCCCATCCGTCATCCTCCACAGCGTGGGGGGGCAGCATGGAGGCCGGATCCCAAATGGCCTTTCTTTCCTGTCTCCCTAGAGGAGGAGCTATCTCCAGCATAGGAGGTGCCTGGACACTGCTGGGGCCGCCTTTGTCACGGTAACTGCCGCCTTCCTCCTCCTCCTCCGAGCCCCACTGGTCCTTGTCCATGATGCTGAGGACGTCTCCCAGCATGGAGGGCCCCAGGTCGATGTGGAAGGACAGGACTGACTCCGCATGCTTCAGCCCATAGCTGACCTTGGGCATGACGGGTAGGTCCATCAGGTCCCCAAAGGCCTGCTCATCAAGGAGTGGGTCAGCTGAGTAGGGCCCAGTGGCCCCGTTCCGATGGGGACTCTTCGGGCCACCATCCCTAGCATCTGCCTTCTTCACAGGGCTGGACGACAGGCTCTTGGGTAGCTTGCTGGAGTCCTTCTCGGCGGCTTCCTTCTCATTGAGCTGAGGCAGGGACATGGCGTTCTTGACAAACAGTGCCGAGTCCCGCAGGGAGCCCAGCATGTCTCTCGGCTCCCGGTCCCCTCTGGTCACAGACTGTGAGCGTTTACTGCCCCGGAACTTCCGGGACAGGAGGCTGAGTTTGGAAGACGAGGCTTGCTCGTCCAGGGACTCATCATCAGCCTCACCGGCCTTGCTAGTGAGGAAGGAGGTGTCCCCAAAGGCGTCCCCAGCCCGGCCCACGTGCATGGTGTGGCGGAAGTCACCCAGCGGGGCACTGATCATCTCGGCTGTGAGGTCTGCGCGTGAGCGGCGCTTTGAGTTCACAGAACTGGACACCAGCTGCTTGAGAATGGGCATCGTGCTGGCTGTGGGGGGGCTGGGCACTCCCAAGGCGACAGGCAGGTGTGGGGTCGGATCTCAAGTCCAGCGAGTGCAAAGGGTAGACAGGGCAATCAGAGGGCTGTAAGCAGAGAACAGAAGGCAAAGGGTTAATACAGACTGGCACCCACCCAAAGGTCAGCCATTTAACCCTGCTTTCCCATCAAAACTACTGGAAAAATCATCAGCAGTGAATTCCTAACTTCACCACTTCTTCACCCACGTCTCCTAAACATGGAAAAGTATTTATAAGTTGAGCTAGAGTTTGGTACCAAGACATATTTTCTCTGAAACCTGAGAGGGAAATAATCCCTCTCAGATCCCACCTCCATCCCTGTCTAAGCTAGAACAACGTTTGAACAAACCGCCTTAATCGGCAGCTACAGTCCTAAAGATACTGAAAGCAAGTGTGTTCCAGGTAGCTGGTCTGCAGGCAAGCTCCAAGAACTTCCTGTGGTCTAACCTGGATCCCTGCAGAGATGGACACCTCAGCCTGAGTCAGAGAGAACGGAATGGCTAGGCCAAGCCCACATGCTGTCCGTCACTTCCACATATGTAGGCAGCTGGCTGGCCTGGCGCTCTCTCTCTCTCTCTCTCTCTCTCTCTCTCTCTCTCTTTCTCTCTCTGATTCAGAATTGGGCTGGGTATTCAGGGACCCACAGGACCAGCTCAGCATCCTGGCTTTGCAGCCCTCACGGGGTCTTACCCAGACCCACCTACAGAGCTCAGACAGAGAGCCTGGGAGGCTTGGGCTGCTTCTGCTGCCACATGCTAGGCCACCTGTCCCTTAGCGGGCTTCCTGGCTGCTGGCATTTCTCATACTCTTGTCCTTGCTTTCTTAGCTAAATAAACAAACAAACAACACCCCTCACCACCAGAGGAAAAAAAACCAAAAAACAACCTCTTGACCACAAGTGACACTCTCTTCCCTGCGAACCTCCCAGGACCGTCCCTGCTGCTGGCCTTGATGTCACAGGCATCCGGCAACCCTTCCCCCTTGCTCTCTCACTCCTCTCTGGGGAGTGATACAAGCATGCCCCTTCCAACACCCCACCATCCGGCGCCACCAGCAACCTCAGCTAGGACAATGCTGTTCCAAGGAAAGTCTCATAGCCAGGGCTAGCCCTCCAGGCCACCTGCTTCTTTCTCACAGCATCTCCTGGCAGGCACCTGTTACATCACTGTCCCGCCAGCCGGATGCTAACCTCCTCCCTGCCAGGCTACGGGCTTCCAGAGGGTTCTAACGGGTCTCGTTCTAAATCCTGCCCAGCGCCACATGTCGCAGGCTGGACTTGAAACCCTCATTTAAAGTGTGGCCAGTCCTTGCTCCCAGTCCCTCAGGGTCTCTCCCCTTCTGCCTTCATGTTAGCTCCTTTCAGCCCATAGCATAGCCTCTGGGCTCTCGGCTTGACTCTCCACGCCCTCCCTACGTTCTATAATTCCACGTCAAATGGCCACCATCTGGTCTGATGACCACCCACCAGGGGGAGTGGATGCCCCCAACCACACCCAAGCAATCCCTTCGGGTTTCAGAGCAAAGGGGAGCCAGGGAGACCCCGAGCCAAATGTTGAGGCTCTTTAGCCTAAAATATAAAAGGGCAGGGAAATGGCTCAGTGTGCCGCTCAAGTGTGAGGACCGAGTCCTAGAAACTCCGAATCCATGTTAGGCTAGATGTATCTGCGTCCCGGCAGTCCTACGGAGAGACAGGAGGCGGAGAGAGAACCCACAGAAGCCTGCAGGCTAGCCAGCCTGACCTGCACCATGGTTATAACAAGAGACCCTGGAACAAGGTGGGAGGTTAGGCTGGAGGTGGTCCTTTGACCTCCATACACAGACTGCAGTGTGATGCGTGTTTGATGCAGTGCCCATGGAGGCCAGAAGAGGGTGTTGTATCCCCTGCAACTGGAGTTGCCACTGTGAGCCATGATGTAAGTCCTGGAAATCAAACCTGGGTCCCTCTGGAAGAAGCCAGAGCTCTTAACCGCTGGGCCATCCCTCCAGCTCCCTGTCCACTAATTAGAAAGGAAAGAAAAACAACAACAACAACAAGGTAAAGAGAAAGCGAGGGAGGCCTGGTTCCTGTCATCACAACGTGATCCTGGAGATCGGGAGGGTGAGCCTGCTGGGAGCTCCTCAGAGGGCTGCACTCCACACGTGCTGCTGGGGGGACACCAGGCTGCTCTTCCGTCTCACTTACAGGGGAGAGAGCAGGATCACTGAAGAGCTGACAGCCTCAGCTGGGGTCATACTCCAGCGAGCCGTGCCAGCCCAGGGCGGCCACCTCTGAGGCTTTCTTCTGATTCTGGGTCCTTAACTAGAGCGCTGCTCAATGCCTCTATGGCGTGCCCTTCCTACCCAGAGAAGGAGGGAACCTTTCATACTCTAAAAAACAGTCATATTATTCTAACATGGCCTGAGGATGCGTTGGGCCAATCAAAGCATTTTTTCAGCTACAGGTGGTGTACAGGTATGGGTTCTGAGTGCTACGTAGAACATTCTTAGCAGTCCTGGTCTCTGAACACCAAGAGCATCCGTTCCCTGCACCCTCCAATCATGGCATCCCAGATGGCCAGGGCACTCAATTCCCTATATCCTCTGGGGGGCGAAACTGAGGAATGATCACATGAAACAGGAAACAGGGACATAGGAGGCAGAGGCTGGAGGGGCACAGAAGCCCAGGAGTCCCCCTCGAGACCTCAGAAGCTTGCCCATACTGTGGTTTTCCATCTGAAGTGTTCATTATAAAGAAAAGGAAGAGGAACCGCAGGCGCGGCAGCCCAGCATTCTCCAGAAGTGTCCCCATGGCCACCCAGATGGACCAAGGGCCACTCCAAATAACAGAAGGAAGGGTGGAATCCGTCATCATCCCGTCAGCGGCCCCCACCCCAGCACTGCTTTGCCAGTAGAGCTATAAAAAAATGGGGATAATAGGGACACACAGTGACAATCACTGTGGCCCTCCACATTCACACATGCCATCCTAGGCCAGACCTCGTGCCCCTCCTCCTCTGCCTCCTGAAGAACAGTGACAGGTCTACGCAGTGCCACCCGCTTCCTGGGATCTTGCTCCTGAGGCTGGGTATGGGCTGCACCTCTTGTGATTAACCATTTTCAATATCCAGCAAGAGAGCTGAGAGAGAGCCCCCAGTTCTCCCACCACCCATTAGGCTGGGTGAGCAGAGGCCTCGTCTGCAGTCTCAGAGTTTGCGTACCTGCGACACAGAGCACACAGCAGGCCCGAAAGGTCGGTGAGAACTCAGCCAGTAAGTTGTTTGAGGCTGTTGGCTAACGGTGAGTCATCTAAACTTCTAACGGACAAGGGCTTGGGACGGAGGAGGTGGTCAGGGACATTAGGGGGAAGCAGAGGGTGAGGGTCTTGTATCTAGGTGAAGCTGGGCCTGTCTGGAGCGTCAGAGGCTTCCAGCTCACTGCTGAAAGGGATCTGATCGCAGCGGCTGTGGCTTTGGGAGGAGTGTTGCTAACACCATGAGTCACCCCTGGGGAAGTGCATAAAACAGGCTGACTCCTGAGGCCAGGTGGACAGCCCACCCCAGGGGCCACACCTCACTTTCCAGGGTCAGCAGCTTGCAAGTTGGAGGGCGACAGCACCTTCCCCTAAGGCACTGTCAACGAACCCTGTCACCAACCCCACACATAGTCCAGACTCTGGACCTGTCACCACCCTGCCTGGCAAGACGAACTGGGAACAATACCTTCCCAGATTGGCCAGCAGACTGACGAACAGGTCAGACTACATCAATGTATCCCACTCCAAATGCCCGGGCAGGGGCCTGTCCCTGGCATCTCAGCCTGAGGGCGGGAGCCAGAGCGACGCTCTCCTGAGACAGCCAGGCCTCTCACTCTGCAGCTGACCGGAGGCTCACCCCGGTCAGTATACAGAGTTACGCATGCCCGGTCGACCACTGCCAAAGGCAGCCACACCCAGTCAGTCCTCCCCTGCTTCTTCGTCTTGAGACCAGGACTAGGCAATGTGGCTGGACAGAAAGCAGCACTGAACGCATGGAAACTTTGACCACTAGTTCAGACTGACTGTAGGCAGTTCCATTTACCACTTGCTCACTCGCTCAGTTACTGTGATACTGTAGACCGCCCCCCCCTCCCCCACAGTATCCACACAGAGCCAGGCAGTCCTCTGTGCTTGCAAGGGTCCCTTCTATACGGGAAGATTCAGCCAGAGTTAGAAAGCCTTCTGCAGGGGGGGGGATTCTACAGCTCTGCAAAACATGCACAGATACTTCCCGTATGATTTATTGTAAGCAAGACAGCTCAGCTCTGCCTGGCAACCATTCACACTGTGTTGTGTATACAAGGAACCCAGAGCCCACTTGAAGGACACAGGAGGACATGTACAGGTGATATGCCAACCGTGCAATTTTAGACAAAGGACCCTGGGGCAAACATCTGGGGTTCGGGTATCTGAAAGGGTCCCAGAAGCCATCATTATGAATCCTGAGGGATGGCTGTATTCTTCTAGGCTGTGAAAGCAAAACATTTCCATTGACAAGGTACGCGCTGATGTCCAGTTGGGGGTGGTGTGGTGTGTGGTGGGGTGGGAGAGGGGTGTAAATAGGGGACCCGGTAGTGGGAGCGAGTATGGAAGTGGGGATCCTGGAGGAGGGTATTCTGAGGAAGGGGCACTGTGAACTGAGCCACAAGCGACCAGAAGGCACCTGTGTCAACCGGGCGCGCCATTTCTGGGGTGGGAACATGCTTGCAGTATTTAAGGGTTAGAACAAAAGATGCACATGGTCAGAGGACAGGCCAGGTGAGGGGTGTGTGTGTGTGTGTGTGTGTGTGTGTGTGTGTGTTGGAATGTAAACCAACAACCTTGGGAAGTTCCTGGGCTGACCTGGAAGCCATGGGGGAGGGAGAGGGGGAAACAGAAATCCAGTCAGGATATCATTCTCTAGAGTTTGGGGCAAGGAGGAGGCAAGACATGAGTGTGGCTGGAGAGGACATGGGGGGGGACAGGGGAGGGGGGGAAAGGGGAGGGGGGCAGGGGAGGGGGACACACATCCTGGGAAGGTTCCAGAGTTGTGGCCAACAGGAGTTGAGATGTCCCCAGTGACAGATGGAAGGGCAGCCCCCATGGAGACTCCAGGGATCCTTTCCCAGAGCTGAGTCATATAAACCTCCTTCCACAGGCTCACACTGTACCTGCCCCTAGGCAGAACTCACCTTTGTCCAAGTGTCCAGCGTTAATACTACATCAGGACAGGAAAACCGGCCTGCTGCAGGCCATCTCTCTCCCAGAGAAGCTAGCATCCGGCCTTTTGACAGTAGAGAAAGATCTGGTATTTTCTGCAACACTCACTAGCCTTTATGAAGCCTTAAAAACATTTCGGGGGTGGCTAGGGGCAGCTGAGGGACGGCAGAGCTATGGTGGTTTTGATACACTGTGAGGAGTACAAGGAGTTCTAAGGGGTGTGTGCTGGGATTGGAGATGCAGGAAAGTCTGCTGTTTATACAAGGAACTCGGGGTGTACTGGCTTAATCCCCTCTGTCTGAACAGCCACTGCTCCAACACATAAAAGGCCAGAGACAGAACCATGAACATTATCAATACCACCCCCCATCCCCACCACATCTCATCCTTCAACAAACATCTCTAAGATACCTGGGTAGGGGTAGGAATCAGGTCCTGAGAGATGCCATATTGGGGGGGGGGGCTCAGCCCAGCCCACAGGTTGGTCATTGCTAAAACAGCAATGCAGTATCCAAAGTGTGGGGTGCGACGTAAAACCACCTTCCTAAAGTGACCTTTATGTGTGTGTATGTGTGCACAATTCTTTCGGTTTTGGTTTTCTTTTGAGACAGGGTCTCACTATGTAGTTCTGGCTGTTCTATGATTTTTGTTATTTTTGTCTCCCCACACATACACAGGTGAGGACCGAACCCAGGGCCTCTAGAGCAAGCGCTTTACCACTGAGTTAAGTCCCCAACCCCGTTCTGGCTGTTCTAAAATTTACTCTGTAGACCAGGCTGGCTTTGAACTCACAGATCCGCCCACCTCTGACTCTGTTATGACAAAAGGTGAGTGCTAACCATGCCAGCCCAGGGTTCCTAGAGGTTATGTGCAAACTGCCAACCATGCAGTCATTCATTTAAGGTTTAGTTTTTGTCTTTTAAGAAAACAAAATCAGTAAATGGCCAGCTCTCTAAATCTGTGGATTTCTCCATCTGTCAAAAGTAAAGATCTCAGAAACAGGCTGGGAGAGAACTCAGTGGTGTAGGTAAAGCATGTGCCGTCCACAAGGATCTGAGTTCAATTTCGATCCCTGTGCGCACAGATCCTGTGGAGGTGGGAAAATCCTGGGGGCTCCCTGGTCAGCCAGCTTTAGTGAGAAAGCCTATCTTCTAGAGTAAGGTGGGGGCCAGATCGATGGCTTAGCAGTTAATAGCACTGGCTGGGGTTCTAGCACCCACACAGTGGCTTTGTAACTCTAGTCCCAGGAGATCCAACCCCGTCTTCTGGCCTCCAAAGGCACCACACATGCATATGGTACATTAACTATACACACAAAAGACTCATACATACACACTATGACAGGTGCATGCCCTGCTCCACCCAGGCAACCCTCATGTACAGACACATGTACAGACAACTACTCTAATAATAAGTGTTCACCTCTAGTCTCCACACGCATGCACAGGCAGGTGAAACACCCCCTACCGCTATACACACAAATACTGAGCATGCGCAACGCCAACCTCATCTTTATTCCCTGAACAACATGATGCAACTATTTTCATAGCATCCACACCACACTGGAATGTGGGACTCCAGACATAGTTTAAGGTGCCCCAGGGGGCAGATATGAGCACATTACTTTGTGCGGTCTCACGTAAGGGTCTTGAGCATCTGTGTATCTTGGTATCCCAGGGGGACCTGGAACCAGTCCATTGTAGACACAAATGGACAGCTGTGACGGACGGCTCTGGTATGTCCTTCCCACACACCAGTGGACTGTCATGTAGCCCCGGGGTAGGAGTGGGTGTTGAAATGTGTCGGCCTAGGGTCACAGAGATGATCTCAACCTAGTGGCCTGGACGAGGCTTTGGGGAGTGGGGGGGTGGGGCAGTGAAGGATAAGGAGAGGTGACTTGCCAAAGGTCATGGAGTTTGTGAGGGACCCAGGTGTACTCGATTTCCTCTGCCAATCTGAAAGTTTTCCCCAAGTAACACCTGCAGTTCAGTCACTGCCAGGACGGAGGTCGGACCTTCCTGTCTCTTTGAAGCATCATCTTGCCCAATGTAAGAGGCAGAAATGGAGGCTAGAAGGAATTGGGGGGTGGGGGTGGGGGGGAGGTGTCAGGGGGGAGGGCGTGGGGGAGGGGACACATTTCACAAGGCAGGGAGAGTCACTGCACCTGGATCCCAAGAGCTACTTACATCCTAATGACCTCAGGACAGGGTGGCCAAGGGGCACCCACAACTGGGGGAGAGCTGAGGAGTTGAGGCAGGGGGGCGGCAAGTTCGAGACCTGAACAATTCGGCCTCCTCCACACCTACAAACAGCTGGTGAAACTGTGTAAGAAGTCCTGAGCCGGGCGTGGTGGCACACGCCTGTAATCCCAGCACTCAGGAGGCAGAGGCAGGCGGATTTCTGGGTTCGAGGCCAGCCTGGTCTGCAGAGTGAGTTCAAGGACAGCCAGGGCTACACAGAGAAACCCTGTCTCGGGGAAAAAAAAAAAAAAAAAAAAGATGATACTGATCTTCATTTGGGCTGGAGAGATGGCTCAGCAGTTAATAGTACTAACTGCTCTACCAGAGGTCCTGAGTTCAAGTCCCAGCAACCCACCTGGTGCCTCACAACCATCTGTAATGAGATCTGATGCCCTCTTCTGGTATGCCCGAAGAGAGCAATGGCGTACTCATATACATAAAATAAATAAATCTTAAAATAAATAAACAAACAAGGAGAAGTCCCGAAATGCACGGGTATTCATCTCCATAGCCTTAGCCACAACAGCACACGCTGGGAGAGAACCAGATGCTAGGCAGTGAGGGGCGGGCTGACAAAATGAGGAAGCAAGAGGTCCCTGGACTGTTCTGAAACCATGCTGGGTGGGGGTGGGGTGGGATGGAGTGCCTGTCCCGAGGCCATGCAGCCATATGGGACAGTTCCCCAAACAGCAGGCAGTGGCACTCGGGGAAAGAGGACACACACATCCATCCATGTACAGCGGGTCTCAACACCACATAGACACGCATTCATGAAAGGGACAGAGGGAAACCAAGATATAAGGCTGGGCTCAAGAGAAAAACTAAGGCTAGGGGTGTGTGTGTGGAGGGGGGTGGTGGTGGTGCCTGCCTTTAATCCCAGCACTTGCAGGCAGAGCTAAGTGGCTCTGAGTTTGAGGCCAACCTGGTCTACTCTACACAGTGAGAACCAGTCTTTAAAAAAAGTTCCCTGGCCGGGGGTGGTGGCACACGCCTTTAATCCCAGCACTTGGGAGGCAGAGGCAGAGGCAGGCGGATTTCTGAGTTCGAGGCCAGCCTGGTCTACAGAGTGAGTTCCAGGACAGCCAGGACTACACAGAGAGACCCTGTCTCGAAAAACAACAACAACAACAACAACAACAAAAAAGTTCCCTGGTGTGGCAAGGGGGAGGGGAGGGGGGTGTGCAGGGTGTGTGTGTGTTCCCGTGCATGTGCCAAGTGTGTGTTTATTTTGTGCTTGTGCGCCATGGCTCACTAACAGAAGACAACTTAAGGGGTCCGTTCTCCCCTCCCCCCACCTATGCTTCAGAGATGCAGGAGGTTTCTTGAGCCTGCTAGCAGGTGCCCCATCCCCCCCACCTTTTATAAACAGGGCTTCTATGGACCAATCAGGTCTTCATCTTTCTATGATCCCAGCTGAACTATTTCCCCTGCCTCTCATCCCCAAAAGTTCCCTTTAATGTGGTGAAGCTGCTTTTAATAACAATAATAATAAATCCCAAAGCATCAAAGGCTTAAGGAAAAGACTTTAATTTCAAAACAGCTTAAAACTCTCCAGTTGTCAGGGCTCAGTATTTACAGAACAAGACACCAGCCAGGGCCAGCACGGCTCTGCGCATTCACAGGCTCTCTCCCACTGACATTTGTCCCTCCTCCCTCCCCCAGGCTACCCCCACCAGTCATGGTTTATGCTAAGTGTCTGGGAGGTAAGAGTGGACAATCTCTAGAGATCTGAGTGCCGGATCGAAGGCTCAGCGGTTAAGAACTCTGAGGGCCTGGGTTTAATTCCCGGCACCCACACGGCGGTTCACATCTGTAATTTCAGTCCCAAGAGAACTAATGCTCTCTTCTGGGCTCTACAGCACTGACTGCACTTACATACATACACACAAAATACCCATACACATAAAAGTAAGATAAATCTGTGACTATGCCAGATTAAACAGCCTCATTCCCAGATCTGTACACACTGATCACCTGTCCCCACCCCAAACCCCACTTCCCAGCCCCTCACCTCCACAAAGAGAACGCTAGCAGCTGCTTCCTGGTGCTCAGGCCTTCTTCTTGGCCAAGCAGGTGACTCGTAGCAACCACGCCCACCCAACAGAGACTGGCCTTCCGCCAGTGTCACTGGAGCTGTGAGCTGGAAGTCAGCCACCCACAGGACAGTGGGATCTGGTCACTCCAGACAGAGGAAAGCCTGGTTTCTGCTCCTCCCACAGTCCCAGCTTAGCCAGCCCAATACTGTGTGCAAAGAGGGAAAACAGGACTGGGCAGGGGTGTCACTCAAGGGGCTCCCTTCAACTGACCATGCAGAAAATTTTGGCTGCCAACTAGTCCCCTTTATCAGGTTCCTGTGTGTCTAGCATGGGGCTGGGAGAACAGATTGTATACTCTTCTGCACCTCAAGGCCACCACGCAGGAGCTTCTCATGATACATCGATTTTACAGGAAGGGGACTTGAGGCTCCAGCAGGCTCAGTTTCCTCCCTCCCTCTCTCCCTCCTTCCCTCCCTCCCATAGCTTCTTAACTGACCAGAGCCCACCTCTGGCAAACCTTGGCGCAGTATGTTTGGAGGAGCTGAGGATCATAGGCCTAGGAAGGCTGTTACCCTGAAAATGATCGGGACCAGAACCACGTCACCAACTCCCTGATTAGAGGTTCGTCTCTATCCCAAAGCCCCACAGAGTCAGTCCTACTGAGAAGGCAGCAGAAAGGATCGCTGAGAACTCTAAGCCAGCTGTCCCCTGGGTACTTAGGAATGGGGTCAGCACAAGGCCTAGTTTCAAATCCTTCTCAAGGACGCCCCGGTCCAGTGTCGAGCCTCAGCCTTTCCAGATCCCAGGGAGAAAGATCGCAATCCAACCCCCGTCAGCTCTTTAATTCTTGGGCCAGCCAAGCCTGGACAACACGGCCCAAGCCCAGCCAGGGCACATCCTACTTCCCAGAGCTAAACAGCCCTTTAACGGGCTCTTCCTGGAAGGGAAAGTGACTGCGGCCCCAGACATCACCTGGTGCTTTCCACAGTTCTGTCAGGACACATCACCTAGGAATTCCTGCTTCGGGGACTAGAGGTATGGGGGTGGGGAGGGGTGGCAGGATGCTGAAGACGAATGTACTGGGTCAGTCAGGGTGGGGACCAAAGTGACCAGGCAACTGACCCGGCAAGGACCCAGAACATCTGCACAATTCCTATTCTCTGCCACTTCCTTATGGGAGGTAGGTGTGTGTGTGTGTGTGTGTGTGTGTGTGTGTGCGTGTATAGTGTGTAAATAAAATTAAAATTTAGCTAGGCAGTGGTGGCACACACCTTTAATCCCAGCACTTGGGAGGCAGAGGCAGGCGGATTTCTGAGTTCGAGGCCAGCCTGGTCTACAGAGTGAGTTCCAGGATAGCCAGGACTACACAGAGAAACCCTGTCTCGAAAAACCAAAAAATAAAAATAAATAATTAAATTAAATTAAATTTTTTATATTTATTAGCCAGGTGGTGGCAGTGCATGCTTTTAATCTCAGCACTCAGGAAGAGAAACCCTGTCTCCAAAAAAAAAAAAAAGAAAGAAAGAAAAGAAAGAAAGGCACACTACACGTTTGGAAGGAGAGGTTATGCTTGTGTTTTAGAGTTTCAGATCCGTGAAAGCCTGTCATTGTAGCAGTTGAAGGCAGAGGCAGGAGGATGACTGAAAGTTTGAGACCAGCCTTGTCTGTAGCAAGGTCCAGGCCAGTCAGGGCTACATAGTAAGACCCTGTTTCAAAGAGGAGACAGGGAAGCCAGGTGGTGGTGGTGGTGGAGGTGGTGGAGGTGGTGGTGGTGGTGGTGGTGGTGGTGGTGGTGGTGGTGGTGGTGGTGATGGTAGTGATGGTGGTGGAAGTGGTACACGTCTTTAATCCCAGCACTAGGGAGGCAGAGACAAGGGGATATCTGAGTTGAAAGCCATCCTGATTATAAAGTGAGTTCCAGGACAGCCAGGGCTATACAGAGAAACCCTGTCTTGCACGTGTACACCCACCCCGTGCACACACACACACAAAGGAGACAGAGACAGGGACACAGACACAGGGAAGGCAGGCAGGGGCCTAAGGTTAGACAAGGGTGTGGCTGGGACTGCATTACCTGGCAGGGCGTCCTCAAAACAGAATGGCAGTGGGAAACAGAAGTGAGTTTTCACACGCTAGTCTTAAATAGTTACAAGCTGGCATAGTTATAGAAAAATACAAGTTATAGAGTCTCAACAAAAGAATAAAACATTTGTGACAGACTGGTGGGCGTTAGCGATGGCGGTTGACATGATTTACCAGCGCATGAGCGCCTTCAGGCCCAGCAGGCACGGTGGCTGCCTTTAGTCCCCATCTGCAATGCAAAGTCCTGCCTGTTCAACAAGGGGGAAACGCGTAAATCTGTGCTGCCCCGTAGAAGAGGTCTGTAATATATTTAAGTGTGCAAGCATCTGCATAGTACAGGCGCCTGTGGACGCCAGAGACACTGAATCCCCTGGAGGGGGATGACAGGGGGCGGGTGAGCTGCTGATCGGCTGCTGAAAACCGAGTGTAGGCCCTCGTAACCTTGGCAGTCTTTCTAGCCTTTCTGCTTTATCTTTTGAGACAGGGTCTCTCACTGAGCCCGGAGCTCACCCATCCGACACGGGGAACTTTCTTGCCTTCCTGGCCCCGCCCCATGATTACAGGCTTATGCTGCTGTGCTGGACTGTGCTTTTGTACAGAGTACTCTGGATGGTGGCAAATCTAAATGCAGGAAGGACCTCATGCTTGCATAGTGAGGACTTGGCTGACTGAGCTGCCTTCCCAGGCTCCGTCTGAAGTATTTAATGTCTCAGAAGCCACGCGAAGCCAGGGGCCATTGTACTGCGATGTCAGGTGTGGAATATCTAATAACCCGATGCTGAAGAGATAGCCCAGGGGTTAAGCGCACTTGGTTATCTCCTGTTGGGCCCAAGTTTGGTTCCTATGACCCCCACCAGGTAGCTTGAAAGTGCCTGTTACTTCAGTGTCTGGGCTCCTGCACATAATTGTATACAGACACATACATATAAATAAATAATATAAAACCTTTTGTGTGTGTGTGGGGGTAGACAGAGTTTTTCTGGCTGTCCTGGAACTCATTCTGTAGACCAGGCTGGCCTCGAACTCAGAGATCTGCCTGCCTCTGCCTCCCAAGTGCTGGGACTAAAGGCGTGCGCTACCACCTGCCCGGCTAGTGTGCATTTCTTTACTAATTATGAGTGGGTTTTTTTTGTTTGTTCTTTAAAGTATTATTGGGGGCTATGAGATGGCTCAGTGGTCAAGAGCACAATCATAGGTAACGAGAAACAAAGAACTTATGGACCCCTGAGTGATCAGGCGGGGGGGGGGGGGGGGGCGGGGAAGCAAGAGGGAGAAAGTGAAGGGGGGAAGCAAGAGGGAGAAAGGGAAGGGGTAAATGTATTATCGCCAGGCATTCCTACTCCTTGGAAACTGCTCGTTGAAGCTTTTGCCCGTTCCTCTATTGGCAGGAGGGGCTTCCCATTTTCCAATACACTTGCTTGATATCTTTAAATCTTAGCACTATTCTGCAAATATTTTGGCAAATTTGGCATATGCCTGTTTACATTATGGTGATTCACATTTTGCCAAGGGCCTCGTTTGTATGTGGTCCAAGCTGCTTTCTGTCTCTGGCTTTCCTCTCACCAATCAAAGATTTCTAGTCCCCAAGTTGTGGGCAGGGTGGGTGTGTGTGTGTGTGTGTGTGTGTGTGTGTGTATGTGTGTGTGTGTATGTGTGTGTGTGTATGTGTGTATGTATATGCGCGCGCTAACTAAAAGTATAGGAAATTCGGGGCAAGCTACTCACAGGAAAACCAAACAAAACCCCAAAAAGAAACGCAGCAAAGTGCAGCAGTGTGATCTCTACCACTGAGTCACTAAGGGGAGACACCAAGACCAGGAACAGTCATGTGCCAGGCCTGGAGCCACTGACCCTGTGATCCCAACCACACAGTGTGAGGGAGAGGAGGATCCCAGGTCGAGATGGTCTCGCTTGTGTGGTGAATTCAAGGTAAACCTAGGCAAGGCAGCCAAGAGCCTCTTTCAAGATTAAGTTAGTGGAGGACTGCTCACCTAGCCTGTGCTAGCCCTAGATTTTGAAACCTGGTAATGAACACACATTAGTAGTAAATAGTATTATATAAAATATAAATATAAGACGGTAACACAAATAACGGTGAAATAAACAGAGAAGCAGTAAGTTGGCTTGGCCTGGTGGTTCACACCCACAATCTCAGCACAAGGAGAAATCTACAAAGGAGGATTGAGGCAGGCTAGCCTGAGCTACAGAGCAAGATGTTGCCTGTTTTGTTTGTTCCTTTGTTTTTTTTAAACCCGGCTGTGGTGGCATATCTTCATGACTTGGTCACAGCTTGGCTCTGCATGGTTAGCTCCAGGCCAGCCAGAGTTAAAAAGTGAGATCTTGTCTCAAACAACAACAACAACAACAACAACAAAACCACAACAGAAACAGATGTGGAGAGATAGGAGCAGTGGCTTCAGTTCCCAGCACCCACACTGTCACTCACAGCCATCTGTAACTCCTGTTCTAGGGGGAATCTAACGCCCTCTGCAGGCTACCTTGGGTACTGCACACACACAGTGCACAGACTGTATGTGTAGGCAAACCACTCATAGTCAATAAAATAACACAACTAGGAGAAATATAACAGCAACAAAGAACAGTAATTTTCCTGAACTCTTATAAGAACCAGCCTTGTAAGAAGGACGGAAAGCAACCTAAGATGCCTTTACTAGATATGGACCCCTCCCTGGCCCTGGGCAGCTGTGGCCGGCTTCCACAGGGCTTTTTCTGTACTTGTTCAGCTTGTCTCTGAAGCAGACCTGTCATCTCCCCAGGCAGAGCAGATTCTGAGAATCCAGCCGTAAGAGCCCAAGTTAATTTCCGCCCCTGAAGTCAGCCTGGCTGTTCTGCTCTATCTACTCTTCCCTGTGTGTGTTGGAATAAGGGAGGGCTGGGCATCATACACCACTCATCCTGGCCCTTAGAAAGCTGAGGCAGGAGGATTCCAAGCTCCAATCCAGCTTGGGCTACAAAACAAGAGCCTACCTCAAAAGCCTAGAGAGAAGGGGAGAGAAAATCTTGTTCCGTCTGCCACAATTGTCATTACTGGACGGGGACACTACAGAAGACACGAAGCACATTGGTTTGTGCCTGGCACCCACAGTGACATCTGAAACCTGGTTACCCATACGGTTGCCACCAGCCAGGAGGGGCCGCCAAGTCCTCAGGTTGTGGCGAGTGAGAACCCGGAAACAGTTTTTTTTTTCCTAATTCAAAGTATTTTAAATTTTAAATAGGATGTTTGGTTCCTTTACAGGAAAACTTCAGAGTGTTGGAAAACCTGCGTGAATCTGTGTGTGACTGTAAATTTTATGAAATACAAACACTGATCAAATATTTATGAAGTTTGGCACCCAGACTGTAGTGTACTATTTAGTGTGAGATACATGATGGATGTTGATGCTCTTATATCTTAAAGAACAATATAAAATACACCATTGGTAATTTCTGTACATTTACTTATGTACTTATTTGAGACGGGGCCTTACTAGGTATCTGTGGCTGGACTGGAACACACTATGTAGACCAGGCTGGCCTTGAACTCACCAGAGGTTAACTTGTCTCTGTCTGCCAAGTGCTAGGATTAAAAGCAGTGTGTGCCTCTCCATTTTGTCCACTTCTCTTTTATTTGTGTATGTAATGTCTGTGTATGTGGGCCTGTGTGTCTTGTGTATGTGTCTATGGAAGAGTGAGAGTGAGAGTGAGAGTGAGAGTGAGAGTGAGAGAGAGAGAGAGAGAGAGAGAGAGAGAGAGAGAGAGAGAGAGAGAGACACGGAGGGAGGGATGGAGGGAGGGAGGGAGAGAATGTGTCTATGTGTGTGTCTGTGTGTGAGTGTCTATGTGTGTCGGTATGTGTGCGTCTCGTGCATGTGTGTGTGGGTGTGTGTTTGTGTGGGTGTGTGTTTGTGTGCATCCACTCATGTACCCACAGAACCAGAAGAGGGAGTTAGATTCCCCTGGAGTTAAAGTTACAGGCGCTCATAAGCTGCGGGGTATGGGTGCCAGCAATCTACCCAAGATCCTCTGACAAAGCAGCAAGCACTCCTAACGTCTGAGCCCTTTCCCAAGCCCCTCCACTGAAAGTTTTCAACAACTATGTAGAAATGACAATATTTGGGGTTTATGGAGTTAAAATGAAATTTTACCTTTTTTAAAAAATATGAGCCAGGCGGCGGTGGTGGTGCACGCCTTTAATCCCAGGACTTGGGAGGCAGAGGCAGGTGGATTTCTGAGTTCGAGGCCAGCCTGGTCTACAGAGTGAGTTCCAGGACAGCCAGGACTATACAGAGAAATCCTGTCTCAGAAAAAAACAAAAAATAAAAAAATAAAAAAAAAATATGAGTATTAGAAAAGTTAATGTTAAATTGGGCAGTGGTGATGCACACCTTTAATCCGAGCACTCAGCAGTGTGAGCTGGAGGTCAGCCTGGTCTCCAGAGTTAAGTTCCAAGGCTATACAAGAAACCCTGTCTCAAAAACAAAACACGAAATAAAAATAAATAAAAAGAAACAGTTTCTCTAAAAACCAAAAACAAATAAAAGCTTATAGAAAAGTTAAAGTTATGTGTATGGCTGGCCTTATAGTCCTTTATTGGGGCAAGCGGTAATCAGACTTGGACGCGGAAGCCAGGGCTTCATACATGCTAATAAGCCTGCGCCCTAGCACTGAGCCGCCCTCCGCTCCCAGCATTCTGCTATTAACAGCACTGCCCTATGCCTGCTGTCATCACCTGTCACGCTCTCCAGTGGATTCATAGACAGTCTCCATTATCCCCAGTATACAGAGATTCCTGCCTCCACCAGCCTGGGAGTAATGGCATTATCGATTGTTGTGTGCTTCCACGCCCCCACTCACATTTGCAATCCTTAACAGTGCATAAGACTACGTGGTTGGACATGGCTGACAGGTGGGGAAACACAATATGCCGAGTAATCGACCCCTTAGCTGGAAAAGAGGAAGTGCCGTCAACTTTGGAACAGGAGTGGCCTGGAAAGACATCTCCCAAAGTTGGTCCTGCTCAACTGGCATCCAGGATGTGAGATGCTCCTTAGCCTTAGGCTGGGGGTCCCCTCCCCAGGCCACGGGTCTTAAGTATAAAACTGAGCAGACACCCCAGGTCCCAGATGCTGTGTTCTCGCTAAATGGCTTTTAGTATTGAAGGTTCTCGCGCTGCGTGTCTGACAGTTTCTATCTTGGGTCTTTTTCCCAACAACACCAAATACCATGGATCAACACCGTAATCTCTATCTTGAAGATGAGAATGCCGGAGTTTAGAGAGCCCGTGAGTCACCCAGGTCCCACAGCTAGTTGCTAGGGACAGAGCTGAGAGAAGAATCTGGATAAGCCTGCTTCTGAACTCTGAGGGTTCCCACTCTGCTGCAAAGCACACGGAGGAGAGGTAGGGGAATGATCGAGCCTGGGAGGGGTGTTGGGGGCTACAGGAGCCAAACACCCACAGGAAGCCCACCGCTTCATAGACTGTGTTCTTAACGATTTCTCCAAGACACACGAGATGGATCACATCTGAAATGGTGCCTGTCACCAGGCTTGATGATCTCACTCTGTGTGTGTGTGTGTGTGTGTGTAAGAGAATTATTCTAAAATATCTCTGGAGCTAGAGAGCGCAGTTAAGAGTATTTGTTGCTCTCATGGAGACGATCAGAGTTCTGTTCCCAGCATGCACGCGGAGGCTCACAACTGTCTCTAACTCCAGTTCCACGGGACCAGGCTCCAGCTGAAGGCGGTTCACACACAGGGTGAACAGTCATACATGCAGGCTAACACTGATACACATATATAAAAATAAATTTATATTTATTAAAAATCTCCCCAGTCTGGGCACTCCATTTTCTACCATCCCAGAAAAAATTGATTAATTCTAAGAAACAGACGGTGGGGGTAGGGGTGGGGGATGGGAGTCCTTGAGAGCTGGGAATTACCTCAATCTCACCCAATATCCATCTCTACACTCTGTCCAGAATCTTCTGGCTTGAACCAGGGGAAGGAAGCCAGCAGGAGGATGAAGGAAAAGGCTTCCCTCACCCATGGCCTGCCCACAAGGGAAGAGAAAGGAGCCAGGGTCCCGGAAACAACAACTGACCAAGGAGCCAAGACGACAAAGAACTAATGACCCAAGGACATCCGGCAACTTCACTTGTTTACAGGGCCCTTCCTGGAAACGTGGCCTTCCAGGAGTGAGCCGCCCAGCACAGGCCACCACAGGCGACAGGACAGGGTGTCTAGCAGAAGAGGCTGCTCAGCTCAGGTCTGGAAGTGGCCCTGCTGCTGGCCAGCGGGGCTTCTGCTCCGTCTCAAATCAGAAGGAAGCGGCTGCGCTTGAAACCAGATCCATCCGTGAGGCCTGGCTTAGTTTCGCTTTGCTTCTCCTAAGAACCACTCCTTAGCTGAGAGGCAACACAAGGGTACTCCGGGGTCTCCAGAGAAAACAGATGACAGATCTTCCAACCTGGTTTTGCTGGAACGTGGAATAATGGGGGTTAGGAGCCAGAGTCCCCAGATCACAATCGGGCTCACCACATTGAGCTTGCTAGCTAGATCTGCCTCAGTTTCCCCATAACTTTCAAAGCAATCTACATTAAGGCGAAGATGTAAGCAAACACACACACACACACACACACACACAGAGTCCTCTACACAACACTACAAGAGGTGGCACCACTCAAAAGATACAGATGTGCCTTCAGCCGGTACCCCACTTTTACCGAGCATACGCAGTTGACACTCGGGCTAATTTCTAACAGGGTCCACGGGCAGCCCTGAACAGACCTGTGCAAACCCAACCCCACAGGCTCCAGGGTGCTGCGTGAAGCTGTCCCCTGAAGCTAAGGTACAGAGCCTGTCCTAGCTCAGTCCTGCCACCCTGCAAGGGGGGGGGGGGGTCATGAGACAGCCCTACCTGGGGCTTCCTTCTCCTTCACCTTTGACCTTTAGTGATGCAGGCTGGGGAGGGCCAGCTCTTCTCAAATAGAACTTCTGCTCCTTCTGATTAACCAGGGGTGCTACCAGCAACAATGCTCAGAACCTCAGAGGAGACAGTTGTGCCGGACTCCTGGGAGAGCAGCCTGCATCTCTGCAACTCCCAGCTTCTCCTGGGAGACCACACAGGGCACCACTGACCTCGCCTCTCTGCTTCTTCTAAGCTGGCCCTCTCCACCACTGATAAAGCTTTAATCTCCACTGACGGAGCAGGGACAGCAGAGGGTCCTCTCTGATGCTTCAGGGCCTGAGCAACATTCTGAAGAAAGGAGAGGGTCCTATCAGAATGGGAGTTTCAGGGGGCGGGGAGTGCAAGCAGAACAGAGGGGAAGGGATGGGGGATGGGGCAAACCGCGGACATCAGACCTAGCTTGTCACATCTGGGAAGATCTAAAACTGGAGTCTCCAGACCAGGGTTCAGCTGTTGATTGAAGACAGGAGAAAGGAGAACCCAGGGATGGCAGGGAGCCGCGGTGGCTTCAGCTGGCATCATCTACCACCCTGAAAGCCGAGGCAGGGGATGACGACCCAAGCAGATGTGACTGAACTCGGAAGGCATGCAAGGGTCTCTTGCCCTGGCTCTGGGGTTAAGGGCAGGGGGTTTGTACATCTAACACCCTCAAACTGTTTCTACCTCAGACCAAAATGGGAGAGCCTACCTCAGCTTGACAAGGTCAGGTGAAGACCGCCAGTCTTTAAAGGAGGCTTCACATGCCAGCAGTGCCCCCACCCCTGGCACTGAGCAGGAGTGGCCTGCTAGCAGCGCCTGGGGCACAGGGAAGGGGTCTCTGTGTTCTTCAGCTGGAGGAAGCTGGGGCCTCCAGGAGGCCCGCTGTGCGCTGGGGCTTTACCAGTATCAGGAGCAGGAGTGCCGGCCTGCCCGCTAATGGCTGAACTTTCTCCACCAGGCAGAGCTACTTTTAGCCACTCTCCTGTCCCTCCCTCAGGGACTGTCCCAGGCCCTGCTCAAGGATAGCTGAGCATCTCAGGAGTTTTGGCTGGAGTCATCTGTCAAGGGCCTTCTGCTAAACTCCCACTTGGAGTGTGCCCTGGTTCTGGGACTTGGTCCTTTCTCCCAAGGCTGAGGAGAAGCTTCTAGTCCTTAGGTCAGAAGAGCTACCCGTGGCTCAGGTCAATGCTCAACTGCCAGGGTGAGATTGCTCAACCCGGCTCCACTCCCCAGAGCCTTATCGCTGGCATCAGCCCAACACCTCTGTTCTTCGGTGCCTAAGTGTCTGTGGGGCTTTGATGGTGGGATGGATGTCCCAACCAGAACAGCTGGAGCTGCTGCTCCGAGGCCATCCAGGATGCTGGCTCGCAGACCCCCTCCTCTGCCAATTCCATCCAAACTTCAAGGGAAGCGGGAGGCAGGGATAAAGGAAGAGGAAGAGAAGGAGACACCAACATCAAACACCATGCCTGCCACAGCTGGGTACAGCCTGTCCCGACCATAGATATCGGTTGCGGAGGGTGTGTAATGGGGGGGGGGGGGGACGGTTCCTGAACCACAAGCAACCCAGGCTCTCCTGGAAAAAGCTCTGAAGGGAGGGTCTAGGATCCCTTTACGGATCAGCAAGAGACCACCCTAGGGACCACAGCTTTATGCAGGGAAACCCTCCCCTTGCTCGCGACTTCCTGCTGGGAAGCTCGGGTTGTCATTTCCAAAAGACGGTTGGGGTTAGGCGCTTGCACACACAGGATGGGAACAAGAAAGAGAACAGGCATGTGTGAGCCACAAACTGAAGGGGGTGGGGGGAGGAGGGTTCAAAAGAGAGGGAGACAGACGCCCCAGAAAATGGAAGACATTGCTCAAAGGAACTGCATGAGCATACAGATGGAGCGTGAGCAGGCGTACCTCAAGTGAGCAAGGGATCCTGTGAACCCCGAGAAGTTACCAGAGGGGCCGAGACACCCCCCCCCACACACACACACACATCAATAAGGCCCGGGAGCAGGCCCGCTTTCGCATCCAGCTAAGACAGATAGATCACCAGGAACCCTGAGAAGCTCCCCTCCCTATCTCCCCAAGGTTCACACAGTGGGAAACGGCTGAGGGGCAAAGTCTGTTTGGAGATAAACCACATTAATCAGTAGTCACATAGAGGCAGCTGATCAGGGCTGGTAGCACATGGTCCTCCCACACTCAGCCCTGTAGCAGCTCCCCAACATGGAAAGTAGCTCCCAGGGCTCTCTGGCGGATGCCCCACTAATTGCCAACTGCCCTTGGGTTGCCCAGAGGCCTGGCTCTGCTCCAGCAGCCCCCCCCTCCAGCCCCCCCCCCTTGCCCAGTTCTGGGAGAAACCTGTAGCTAAGTTCCCCACGCTGTGGGCCCCGTTCTTTGTTCTTTAAAATTCACTCCATCCCACTGGTGGTCCCCTCCTCCAGCCTGGCCTCTCAAAGGGGGCGGGCGAAGCTGCTGCTCCTGCAGGCCTTACTGGAAACCCAGACGGGGCAAAGAAGTTGCAAAGCAGAGAGGCCCCCTGCCAGGGGCCTCTCATTGTTTATGCTCCCCAGATCTCTGGTCCAGATGGTTGCTGGGGGTAAGGATGAAAAGTATCCCAACCGCTCCGGCGAGAATGGACAAGAGGTTTCAAAGTAAAGACACCCACAAGGACGCTTTCCTCATTCAAAGGCTCAGCTACCTGGGCAAAGAATAGGAACTGTTGGCCCAGGGAGGGACGTGGGAGCTGGTCAGATTGCAGAGAGGTGAGACTGTTGGAGGGGGGGTGGGGTGGGGGAGAAGTTCCCAGCCAAGAAGAAAAGAGAAAGCATTGTATTTCCTTTTCATTCTCCCTGGGAGAAAAAGAAAACTTCCGAAGCCCAGGCCGCAGTATTTCATTCGGGCAAACACAAGGAACCTGGTTTGAGTTAACAGGGAGGGAGCGCCCCTCCCCCCCTCAGGCACACACACGCCAAGTCCTACGGTCTTCTCCCAGGAAGCTCGACCGCCATCCACCCCACCAGTCTGGGACACTCACCCAAAGCAACCAGGGGTCCCCCCCAACGGGCAGAAGCAGCTCCAGCAGACGACGCCACAGACACCCGAGGGCAGATTTGTTCCTCCGGCTGGGGGCGCTCCAGGAAAGGGGAGGAGCCAGAGACCAGGATCTCAGCTTCAACGTCCCAAGCGAGCGGTTAAATCATTAAACCAACCGCTACCTACTCGCCCCTGAACAAGCCTCGAGCGGCGAGCTCGGGGCGTACCGGGCGCGCGCGCTGCGCGCAGGTTCCCCCCCCCGCCCCCGCCCGCGGAAAGCCTCGTCCCAGGTTTCAAAGGATCGGCCAGCTCGGCCCAGCCCCACCCGGCCGCCCGGAGCCTGCGCCTCTTGCGGCCTTGGCCTCCAAGTCTTCCGAGGGAGGCGGGCGGGCGGGCGGGGCGGGAGAGGGAAGGGCTCGTGCGGGCGGGGAGTATTTGCTCGTTAGGCTATTGCCTTCCAGCCGGCTCCTGCCCTCCTTTCTCCCGAGCCGGGCGACACCGAGTGGCGCCTACTGCAGTGTGTGTACGAACGAGAGAGCACGCGTACCCCGCTCTGCCACCACCGACGAACTCGGCAGTTATTCAAGGAGAAGTCTGTGCGCACACGCCCCCCTCGGGGCGACCGCCCGATTGTTGTGTGCCTGCCCACGGCAACACACACCCCATTCCTGCGCGAGGGGGTGGACCTTTAAAACCTGCCCACTCACCCCACCCCGAACAGTCCCCGTGGCCAGATCGGGGCGTCCTGGCCCTGTTGTTATCCACCCCCCCCTCCTCCACAATTTTCTGGGACACGGTATGTGGCTCTGGGTCTGGTTCCAGCCATGCCTATCCACGCTGGGCACAGAGGGGTGTGTGTGTGTGTGTGTGTGTGTGTGTGCGCGCGCGTGCCCTGCTCCTGGGTCCTCGTCTTCCCCATCCCCGGGTCTTTCTCCCTTCTCCACGTCACCAGGGGGTCTCGAGCCTACCCAGGCCTCACGAGGCCTCTGGGCTACAAACGGATGCTCGTCGCCTACCTCGGTCCGCAGCTCCCCGAACGCGGACCAGGTGCGGCTGTGCGCTCCCCTCTGTGTGCTTGGCGCCTCGGCGAGGCTGGCGACCCATGGCAGCTCCGGCGTTTGTTTCCTCTGGCTCCCCCGGCACCGAGTGTGCTAGAAGCCGGGACACTCCCCTTCCAGGCTCCTCCCAGCCCTCCCTCCCATTCCCCCTCCGCGCTGACGTCACTCCGCCGCAACAGCCAATGACTGTCACGGAACTCAGCCCGGCTGCTCGGCCTCCCAGGTTCAAATCTAAAAGCCTGAGACGCCCCTCCAAGCTCCTAGTAGGGTGGAATCAGCAGGTCTTGCTTCGGCCCCCAGTCTTCTGCCGCGGAACCCGACATGGGGTCCGCAGAAACAGGAGTACATCCCGTCCCCAGGGCCCAAGGGCAAAGCTCTCCCTAGGCTCTTCTAGTTTTGAACAATGGTAAGAAAACAACTCCCTCCAGGACCAGTTTACCCACTTCTGGACCACGGACTCTGGAGACACGAGCAGGACCTTGGGCTCCGTGGATTCCATCCCCCATCTTGGAGCTCGAGAGAAGCAGGTCCGCCCGAGACCATACCCGGACTGGACAGCAGAGAGGCTTTTCAGCAAGGTGACCTGGCTTTCGTCGCTCTGTCTGGTGACCACAGACTCTCAAGTACCCTCCCAGGGAACCTCCTGGAATGAATTCCCGCGTTCTTGTGCCGGATACTTAGAGCAGCAAGCATCTCAGAGCCCCAGCTACGAATGATCATTAAAAGAAATAAAAACCGGCCGTGAAATAGTCAATAAAGAGGAACCGGAGCCAGCCCAAAGGGAAAGTTCCCTAACTACTTAAAGGAAGTGGGCGTGGAAGTGGCCTAGGCCCCAGCCTCCTTCTTCCCTGCGTTGCCTCTTGGCCCCTCAGCTCCTTCACCTTCCTCCTCTGGAAACCCTGTCTCTCGGGACCCCACCTCCATTCACCCGCTTATCCATGAAAACGTCAAGACGTCAGGCTGTCCATGTTGTATGAAAATCAAACCTAAAAGTTCAGTGCCTGAGCCGGGCGTGGTGGCGCACGCCTTTAATCCCAGCACTTGGGAGGCAGAGGCAGGCGGATTTCTGAGTTCAAGGCCAGCCTGGTCTACAGAGTGAGTTCCAGGACAGCCAGGACTACACAGAGAAACCCTGTCTCAAAAAGTTCAGTGCCTGATCCAGGGGCTAGCTCCCGCTACGGAGCGCAAGGCTAGTTCACACTGCGTTCAAGCCCAGCACCGCCAACGACCATAAAAGATGTCAAAATTAGTGGGAAAAAAAAAAAAAAAAAAAAAAAAAAGAGGTCCAAAGCAACTTGGGAAGGAGCTCTCCCTGGGGTTCTGACCCTGACTGGGTTACCAAGGAGAACTTATGACTCCCCTAGTCTGACTATCCTTGTATGGGTCCCTCACCTAACCACACCTGGGGGGGTTGTCAAGATGGAGAAACCTGGTTTAGAATAGCAGTGTTCGAGTCGGGGCTGTGGGTCAGAGGTGGCTGTAACAGGGCGAACCTGCCTCAGCATGGGCCGGCAGAGGCACCCCCTTTCCCCACACCACACTGCGCCTCCACCAAAGAACCCTGGCTTCTTATTTGTAAAACACAACATTGGTGCCGAGTGACTCGGATTTAGAAACTCGCATTTCTTCAAAACAAAACAAAACAGTACACACACACACACCTGCTTCCCCTACTGGTGTAAATGTTAGCATTCCCCCATGAACTCTGGCAGAGGCCACCTCTCGATGGCCTTCCCCCCCCCCACTCCCCTCCACCACCACCCCCCAAGGTGCCATACCCCAGCGGTTCCCTGGCGGGCCCCTCCCCAGGCTCCTAGAGCCCCAGGAGTTTTTCATCTGTTAGTATTAAGCTTTAATTTGATTCATAAGTGCTTTTTAGCCAGCTGTCCCGCCCAGCTAGCGACCCCACAGGCTCGTCTCCTCAGGTCGCTTCGGCAGGTTTTCCCTGGGTCCTAGGTTTGCCTTCCTTGTTTCGGTCTCCCAGAAATTTCTCCTCTTTTTATTCAAATTCAAACTCCTTCCACAAACATTTGAAGAGGTTCTCCCCTTAGAAGACAAAAGTCACCCCGGTCCCAGACCTCAGATCGCCAGATGAAAACAGGCTCCTCTCCATGGGGGATCTAGACCAGCTCTGTTAGAACTCACCATTGAGAGGAAGACCAAAAGAAAACGCTAATTTCTCCCTGCTGTTTACAACCCCGTCCGGCCAATCTTTCTCCTAATACTCCACTGAAGTTAAATTTCACCCCAACGAATTTTTTTTTTTTTTTTTTTTTTTTTTTTTTTTTTTTTTTTGGTTTGGTTTGCTTTGGATTTTTTTAGGCTGGTGCCATCTGTGGCTAAGCAGGGGGTAAATCTAACTAACTTTGGAGACTTGAATGCTGGAAGCTGGAAACTTCTGCAAGTGCTAAGCCCCAGAGTTTGGGGAGGGATTTAAGGTCTTAACTGAACCTTTAAGGTGTGACCTGACCTATAATCCTTTAGGCCTGGGCATGTGTCTCAGCCTGTCTTTGGAGTTTGAGCATGCGCAATTCCTGCAGCTACGTGGGATTGTCCCTCCGAATCCCGCCCGCGGGGCCCCCAGCTTATACCTCTTGGTGTTAACAGTGAGACATTAGTTCACCTTCCGTTGCCGCAGCCGTAAATGGATTGGCTAATCCCATTCCTTACAGAGAAGCTGGAAACCACGCTCGGTCTTCCCTGGTGTTTACCATACAGTGTGGTTGGTCCCTTCTTTGCAGTGCTGGGCATTTGAAACCAGGCCTGGTGCCTGCTGGGTAAGCAGTCTGCCATGGCGCCACACACCCCTGGCCCTCACCTCCATCTCGGAGTCAGCTAGCCCCCAGAGCGCCCCTTCCCGCGAGAACACTTAATTTTCACATCTCTTTCTATGCTGGTCCCTTCGACCACTGAAACAAAACAGACCTGAGATCCTGTCACAGCATCCTCGCAAGAGCCTGGTGTCTGCAAGTCTGAGGTTGGCGTGGCCTGAGTGACCCAGGCCAAGAGCTGTCATTGTCCTCTGGGGCCTGGGTTCTGGGCTTATTCACTTTCTGGCCTCGGGGACAAAGACCTTTTCAACTCCTGAGTTTCCAGTTGTTGGGAACCACCTGGAGCACCTCCAAGGTTTCAGCTGACCTCTGTAGAGCGTCTAGGAAAATCCCCAGGATATCTAAGTGGTGCGTAAGGCTCAAGACAGGGTCTGCCCGGACCCCAGTGTGGAGTTATAGTACCTCATCTGGGGGCTCTTCAGCCCAGGCTCCAGCCCCATGACACATCTGGGGTCTAGGTGACTAGGGCTTCCTTCCTAGGAAGCCAGACAAAGGTCTCTCTCCGAGGTCTCCTGGAGACCGTGGGGAGTCTGACTCACAGTTTGAATCTTCAAGAGTGTAGACAGGCTGAGACAGAGTTCTTCAAAGAAATGAAGTATCCGGAGGCCAGCAGCTAGCTGGCTTCGCTCGGTTTCTGTAGGTGACGCCTCTTCCGCAGTGGAGGAGTGTAAACATGGGGCGGAGAAAAATCTGACACTAGTAAAAGGTAGTGACTGAATGTATAATGCCCAAGATACACATAATGAGTCCAGGGTGTTTCCCATAGCCCACTGCGACCTTCGTTCTGAAGTCGAAGCACCTGTTCTTTGGCCCAGTGCGTGCTGTAACACCACAAAATACCAGCAAATACCTCCGCTCAGATTCTAGACAATTGTATGTTATGAACTGTAATGTGTTTACTGTACACACACAAAGCTTTCTGCTCTTACATCTGAATAATGGATTACTACAAATGACTTTTTTTTTCCTTTCTCTCTCTCTGTAGTTCTGGCTGTCCTGGAACCGGCTCTGTAGACCAGGTTGGCCTCAAACTCACAGAATTCTGCAACATCTGTAACTTTAGTACCCGGGATCCAACACACATGGTGCACAGACACGTATGAAGAGAAAACACCCATACACATAATTTTTTTTTAAGATTTTTTTCCCCCGATAGCCCTAGCTGTCCTGAAATGCACTCTGTAGACCCGGTTGTCCATGAACTCACAGAGATCCTCCTGCCTTTGCCTCTCAGGTGCTGGGATTAAAGGCATATGCCACCCTCGCCCAACAAACATTAAATTTTAAAAATAGTTTTCCAGCTTTTATTGTCCTATCTACTGCAAGAATGAATCAGACTGCCAACATTCCAAAAAAAAAAAAAAAAAAATGTCAACATCACTCTGAAGGAACACACAGTCCTTGCGAAGGACCCCAGAAGAACCCTGGGAGGGGGGGGGGGGACGAGGACTCCAACCACATCAATGTAGAACTGACTCTCCGTGGAAAGAAAAAGAAGTGTAAGCCGTCTGAGCCACGCGCAGAACGTGATCGAGGGCGTCACGCCAGGCTTCCGTTACAAGATGAGCTCCATAGACGCTCACTTCCCCATCCATGTCCTTATTCAGGAGGATGGGTCTCCGGTCAGAATGTGAAACTTCTCAGGTGAAAAATAGATCTTCAGGGTTTGGATGGAAGGGTGTGTTGCTTGTCCTGTTTCTTGAGCCCGGAAGGATGAACTGTTCCTTGAAGGAAATGACATTGAATTTGTTTCAAATTCAGCGGCTCCGATTCAGCAAGCCACACCAGTTAAAAGCAAGGATAGTGGGAGGTTTGGGGGTGATATCTATGTGTTTGAAAAGCAGGCTGATGAGTAAAACTTAAGTTACTCAGTTCCTGTAACAAGATCCTGAACTACCAGTGATTTGGGGTGTCTCCGGGGACAATTAAAGACTTGCATTCGAAACAAAAAAAGCTCTCCTACAATTACTCCTCAGCATGGAAGAATCAAATTAGTGAATATATATATATATATATATATATATATACACACACACACACACACACACATATATACACACATATATAGTGAATATATATATATATATATATATATATATATAATATATATTGGTTTTTCCGAGGCAGGGTTTCTCTGTGTAGCTCTGACTGTCCTAGAACTCACTCTGTAGAACAGGCTGGCCTTGAACTCAGAAATCCGCCTGCCTCTGCCTCTGCCTCCTAAATGCTGGGATTAAAGTTGTACTCTACCACTTCCCGGCTTACTTATTTATTTAGGCTTGTGTAACAGAGCCCTGGCTATCCTGGATTCCCTTTATAGACCAGGCTGGCCTTGAATTCAGAGATCCGGCTACCTCTGCCTTCTGAGTACTGGGATTAAAGGCATGCACCACCATGCTGGCCAACTGTTCTTATTTTTAATTTTATTTCTTTTTAAAAGATATATTTATTTGTATTTATGTGAACACACTGTAGCTGTTTTCAGGCACACATCAGGAAAGGGCATTGGATCCCATTACAGATGGTTGTGAGTCACCAGGTGATTGCTGGAAATTGAACTCAGGACCTCTAGAAGAGCAGTCAGTGCTCTTAACCACTGAGCCATCTTGCCAGCCCTATTTCTAATTTTAAAAATGTGTATGTATATCTTTGTGTGAATGGGTGCTGAGAATTGAACTCAGGTCCCTGCAAGAGCAGTGTATACTCTTAAGCTCTGAGCCATTCTCCAGGCACAGATGAGTCCACTGGGTTGTGTTATGTTAGGATATTTGGTTAGAAACATTGCTATCCAAGTGGTTGACTTGAATATTGTAATATATATATATATATATATATATATATATATATATATATATATAATTTTTTTAAAAATATGAATTTTGGCTTGCGATCAGGGCAGAATTTTTAACAATTCCTGAAATCGTTCCACCTGCTTCTACCATTTTGTGCTGCATATTCATACAGAATGATGTTGTCATTACTGACTGTTAGGAAATCAAAATATCCATCCACTCTGAAAAATGTGGAAAGATGCGCCACACCCCGCAGCATCAAAATATTCAGCCAATGTTTAGTACCGACGTGAACATAAGCATGCACGTCCGTCTCGTTAGCGTGAAGATTTGCTTTCATCTTTCTTTAATAATTGTCAACATTACAGGCACACCGAAGATTCGTTTTAAAATGAATTTACCATGTGGTTTATTACTACTAAATGCTTGATCTGTATATTTGTTTTACATACCTATATTGGGGCAAAAATTTTTCTTGGGCAGAAAGGAGTTGAGAGTAAAGAGAACATTTAAGAACAGCCCCACCTCTGCCCCACCCCTGCTTAAGACTGAACTTCGGCTGAATCCCCCTCTGCTGCGTGCTCTGTTGACTGTCCGCAGGGCCAGACAGTGGAACAGCAGAACAGCTCCGAAAGAGCACACACGGGTTCCGGTGCTACAGAGGCCACTGTACCAGAGGACCCCTGGCCCAGGAGATGTTGCATACCTGGCTGGGTACTTCTGGGGGCAGGAGTGACACCAGGACTGAGGTGGAGGAAGGGGAGGTAAGAGAGCAGAGAGGTCGTGGGGCTTTCCAGAAAAGAGGCCTGAGCTCTAGGGGTTGGGACACTTCCCTAGCTGTGAGACCCTGAGGGCACTGAGTCACATCTGTGACGAAGATCCGGTCATAGTTTAGTTCTCTCTCATTCCAATGAAAGGGGACCAAGCCCTGGATCATGCTTGGTGATCTGTTAAGTCCAAGGTTAGACCATGTAACTATGATCTGAGGCTAGATCCATGTTACTATTATTGTTGCTAAATCCGCTGTTAGGTTTCCTCCATCTCTCTATGAGAGAAAGGATGAAGGATCCTGGAAAGAAAGAACATTTGTGGAAGATAGACACTTGGGCTTCCAAGCTATAGAAACAATGATTCCCAGAGAATTAAAACTTTCCCAGGAATCCTATGCTGAGGGAAGAGGAAGGCTGAAGCCTGGTGACAGTCAGATTGACTTTAAACAGGTTTTGTTTGTTTGTTTGTTTGTTTTGGTTGTTTTTTGAGACAGGGTTTCTCTGTATAGCCCTGGCTGTCCTAGAACTCACTCTGTAAGACCAGGCTGGCCTTAAACTCAGAAATCCACCTGCCTCTGCCTCCCAAGTGCTGGGATTAAAGGCAGAGGCAGGCGGATTTCTGAGTTCGAGGCTAGCCTAGTCTACAGAGTGAGTTTCAGGACAGCCAGGGCTATACAGAGAAACCCTGTCTTGAAAAACCAAAGAAGAAGAAGAAGAAGAAGAAGAAGAAGAAGAAGAAGAAGAAGAAGAAGAAGAAGAAGAAGAGGAAGAAGAAGTCTCTAGAGCGAATGCACTGGGTAACCAACCTAGCTTTGAATCCCAGATGGGAACTCACTTGACCTCTCCCAAGCCTGGGCAATGGGGCGACCACCACATGGGCACCTACCCTATGGTATTAGTGATCAGCTAAAGAGTCTCCAGCTAAGCAGACCTAAGGGCACACAGGAGGCACCAAGCAGTCTCAACGTCGCGTGCCAGCCGGACCTGGCTTAGTCCCTGGTGTGCATCTTTGCACAGAACTGATGCACCACCATCAATGTTTATCAGAATTGTGCTAACAGAAAACCACTAGCAGCATTATCTGCAGGAGGCAGACCTCGGCTGTGTCTCATCCCCCTGTGCTGGAGATGGAACTCAGGGCCTTATGCATTATTGCTTAGTATTAAGCAAGGGCTCAACTATGAAATACATTCTAAGCACCAAGGCCTGAGCATCTGCTGGGGACTTCATTGGGCTTCTCCACAGTGGTGTGACTCTCCCATCACTGTCTCTCGGCAGTTGGCAGAGCTAGGCAGAGACGCAATTCTGCTGGAGGAAATCAGTTCCCTTCTCCCCTTCTCCCGGGCCCTGGAGTGACAAGCACTCTGGGGGGAAAGAGACCTTTCTTCCCTATGGCACACATGCCTTCAGTAGGAACACTTAGAAAAGGCAGGGGCCAGAGCGGGGGAGGGAGCTCTGTTGGTATAGAGCTTGCACAAAATCCCGGGTTTGCTCTCCAGCATTTTATAAACCAGGATTAGCCTGCAGACAGTGGTGGTGCATGCCTTTAATCCCAGCATTCAGAAGGCAGAGATAGGTGATTCTCTGAGTTCGAAGCCAATCTGGTCTATAAAGGGAATCCGGGACAGCCCGGGGCTCTGTTACACCGAGAAACCCTGTCTCAGCCTAAACAAACAAACAAACAAACAAACAAATAAATAAATAAGTAAATAAGTAAGTAAGTAAATAAGTAAACCGGGTAGTGGTGGCGCACGCCTTTAATCCCAGCATTGAGAGGCAGAGGCAGGCAGATTTCTGAGTTTGAGGCCAGCCTGGTCTACAGAGTGAGTTCAAGGACAGCCAGGGCTATACAGAGAATCCCTGTCTTGAAACAAACAAACAAACAAAAAAAAAAAAAAAAACAGGATTAACTTTACATCCTGTAATTTCAGCACTCAGGAGCTGGAGGGAAGGGAATTCAAGGCCATCTTCATCAACTTAGAGCTCAAGGTCAGCCAGAACTATGTGAAACTCCATTTCAAAACAAAAGAAGAAGAAAAGAAAAGGAGCCACCCTTGGATTGGCTTCACCTATTGATCAGGTGGTTACAGATTCCGCATCTTAACCTCACAGAGTAATTGTCCTTGTCACCATTTCTCAGGCTAAAAACAGAAGACCGGGTTATTTAGATGGCTTAGTGGGTAAAGGTATCTGCCATGCAAGTCTAATGACCTGAGTTCGATCCCCAGGACCCACTTCATGGTAGAAGTGTGAATCAACCCACGTGACTGTCCTCTGACCTCCACATGAACACTGTGGCATGCAACTCGCAAATACACATCATGCATACATACAGAAAAAATGTTAGAAACTGGAAGACTGAACCATTTGCCTAACACAGTACTCCAGGAAAGTCCCGATCCCAAGTTAGGAAGGTTCCCGTAACTAGGGCTCTTCTATAGGAAGCAGGACAGAAAGAAGATTCTAGTTGTATAAAGGCTCATGCCATTAGGTTGAGCATGGCGGGCAAACTAGACACCATGTTTACCAAGGTAGGAGACTCTTTTCTGCACAGAAATCTTTAATATCATTTTAAAGAGAGTCATCCTGCTTCTGGGCACTTCTGGAAGGCCAAGGCTAAAATCACTACCTTTGCCACTGCCAATTAAATCATTCCCTAGAGTTCACTGCAGAGCCCAGGGGTAAAGGAGAAGCTGATTGGAGCGGAAGACATCACTCAGCACTTTCTGAGGCCCAACATGATGTGACACACCTCTGCTCAGCTGTCCCCAGTGCTCAGAGCAGCAGTTCTCGACCTGTGGGTAGCGACTTCGCAGGGCTCCACTAAGACCATGAGAAGACACAGATGTTTACTTTACGGTTCGTAACTGTTGCAACATGACAGCGCTGAAGTAGCAACAAAAACAAGTTTTGGGGTTGGGGGTCACCACGGCACAGCGTAAGGGACCGTGTTAAAGAGTCGTGGTGTTAGGAAGGTTTGGGAACCACTGTCTTAGAGAGGTAGCCTTCTCCAGGCAGGAGGTTCAGGTGTCTGTGTCTTTGCTTAGAAAACTCCGCAATCCCCTCTTCCCTCCCCTCGCTGAGCCTCAGCAGACCCTCAGCAGACCCAGACTGGGCTTCTTGGTATTTCTGTCTCACCCTAGCCAGCTTGGTCCCAACCTCTACGTATAGAACAGAGGTTATCAGCCGGGCAGTGGTGGCACACGCCTTTAATCCCAGCACTTGGGAGGCAGAGGCAGGCGGATTTCTGAGTTCGAGGCCAGCCTGGTCTACAGAGTGAGTTCCAGGACAGCCGGAACTACACAGAGAAACCCTGTCTCAAAAAACCAAAAAAAAAAAAAAAAAAAAAAAAAAAAAAAAAAGAACAGAGGTTATCTGCAAAAGAAAAAGAAAGAAAGAAAGAAAAAGAGAGAGAGAGAGAGAGAGAGAGAGAGAAAGAAAGAAAGAAAGAAAGAAAGAAAAAGGCTGGGAGAGCCGGGCATGGTGGCGCACGCCTGTAATCCCAGCACTTGGGAGGCAGAGGCAGGTGGATTTCTGAGTTCAAGGCCAGCCTGGTCTACAGAGTGAGTTCCAGGACAGCCAGGACTACACAGAAAAACCCTGTCTCGAAAAACCAAAAAAAAAAAAAAAAAAAAAAAAAAAAGGCTGTGAGAAATATCTGTCTAGACAAATCAATCCAGAACTGTCAGTGAGATGGTGTGTGTGTGTGTGTGTGTGTGTGTGTGTGTGTGTGTGTCCTTTAGTCCCAAGGATGCTCTCGAGTCACAACAGTAACTCAATCGAGTCTGGCGTCAAGGCTGATTTACAGTTCCCAGCTAGACAGCTTCATGTCACAGTTCGCTAGCGTTCTCCATTATTCCCGGAGCCCTCTGTCATCTTCCCGAGTCAGTTGCTCTCCGGAAAACACTTGTAGTTGAAGATGAAAGATGTGTTGAGTAAGCTCACTGTGAAGACGCATGAGTGGAGCGACCTCGGACCCAGGCAGGCCCTGGGTCCAGAGCACGGGCATAGCAAAGGACATGCCCCTGTCTCCAGCAGAGCGAAACTCAGTCTGAGGTCTCGGATGTGATGTCATAGATGGCTGGGTCTACGAGAAACTGAAGGAAATGTGAACTTTTCCTTATAATTTCCATTATTTATTTAATTAAATCTCATTTTTGTGATTTTTTTTAATGTTTTCATGTTTTATTTTTCGTGCATGAGAGGCTATTGGATCTCTTGGAATTGGAGTTAGAAGACGTTGTGAGGCCGGGCGGTGGTAACACACGCCTATAATCCCAGCACTTGAGAGGCAGAGGCAGGCGGATTTCTGAGTTCGAGGCCAGCCTGGTCTACAGAGTGAGTTCCAGGACAGCCGGAGCTACACAGAGAAACGCTGTCTCGAAAAACAAAACAAAAAACAAACAAACAAACAAACAACAACAACAACAACAGAAGACATTGTAAGCTACCATGTGGATTCTAGGAATTGAACCCCGCCCCTAGAACCTCTGGAAAAGCATCCAGTGCTCTTAAAAGCCATCCCATCTCTCCAGCCCCAATTTATTTATTCATTTATTTTTATTTTTTATTACATTATTTGGTGTGTATGTGTGTGTGTATGTATGAGTGTGTGTATGCGTGTATGTGTAAATGTACATGTACTATGGCATACATCTGAGGTCAGAGGACAACTTTCAGGAGTCTCCTCTCTTTCTGTCCACCCAGGTCATCATTGGACTTGGTGGCATCTCTACCAGATGAGGCATCTTGCTGCCCCCCACCTCCTTCACCCCCATATGGTTTGAGCCAAAGGTTTGGCTACTTTGGGGAGAATAAGATGCAAGAGGAGCTACTTGTCTCATAGAACAGAACATAAAATCCAGAGGAATGATGTCTACAAGCACACAGTTAGATGCTAGCAGAAACTGGTCTGAGAAAGAGCTTGTGCCAGCCCCAGCCCCACTCCTGGAGGCTGCTGCTCCTTCAACTATAAGGAAGGTTTTCTAAGTGCCTCATTTGTAAACAGAGGACCTCTTCCCACCCCCTCCAAGAGAGGCTGTGTGTGTGTGTCATAAAGTCAGTGAGGTGGTCCTGCCATTTTAGAACGCAAGGTCCCAGAGCCCCATTGGTTCAGCTGTTTTCAATCAAGTTCCTGGGGGTATTTCTAGGAGACCCCCGAGGTTCAAGGCATCATCTGAAAATCATGAGATTCATCATAACAGCAAGGCCACCATAGATGTCAGTCTTTGTAAGAAGCTAGGCCGGCTTCTGAGAGTGTTAAGTACAGTAGCTCACTGAAACAGTCTTAGCTGGGAGTCTCTGAGCTGGAACCGGAGTCAGCTGGATCATGCGTAGGGTGGAGGCTGCTGTTGGTTGTCTTCTGGGGTCCCGGATGGACTGTCAGCCAGAACACCTAGGTATGATCTCTGTCCATAGGCAGCTTCGGGTTTCCTCTCAAGATAGCGACTAACGAAACGGTTTGGGCTTCTTTACGGGAGGATGGCTAGCTGTTGAAATCTATCTTCTCTACTGAGTCTACGAATCCGGTATAGAATCACATATTCTACACCGCTCTCTTGTCTTCTCGCTCTCTTATCCGCTCCTTGGCTGGTGCATCCCTGCAAACCTCCATTTTCACATAGCTTTCTTACTCCAAATTTGTGTCTCCATGTTTATCTCTATGTCCAAATGCCCCCCCCACAACCAGCCCTCCCAACTGTCATTGCCCCCTTTTGTTTATTTATTTATTTATTTTAGATTTTTGGCACAGGATCTCATTATATAGCCCAGACTGGCCTTCAACTTTCAACCCTTCTGTTTTGCGTATAACTATGCAGTTATACAGTACCATGCCTGGGCCAATTTTTCCCGTTTTTAATGATGTGGACTCCAGTCACATTGGATTAAGGTTCATTCCAGTGACCTCATCTTAACTCGATTATCAGTAGAAAGCCTATTTCCAAATCAAATCACATTTGCAGGTGTGTGTGTGGGAGGTTAGAACTTGTGATGGTGACCTCAGTTGTCAGCTTGGTAAGATTTAGAATCACCTAGGAGATGGGCCTCTGGGCATGCCTGTGGGGATTAACTTGACTAGGTTAATTGAGCCGGGAAGGCCTGCCCACCGTGGGTGGCACCAATCCCTGGGTGGGATCCTGGACGGTGGGTTAGAGAGATGGATCAGTGATTAAGAGCACTGGCTGCTCTTCCAGAGGACACGGGTTTGAATCCCAGCAACCAGGTGCAGTTTACAAGTCTCTGTAACTCCAATTCCAGGGGATCCAATGACTTCTGGCCTCCCTAGGTACTAGGCATGCACATAGTGTACAGACATGGGTGTAGGCAAAAACACTCCAAACACGTTAATAATAATAATAATGATGATGATGATTATGATGATGATGTTGATGATGATGATGATAATAATAAACTTCTAAAGTGGCTGCAGCAGCACTCGTTGCTGAGTGTGGATAGGATGTGAACAGCCGCTCCAAGTTCCTGTCACGTGACTTCTCTACTATGGCAGTCCATACCCTTGAGCTAGAGTAAACTCTTTCTTCTTTAAGTCCTTAAATTGCTTTTGTAAGAATTCTCGTTTGATTTGGTTTGGTTTGGTTTTCTTTTTTGAGACGGGCTTTTACAACACAGCTGAGGCAGGCCTAGAACTCACTATGTAAACTAGACTACCTTGAACTCACTCTGCCTGTCTCTGCCTTCTGAGTGCTAGAATTTTGCCAGGATATTTTATACACACCAACAGAAAAAGAGACCTAGTCAGGGCATTTTTGAGATCAGGGAGTCTAATCACAACAATGATCTAAAACGTTGAGATGGTGGCTCATATCTGTAAGCCCAGTACTTAGGAAACTGAGGCAGGGGAATTGCTTCAAGTTGGGAAGCCAGCCTGGTCCACTTAGTGAGTTCCAGTCCAACCAGAGCTATGGGGTGAAATCCTATTACAAAAAGAAAATTCCAAAAGGAAAACAAAAATCCAATCAACCATTCTTTTTTTTGTTTTTGTTTTTGTTTTTGTTTTTGTTTTTCGAGACAGGGTTTCTCTGTGTAGCCCTGGCTGTCCTGGAACTCACTCTGTAGACCAGGCTGGCCTCGAACTCCCAAGTGCTGGGATTAAAGGCGTGCGCCACCACCGCCGCCCAGCCCAATCGATCATTCTTAAAGCAACACCTCAAAATCCTCCTGACCATGATTAAAGGGGACACAAATCACCCCTACCTTAAGATTTGTTTGGGTATTGTCACACTTGGGTATCAAACCCAAGTCTCACACATGTGCTAAGTGAACATTCTATCATAAAGTATTCCCCCAGCCCTGGGCTGCTCTAATTTGCCATCCGTTGAGACGGGCCACGGGCTCACGGGCTCACGGGCTCACGGGCTCACGTGTCTCAGACTGGCTTCAAACTCACCATGGCCGAGGATGACCTTACATCTCTCATCCTCCTGTCTTCCCACCCAGGTGCTGGAGTTTCAGGCATGCTCTACCACACCCAGTTTCTGAACGCTACCTTTTTTGATGGGGCAACGTCAGACTTATCTGAGACAGGAGGTTGTTGGAGCCATTTTTAGGGGACTCAAGCTGTCGCAAGCATGCCTTCAGTATTTGTGTTGGCTTTAGTTGCTAGTATTTAAACATAAAGGGAATTTACATAACTCTGGTTCCCGAGAGTCTTTCAAAACCAGAAGAACCCGACTGCCTCGGGCTCTCATTTCCCGTGTCAGCGGCCATTAAGGGCTGCCCCTGTGAAGAGGCCGGAGGGTTCCCCAATGGGCCCTTTGCTTCCTTTGCCTGCCTCTTCCAAGGCCCACTGTCACTTGTCATTGAGTCACTTCAGTGAGCTGTCATTTCCCTTACAGTTTGTCTCTCATGCAGTGCCTTGCTGCCTGCTGGCTGCACGTCAGAGGGTGTGCCCCCACCCCCACCTCCACCCCCAGAGGAAGCTCCCTGGGGCAGAACCCAGGGAACTCCTGCGATGGTGAAATCCAGGCATCCTGACCCGAACAACCCCACACCACCTTCTTTTCCCGAAGAACCACAGAAGGCTTCAGAAGTGAGCCCAGCCTCTGATTCACAGCCCCAGTGTCTGCAGGACTGGTCTAGGCAGGAGGGTGGGGCTGGACATGCACAGGCAGTGGACTGATTACAGGAGAAGGACTTGGTGGGGGTGGAGGGTGACGGACGACAGCAGTCAGAGGTGGTTATCACGGCCCTCAGCCACCTCCTCTGCCCTTCCTCGTGGCCCTCGGTCTAAAAATGACCTCCAGACTAAACCTGAGGTCGACATCTCGCCATTTCTTCCCGCCTATTCAAAGCTTCTGGATTCTTCCCAAAGCATCCCTAAATCCTTTAATGTACAAAAGCCGTGGAAGCGGAACTATGCTGGGATTGTCAATACTATTTCTAAGTGGCCCCAGGGGCCTTCCTTATCTCCACCCAAAAGCTCACGCCTGCCTGAGTGTCCCAGGCCTAGGAGTCAGGGAAGACCTGCTGTTTGGGGACTATGTGGGAAGGTGGGTAGGTCCCATTGCCCTGGAGCGTCGGGCTGTCTCTAAGCTATGCTTTGTCTGTGATGGTCTCCAGGCATTGACTATGTCTCTGGCATCCCCGGTGGGGGTGGGGGTGGGGGTGGGGGCTCTGTCCCCCTCCAAAGATTAACAGTTCTGTCTTTGTCACTCTTAGGTCATTGGTGAAATGGATGTGTTTCTGCAAAGCGCAGGGGTGTCGTGGAGAGCGTTATCATCGTGTTCCCGCGTGTCAATGGCGTCTGGTTTTCTTCCTTTGCTGCTGCACTGTTGACTTCAAGAACTGATCTGCCCTCTTGCAATCCCAGGGTGGGGCAAGGAGGGTGATGAGGTTCCAGCCAGATGCCTGCTTCTGCCTCCCACGGGTCAGGCCTGGTGCCAGCCAAGAGAGCACGCAGGTCCCCACGGCTATCCCAACCAGGCCACCTGTGCTCCCCACTCAGCTGGTGCGCCCCTCAGAGGGCACAAGTTCTCCCCTGAGTTCTGGACCCCAACATGTGGGATTAGTGTTTTTTGCTGGTTGGTTAGCGGTGAGGTTTTCCAGCTAGGGAAGGATGGGCTTGGCTCTCAGTGAGAGGCGGAAACAATTTAAATTTAAATGGGGGAGGCTAGGAAGAGAAGAAGGCATCCTATAATTGCCAAATTAACCCAGGACTGGCTGGAGTTTTCTACAGAAACTTAATTTGCCGGAGGAAGGAGAATGGAGGCCTGAGGTCCCTGACTCTGGAATCCCATCAGCCCCTGTAAGTTTATTGAATCACACTCCTGGAGGAAAAAGGATGTACATCAACTCCAAGGGCAGCTCTTAGGTGGGGTCTAGCTAGGTCTGCTGTGACTAAGAACCACAAATACAAAGGTTTGCACTAGCAGAGATGTCTCCTTCACCCGTGTGGAGACCAAGAGTTCAAAATCGAGGTGTCTGCCAGGTACTTTTTGGGGTGGTGGGGGAGCCCCCTCCAGCCTCTCGTAACCTCTAATGTTTTTGTTGTTTTTGTTTTATTTTTTGTTTGTTTGTTTGTTTGTTTGTTTGTTTTCGAGACAGGGTTTCTCTGTGCAGCCCTGGCTGTCCTGGAACTCATTCTATAGACCAGGCTGGCCTCAAACTCAGAAATCCACCTGCCTCTGCCTCTACCTCCCAAGTGCTGGGATTAAAGGCGTGCACCACCACCGCCCAGCCTCTTAACCTCTAATAATTCCTGGCAAGCCTTCCATCATCAGCCTGTAGCAGGGTCAATATCGCTTGGGTTCAACCTGTGTTTTTGTATGTGGGGTGTGTGTGTGTGTGTGTGTGTGTGTGTGTGTGCAAATGCGTGCCCACACATGCATGTGTTCACCTCTTGCTATGCACGTGGAGACTAAAGGACACTCTGGAGAGTCTTTCCTAAGGTGCTGCCCACCTGTGTTTGAATCAGGCTCTCTCCCTTTTATCTGGAGCTTGTCCATTAGTCTAGGCTTGGCTGGCCACTGAGCCCCAGGGATTGGCCTGTCTCTGCCTCCCCAGTGCCCGGGTTGTAAGTGCAGGCCACCATGCCAGTCTTCTGTCTCTGCCTTCTCTCCTGGATGTGTCCTGTGTCCTCTCCTCCTTGGGCCTCCTTTAAACTAATTACATTTGTAAAGACCCAACTTCTGCGGTTCCTCTTAGAAGTGAATTTGGAGAAACATTACTCTAACACACATACTCATCCAGGAGCCCCGCCAAAAAACCTACGGGGATCCAGCGAGTGCGTATTTATTTCCAAGCTGCACTAGACAACCCGTCCATTCTGTTTCTGTGTGGCCCGTGAGCTAAAAATGGTTGCTATGTTAAGGAAAAAAAGAAACCAGAATGCTATTTGGCTACACTGAAATCATATCTAACTCCATATCCGCACATGAAATCTGCCCAGAACATGGGCATGCTCTGTCATTCATGTATGCTCTATGTCCAGTATGATGCCGGGAGCCTTGGCAATGCCCCCTGCTGGTCCGACGCCCACCCAGAATTTGGGTCTCCCATACTTTGAGCCTTCACCTCTGGTGGAACAGTGTCTAAACTTTGAGCCAAACCGCTCACTGATTATTAAAAGAGATAAGCACCCTAGCACCTGGTAGGGCTTGGGTTTAAATCCTGACTCTGGCGTTTCCATAGCAGAGCCCCATTCACAGCCTCGGGTTCCTGCGAGGACTGGCTGACTCATCAGTGGGGTCTCAGGGCAGGAATGTGGTGCACTGCTGGTGAGGAATAGAAATGCCGAGGTGCTTCATGGAACCCCACTGCTTTACCTTTGGAGATACGGAGGAAAGACTGTGTATATTACATATGGTGGACTCAAACATGGAACTTTCTATGGGGACGTAACACCAGTAGATCACTGTCTTAGTCAGGGTTCCTATACCTGCACAAACATCACAACCAAGAAGCAAGCTGGGGAGGAAAGGGTTTATTCAGCTTACGATTCCCACATTGCTACTCATCACCAAAGGAGGTCAGGACTGGAACTCAAGCAGGTCAGGAAGCAGGAGCTGATGCAGAGGCCATGGAGGGATGTTCCTTACTGGCTTGCTTCCCCTGGCTTGCTCGGCTTGCTTTCTTATAGAACCCAAGACTACCAGCCCACGGATGGCACCACCCACAATGGGTCCTCCCCCCTTGATCACTAATTGAGACAATGCTCCACAGCTGGATCTCAGGGAGGCACTTCCTCACCTGAAGCTCCTTTCTCTGTGATAACTCTAGCCTGTGTCAAGTAGACACATAAAACCCAGCCAGAACAATCACTCTGTAGGCCTGTTGACTCTTATTCGTCTGGAGTCTTTTCTACATGGGCTGCACCCCAGCACCTTCAACTTCTCATTGGGAATTGGATTTGGATTACAAGGGGCTCAGAGAGAAGAATGACATGGGAGGGGAGCAGGGCAAGCCCCCTCTCCCCCTCCCACTGGGTATCTCCCTCTCCCTCCATGCTCCAGCCTTTTCTGCAAGTTTTAGAAATTTCTCTTGCCATTAGCCATCTCAGACGTGTGAATGACATTCAGCTGTCATACCCCTGTGTCTTGAAGTACCCTCTGTCATTTTCCACAACTTACTCTCAACCGAGGAGAGGGATTGTCCAGGGTTGACTTCTGTTGCTGTGATGAAACACGAATCTTAGGTTACAGGCCACAGTGCACCACTGGGGGAAGCCATGAAGGAATTCTACTTACTGCCTTGCTGTCTTGCTCTCCCCATGGCCTGCTCAGCTTGCTTTCTTATACAACCCTGAGCCACATACCCAGAGGTGGAACCACTCACAGTGGGTTGGGCCCTTCCACATTAATCAGCAATCAATCAAGAAAAGGCCCCACAGGCTTGCCTACAGCGCGGTTCGGTGGAGGCAATTCTTCATGCCAGGGTGACTGTCGTTTGTGTCAAGCTGACAAAAAGAGAAACAGAACCAGCACAGATCTGTCCTCAGATCTCTCCCCAGTGGAGCCTCAATGGGGTGTAAGTGTGCTTTGAAGCCTGCCTTGCACACTCTGATAGGCCTGTTTGCCTTCCAAGGGTTCCTGAATTTGCAAGACTTGGTTTTTTTTTCCGGACATACCATCCAGCTATGGGGAGCCCTGAAGGAGAGCTGAGCAGAGCACAGCCTAATGTGAGGATGGCAGGAGAAATGGTGCTACCTGTCCCATCCCCCAATGCTGGGACGTGCCATCGCGCTCGAACATTTACATGGGGATTCGAACTCACATCCTCATGCTTGCAAAGCAAGCCTTCTTATTCACGGAACCACCTCCCTGGCACTCTTGTTTTGTTTTCTGAGACAAGGCCTCTTGTAGCCCAGGCTGGCCCCAAACTCACAGAAATTTGCCTATCTCTGCCCCCTGAGTGCTGGAATTGGGAGACGGGCGATGGAGGCAGAAGGATCATAAATTCTGGGCCAGCCTGGGCTCCACACCGAATCTATATAATGAGACCCTGTGAAAACACCTCAAGTCCCAACATTTTCGAAAGACTGTTCTAGTATTGTCCCTCTCTCCTGGCTGCCGTGTTAGTCTTTTCTTTTCTTTTCTTTTCTTTTCTTTTCTTTTTTTTTTTTTCCTTTTTGGAGACAGGGTTTCTCTGTGTAGCCCTGGCTGTCCTGGAACTCACTCTGTAGACCAGGCTGGCCTCAGAAATCCACCTGCCTCTGCCTCTCAAGTGCTGGGATTAAAGGTGTGCGTCACCACTTCCTGGCTGGGGGGGGGGGGGGATGTGGTTCTTAATGGCCTCATCCTTGGCCATGCACCGGGCACGGTTCCTACAGTAAACTTGCTATACACGGCTGTGGTCCTTTCTGGTTGTTTCTTCTCTTCTTGTTCATCTTAGAGACAAGACCCAAAAGAGACCCTGTTATTATACTTTAAGCAAACATCCGCAGGCAGTAGGTCTGTAAGTCACTTCTAATGTGGGAATGGGGGTTTCCCAATTCTATGCAAGATAAAAATTATGTGTAGTCAAAATAACCACTCAGACCCTCTTATCGACGTGAGAATCGGTTGTAAAGTATAGCACACAGGGCCTGCAATGTGATACAAACAGACGTCTCTTATCTGACCCCTTCTTTCCTGACTCCTGGATTTAATGCATGCCTTAGATTCCCTTGCAAAGCACGCAGACCTCTCTAGAGCTCTGGATGCAGAAGGTGGGAGGCTGCGGTCCGTCAGGCCAGGCCACGCCCCCTTCTGGAATCAGGCTGTTTACAGAGCATCAGTGGTTTCAAGCTTGTTTATGACAGTAAACCTTCTGATGGTTTTAACATAATTTCATAAACGGTGTAACATGTAAAATAAGAGTGGAAACAGAATTGTCAATTCTCTGCAAATTATGTTCCTGTTGGGAAAGAAAAGCTACAAAAAAAAAAAAAAAAAAAAAAGAATACAAAGTCTTGTTGACTCGGTCATAGGCAGGACCTGGAGAATCCTGGGGAAAGATCATGGGAGCTAGAGGTCTGCTCTCTGAGAAACCAGTCATTTCTGTAAACTGCTTTTCATTAAAGAAATAGGAACTCAACCTTTTGACCAGAGTTGCCAACTTCTGGTAATTCCCCAAAATGACCCAGAGGGAGGGGAGAGAGGCACCCACCACATGTTCTCTGGGCATTTTATAAAATGGGGACTCGGTCCTTTTACAACATGCAAGGGTGATGTTGTAGATGTCAGAGCAATGAGCACTGTTCCGAATAGACAACCCCATAAATGTCAGTGTGACGAAACCACGAGGAGGCCAGAGTGCCACGCAGCGCACTGTTGGCATTGCCCTAAAGGAGCAAGGGACGGGCAAGAGTCGTTGCTGAGAGATTAATGTGCAAATTGGGCATAGCAAGCTCTCTAAGAGCTGAGGTCAGCCAGAAGCAGGCAAGGGGATGATCAAAGAGGAAAGGAAGCCAAAGTGAAAGGCCCAGCCCACCCCAGCCTGCGTCACCTGGAGAGCGGGCTCTGTGAGAACTTGCCGGGGAAGGAGCGCCTGCGATGTTGGAACCTGCTCCTTAGGAACTCATGGCTTAATAGAGGAACGTGAAGAAGGAGAAGGAGAAGGAGAAGAAGGAGAAGGAGAAGAGGAGGAGGAGGAGGAGGAGGAGGAGGAGGAGGAGGAGGAGGGGAAGGAGGAAGGGGGGGAGAGAAAAAAAGACTCAGACTTTAAGAAAGAAATAGAGCCGGGCGTGGTGGCACATGCCTGTAATCCCAGCACTTGGGAGGCAGAGGCAGGTGGATTTCTGAGTTCGAGGCCAGCCTGGTCTACAGAGTGAGTTCCAGCACAGTCGGAACTGCACAAAAAAACCCTGTCTCAAAAAAAACCAAAGAAGAAGAAGAAGAAGAAGAAGAAGAAGAAGAAGAAGAAGAAGAAGAAGAAGAAGAAGAAGAAGAAGAAGAAGCTGCTAAGCCTGCTGATCTGAGTTCAATACCCTGCCTGGACCTGTGGGAGAAGTTGTTTCCTAACCTCTGTGCATGTGTCATGGCATGTGCATATCTACACACACACACACACACACACACACACACACACACATACATGAACTGTTTTTATTTTTATAGTTTCTTCTTTTCTGGAGGGTTGGGGTGGTGTTATGACCTCACTATGTAATCCTAGCTGGACTGGAACTTGCTGTGTAGATCAGACTGGCCTTGAACTCATAGAGTTATGCTTGCTTCTGCCTCCAGACCACTGGGATTAAATGCATGTGCCATCATACCCAGTTAGATAGAAACTCAAGCTGGGGGTGATAGTTCACGCCTATAATTCATGCATGTGGGAGGCTGAGGCAGGAGAATTACTATGAGCTTCAGGCTGGGCTGGACTATACACTGAATTCTGGGCCAGCCTGGGCTACAGAGTGAGAAACTATTTCGAATAAACATAGCATAGTACATGTCTGTGATCTCAGCATGCAGAAGGCCAAGGACAGTTTTGAGCTCAAGGCCATCTGGGAATACAGACTCAAGAAATGAAAAGCCGGTAGAGAGATGGCTCAGTGGTCAACAGCACTGACTGCTTTTCTAGAGGACTCGGTTTAGATTATTTACATCCTTGTGGCAGGGCACAACCATCTGTGACTGCAGTTCTAGGGGTCCAACACCCTCTTTAACCTCTGAGAGCATCACACACACATCACGCACGGTGACATGAAGGCAAGAAGCACACATAAAACAAAGTGGATATTTTAAAAAACAACTTTAAAAAGAAACACAAGGAAGAGGAGGAGGAGAGAAAAGAAGAAAAAGCAGAAAGGGAACCAGCTAATGCTGCCTTGTAAGTGTGATTTATGCAAAATAGATGAGATTTATGCAAAGAGATGATCTTAGAGAACTGCCAACTTGCAGAAAACCAGTAATGTCGTGGCTCAGTACCAATGGAGTAGTGAATGAATTACATTTGTGCATTTTAAGTAAAACTAACCTATTTAATCTACATATATGTATATGTATATATACATATGTATATTTTTTTCCTTTGAAAGACAAGCCCTGCTGGGCAGTGGTAGCACATACCTTTAATTCCCTGCCTTAAGAGGCAGTCGGATTTCTGAGTTCGAGGCCAGCCTGGTCTACAGAGTGAGTTCCAGGACAGCCAGGGCTACACAGAGAAACCCTGTCTCAAAAGAGAGAGAGAGAGAGAGAGAGAGAGAGAAAGAGAGAGAGAGAGAGAGAGAGAGAGAGAGAGAGATGAGATGAGATGAAAGACAAGCCTTCAAGCCCTCGCTACGTAGCCCTGGTAGCCCTGGCTGGCCTTGAACTCACTGTACAGACCATGCTGATCTTGAAATCATGAAGACTTAAGGACCTCTGCCTCCCAAATGCTGGTAAATGTATTTTGATCAGTCCAACAGCCTATAATCCAAGCATTTGGGATGCTGAGGCAGGAGGATTGTGGTGATTTCCAGACCAGTCTCTGGGGTGGGGGGAAAAAGTTAAAAAGTAAGTAAAATGCATAACCAGAAGTCCCACCACAAACATTAAAAACAACCTTGAATGGACCGATGCCCTAGATTTGTAACGATTAAAAATTAGCAAGGAAGGCTGGGCGTGGTGGCTCACACCTGTAATTCCAGCACTTGGGAGGCAGAGGCAGGAGGATTTCTGAGTTCGAGGCCAGCCTGGTCTACAGAGTGAGTTCCAGGACAGGCCAGGACTACACAGAGAAACCCTATCTCGAAAAACCAAAAAAAAAAAAAAAAATTAGCAAGGAGCTGCCTTACCAGATCTGTGTTCCTCCAGAGTCAAACTGTTTCCTTAAGATGAATCCTGGCTCTGCCCGCTTCTGCTTCTGGAGAGCAAGCAAGCCTCTTAATGTTCTCTCTGTGCCTGTCCCTTTGCTCAGCTGTCACACTCAGGGCTTCGTCAGGTTCTGCATATCAAGTGATCATCTGACCCCACGGAGCGTGGTATCAATGTATCACCTCTTATTGTTGTCATTATATACATGTCTAATTTAAATTTCATTTATTAGTGTTTGTGTGTGTGTGTGTGCATTTGTGTGTGTGTTTGTGCATGTGTGAGTGAATGTGAGTATGCGTGTGTGTGTGTGCATGCGTGTATTTGAGTGTGTGTATGCATCATGTGTGAGTGTGAGGGTGTGCATGCATGTGTGTGTATGTGTGTGTGTGTGTGAGCATGTGTGTACATGTGTGTGTACATGGGCAATGGTGGAGGCCAGAAAAGGGAGTTGGAGCCCCCTGAACTGGAATTACAGACAGCTGTGGGCAGCCCAATGATGTGGGTGCTGGGAACTGAACTGGGGTGCTCTTAACCACCGAGGCCTCTGCCCCACCCACCCCCATGCTACCATCAGTATTGACCATTATCAGTCGCATCAGACATCTGAGGGGCTCTGGTCCCCCAAATTTAAAACGACACATTCTTTCTTTTTCTCCTTTTGGTGCTAAGGATTGAGCTCAGAGCCTCAGCACGTCGGGCCGAAGTCCTACCCTGGAGTTCCACTCAGCCTCAAGTAGGACTTTTTGGTTTAAAGGTATAGATTTCACATGCTGATGGACTAAGAGGGCAGGTGAGCCCTGCCCGGGACCAGCTCTGCACAATCCCCACGTGGCTAGAAATAGAAACGGACGTTTGAGGAACAGAATTTGTACTGGAGAAAAGAATGACTGCAGCTTCAGAACTCCAAAAAAAAAAAAAAAAGTTTATTTATAAAATACTGACAGTTTGACAGGACATGGGACTTCTCGCCGTATATATCTCAAACCAATTTCTTTCTTACCTTTTGTTTAAAAAATAAACTTGCTAACAAGCTATATGACATATAGATATATATTTTTTTCTTACAGATAGACACCTGCCATAATGAATACTCTCCCTATAATTTTTCATTATAGCTTTTAAATCAAAAAAATAAAGATTTGTACCGAGTTTTGTTTTGGGAGTCTTTATGGGTGGAGGGAGGTAACGTAAATGCTTTGGATTTTTTTTTTTTTTTTTTTTTTATGGAAACAGAAAGGAGGGGGTTGTCCCGAGGGGGTGGGGCACCTGTGCTCGAGGTGTTGGTTAGAGTGGGTGTCCCTGTACGGGACCACAGAGGCACTCAGGAGCTGGTGGTGGCTGTCTGTGGGTCCCCTCTTTCCCCCGTTGACTGGCTGGCTGCACACGGTGGCCCTTTCGCTGTGCGCCACTCGAGAAGGCGAGGGGAAGCCCTGCCTAGGGCAGTCTACTGTGAGGTTCTGGCACCTTTAGAAATGCCGTCCAGGGCAGGCATGGACGGCAAGACAGAAGGCCTCAAGGAGCAGAGGCTGGCGAGGTGGCCCAGCTGGGTCCTTGTTCCCTCTGACTCAAGGCAGTGTCAGGTTTGGGGGTGGAGAGGGGAAAGGGAGGGCAACATCAGCGTGGGTTTGTAAACTCCCTGCAGCTCTCCGGAGGAAGATGCTTCTGGGACCCAGAGCAGCTATTTGGTTAGTCTTGGCAATCTGGGTGCAGGGCCTGCAGGAGTGCAGGAGGCAGGCGTTGCCAGGAGAGGAGGGAACAGCCCCAGTGTGCTAAGTGCGGGCTCCTGAATACAGGGCCGATGTCCTCAGGGCACAGAGAGGCAACAGCAAGAGGCCTAGGCATGTCCTTCTGTGATCCTGTTTCCCATAGTCACAAGACATCAGCCCTGGCCTCAGCGGCTCAGGAAATTGAGCTTCCTTACCAGGGGTCGGTGCCCGCCATACCCTTAGAATGCGGTGGGGTGTCTGGGTAGAGTTCTTGGGAATCCTCCAGTGCCCAGCAGAAATGTAAACATAGGCCAAGAGATGTCATTAAACAACCTAGAGTTTTGCAGCTGGAAACCTACTAGGTGTCCAGCCGTGGCTGGGGGCTGTGTAGGCAGTAATTCCCTCCCACTCTGGGGCAGGTAGTGTTTAAACAGAGGGCTCTCACCCTAGGCTCGTCTAGGAGTTGTAGCTTGTAATGTGTGCAGCTGCTTGGGTAATAGGTCCCACTGATACCCCAAGTGCAAGTGACCCAGGCTATCCATGCCTCATGGGGATGAGAGACAGCCACGGGGCCATCAGAGGGCATGACAAGAGCCAGCCCCTGTGTTTAACACACGTAGATGTATGTTCTGTGCATATCTTTATATGCTTATCATAAGCACAAGTTTGCCTGTGCACATGGATTGGAACAAGGGTTCCAATGTGCACACGGAAGGGGGAGGGGCATCTCAGTGCACAAGGTGATTCATTAAAGGCAAAGGAAAATTGGCCTCCTGTGCAACACCACACACACACACACACACACACACACACACACGATTCTTTTTTAAACCATTCCCACTTCCTCTTTAAAGCGCCCTCATTGAGCTGGGCTGGGCTGGGCTAATAATTCCCTAATGTAAACTCGGAACATCCTTAAATGGTTAAAGCCTCCGAAGACAGGAAAAGAAAAAGATGAAGTTGTTTTTAAAAAGACACGAGGGACGGAGACAGTGAGCGTGGCAGTGTGAGCTCATGCGGCTTCTGCAGATGTGCAGCTCTGGAGATGCCAGATGCCGCGGGGATTGGGGTCCAGCTGACTAGCAAAGTCCCAGGTAGCCCTGGGAAACCTGTGTCCCTGGAGGGGCAAGGTCTCGGCCCTTTGCTGTCCTTTGGGGGACGAGGCTGTGCTTCCTGGCTTAGGAGCCTTCGTATCTGCCTACCAGAAGTCACTGTGAAAAGCCACCGTTCACACACAGCACTTGGGTCACCTGCCTGCTGACCTGGCTTCCCACATCTCCTCCCTCACATAGCCCGGGTGTCAGGTGTGTAGGGAGGAGCCCACATGGCACTCAGGTGTGTCCTTGGCCCTGGCTTCTCTGCCCAGTGAGGGTTAGCAACAACTAGAGATGGCTGCGAACGGCTACAGGCTCTCCCCTCCAGCCTCTCAACGAGGCCGGCAGCAACTGCTGTGTAGACTCCCAGGAAGTCTGGTTCTTAATTGAATTGGCCATGCCCCAGAGAGGCCTCTGAAGGAGGCAGCCGTGCATTCCCAGCAGTAGGCTGAGCCTTAGGCTGGCTAATGTCCCCAAGGGCCTAAGCCAATCCAGGACATCGGAAAACCTCCTCCCCAAATCCTTGTGTTGGAAGGCCAAAGCTGATGAGAACTTCAGGCCCCTGTGGCTTTTTACAGAACATTCCTGGGAGTAACAGCTCCCCCCCCCCTTGCAACCCCTCCCTCCGGCCCTCATCAGCTATTCTTGTCCCTTGATCCTATCTGACCCGCTTCTCCTGGCCAGGCTGACCACGAATCTCAACTGCTGTGTGCAGTTCCGACAAAGCTTCTTGGTGGGCCCTTTTGTCGGTCCTTGCCAGCTCTGCCTTCACTGAGCCCTGCCTGGGAGATGTTAGGGGGAGTTAAAGTGACCTTTGATTCTTTACAAAACCTCAGGACCAGGGACTGGACAGCCCCTCTGGGCACCTGTGCATTGTGGGTAGAAACAGGGGGGCAGGGGCTACACAGTAAGAAGAAAGAAGGTTGTTGGGCAAAGGAGTCTCAGGGTATCCTCTTAAGAAGGGCCCCTGGACCTCTTTTCTTGCAAGTTTATGGGGCAGATGCATGGGCTAGCAGGAAAGTGTACATTCTGGGAATCTGAAATACACCCTTCCTACTGCGAGGCTAGGTGGGCTGAGCCTCCTAACCTAGGCACCGCCCCCAACCTGTGGATCAGAGGGAAACACTCAAGGCTTTATCCTTGCATCTCTGACTTCCTGGAGGACATCTTCCTGAGCCTCCCTTAATGTGGTGGAGCCACCACCTTGGGTCTCCGTTCCCCAGATGTTAGTTACCTCTCCTTATCGGCATTCAGGGAAGTGCATCCGAGCAACAGGAGGCTCAGTTATGTGTCTGTGGATGGATTCTTTCTCTCCCAACCCTTAGGCCCTCTTCCTTGAATTCACAATTAAAATTGTTTTGTAGGAACAAGGAAGTTGCTAAGTGGATTCTTACCATTCGATTTTTCTTTTTCCCTTTTTTTCCCCCCCAAATAAGTCAAATGCTTGGTGAAGAAGTTGTACAAGAGCCATGAGCCCTTGGGGGATGCTGAAGCAGGGCGGGGGGGGGGGAGGGATTCGGGGGTGACAAGGCCATGGGACACCTGCCAGGAAGAGCCAGAGACAGCGGGCAGACTTTGCCTCTGAGCGCACCCCTCGTTTTTTTGCAGACAGGCAAGGATAGCGAGCCCAGAGATCTAGTACGAGTGTGGGGGTGAAGCCGTCTCTAGAAGCTTCCTGATCCCTCAGCCCCACCTGCCCTATGGCGTCCTCTCTCCAGGGCCCCAAGCCACTCTGTCCTCGGCAGAAGTGAGACTATCTGGACTCCAGCCCTCCACACCACAAAATGGACCCCAAGGATGCGAAGCCATTGCAGGTCACATGCCTCCAAGTCCTCCTGTGGCCTTTCTTCTCCCTCTGTCCGTCCTCCAACCTGGCTTTGCTGGCCCTGGAATCTCTGGAAAAATAAACTTGGGAGGTGAAAAGTTGAGTCGATGTCTTGGTGGGGTGTTCTTGTGTGTTTTCTGGCAGGCGTTTTGGAAAGCGGCAAAGGAGGATTTTGGTGTCTTTTTCTTTTTTCCCCCCATTCTTTCTCCTCTTTTGATGTCAAACGAAGGATGAGAACCCAGCTATGGGTGCCCGGGAGCCGGGGGCGAGGCTGCTGGGGGGACGGTAGAGGGTACTCTGCTGACTCGGGGGATTCGGAGGGTTTTGGGGCGTTGGAGTCCGGCTGGCCTTGGGCCGGAAGAGGCTGCCTTGCTGGGTGCTGTTGCTGTTGGGGACCGTGACATGGTCAGGTTCGCCGGATTCACTCTCCGTGTAGCTGTAGGCCTGGGCGCGAGAGATGCCTTTCTGTTGGCGCCGCCAAGAGTTGTAATATGTGGGGTCACTGATGTAATGGTTGACGAAGGAGTGGGCTTTCTGGGTGTTCGTGTCCACTTCGTACTCGCTGTCACTCCCCTGGGAGGAGAGAATCGGGGTGTTAGTGAGGTCAGGGCTCAAAGACACAGAACGTTCTGGCTCTGGTCTCGGCTCTGCCTCTTTCAGGACTGGATCTCCACTCCTCACTACCACAGTGTCTATTAGCATTCTAAGCTCCGCCCCCACCGTTACCTGGCAACGGCCAGGTATGCCCCACTCACTGTAAAAGGGGCTGCTTGCCCCCTCCACGCTCTCTCTTGTACTAGCCTTCTTGTCTCTACTACCCTCTTAACGCCCCTCTCTAAGCCCTGAATACACTCTATTCTATACTATACGGTGTGGCAGGTCCCTCAGGGGGAAGGGATGCCTCAGCGCCGGCCAAGGAGACACCGCCTTCCCCCATACCTGATTACCCCTCCACCAATCATATCCCTTCCCTCTTTTATCTTTTTATAAACACAACAGTGTCCCTTCGCATCCCCCTCCTTCTTCAGGGAGAGCCAGGCTGGGGTGCCGCCAGCCAGAGTGTGGTCAGAGCATGCAGGCAGCCTTTTCCTCTTTGTGGTACTCTGGCTTCAGTCGTGCTAGGCAAGTGTTCTACTCCTGAGCTACCCCGGAAGCCGCTTCCTAGTTTTTGTTTCATTTTGAGACAGGGTTTCCCTAGGCTGGCCTTGAACTCACCATGCTGGCCTTCCTTCGTCTTGCAACTCTTCCTGCTTAGCCTTGGAGGATTCCAGACCCATACAACGGAGCCGGACCTACACACTCAAATCCTAACCTCTACTCTTCCCAGTTGATATAAATTTCCCTCAACATTCAAGCCAACCATTTTAAAGTGAGCAGTCCAGCCCTGTTCAGCCTGTGTGTGACACTGGGAGCCATCAGGTCTATCCGGCTCCAAATACTTTGGTCGCCCCAAAGCACAACCCTGAACCTATTAAGCTCCCCCCCCCAAATCCCACTCCCAATAAACCCACTCATCTATTGTCTGTCTTCAGGAACAACCTGTTCCAATTCTCCACCCAAAGGGGTTGCGTGCATGTTATATACTTTCTGTCTAGCGTCTTCTTTTTGTTTGTTGGCTTTTGAGACGAGCTCATTCTTCAGCCCAAGATGGCCTATAACATACTCTACAACCCAGGCCGCTCTCAAGAGCGTGACAACCCACGAGCCTCAGCCTCCTGAGTTCCTGAAATTACAGATGCCATGCCCATCTGTGTCTGGGGCCCTTCACTTAGCACACTGACTTAAGGACAGGTTTGCATTTCTGATCCTTAACCATCCATGACAAGATGCTATCTTTAAAAGAAATTATTTAATGTGTGAGGATGTTTTGCTTGTATGTATGGCTGTGTACTGTGTGTGTACCTGGTCTCTAGAAGTCAAAAGAGGGCAGTGGACCCCAGAAATTGGAGCTATGGACAGTTATGAGCCACCTGTGGGCCTTGGGAATCGAACCAGGACCTCCGCAAGAACAAGCGCTCTGAACCACTGAGCCGTCTCTCTAGCCCCAAAGTGCATTCTAACCTGGGTCTGAACTCTGTGACAAGAGGTAAAGTTTGAGGCACATAAAGACTTGGGAAAGCCTTGGACAGTGAAAAATGTAGACGCTCACTCAGATATGATTTAGGGTAAAAAAGCCAGTTAGGAAACCATCATGAAAATAATGCCACCAGGGGATGGAGAGATGGCTCAGTGGTGAAGATCATCTACCGCTCTTCCCAAGGACCCGAGTTCGGGTCTCATTCCCGACACTGTGCAGTTCACAACAGCCGTAATCCCAGCTCCAAGGACTCTCTGGTACCCTCTTTTGGCTTGTCTGGGCTCCTACACACATATGTACATGAATCACAGAATCACATACACACACGAAACGTTTTATTTTTATACGAACAAAAGTTCCAAATTCTCCTGTGATGACTTTGGAGGCCGTCCTGCCCTTATGAATGTAAAATATTCAGTTATTCTTAACTCTGTTATGACATTCTGCGGTTCTAGGCACATGCTTCTTCTGCAGGAGACGAGGCGATCTGAATTGTAAACTCTGAGTTGTGGAGCTAAAATTACCGCTCCCCTCCCCCTCCCCCACCCCAAGCTTCCAGCCCTGTTTTGAGAAAGAGTAAGACAACAGATGGAGACTCTGGGGAACAGACCAGCTTGGATGGAGAAAGGCACACTTAGTGACAGGAAGCCCAGAGGTGGCCACCAAGGCTGCCTGGCTGCTACCCAGCTAATGCCTGGCTTTCCTCATCCCTGCCCGCCAGTGTCCCAGGCTCCCTAACTGGCCGATTCACCATTTGTATGAACCTAAGGAAGACATGTTTGCCAAGGAGAGGGCTGGTGACAAAAACCCAGCTAGGCCAACAGCAGTGAGTTCGGGGGTGATCCACTGTGTCCTGTTTGACATCTGAAGCAACTGGAGGTGACTTTGTTCCCAGGCTTGTGCCGTGGGAGACGGGATACTCTAGGGACAAAGTCTTCTGTGGCTTCTAGACCCTCGAGAGAGGCAAAGCCATGTTGACTTCTCAGGCAGGCGCTCCTGGGGAGGCAGGCGCTGCGGACTCGGCATTTCTGTAATTAGTTTTCACACCTCTGTGCTGCGGTTGTGAATTCACTATGTGAATGCTAAGGCTGTCTCAGTATGCACGTTGCCAGGGTACTCATGCTTTGGGAATACTGATGCTGTGGGGGTACTGGTGCTAAGTGAGTACTGAGGTTTTGGGAGTACTACTGCTGCGTCATAGGCACTGTTGCTGTGTAAGTACTAATGCTTCATGGGTACTGTCAGTGAATGAGTGCTCGCGCTATGTGACTCAGTACTGATTCTGTGAATACTAAGGGGCCTATGTGAGCACTAACGCTGCTTAGGTACCAGTACCATGTAAGTACTTATTCTGTGTGAGTACTGATGCTGTGTGAAAGAGGGCACTGATGCCCAGTGAGTACTACTGGTGTGTGGGTACTGGTACTATGTACTGACTGAGTGCTGATGCTTGGTTAGTACTTATGCCGCAGGGGCATGAGCACTTTGCATGCTGATGCTGAATGCAGAGACAGGGGGTTTGCTGGGACGCGGGTCTGCTGGGGCTCTAGCTCAGATCTGCCTGATTTTCTGATGTCCACCCTGGCACGTAACTTGTGCTTTCTCTGGAGCTCCTGGCGAAGAATGAGAGTCCCTCCCCGCCTCCCAGGGAGACAAATGCTCCCCAGCCATTGGCTAATTTGGTGCCCCTCCTTTCCACCCCACCCTTCCTCTCCACCTCCAAGTGCCCATCATCCCCAGGAGGGTAGAGCCCACAATGGACAGCCCCTCCAGTCAATTTGCCTGGGGTTCAAGGCAGCACAGTGGGAGCCATTTGTGTGTGTGTGTGTGTGTGTGTGTGTGTGTGCCCAGCTGCCAAGCCAGAACAAAAGACATAGACAGGAGCGGTCCATATGCTGAGGCCAGGCTAATACCCTGAGGCCGAAGGCTGGGGGTTGGGGGGTGATAGTGGTGGTCGTGGCAGTGATGGGTGTGGAGTGTTTGTGAGGGATGGGTGGGTGTCTCCCTTCTGGAAGGGTCCTGGGGTGGAGAGAACCGAGTTAGATCTTTCTACTAGCTTCCTGTCTCGAAGAGTTTGCCAGCATCTCCAAGGCATCTAGAATGTTGGCTAGCCCCAGGCTTACACATTTGGGAAGAGTCCCAGATGATGGTGAACCACTTCTACAATGCGTAAGTCTCTGGGGTCAGAGGCGGGGTCATGGCCCTTGCTAGTATAAAGCATGTTTGTGACAGGCCACTGGCAGGCTTTCGGCCTTGGTGGACCTGTCTGCAAAATGGTACCTTGTTACCTACTAGGCAAAAAGGAGCCCAAGCAGGCAGGAGTAGAAGAAGTAGTATTATTGGGGAGAAAGGCTGGGCGCAGGGACAGAGTTTCAGTGGGAGGACTCAGAGCCCCCTTGCGAGAGATCACAAGGGGCCAGGGATTGGAGATCGCTTCAGTGATGTCCAGTCACTCCAATGGGACAGCCTCCCCTGCTGCCAACAGTGGGTGGGTCTGGTTTGGGGGACAAGCTGGGTCCTCTCTGGCTCTTCCAGGCCCAAATCTAAAAGCCCATTTATCTATCCGACCTCAGACCAGCAGCCGCTACCTCGTGAGCACCTACTGGATGCCTGGCCCTCTGGGACAGCAGCCCTGACAGATGGGAAGGCCGGAAGGTGGGGGTTGGGGGTGCTGAGGAGGTGGGGTCTGAGCTCTTAGCTAGTCCCTCCTCCAGCTCCCCGGGGGGTCAAGGAGGAAGGGGTGGGGGTGTGCCTTTGCCTCAGACTAACAGGGAAGTTCCCGCCTCCACCTCCCTGAACATCTGTTTCTTTTCAGGGTGGGGGTGGGGTGAGAAGAAAGAGTGTGAGGGGCGCCAGGGGCTCCGATTGTAGCTTTCAACTCTCTCTCAGTAACTGAATGCCGCGTCCCGGCAGCGGGCGAGCACAAAGGGGGCTTTCAGGGGCCATCCCGCCAGGCCATCAGCGACCGCCTCAGTTCCCCGGCCTCTTAACAGCTCCTCAAAGCCACTCAATCAGCAATTACTGGGTTACAGGAGCGGGAGGGCAGACGCCGCCGCCAGGCTGGGGGACAGGAGTGGGGGAGGGACTAGAAGGAGGGCCAATCGCAGGGAAAAAAGCTGAAATCCCAAAGAGGAGAAAAAGCCCTTGCTTGTTGGCTAGTCTCCTGTACCAGACTCAGCTGGTAAAGGTGCCAGATGAGACAGGTATGAGGTATGGGACCAGGCAGGTGGTGTGTGTGTGTGTGTGTGTGTGTGTGTGTGCGCGGTGTGCATATGTGTGTGTCCCTGTTCTTATTTTGAGGACGTCAGAGACTAAGAAATCCCCCCTCCCTCGTCTAGGGTCCCCAGGGGATCTGTCCTGCCTGACCACACTTGACACAGTGCTCTCGCCCTGTCCCTTGGATATGCTAACTTTTGGGGGCAGAGTTGCTACCTTCTGCAGGGCGTTGGGCATTGGGGTGGGGGGGTGGGGCAGCTGAGAATCTTCAGAGGACTTCACTGGTGTCTCCGTGAGGGGTCATTTTCAGAAATTTGGGCTCCCTGTGTGAAAACAGCTTGAAAAATGTCAGCCTATGCAGCCTAGCTGTCTGTGTGTCTAGGATGTCTGTGGTCAAGGGCCTTGAGGGAGGTTTAGGACCCATGTTGTCCTCAGTCATCGGAATAGACCGAGTCCCAGTCACATGCTCTTCTGAGCTCTGTAACCAAGAGCTTAACGTTGGCCACCTCTGAGTATCCGAATCCCCCCCAGGGCCTTATGGGACATCAACTCATTACCACGGTGGGGCTGCTGGGCTCTGAATGAGATGCATAAAGCATGAGGTTTGGCATGGGTAAGGTATTACCCAACATCTCTGTCCCGTGGCATCTTTCTCTTTGGGCTAAGGAATGTGAGAGGCAGGGCCTTAGCTGAGCCTGTTCCAGGGATGGCCCAACCCGATGGACAAGAAACAAAATGGACAAAAAGACGAGAAACACTCGACAGACCGAGGCCTTACGGGAAGGGGACAGCGTACCTGACTCGGACCGGCACACACCGTGTGAGCACCCCTATCCCTCTACCGCATGCCTTTAGATAGTGACCTTTCCCCCCCAGGTCTCTTCAGCACCTCAACTTCCGCACACAGCAGGGAACAGAACATCCCTTTCTTCCTACAGTCAGTCATTAGGGTTCCCTCATATTTGAGAGTCGAGACGTTGATTATTTATGCACAGGTAGCCCTCTCCGATAGACCACAATAGAATGTCACAAAGCACCTTTCACTGACTGCTGCAGTTACCACCATTGGCGTGTCTGGTGTTATTCGAACCTGGAACCCATAACCCTACCCCTAACTCTAGCCCTGTTAATACACAGCCAATGCCACTGGTCTGCTCTCAGGGGCCTAGCAACCGATTATGTCATCATCTACAGCCGCCAGGTGTGCTAGGCATGTGCTGCAGATAAAAGGCGCCACCACCCACCCCAGACTGCCTGCAAGATCTCTTTCCCTCTCTGCCTGCCCCAACTTCTCTGTCTCCCTCTCTGCGTGTCGTTTTCCCTGGGCCCCATTCTTTGAGACCAGCGAACCCGCCCAAGATCTGCCTCCAATAACCCCACTTCTGTACTTTTAATTCAGCTTGAATTGGCTGATTTTGTTGGCGGAGGAAACCTATTATCTGGTACCATTCAGTGGTATGGACCAATGGCTGATGTGTATCCCAAGGAAGGAACCAGTGTATCAAAGAATGAGTTCCTCAGAGACAAGAAGTCAACAGTTATTTCGTCAATGTGCCTGACCTGAATAAAGGAGAGAAAAGGTGTAACAGGGAGTTGGGGGCGGGTCTGGACTTTTTGAGGTGTATGACTGCCACCCCCCCATACTACCACCACTTTGTTTTAACCTATTTAACCATAATGCCATCAGTACCTTCCAGGGATTGAGAGTGTCGTGTACCCACAGTTCTTAGGGCCCAGCCTGACTCCTAGTAAATGCTCCACATCCTTAGTAAATAGATGTGACTGGTCCCACATATTTTCTTTAAACGTTTTTCACATCTATTTGATTTTTTTTTTTTTTTTTCAAAATGAGCTTGAAGCCAGGCAACCACGATCCTGCTAGCAACTGGATATTAAGATCGGAAGATATCGGCTGTGCACGTAGTGTTTCTTTCCCGTTGAGATGGATTTGTGTGCTAAGTATACATATTTTTTTTTTTCCCTACTAAACTTGTGCTGTTATTTTGAACATGAGTTGGAATGCGGCCAGGCTGCATTTTTAGACATTTCACCAAACAAGCCACAGACAAATTTCTTTGGGCGTGCGTTTCCTGGGCTGGGGGGGCTGGGGAGGGGGCTGTCGCTAGCACCTCTTGAGACACAGCCCTGGGTCCTTGGGAGGAGAGAGCTTCTGCCTCTAGCCCTTCACCCACGGCCCTCTGGGGGCCTTTCTCACCCTGCATCTTATCATATATGTTTATTTTTAAATCCAATTTTGACATTTTGTTTATGACCATCTCACAGGATGGAGGCTGGACAGACTTGTATCAGTTCGGAGAGTGACATTTGGGTGGCCTGACTCAGAATATAAACCAGGCTGCACATGCATAGTCGTGCACAGGGGACCTAGAGGGGACTCCTCAAGGAGGCAGTGATTCTCGCAGAGCCCCTGACACTGAGGGGGAACGGTTGCCAGTCCTTAGGGACCTGCATTTGTCCTCTGCCTAGGACAGACATCAGGGTGGATACGTCACACTCCACACCCTGACTGGTAATGCAGAGAGCTCTGGCAGGGATGTGTGCAGCAAAGGGTGGTCTGAGGGACAAGGTCAGCTCTTCTACCTCCACATGTAACCCTGCAGACCCCGAGGAGCTCCTGAGGGCGGGGGTGGGGGGTGGGGGGTAGGGGGGAGGTGTCAGAGCCAAGTCTCCATTACCTCCACGTTCTGAGAATAGGCTCAGGAAATAGGCCAGAGGCCAATGATATATAGTTCAGGGGTCAAGTTTTCATCTAGCCAGTGGGGGACTTTGTGTTCCATTCCCAGGACCAGAGAGAGAGATAGGGAGAGGGAAGGACAGGAAGATTTGAGAGAAGTCAGAGACAGCTTTTCCCTGTGATTCTGCTGGAGCTGTCCTAAGCCCTACGATGATGCTGAAACACAGTTCCCATGGTTGTCAAGGGTAGAAGTGCAAAAGAAAGCCACCTAGAATTGGGGTCCTGTGTTCCTGGTAATTATAGAGTGGTAAAGCTGTCTGCTTGGGGTCCCTTTGGTGACACCTAAGAGCTCTGGGGTGTGGCTATTTACCAACAGCTAGGTGAACATTTTAATGACAATATAGAATGCAAGTATCACACTGGAACAGGGCCCTGCTCATACCAAGCTCCCATCTCTGAGATGCTAGGGTTCTAGCCAACCTGGAATCTGGGCTCTCTGTGGTGGTCCTAAAGCCAAATGCTTGGTTTCCAATAACACGGTTAACAGTTGAAAGACCTGATTCCCACTCCATGCCTTTCCGGAGCCTCTGAGGAGTCAGTTACCACGTGGCTCAACTTCATCCTGCTCGGTGTGCCACCCTACCCGCCTTGTGTGTGTGTGAAGGGCTATTAATGATCCTCTCTGTCAGTGTCACTAGGAGAGAGAGTAGACTCCGTGCAGGTCTTAGGCGTCATATCACAAAGCCGGGTGTTATCTTTCGTATGAACGCATCCCCCACAGCAGCCCTCTGAAGAGATAGGACTATCATCCAGATGTGTGTACAAAGCTGTGTGAGGGTGGGGAGGGTGTGAAGTGGGTAGGAGTGTGGGGCGTGACAGGAATAACTTTAGTGCCTGGAGCATGTATTGCCTTTAGTCTTTAAAGGTGGGCTTGATTTTTTTCTTCTCCTTTTTTCCTTTTTCTTTTTTTTCTTTTCTTTTCCTTTCCTTTCTTTTCTTTTCTTTTCTTTTCTTTTCTTTCCTTTTCTCCTTCTTTCCTTCCTTCCTTCCTTCCTTCCTTCCTTTCTTTCTTTCTTTCTTTCTTTCTTTCTTTCCTTCTTTCTTAGAAATTCCACAACTTATTTGTAAAACATGACTCTGAATGTTTGGTTCTCTTAGATGGCTTATTGGACAGATCAGAAGACTTTTCTAGAAAGTCCCGTAGGCAAGGCTTTGGAGATAAGGTAGAAACCCAACTCTATGGGCAACCACAGTGTAGCATCTGGCCCTGAAAGTAAGGAGCTAGAATCCCAGGCTGTTGTACTTGAGTGAACTCCAGGGTGGTCTTGGATTTCCTGCTCCACCTCCCCAGTGGATTATGGGTGTGGCTGGTATAAATGCTGCTGGAGAGTGAACCCCGGGTCTCCCACATGCTAGGTAAGTACTCGTCCACTGAGCTGTGTCCCTAGCCCCTTTTACCACTCTTCACCTCAGCTCAAGGTTCCTCCACGAGTCGGAGTTACTGAGAACGGGCAATGGAGGGGCTCCGGTTACTGTAGGAGTCCAGGCTCTCTGGGATTCCTGTGACCCAAACCCCATTTGCTCTGAGGCAAACTCTGAGCAGGGCTTGGAGGTGGTGGTGGCTGACTCATGAATGACTTCGGGAGAGCTTCTCCCCCCCTTTTGGTCTCCATAGTCAAGGAAGGAAAGAAGGGAGGAGGAGGGGGAGGAGGGAGGAAGAAAAGGGGGAGGAAGGAAGAGGAAGAGGAAGAGGGGGAGGAGAGAGGAAGAAAAGGGGGAGGAAGGAAGAGGAAGAGGAAGAGGGGAAGGAGGGAGGAAGAAAAGGGGGAGGAAGGAGGAGGAAGAGGAGGAGGGGGAGGAGGGAGAAAGAAAAGGGGGAGGAAGGAGGAGGAAGAGGAGGAGGGAAAAGAGGGGGAGGAGGGGGAAAGAAGAGGGGGAGGAGGAGGCTGACTGTGTGATGGATGCTGTTCATCCCTTCACCCACATTTGGTCGCAGCCACCACTTGGACTTGGGTCCTCGTGCCCCTCACCTGGGAGTCGGAGATCTCCGAGGGCTTCTCAGTCAGGCTGCTGCTCTCCGCTGGGATGAGGTCATTGTACTTGGTGACATCTTCATCAGAGTAATGTAGGCTGCCTGGACTGGGCCTGGGAGGGGACCTAGGGAGAGAAAGGAGTGAGGCTGAGAGTTGGGGCTCAGAGAGGTCTGGGGGTATGCAGGCCACCAGCCCCTCCAGCCTGGGCCTTAGAGAAGGTGGGGGAGGGGGCTTAGAGGAGGAGGAGAGAAAACGGAATGCCACCCTGAAGTCCTTGACCATACAGGGCAAATGGAGTGTGTGTCTATGTGCCTGGGCACATACACGTATGCACAAACATGAGTGAGATCAGTTCAGCTTGAATCTGGCTTGCTGAAAATAGGAATTTTCTCATTCCCATAGGGGCATAGAACATGCAGGCCTCTATGTGTGTGTCCTATGAGTAGGAGGGGAAGGGGGACAAGGGGAGGTGGGGCTGTGGGTAAAATGCCCCCTTGTTCCCTGTGGCAGGCCCAGGAGCTTGCTCAGCGGGGCTGCGGCAGCAATGCCAGGCCTGGGTGAGTCTAACCACAGCTTCAAATGCTTCTTTCTTTGGAAGGCTGGATTGGCGAGGGATGAGAGCCTGGGTGCCCCGCCCTCAGCCTTCCCCTCCGCCCCCTTGGAGAAGTGCGCAAGGCTTACCCTTGCAGGAGGAGACAGAGAAGGGCTTTGTGAATCTGCTCAAAGAGGTGGCTCCCCCACTCCCAGCCTGCTGCCTCCACCGAACCGTGAATGTCAACACGCTGAGGCCGCTGAGGCCGGAGACAGGAGTCCCCTTGGCTGTAGCCTCAATTTCCCTTGAGCTTTTGGGAGCATAAAACTGCCCAGTCCTACCAGAGGAGGACCAGGCGGGCCCCAGGAGCATCCCTGGCCCTTGGGAATGGGCAGCCTGGTGGCTTCAGGGACGATTATCCAGGAGAAACTGGAGTCAGAAAGAAGTCAGGAATGGGAGATAGGTCCCACCAAAATGGCCTCTATTTTTTTTTCCCATTGCTTCGGGCTTTTGAGACAGGACCCCATTTGGTGCAGACTGGCCTCCAATGCTATGGAATTCGGGGCTGGCCTTTCAGTACTGACCCTCGTGGCTCTGCCTCCCAAGAACCTGGCAGGATTACCGGGATGTGCCAACACATCCAGACTTCACCGGGTTAGGCATCAAAGCCAGGGCCTTCAAGGGTGACAGGCAAGCCCTCTGGCAGTGGAGCTATGCACCTCAAGGTCTCTCCACGCTAACTGCTCCCAGGGCCTGAAGGATGGAGGCAGGATCTTGACTTTACTCCAACGAAAGTAAGCCAAGCCCAGGGAAGAAGGCGTTTACTCTCCCCTTGCTAAGAAAGGCATACGCAGTAGGCTAGCCCCTGGCACCTCTCCCCGCGGTGCCTCAGCTGGGTCCAGCTCATCTCTGGGGTGTGTGGCCATCTGTTAAGGCAGGTTACTAGTGCTGTGGACTGCAAACTACCGTAGGCTGGTTTCCACAACTGCAGCCATTGGCAGAGACTCTTAGTATCCACCTCCTCATAGAATTTCTAACATTCTCCAAGCTGTGCCTGGGTCTGGAGGGACTAACACAAGCCCCTAAGTATCTTGCTGGGGTCCCGCAGGACTTTCTGCTGACCGTTGCCAGCTCTGAAGCAGGGGTGCTATTTCCCAGAGAAGGGGAAGGCCGAGAGGGCAGGGCATGGTCTAAGCTCCTTCCTAGCCATCCCTGCTGGGCGCTGGTACGTGGCCCTCAAGTCTCTGCCCTCTGTCCCCACAGGCAGGCCTTAGTACCTGGTGTACAAGCCGTTCTTCCTGCAGAAGGAGTTCTTCACGGAGAGCCGCCGGTTGTTGAGTTCCAGGGCAGGGAAACTGCTTTCATCCAAGCTCAGCATCTCCCCGTGGCCGAGCGCTCCTGACTTGGTATTCCCTGCTGAGGGCAAAGTGGTGTGTGTGTGTGGGGCGGGATGAGGGGAGGATTGGCACCCATCAGGCCACACAGCCATTCCTTCCCAGCTCCTTTCTCCCACTTAGCTGGGATGCTCCCTTTTCCTGCTTGTTAGTATCAAGACTCAGAGGGGTGGTGTGGAGGAATTCCTGGCTGTCCCACCTGAGAGGTTGCGTTGCTAGGAAAGGGACCTTCCCAGCCCCCAACATAGAGGAGAGCCCCAGGAGTCAAGCCTGCCGTGGAGGAGGTAGGGGGATGCAGGGTCGCTCACCTGCATCTGTCTTCTTGGAGTACTTCTTGCTCTGACCCCGGATGATGAGTACAAAGACCAGAAGCAGGATGAAGATGAGGCCCACAAGGGCGATGACCACCAAGAACCACCATTCCTCATAAAAGGGGCTGGCTTTCTGGGCTGTAACAGCGGTGCAGTGTCAGGACCCGGATGCTCAATACTTTCCTACTTTCCTGCCTGCGAGCCTTCCTGGTCCATCTGGGGTCCCACCTGCTCACGGGCATGATCAGTAGGTGTGTGTGTGTGGGGGGGTGTGTGTGTGGTGGGGTGTCTGCACTCTAAAAGTTCCCCTTTTGATCTGCTGGCAAAGGTTTGCCTGGAGGACCGTTCCAAGGAGAGTTTTATGGTTTAGTTGACTGAGAATTCCCTGGGTTTATTCAGAAAGAGTGCTGCGATCGATGAATGATGTCTGCCAGGGGATTAAGAAGGGAGAGCAGCAGCATGTTAGCTGCTTTCTTGTTTTCGCTCTCTTGCCTTTGGGGAAAAGAAAAGACTTTGATAGACAGATTCTAATATGTGTGTGGAATGATGTTTCTCTGACCTTTAGGAAGCCTGAGAGAACTTTCCTCAAAGTTATAGGCAATGTTTTCTTGTTATTGTTTGTTATCTATCTATCTATCTATCTATCTATCTATCTATCTATCTATCTATCTATCTATCTATTGGTTTTTCGAGACAGGGTTTCTCTATATAGCCCTGGCTGTCCTGGAACTTACTCTATAGACCAGGCTGGCCTCGAACTCAGAAATCTGCCTGCCTCTGCCTCCCAAGTGCTGGGATTAAAGGTGTGCGCCACCACCGCCCGGCATTTATTTATTTTTTTACTGATGGCAGAAAGCTAAGGGAGTTTATTTTCCTCTCGGACTCTTTGTATTTTATAATTCCGTGTTATCCATCTGGGCATAGGAGCAGTGTATGGGTGGAAAGAGAGCTGGGTTGCTAATGCCCGAGCAGAGAGCAGAAGTGAAATTTTGAGCTGAATTTCTGCCTTCGTATCTAAAGCGGCCAGTAGCTGAGCAGGGCCATAGGTGTAGACCTGGTGCCCTGCATGAACCCTTAGCTGGGCGGGAGGAGTGAAAGGAAGGGGGAGGGTGGGGCAGTGAACACGGCCCCCCTGGGTGCTGCCCAGTGGGATCTTAGAGGCCACCAGTGTTAGCCCATGGCCACCTGGGTGCTGTCTGTTGGGAGTGGGGTGAGGTGGCTTCCACGGAACCATGGTTTATGGCCTGGCTGGCAAATTCCCCTGAGGCTGTGGATTGCGGCAGGCCTGGGACCCAGAGCTCACAGATAGAGAAATTGAGGGCCAGTGGATTTGTATGACCACCTTGATACTTCTGCTGCCCAGTGTCTGCCTTCATCCCGCCCCCAGCATGTCACCAGCTCTTCCATGGACTCTCTGACCTGTCACCCTACAGGCTTGGTACCTGGTACAGACTGGGAGGGGCTGCTGGGAGTGCCAAAGCCGTAGTCATTGACCGCGATGACCCGGAAGTCGTAGCTTACGCCTGGCTTCAGGATGTCCATGCTGAAGGTGTAGGAAGTCACCTCCTTGGGGACATCCTTGATGAGAATGTCCCAGAGCCCCTCATCTGCAGGAGTAGAGAGAGGAGGCATAGTGAGGTGGAGGAGCCTCAGACCCCACCTGGTCTGGTTCTAGCTGTAACCTCCTGAGTGTGGGTCCCATCTAATCAGTGGCTCAACATGTGTCTGAGCCTGGCTCTTAGGATGGTCTTGTGGAGGGAGGTCTTAGAGACAGATACTTTCTGAGGGGGTGTGGCTCTTAATCTTTTCTTTAAAATTAAAACATCTGTAAAACTTTTTTTTTTTTTTTTGGTTTTTCGAGACAAGGTTTCTCTGTGTAGTCCTGGCTGTCCTGGAACTCACTCTGTGGACCAGGCTGGCCTCGAACTCAGAAATCCACCTGCCTCTGCCTCCCAAGTGCTGGGATTACAGGCGTGTGCCACCACGCCCGGCCTGTAAAACATTTTTTAAAAAATGTATCATGCAGTAAATTTTTTAACAACCAAACCAACACAGGCTGAACACCCTAATCAGAAAGACTAAACTCTAATATCAACACGCCTGTGATCTTAGCACTCTGGAGGACAAGGAAAGAGGATATCAAACTGGAGGCCAGCCTGGGATATATAGTGAGAACTAAAGGAACAAAAAAATAAAATCCAGCCGGGCAGTGGTGGCACACGCCTTTAACCCCAGCAAAACAAAAACAAAAACAAAAACAAAAACAAAAACAAAAACATCCCAGCACTTGGGAAGCAGAGGCAGGCAGATTTCTGAGTTCGAGGCCAGCCTGGTCTACAGAGTAAGTTCCAGGACAGCCAGGACTATACAGAGAAACCCTGTCTCGAAAAAACAAAGAACAAAACAAAACAAACAAACAAACAAACAAACAAAAAAAACAACTGAGGGCTAACGAGGGCTAAACAAACCCTCCCTCCCTTAAGTTGGTTTTGTTTGGCTGTTTGCCACAGCGATGACAGACATAATACACATTCCTATTTCAAATGTACTATGTAGTGTTGACAGATAAAGATGGGAGGAATGCTTTTTTTAAATTCTGAGATAGGGTCTTTGTAGCCAAGTCCAGCCTTGACCTCTGTCCGTCTGTCCCAGCCTTCTGAGTGCCGGGGTTGTAGGCTGAGTCTAGGAATGGGGCCTCGATCTCCCCGCTCTGCCCACTACCGTGGGTCTGGCCTCCCCCTCAGGGAGCTCATTCTTCTGTGAACTTCTGAGCTGCTCTCATGTACAGGCCTAGCTTCCCAGTTCCAGAACATTTTTTGCCAGACTGAAGGAATCTGTTGTTCTTACCACACTTTCCTTCGGATCCAGCAGGGGAATCTAGGACATAAGTAGCCACCATTGCCCTAGCATCCTTTGAAAAAACCATTTTGGTCCAAGTATGCTGCGAGCCCAGTTGAGGACAGCCTGCCCCTCTTCATTAAAGACCCTGCCAGTTTACAGAAGCCTGCATGGGGTCTGTCCGTTCAATAGATCCTTCCAGAAGGCCCTGGGGTCCTGAGCCACAGATGGTAGTGTGCGTGTGTGTCCGTGTGTGCGTGCATGTCTCTGTGTGTGTGCATGTTTGTGTGTGTGTGTTTGTGTGTGTGTGCCCATGTGTGTGTGCGTGCATGTCTCTGTGCATGTATGTGTGTGTGCATGTGTATATGCATGTCTCTGTGGATGTGCATGTCTGTGTGTATGTGTGTGTGTTTGTATGTGTGCATATCCATGTGTGTATGTGTGCATGCGCATGTGCGCACATATGTATATGCATGTCTCTGTGGGTGTGCATGTTTGTGTGTGTGTGTGTGCATGTGCGCACATATGTATATGCATGTCTCTGTGGGTGTGCATGTTTGTGTGTGTGTGTCTCTGTGTGTGCATGTTCATATGTGTGTGTATGCATGTGTGCACACAAGCATGTACCTAAAATGTGACCACATCTGGCTCTCTTCCTCTGTTTGCTCTTCACCTCATTTTTTGAGACAGGGTCTGTCATCAGATCGTGAGCCCAGCAATTGGCTGGACTGGCTGGCCATAGACCTTGGGGACCCGCGCCTGCCTCCACCTCCCGGTACTGGAGTCACAGATTTTTCCCTCAGCTCTTATATAGACGCTGGAGACGCAAACTCGGGTTCCCACGCTTGGGCAGCGAGCAATTTACCCAGCGAGTCACCTTTCCTCACCCATCCTCAATATTTTTGAGTGTCTACTCGGTTATTACCTACATTTTTTTTTTCGAGACAGGGTTTCTCTGTGTAGCCCTGGCTGTCCTGGAACTCACTCTGTAAACCAGGCTGGCCTCGAACTCAGAAATCCGCCTGCCTCTGCCTCCCAAGTGCTGGGATTAAAGGTGTGTGCCACCAACGCCCGGCTGGCACACACCTTTAATCCCAGCACTTGGGAGGCAGAGGCAGGCGAATTTCTGAGTTCGAGGCCAGCCTGGTCTACAGAGTGAGTTCCAGGACAATCGGAACTACACAGAGAAACCCTGTCTCGAAAAATCAAAAAAAAAAAAAAAAAAAAAAAGGTGTGTGTCTCCATCGCCCGGCTTTACATTTTTTTTAAAAAAGATTAATTTATTTATTATATGTAAATACATTGTAGCTGTCTTCAGACACACCAGAAGGGGGCATCAGATCTCATTACGGATGGTTGTGAGCCACCATGTGGTTGCTGGGATTTGAACTCAGCTGAGATCTCTGGAAGAGCAGTCAGTGCTTTTAACCACTGAGTCATCTCTCTAGCCCTACCTACTTTAATTTTTTAAAAAAAATTACCTTTATCTTATGTGACTTGGTGTTTTGCCTGCATGTACGTCTATGTGAGACTTCAGAGTCAGATCTGGAGTTACAGACAGTTGTGAGCTGCCAGGTGGGTGCTGGGATTCGAACCCCAGTCCTCTGGAAGAATAGTCAGTGCCCTTAACTGTTGAGCCATCTCTCCATCCCTCTAACTTTTTTGTTTGTTTGTTTGTTTTTTTCGAGACAGGGTTTCTCTGTGTAGTTCGGGCTGTCCTGGAACTCACTTTGTAGACCAGGCTGGCCTCGAACTCAGAAATCCGCCTTCCAGCCCTCTAATGTTTTGAGACAGGGTCTCACTTTGTAACCCAAGCTGATCTGGCACTCGCAACCCCCTGCCTCAGCCTCTTTCCTTGTGCCCAATTATCTTTTTGTTGAATCTCCCCGCTCTCTCCCTACTCTGATGCTGTGAAATCCTTACACATTAGCACTTCGCTCAGACAGCTCTGCAGCGTGTGTTAAATCAAGGAGCTTGGACTTCCCCCTGTGTTTCTCATGGTGTTATTGTGCAGTTCAGTGCGCGGCTCAAACAACTTTGTTCCTTGGGATCTAGTGGGGCTCAGATCCTCGTGTGATTATTGTAACAGTGATGTCTCCCCCACAGCAGCTGACAGTCCTGTGTCATACAGCCTGACCTGGGGGGTGTGTATGTGCTGTAACAATGACAGGGGGTAAGAACTTCTCCCGTTTTCCAGATAAGACAAGGCTCAGCGAGCTTAACTCCTCTTGCCAAGGTCACAGTGACATGGCCAACAGTGGTGGCATTTTCTACTGAGTTTCCCGACTATTGGCATTGAGTTTCCTCAGGGTTCCCCGGGAAAGCGGTGGCTGTAACCGATGTTTGCTAATAGCTCCTGGAGAATCCTGCTGCTGCCTTCTAGAAGGGGAGGTCTCCTGCCTGCTCCCCCCCCCCCACTTCACTGTACCCCACACAAACAAAGGACGGGGTCTGGGCAGGGAGATCACGCCGGAAGCTGCTAGAATGTTCCTCAGTAGCCTCTATCCCTAGAGTCAGCAGATGTGGGAGCCTGTTCACAGGCCCGGTCAGTCCCAGAGTGAGCCCCTCCCTCGCTCTGCTCTGCTCTGCTCTGCCTGCGAGTCCGATGGCTTCCGATGGCTCCAAGAAATCGGTATGTCTAGCTTAGTCTGTGTGGCATGAAGCACAGCAATGCATTTTGTATCACCAGGGCTATTTTGTCATGAAGAGCTTGACATGGAGGGAAGATAAAAGAAGGGGAAGGCAGTCCAGAGGAGGGGAGACACCCATCTGTGAAAAGCAGCCCACTTTCCAAGAGGTTTAAGGTTTAGGCATCCTCAGGCCCACTCCCACCCTCCTTTCCCGCTGTCTGGTCTTCCCTGGAACTGCTGGCTTTGGCCCTTCCCTGTCTGTCACAGAATGCTGTCTCAGTCCTCCCTCCGTTCCACCTACGTGCACCAAGTCACAACCCCCAAACTTGGAAGGGCAGTGGCTCATGCTGGGCCTCCCAGGAAACACTGGAAAAGCAACAGGCTGAGGTCCGGGGCCAACGTTCCACAGCCCGGCACCAGGTCCGGCCGGCTTTGGTGGAATAGGCAGGCACAGGCCTTGGGGAGGAGATGAATGCAGAGGCCTCTGGGCCAACTCAACAGCCGGCACTGGAGGTCCAGGGAGGGACCATCTGGAGTAGGGGGAACGCCAACACCACCTGCAGTGTAGGCAACAGGGTGCATCTGAGATTGCTAGACACTTAGCTACGGGTGGCTGTGATGGTTCGTGTGAGATTAGGGCAGTGGTGGCTTCCAGGACCTCCCGGAATAGTCAACTCTTTATTATTGGGGTGACCCAGCCACCCTGAGGAACGAACAGCCTGTGGTCGGGCTAGATCAGTTCTCCATAAGAAGGATTATGGGGAAATGGCTTGGCCAGCAAACCACCTGTTTCGCAAGCATGGTGGAGGTTGGAGTTTGAGTCCCTAGAACCCAGGTTTTTTTTTTTTTTTTTGTTTTGTTTTTTGTTTTTTTTTTTTTGTTTTTCGAGACAGGGTTTCTCTGTATAGTTCCGGCTGTCCTGGAACTCACTTTGTAGACCAGGCTGGCCTCGAACTCAGAAATCCGCCTGCCTCTGCCTCCCAAGTGCTGGGATTACAGGTGTGCGCCACCACTGCCCGGCTTGTTAGAACCCAGGTTTTAATCCTTAGTTTTAAAAGCCAGACACGGGCACAGTGGCAAGCAATTGGGAGTTCAGTGCTGGAGAGACAGGATGATCTCTGGGACTCGCTGGCCAGCCAACCTAGCTTAACTTGGTGAGCTTCAGGTCAGCGAGAGACCCTGTCAAATAAAACAAGGGGGACGGCACCTGAGGAATCACACCGGAGGCTGAATGTAGGCTTCCTCCTGCATGCACTTGAGGGCTTGAGAACACGTGCTTGCACACACACACACACACACACACACACACACACACACACACAGAGGCACGTCAACAACCGTTAGGCTCTACCTCTGACTATAATTCTCATTTGGGCAGCAAAGACTTATCTTTCTCAACTTCTATCGCCTAGGCACAGATCCTCAGAATACGAAGATCAAGCCCGCAGCTCTTGGCTGACTTGGGATCCTCTGATTAGCTTGGAAACCTAGCAACAGAGGGAGCTGGAGCTGGTAGCGGCCGGCCAAGTAACGGAGCCGGAGCCCAGGAAGCAGGTGCAGGGCCGATAGTGAAACAGGAGCAGAGAGCAGCCCCCCTCAGGAGCGACTTATCAGCCGCTGAGGGCTGATTTCAGGCTTGACAGGAGAGGTCAGCAGGATGACAAGAGTGAGTCCATAGGACATGGGCATTTAGCTAGCGTGAGCCAAACCTTGCTTTTCTAACTTCATGTTCTTCATGTGCGTGCATGCGTGAATGAGCGTGCGAGTGCGTGTGTGCATGCGTGGGTGCGTGTGCACTCATGTGTGGAGGTCAGAAGGAGGTGTTGAATGTCTTTTTTGTTGTTTTTTGTTTTTGTTTTTTGTTTTTCGAGACAGGGTTTCTCTGTGTAGCCCTGGCTGTCCTGGAACTCACTCTGTAGACCAGGCTGGCCTCCAACTCAGAAATCCACCTGCCTCTCTGCCTCCCAAGTGCTGGGATTAAAGGCGTGTGCCACCACTGCCTGGCTTGAATGTCTTTGTTAATGCTCTCTACCGCATTTCTGAAGACAGAGTCTCACTGAAACTAGAGCTTTCCAATTCCAGCCAGCAAGCCCCAGGGCCCTGCCCAGCGCTGGTGTTTTAGGTGTGCACCACCATGTAATGACTTTTTTAATGGAGATCTTGGGGACCTGAAATCGGGTTCTCTTGCCTGCACACTTGACTGATTAGGCCGTTTCCCAGCCGTTCGTCTGGCTTCTTGGACAATCTTTAACCTTAGTTGGTTCTTTGGGGGGTCCTCCCGGGGATTCTTAAACAGGAGTCTAGCTCTAAGGAGAGAGCCCTATCCTCTACTCCCCAATTCTAGCTTCACTTACAATAGCACACATACATACCTTCCTGGATGGAGGATAGAAACAAGCCCAAGGGTAAAGACGGGAGGAGGGCAGGGTGTGGTTCACGGAGGGAAGATAGCCCAGCCTGGGCAGGGCGTACCTGAAGGCCTGGCCTCTATCACGTAGCGCGTGATGGGTCCTTTGCCAGGATCTCCGCTGGACCAGTGGATGGCAATGGCTGAGCTGTACCGAACGATGATTGGCACTCCCGGTGGTCCTGGGGCACCTGCAAACACCCCACAGTGTATGAGGGCACCTGAGGCACCAAGAACGCTCTCCCGTTACAACAACCTGTGCTGGCGGTCGGGGCCTGGGCAACCAGATCGACTCTAGACACAGAGCCTCCGGGACCTCCTGCAAATACTAGGTCCGAAGAGTACATCTTGGGCGGGGCCTGCCAGGATGTGGCCACCATCTCTCCCTGTTATTCCCACACCCCATATTCTGAATCCCAGGGTGAGGTAGGGTATAGGCGATGATCTTGGGTTGAGCCCTAGGGCAGAGTCAGAGGATGAAGGCATGTAAGGCCAGTCCGAACTTATTACATGAACCACTCATGGCATCCTTCAGGGGTGCCCCGGTTTGCCCATCTGGAAGGGCCTTGTGGAAGGAAATCCTGCAAGGAGATGCCACGGTGGGGCAGCAGAGGTGTTCAGACTGATGGTGGAGTATGCCCAGGGGTGGAGGTCTGTTGGTGGGGTGAAGGTCCCTTTAACGTCTTATGAAATATTGCCTGTCCTGTCTCTTACTTGAAATCTGCCACCGGGCATGGTGGCGCACGCCTGTAATCCCAGTACTTGGGAGGCAGAGGCAGGTGGATTTCTGAGTTCGAGGCCAGCCTGGTCTGCAGAGTGAGTTCCAGGACAGCCAGGACTAAACAGAGAAACCCTGTCTCGAAAACAAAACAAAACAAAACAAAACAAAACAAAACAAAACAACCAAAAAAAAGAAAGAAAGAAAGAAAGAAAGAAAGAAAGAAAGAAAGAAAGAAATCTGCCAACCCCACATGCAGGTGCTGTTGGACTAGGTGTGGAGAGAGCAGGCTCCGCCCCTAGGCAGCCTAAGGAGGAGGACTTGGCAGGAGGTGTGTCTTGCAGGCTGAGATCGGACAGGGAAGATGGAATAGCAGATTGGAGGCCGCTTGTGCAGACAGAGGACTGGGTCAGGTGTCCGGCTCTGTAGTATCCCAAGCACGTCACTGGGAGTGTACCAGTACAACCCTTGTCCCTTCTTGGACACTCCTGCCCTGTGTGGTCCCCACCAAGTGTGTCTCCCAACAGACGTGATGCTAACCATCCCTAGAGCCTAGTGCACAGTAGACGCTTCCTATCCGCTCACAGGACCAGGGGTGTTGGGGTAGCAGCGTGTGTGCATGCGTGCAGGCTGATTGATGGCCGCTGGCTGCCTGATAGCAAAGAGAACGCAACTCCGACTTCTCCCTGAATCCCTCTGGGACCTGGGAGAGCCGTTCAACTCAGACTGGAGGCTGGAGACTTCGCACACAGCGGAATACCGCCTTGCCAGGCCCCCAGATCCGCTCCTGACGTCAGCTTTGGAGAGCCTCAGTTTCCCCCTCTTTCCCTTCTCTAAGGAGAAGGCATCTTGCCCAAGGCCCAGGAAGGGGAGACACGACCTGAGAGTGGGGTCCAGGCTGGGGAGGCCTTTGGGGTCCCTGCTTTTTACTCTGTATAGGGCACCACTGAGGACAGAGAAAAGGCTGCCACTGGTTTTTCTGGTGAGCCAAGGAGAGCTGGACTGGCGTTGTCTCTTGTAGATTCCCTCCAGGGTAAGGTCGGTTTCTTTCTTGGTATCCTCCACCCCTCCTCTGCTTCTTGTCCAACACCTTCCCTAGCCCATGCCACAAACTCCAAGCTGGAACGCTTTAAACCCTAAGTCGGAACAGGCCGCGCTCAGGTGGCCTGCTATTTGCCAGCTCTCTTCTAGTTTTTTTTTTTTTTTTGGTTTTTTTTTGAGACAAGGTTTCTCTGTGTAGTCCTAGCTGTCCTGGAACTCACTCTGTAGACCAGGCTGGCCTGGCCTCGAACTCAGAAATCCACCTGCCCCTGCCTCCCAAGTGCTGGGACTACCGGCGTGCGCCACCACACCCGGCTCTCTCTTTTAGTTCTTAAATCCCTGGAAGTCTCGGGGAGAGGCAGAGCTGGGGCAGCTGGGACAGCAGCCTCCCGGAGTCTTGCACATCTTGTTCTTACTGAATGAGACACAGGGTTGACAAACCCACAAGCAGGTAGAAGGCGAGAGGGCCTGGGTTCTCCAGGCCCTTTCTTCCTCTGGCCCATACTCTGGAGAAAGTTCACTGTCTGCTGATTGGCCCTGGGACACTGAGGGGAAGGAGGTGGCCTTAGGGAGGAAGTTGGACTGGGTCTGGCTGCATTCTTCCTCAAGAGCAGGGTTGTGGGGCTGGAGAGATGGCTCAGTGGTTAAGACCCCCCTTTGTTCTTTCAGAGGTCCTGAGTTCAATTCCCAGCACATGGTGGCCCACAACCCTCTGTAATGGGATCCCATGCCCTCTTCTGGTGTGTTTGAAGATAGCGACAGTGTACTCACATACATAAAATAAATAAAAAAACAAATTTTAAAAAAAAGAGCAGGGTTGCTTAGGAGGTAGTTTTTACCTTCAGGATGGGAAATCCTGAACCTGTGACAGGGCTGGTGGAGACTAAAGTCTGATCCCCTCAGGGTCCTGGGTGGAGAGTGGGAAGTGACAGAGATGGGGGCGGGGCGGAAACCTTGAGGATTAGGGTGGTACCCCCAGGGTGGAACATTGACATGCAAATATAAAGTGGCCTTCTATCGGTAAAAGCCTCTCTGGGAGGCCTAGTGGCAGAGGCTGGCTGATCTCTGAGTTCAAGGTCAGCCTGGTCTACAGAGTGAGTTCTAGGGCAGTCAGGGCTACACAGAGAAATCCTGTCTTGAAAATGGGAAAAGAGGTGTTGGGTGTTGGGTGGCAGGCCTGGCTGCCAGGAGGTTGCCCGTGTGTCAGAGAGTTACTGGAGGCTCCAGTGTCCCCATTAGAGGAGATGGCTGCATCTCATGGAAATCAGAAGCTCTGTGTCCACCCGGGGAGTGTACGACTGCACAGGAGCTGGGGTCATTCTTCTGCACCCTGCTCTGAGAGCCACTGCTGGGTGGGTGAGGGGAGGGGGAGGTAGATACAGGGGGGTGGTTCTTCTGTACCCTGCTCTAAGAGCCACTGCTGAGTGGGGGAGGGGGAGGTAGGTACAGGGGGATAGTTCTACTGCACCCTGCTCTGAGAGCCACTGCTGGGTGGGGGAAGGGGAGGTACAGGGAGGTGGATCTGGCCAAGATGGAGGTTTGGACACCTGCCAGGCTGCTTCCTTCCTGGACAGAGGTGACAGGGGCTGAGGGTTAGAGAGGAAGGAAAGAAGGAGGACACACGGAGACCTTTGCAAAACCGGCACTTGAGAGACTGAGGCCCGAGGACTGTAAATAGCAGGCCAACCTGGGCCTTATATTGAGGCAGCCCCTTGTGACAGCCTGGGATGAGGGTATGGGCCTCTGTGACGAGAGGGTCTGGGTCGGTCCAGGGTTGGGCGGGAATAGCCCAAGGACTTAGATGCTAATAACCAAGCCCAAGATGAGGACAAGAGAGAAGAGACTGTGAGGGAGGAGGAATCAAAAGAAAGGTGGGGTGGGGGGGAGGAGGGAGGAGCCTTGGGGCAGGAGATAGAGGAGTAATAGGCCCCCTGCTTCCTACTGTCCTCAGAGCTAGCTTGGAGCCCGAGGATGCGGTGCACGGGACCTTGCGACGCCTCTCCTACCTTCTCCAGGGCCCGTAGTGATGTTGGCTTCGATCTCAGGCCCATAGGTGAAGGTCTTGGCTTTGATTCGGAAACGATAGGTCATGCCCTCGGCCAGATCCTTCACTTTCAGCCACAGCGGGCTGTTCCCCTTCACGTCCACCGTCACTATCTTGCTGACCCCTGTGAGGGAAGGACCGTGAGTAGGGGCTGCGGTCGCTGGTGGCAGCAGGGCCACTAAGGCCACTGGCAGCTACTGGGAGGAGGTGACGGTTGCAGCCTCCATCTCTTGACATCGGCTAAGCTGTCACTCAAGTCCACAGGCTGCTGACACTGTGTCAGGACTGTGGCTCTGAAAAGAGCCCAGGGTAAAAGGCTATGCCCTGTCAGCCCATCCCGGGACAGCCACAAAGTCTCCATCCTGCCTCACCGCTATATCACCTGTCGGCCCATCCCCATGCCAACATCTCATAGAACATGACACAGAACGCATCCTTATAGGTTCCTGAGTAGGGTCTCCATTAAGAATATGCCACAGGGGGCTGGAGAGATGGCTCAGCAGTTAAGAGCACTGACAGCTCTTTCGGGGGTCCTGAGTTCAAATCCCAGCAACCACATGGTGACTCACAACCATGTTATGAGATCTGACTCCCTCTTCTGGAGTGTCTGAAGACAGCTACAGTGTACTTACATGTAATAAATAAATAAATCTAAACAACAACAACAACAAGAAGAACAGAATGTGACATTCAGGCAGCCGGTGATGGGACATTCTGTGAAGATACCTCCAGCATTGGAGCTGTGTGGTACCTGGTGACTACTCTAAACCCCACCCAGTCCCAGCTCTGTGTTCTTCTTGGCCAATGAGAGCCTAGATGACCCCATCATCTGTAACCATGTGGCTTTTAGGGTTGAAGTTTCGGCAGCTAAGGTCACGGCAGCCAGGGGCAGGACGGGGGCTGCCCCAGGTGGTTCTGTGTGCTCTGTGCTTTCCCAGCCCTGAAGCCTCCCTGAGAGGCAGGGCCAGGTTTTGTTCTCTTATAGAAGGGTGTCTACTGGTCACCACAGAACCTGCTGTAGCCCTTAAGCTTGCGCGTGCGAGTGCGCGTGCGTGCGTGCGTGCGTGCGTGCGTGCGTGCGTGCGTGTGTGTGTGTGTGTGTGTGTGTGAATTCCCTTGAAACTGGAGAGAAAAAATATTATAATATATATATTTTCCAGTTTATTCTTCCAACAAGCCAGAGGGGCAGGAGAATTCCTAATACAGAAAGAGAGCTCTTAAAAGGAGAAAGTACCAAACACATAGTAAGTACTTCATTTATTTCCTTTTTTTGTTTGTTTTTTTGTTTTTTGTTTTTGTTTTTTTTGAGACAGGGTTTCTCCATGGCTCTGGCTGTTCTGGAACTTGCTCTGTAGACCCGACTGGCCTCGAACTCAAGAGATCTATATGTGCCTCTGGCTGCCGAGGTGTTAGGACTAAAGGCGTGTGCCACTACTGCCTGACATCTTTTCTTTTCCTTAGATGCTAATAATCCAGCATCGAGCCCAGGAGGGGGAAGAGTGGAGTGTGGATATTTTGCTTACATGTATGTCTGGATAGCACGTGCATGCCCAGTGCCCAAGGAGGCCAGAGAAGGCATTGAATCCCCCATAAGTGGAGTTATACACAGTTGTGAGCTGCCATGTGGGTGCTTGGGAATTGGCCCTCTGTGACGGCAGCCAGGACCCCAAACTGCCAAGCTGTATCTCTAGGCCGTATTTATTTTTGAGACACGGTCTCTAGTGATGCAAACTGGTCTCAAACTTTCTGTACGGCTAAGGAATCTCTGAAGTCCCATCTCCCCTGCCTCCGCCGCCTGAGAGCTGGAATTCTAGGTGGGAACTTTATGTGGTGCTAAGGATGGGACCCGGGACTGTGCATCCCAGGTAACCAGGCAACCGCTGTGCCAATGGGCCTCACCTCTGGCCCCCTTCACTTCCTGAATGAGTCCTCTTTGGTTTTTTTGTTTGTTTGTTTGTTTGTTTTGTTTTTTGTTTTTTCGAGACAGGGTTTCTCTGTATAGCCCTGGCTGTCCTGGAACTCACTCTGTAGACCAGGCTGGCCTCGAACTCAGAAATCCGCCTGCCTCTGCCTCCCAAGTGCTGGGATTACAGGCGTGCGCCACCACCTCCCGGCTCGAATGAGTCCTCTTTGATGCTGCAGAGTGAACCCCTTCCTGGCCTAGACCTTGGCTTTCTCTATAAGAAAATGGGAGCCGGGCCTGGTGGCGCACGCCTGTAATCCCAGCACTTGGGAGGCAGAGGCAGGCGGATTTCTGAGTTCGAGGCCAGCCTGGTCTACAGAGTGAGTTCCAGGACAGCCAGGACTACACGAAGAAACCCTGTCTCGAAAAACCAAAAAAAAAAAAAAAAAAAAAAAAATAAAATAAAATAAAATGGGGAGCTCCTGGCCTGCTGCAGAGCTGTGGCATATTTTTTTCTGTGTGTTAAAAAAAGATTTATTATTATTATTATTATTATTATTATTATTATTATTGTTGTTGTTGTTGTTGTTATTTTTTGTTTGTTTTTGTTTTGTTTTGTTTTGTTTTGGATTTTTGGGTTTTTTTCGAGACAGGGTTTCTCTGTGTAACCCTGGCTATCCTGGAACTCACTCTGTAGACCAGACTAGCCTCGAACTCAGAAATCCACCTGCCTCTGCCTCCCCAAGTGCTAGGATTAAAGGTGTGCGCCACCACTGCCCGGATCAGATTTACTTATTATTATATGTAAGTACATTGTAGCTGTCTTCAGACACTCAGAAGAGGGCATCCGATCCCATTACAGATGGTTGTGAAGCACCATGTGGTTGCTGGGAATTGAACTCAAGACCTCTGGAAGAGCAGTCGGTGCTCTTAACCGCTGAGCGGTCTCTCCAGCTCCCTGTGGTATATTCTTACTGGAGACCCTTACTCAGGAACCTGTAAGGACACAGCGTTTAGACCCTAATGGAATAAGATCACGAGAGGCCACTCCATTTCTCAAAGTGGGAGGTGTCTGGAGAGACCAGGTAAAAACCACTGCCTGTCTAAGATCCTGTCTAAGTCCCCTGCGTCTTGTCTTCTTGACCTCTGACCTCGCACTGTTCCTGCCTGCATCTCTTTCCAGGACCTGCCTCTGCTATGGTTCTGACACAGCCCAGCTCTGCAGAATGGGCTGCTGGTACCCAGGTGGTGGCAAGAAGACTGTGGACCATTGTTCCCCCACCACTGACCCAGAACTCTAGATGCCTAATGTTCCCAGGAGGGGTGTGTGTGTGTGTGTGTGTGTGTGTGTGTGTGTCCACAGAAATGGTTACTTCCTACCACTGGCGTGTCACTTCTAGGGTAGTCTTATCCCTATGCCTTGCTGAGAAGCCAAGGCCCTTTCTTGCCTGGAAATTCTCTTAAGATAGCTGTGGGGATAAAACAGTGGTGACTTCTGGGGACTAATGCTCATCCTCCCCCGTCCCCCCTCATTCCCATCCGCTGGCATTGGGCTGTGTGAGGAAGCTGGCAGGTACCCGATGCCAGCAGGCAGGGCTGCCAGTCCAACCCCTTTCTGAGAGCCCCAGAGCAGAGCAGGGAGCCTGGGAAGGGCTGGGGTGGAGAGGGAGAGAATGGTCTGGAGACAGTGCATTTGACCTGGGCTGGGACAGTCATCTGCAGAGCAGGAGTGTGCTAGCAGCCCACTCTCACACATCGCCCTGGGGGAGATGCTCCCAGGCTTTGATTAGACTTCTACAAGGGTCCCTGACCCTCCAAAGGGGGTGTGCTGAGAACTCTGAGGTTTGGAAGGGGGTCAGGATAACATGAGAACACCAGAGGACTCTTCTCTTTGGGGGTCCTGCCCATTCTTGCGGCAACTAGGTTTTGCTTGGATTCCCTCTCTCCCTCTCTCTTCCTGATTCAGTTTATGAAAGAGGATGTCTATGTTACAGGTTCCCTGCCTGCACAAGAGACGGCAGCCCTATGATGCCGTTTCGACTTTGCCCTCGGATGCTTTTCTCTCAGAAACACCCCTTCCCTGGGTCAATCTCCCCATTTATAAGACAGGAAGATTCTCACCACATCTAACTGCGGAGTGGTGTTCACGGTGTGGTCTCTGGGTGCAAACCAGCCCTTGAAAGGGGAAGCGTTCAGGCCACGTGGGCGATCCCCCCACTTACCATCCACTGGGGTGCAGGGTTCATACACCAGCCGGTAGCCCTCCAGAGGACCGTTGGGGAACTGGGGGGCATCCCAGGACACATTCACCGAGGTAGTGGTCAGCTCGCTGAACTTGACCGAGCCTGGGGCACTGGGGGCTGTGGAGAGACAGCAAAGGGCTTTTTGTTTGCTTCTTTCTGTGGAAGTGCAAAGCCTCGGGTTGGGCTCCAAGCTACTAGCAGGAGCCCTTGGGTCCATGCCCGGGAGGAAGAGAGAGTGAGGCTAGGCACAAGAAGAAGGCTGGAAGGGTCAGCTAAGGCCCTTGAAATTGCTCTCCTCCCCTTGTCGCTAGCTCTCAGCTGCTCTGGCAAGGGGAGGAAGACCTCCTTAAAGACGGAGAATCTGGACTCCCTCCTACGTGGCTCTGAGCCCTGGCTAGTAGCATGGGGCCAGCCACAATGGATGACCCCTGAGGGTCACTCTGGGGGCAAGACCATTTCTTGCCACCACGGGGAGTGTTTTTCCGCACCCCGCTAGAGTGGGTGGGGGATGCTTTGGCCTCATATACAGAGTGGGAGCTAAGGGAGACATCAGAACTCCGGAGACGTGGCCTTCCTTCCATCCCTGGGTGCCATAGAGACAGACATCAAGCTGTCAGCAGGAGTCAGACCAAGGACAGCCAGATCCTCTGGAAGAGATGTTTTCTTGTTCCGAGACCCCTGGGGTAACTCTGAAAACACTAGGATGGAAGATTCTGATGTGTGTGTGTGGGGGGGGGGCAGGGTGCTGGGAAATGGGAGGGCAGAGAGACGAGACAGGAAGCACCCCCACCTCCCAGCATCCCAATCTGGTTGGGTGGATGACCAGGCTATTATTGTCCAGTGCTGCCACCCACCAGGCCAGAACTAATCTTGACAGCTTCCGGCTCCATGTCCCCGCCCCCCCTCCCCGGCTGTCTTTGAAGGAGGGAGGTGAACTCAGGGCCCCTTCCTGCCCTCCCCCTCAACACACTAGGGGGTTAGAAGGACGTGGGACAGGACATTCTGTCCTATGCTACAGAGCCGGAAGCTTCTAGGCTCCTGGGGGTGGGGTGGGGGCTCACATCTGACCAGTGACTCTGATGAAGTGTCGTTGAGATGGGCAGGCAGGCAGCAGAGGACAGCACACCCTAGCTCAGCCTCTGCCGCCTGGAGAGCCAGAGGAGGGAAAGGCTCCTTGGAGGGGGAGGGGGGTCTTGTCCTAGAGAGGATCCCGGTAAGGAATCTCTGCTGGTTTGCTTTCTGCAGCTCCTTAAGATTAGCGGAGGCCACAGTAAGGAAGACAGGCTGGGAAACCGGCTTTCCCGAGGCCAGAGCAGAAGGCTGTGCCTTTTGTATCCGAGGCAATTTGTTGTAACAAAAATCCGAGGATGCTCGGGTCATATAAAATGCCATTAAAATGCATATAAGCGCAGACATCCTTCTATGTATCCCCCTCCCCTCCCCCATCTGTGGTGTTGGGAATTAAACCCAGGGCATCTCTCTCAGGCTAGGCAAGTGAGGTACCAGAGATACCATCCAGATCTTCCCATATACATTACCTCATTTCTGGGTTACTTTCGGCTCCTGATACAATGTAAATAGTATTGTATCTATTTACTAAATAGTTGTTATTTGGTACCTGCTCAGTATAGATACAGTTTCATTTGCTTCTCTGTGTTTTGACTTGCGGTGCAGCTAGAGGTGGCTCTGATCCCTTTTAAAGGCTTATTTTTTTATTTTCATTTATGTGCATGTGTGTCTGTGTGTATGTCACATGAGCATGCATGCACACGGAGGCCAGCAAAGAAGGGGTCGGTCCCTTGGAATTGAGGCTACAGGTGGTTGTGAGACACTTAATGTGGGTTCTGGGAATGGGACTCAGTCCTGGGGGGGGGGGGTTGTTAACTGCTGAGCCATCTCTCCAGCCCTGACTCTGAGCTCTTGCCCCTCCTGGCTTCACCTCTTAAGTGCTTAGATTACAGGTCTGTGCCGCCGCCTCGCCCAGGCAGAGGCAATTTTGGGGAATATTTTCCTTTTTTGGTTGGTTGAATCTGCAGATGTGAAATTCATGGCTCCGGAGGGTTGACCCATGGGGGGAAAAACAAAAAAGAAAGAAACAAAAGCTCCAGCATTCTCTCCGATGTCCTCTGATCTAGCATCTGCCCTTTCCCCTATGACCTACCAGTGGATCAAGGGCAAAAAACATGTTTTCTGGGGTGCCTCTGTTTTTTGTTTTTGTTTTTGTTTTTTTGAGACTGGGGTTTCTCTGTGTAGCCCTGGCAATCCTGGAACTCACTCCAGGGTAGCCTCGAACTCAGAAATCCACCTGCCTCTGCCTCCCAAGTGCTGGGATTAAAGGTGTGCGCCACCACCGCCCGGCGCCTCTGTTGTTAAACACTACACTGCTCACTCCCTGGGACTTCTAGGGGAATCTAGTGTGACACTAACCAAAAAGTGACTTTGGACACCTCAGGACAAGAGGATCTGTTCCAGCTGGGCAGTGGTGGTGCACACCTTTAATCCCAGCACTCTGGGAGGCAGAGGCAGGCAGATTTCTGAGTTTGAGGCCAGCCTGGTCTACAGAGTGAGTTCCAGGACAGCCAGGACTATACAGAGAAACTCTGTCTCCAAAAAACAAAACAAAACAAAAAACAAACAAACAAACAAACAAAAAAGGATCTGTTCCCTCTCGCCTTCCTCCACCCTGTCTGGGTCTAGTCCCCACCTCTCTCTGTAGCTTCTCTCTGTGGTTCCCCTCCCCCCCCAAGTCTCTCAGCCCACAAGGCAGAGCCAGTTCCAGTTTTCTTCCTTCCTTCCTTCCTTCCTTCCTTCCTTCCTTCCTTCCTTCCTTTCTTTCTTTTTTTTTGTTTTTTTTGAGACAGGGTTTCTCTGTATAGTCCTGGCTGTCCTGGAACTCACTCTGTAGACCAGGCTGGCCTCGAACTCAGAAATCTGCCTGCCTCTGCCTCCCAAGTGCTGGGATTACAGGCATGCGCCACCACGCCCGGCAAGAGCCAGTTTTCTAAAACATAGTAAGATCTAGTCCTTTTGAAAAAAATTTTAAAAAGATTTATTTATTTGTTATATGTAAATATACTATAGATGTCTTTAGACACACCAGAAAAGGGCATCTGATCTCATTACAGATGGTTGTGAGCCACCATGTGGTTGCTGGGATTTGAACTCAGGACCTCCGGAAGAGCAGTCAGTGCTCTTAACCACTGAGCCACCTCTCCACACCCCTTTTAAAATTTTTATTTATTTATTTTTATTTCATGTACACTGGTGTTTTTGCCTGCCTGCATGTCTATGTGGGGGTAGTAGATCACTTGCAAACTGGAGTTGCAGGCAGTTATGAGCTGCCACGTGGGTGCTGGGAATTGAACCCGGGTCTTTTTTAGAAGAGCACTTAGTGCTCTTAACCACTGAGCCAGCCTGAGTCCGAACTCTTAGCTGCTCAGACCCTTCGTGTCACGCCATCACACTGAACACAAATCCTGTTCTCCAGACCTTGGGGACTCGGGTCTCACTCCAGGCCTCTGCACCTGCTGGTCCTTGTGACAGGATTCCTGCTTCCTGCCTGTCTCCAGAGCTTCCCCCAGCTGGTCTCCTCTGGCTCACAGCTCCGTTCAGGGGTAGCCACAGGCCTGTGCAAAGTGAACTATACACTGCTCCCCTCAGCTCCCCCTCCACATCCCCCCTTCCCCCAGACCGCTCATCTGTCTGTTTATATCCTGTCCCAAGGGCGGTGGTCCTCACCAGGACACAGACTTACTTTTTTTTTTTTAAAATCATTGTTTCATCACCAGCATGAAGCAAAAGTGTGGGCTCACAGAAGACAATGACCGTGGGGTGGGACAAGCCAAGGCAAGGAGACAGAAGAAAGGAGGCGGGGAGTGGCCGCTGTCCCAGTGTGAGACCAGGTGGGCAGAGCAGGCTAGGTGAGATCTGGGGACTTTCTCAAGGTTCCCAGTGAGACTTTCCTTCTCTCTCTCTCTCTCTCTCTCTCTCTCTCTCTCTCTCTCTCTCCCTTCCTCCCTCCCTCCCTCCCTCCCTCCCTCTCTCTCTCTCTCTCTTTCTTTCTTTCTTTCTTTCTTTCTTTTCTTTTTCTTTCCTTTCTTTCTCTCTTTCTTTTCTTTTTCTTTCTTTTCCTTCCTTCCTTCCTTCTTTCCTTCCTTCCTTCCTTCCTTCCTTCCTTCCTTCCTTCCTTCTCTCTGTCTGTCTCTGTCTCTGTCTCTCTCTCCCACCTCTGGACACAGAGAGCCTTCTTTGCAGGCTGGGCTCTCTTTCCACAGGGCATCCCGAAGTGGGGCCTGGGTATCCGAACCCAGTTCCCCGGCTGCATGAGATAGCTCTGACACCAGGTGTGGACACCAGTCCGTCCCCACAGACTGACCTCCCCCCAAGAGACTTTCTCCCTACCTGCTTGCTGAGTCTGGCCCTGGGTCGGAGTGCTCCGCGGCCCATCCCCCGCAGCATTGAAGGCTGCCACGCTGACCATGTAGGCCGTGTATCCAGTCAGGTTCTTGAGTTTCACGCTGTTCTCGGCCAGGAAGAGAGTCTTCACCCTCTCTGTGAGGTTCCTCCGCTGGACTTCCCAGAAATAAATCTGTGGGAACCAAAGATTGTGGGGTGAGAGGGATGAAGATATTAGGCTCCCCCTCTGCCTCTGCCCATCTCAGGGTTCAAAGACACCCTTGCTTTCAACCAGGAAAAGAATTTAGAAGTAGCCAAGAGCTATTTAAGAAGGATCTCTGAGGACTGGTGAGATGGCTCAGCCGGTAATAGTACTGACTGCTCTCCCAAATGTCCTGAGTTCAAATCCCAGCAACCACGAGGTGGTTCACAAACACCGTAGTAGCTTCTGGAATGTCTGAAGACAGCTACAGTGTAGTTACAAATAATGATAACCTTTGGGTTTGGAGCAAGCAGGGATGACTGGAGTGAGCGAGGTTGACTGGAGTGACCTTTGTTGTTGTTGTTGTTGTTGTTGTTGTTGTTTTGTTTTTTTGAGCCCTGGCTGTCCTGGAACTCACTCTGTAGACCAGGCTGGCCTCGAACTCAGAAATCCGTCTGCCTCTGCCTCCCAAGCGCTGGGATTAAAGGCGTGCGCCACCACTGCCCAGCTCTAAATTCAATTCCCAGCTACCACATGAAGGCTCACAACCATCTCCTCAGCTACAGTGTACTCATATTCATAAAATAAACAAATCTGTAAAAAGCAAGTCTGTAGCTGGGCGTGGTGGTGCACACCTGTAATCCCAGCACTTGGGAGGCAGAGGCAGGCGGATTTCTGAGTTCGAGGCCAGCCTGGTCTACAGAGTGAGTTCCAGGACAGCCAGGACTACACAGAGAAACCCTATCTCGAAAAACAAAACAAAACAAAACAAAAAAACAAAAACAAAAAAAAGCAAGTCTGTTACTATTTTCTAGCCAGCCAATACCCATCCTCTGACTGTTAAACCCCATCCCCCGTATTTCTTGTTTCTCTGTGGTTGGTATCGCATGTGACACAGACGTGTCAGTCTCAGGATAGGACCCTGTGTCTCACGAGCCCGAGCTGCAGAGGCGGGAGCAATCATGGACTCTGCTCCACTGTGTGGGGCCCAAAGGCCAGCAGCTTGGCAGTGCCAGGGCACTGGTGAGGAGCCGAGAGCCTCAGCCCTGCCCCATGGTGCCACATTAACAGCCTCAGTTGCTAACACTCCTGTAAGAAGCTCCCTCTGTAATTAAAGCTCCCGGGGGTGCATGTGTACAATCCAATCTGATAGCGTGTGGATCAAAGTCTGTCTGCAAAGTCTGCGGCAGGGAAAGCCTGGACTAAGGCAGCATTTGGTTTGTGGCTAAATTATTATTATTATTATTTTTTTAAAGATTTATTTATTATATGTAAGTACTCTGTCGCTGTCTTCAGACACACCAGACGATGGCATCCAATCTCATTGCAGGTGGTTGCGAATCACCGTGTGGTTGCTGGGATTTGAACTCAGCACTTCTGGGACAGCAGTCATGCTCTTAACCGCTGAGCCATTTCTCCAGCCCTGTGGCTGAATTCTGATGGCACCATTTGCTAGGCGTGTGACTTGGTCAGGCACAGTTTCTCTCAGCTGCAGAGGGCTTTAAGGACACCCGCTTTCTGGGGCGAGCAGGAAGGCTCCAGGCCGTAAGGACTGGCCAACTTCTAAGGTATTGTTACATGCTAGTGAGGGATTTTAGGTCCTCAGTGCAGCAGGGGCCTCCGGGCCCTCTATAATGAGCATGGTTAGTGCTTTTAAACTCACATAGACGATTCTCAACCGACATTAAGAACGTTGAGCTGGGACTCTCCACCAAGCCTGGCAGCCCAAACCATGTACAAGATTGGAGATCATTTGGCGCCATCTGCTGGCCAAAGAGGGTTCTGAACGCTATTGGCGTTTCTTTTCCTCCATACCAATAAAAAGTAGGACGAGCTAATAAAAGTGTCCACCCCCAGCGGCGTGCGAAGGCAGTTAGGACATCTTGTTACTACAAAAGATTTGCTTCTCGACAGCCTTGCTTCTGTTTTTTTTTTTTTTTAATCTTTTTATATGGGGAATTGAGGTCTTCATTCATAAAATCACCCACTCATCCACTGACTACTAGGACGCAACAGCCACAAAGCGTCTCCTGGAGCCATCATTTGGGGAAGAGCTCAAGGCTAGCTTTATGGCTCTGCGCATTCCCTGAGCACCAACAACTTGGCGAGGACCGTCAGAGAACTGCTGGTCTCTTCCAACCAGAGGAGAGGGACAGAGGGATTCCTGGCACCTCTGTTGAAAAGCAGGGGGAGCTGGAGCAGCAAAGGAGACCGAGGAGGGGTGATGGGCCGTGTGAGGAGAAACAGGCAGGGGAATGCCATGTCTCAACTGTGTAAGGCACAGTGCTGTGGAGACAGGCCGGGTGAAGCCTGTGTCCGGTTGACGAAGAACAGGGCGGATTTATCAGCAGCCTTAGCAGGGTGAGATGTGGTGGCGGGGGTGGGCGGGGGGTGGGGAGTAGGGGGGATGGGGGGTAGGGGATGGGGGAGGATGAGAATGAACCTGGAGTGGAGGGGCAGCTTGAGAGGGGCGGAGACTATGGAAGACTGTCTTTGATTTCTTTCTTCCCCGCTCTTTCCTTCTTCCTGCCCTCTGCTGGAGGGTCTCTCTCCCTCCGCTGAAGATCGAGCCTGAGTTTTTTGTATACTGTCGAGTGCCTGTGTATCACCAGAGCACAGCACACTGTCAGCAAGCCCTTTACCGTTCAGCGATGTCCCTATGTCATGGAAGCAGCCTTTGAGTTCTCCAGGAAAGGGACAAAGCAAGGACATAATGAGATGGGAACAAACCATGAGGTTAGGAAAGGGCGCTAGAAAAGGAAGTAAGGGGCTGGAGAGATGGCTCAGTGGTCAAGAGCACGGACCGCTCTTGCAGAGGACCTGGGTTCAATTCCCAGCAACCACATGGCAGCTCATAACTGTTTATAACTCCAAGATCTGACACCCGCACACAAGACATACATATGACAAAACACCAATGCACATAAAAGTAATAAATTATTATATTATTATTGAAATATATTTATTTACTTATTTATCTTTTTTTTTTTTTTTTTTTTTTTTTTTTTTGGTTTTTCGAGACAGGGTTTCTCTGTGTAGCTCCGGCTGTCCTGGAACTCACTCGGTAGACCAGGCTGGCCTCGAACTCAGAAATCCGCCTGCCTCTGCCTCCCAAGTGCTGGGATTAAAGGCGTGCGCCACCACGCCCGGCTATTTATCTATTTTTATGTGAGTACATTCTTGCTGTCTTCAGATCTACCAGAAGAGGGCATCAGATCCCATTACAGAGGGTTGTGAGCCACCATGTGGTTGCTGGGAATTGAACTCAGGACCTCTGGAAAAGCAGTCAGTGCTCTTAACTGCTGAGCCATCTCTGCAGCCCAACAAATTATTTTTAAAAAAGGAAATAAGGCTGGGTGTGGTGGCGCACGCCTGTAATCCCAGCACTTGGGAGGCAGAGGCAGGTGGATTTATGAGTTTGAGGCCAGCCTGGACTACAGAGTGAGTGCCAGGACAGCCAGGACTACACAGAAGAAACCCTGTCTCAAAAAAAAAAAAAAAAAAAAAAAAAAAAAAAAGAGGAAATAAGGGACTGGAGAGATGGCTCAGTGGTTAAGAGCACTTATTGCTCTTGAAGAAGACCTGGGTTCGGTTCCCAGCACCCATTTAGTGGCTCGGAACCTGTAAGTCCAGTTCTAGGAGATCTGATGGCCTCTTCTGGCCTCCTTGGGTCCCTGTGCTGCACATGAACTCATGTAGACAAGCACATAAACATAAAAATACTAAGTAATGAACAAAAGAAGAAACAAATTTCAGAATGCCTTTATGGCCTGCCTGTGACAGGCCCTAGAGGGAGATACACCGTATTGTGGGGGAGCCAGGGTCAAAGGCTGGGGCATGCCCTTGGGCAGGGCAGTGTCAAGGTGTAGGACAGACAGAAGCAGGGTGCCCGCTTGCTGTCAGTAGACCTTTGTTAGAAGAGGATACACAGTAAAAGGGACAAGGGAGCTGAGTCTGGATCCTGGTCCCCAAGGTGATATGATTGAGGGTTAGAGTACCCACTCATGGGGAAGTGGGTAAGTACCAGGCTGTGGCTTCCAGAGGACAGGCACCCTTGTCCATCTGGCTTCTTTGTGTCCTAGCCACTGAGAACCACACCTGACCAGTGGTTGATATACAGGTCAACAGCCATGTCACGGGGGAAGTGGCTGGAGGGGCCGAGGATGACACTGACCCCATTTCTTATCTCTTGGTTCTTATTCCCTGCCTGTTTCCCCTTTAATCACTTTTCTGACGTACAGTTGATGGCATTTTAATAGAATTAAGATGTATAATTGTATTGGCTGGTTTTTGTGTGTCAACTTGACACAGGCTGGGTTATCAGAGAAAGGAGCTTTAGTTGGGGAAGTGCCTCCATGAGATCCAGCTGTGGGACATTTTCTTGGTGATCAAGGGGTGAGGGCCCATTGTGGGTGGGGCCATCCCTGGGCTAGTGGCCCTGGGTTCTATAAGAAAGCAAACTGAGCAAGCCAGGGGAAGCAAGCCAGTAAGTAACATCCCTTCATGGCCTCTGCCTCAGCTCCTGCTTCCTGACCTGCTTGAGTTCCAGTCCTGACTTCCTTTGGTGATGAACAGCAGTGTGGAAGTGTAAGCTGAATAAACTCTTCCCTCCCTGACTTGCTTCTTGGTCATGATGTTTGTGCAGGAATGGAAACCTGACTAAGACAATAATTAATGTTCTCTTTTCTTTTGTTGTTGCTTATAGTGCTAGAAACAGAGCCCAGGGCCTTGAGCATGCCCAGAAGCACTCAATCAGCATTGCACCCCAGCCAACCTGTGGTTGTTATTATTATCATTTATTTATTTTTCCCTTTTGGGGGGCAGGACTTACAAAGCCCAGACCGCCCTTGATTTTACAAAGTGACTGAGGATAGCTTTGAGCTGATCCTCCTGCCTCTACCTCCTAAGTGCTGGGATTAGAGGTATAGGACCCCCTACCTGTTCTTTTATGCCTGCTGGGGGTCGAACCCCAGGAATCATGAATGATAAACATTCTAACAGCTGAGCCCCACCACAAGCCCTCTGGGGTTTTCATATCCGCCCACTGTGGACCACTGTCAAGCTAAGCTGATTGGCACCTGTCAACTCCAGCGGTGACCTCTTTTTTTTTTTTTTTTAACTTTTCAATAAAAATCACAATTTATTAACAGATTTTAAGCACAGTGATTAAGAAATGATTGAAACGAGAGAACAGAATGATTGAGAAAGAATAAGAAAAAACCTATCTGTTTGGGTACGGGCTTATCTAAGAAGAGTCTTAATTAAGCCTTAGCATTAGTATTTATATCTTGTTGGTTACACATCAGAGAGTCCTTAATAAACTCCACTCCCTGCCCTTGTTGGATAAGTAATATTATAGGGTAGCTCGGGAGGTGCTGTGTGTGTAGGTAGGAATAATCGCTGATGAAGTACAACGGGAGCTTCTACGCTTGGCTTATGGTTCAGGGAATGTCCTTTTCCTGTACTGGGCATCTGTGCTGAGATTCCTAGAGAACTGCAGGATTATAATCGGAACACAAGCCCTTAAACAAAGGCTTCTAATTGTGTCAAATCCCTGATTCACAGTTACTGTTTTAAAGAGCAAGGGTCAGCATACGTGTTTCAGGTACACACTACAGTTTCATTAGGTACGTTAGATCCAGAAACAGGTTCATCCTATGTGCCTGAAACTCTTTCAGCTGGGGGTTGTTTTTGTTTCTTTGAGATAGGCTCACTCTTCCTCGGGAAGGCCTGGAACTCACTCTGGGGCCCTGCCTCAGCTTTGTAAGTGCTGGGATGAAAGGTGAGTGTCCACGTGTACCACTTTAATTTTTGAGACAGGGTCTCTTTTTGTAGCTCTGGTTGGCTTGAATTCACAGAGACTCACCTGTACCTGTCTTCTGAGGGCTGGGAGTAAAGGTGTGTGCAACCATGCCTGGCTTGAAATCTTGAGATGTTTACCATTTGACTAGCGTCTCTGCAGTCGCTCCCTAATCTGTCTGGTGACCACCTTCTTTTTCCTGATTTCGTGACTTGGACTATTCTTTTTTTTTTGGTTTTTCGAGACAGGGTTTCTCTGTGTAGCCCTGGCTGTCCTGGAACTCACTGTAGACTAGGCTGGCCTCAAACTCAGAAATCCACCTGCTTCTGCCTCCCGAGTGCTGGGATTAAAGGCGTGTGCCACCACTGCCTGGCACTGGACTATTCTTTCTCCTCCTCCTCCTTCTTTTTCAGAATTATTAATTTTATTTATACAAGTATACTGTAGCTGTCTTCAGACACACCAGAAGAGGGCATCGGGTCCCATTTTAGATAGTTGTGAGCCACCACGTGGTTGCTGGGAATTGAACCTGGGACCTCTGGAAGAGCAGTCAGTGCTCTTAACCACTGAGCCATCTCTCCAGTCCCAACTTAGACTATTCTATTCTGTTATTACTATCCCAGGGACTCTGATGAGTCAGGTCATGTATGAGTGAGGTCATGTCTTCCTGTGGTTGGCTCATTCCACTTAACACAATGTCTTCTGGGTTCATATAGCTTTGAGGTAAGAAAACAAATGGACTCTCCCCAAAAGCAGACAAGTAAATGGGTAACCGGAACCTGGAAAGGCACCAGGCATTACCAAACGTGAAATTGGGTGGAGACTGGAGTCCATGCCACAGTGACCAGCCAAGCACCAGGACACACACCTGTCATCCCAGCATGTGGGTAATGGAAGCAAGAGGCTCAGAAGTTAAATGTCATTCTTAGTGACACGGTGAATTCAAGACCAGTCTGGGTTACATGAGACCCTGTCTCAAAACATGGCATCTACAGCAGTGGCTGTTATTAAAGTATCAAAAGATAACCAGTCCTGGGGCTGGAGAGATGGCTCAGCCGTTAAGAGCACCGACTGTTCCTCCAGGCCTGAGTTCAATTCCCAGCAACCACACGGTGGCTCACGACCATCTGTAATGGGATCCGATGCCCTCTTCTGGGTGTGTCTGAAGACCGTGACAGTGTACTCATAGACATAAAATAAATAAATAATTCTTGAGGAAAAAAAAAAGATAGCCAACCCTCTGGTGACAAGCTAGAAGCCTCCGGTGCCATTGTTGGAAATGTGAAATGGCATAGCTACTGTGGGAAACAGTCTGGAGTTCTTCAAAGAACATTAAAAATAGAATTACCATATGATCCAGCCATCTCACTTCTGGGAAAGTATCCAAAAGTATTAAAATCGGGATCTTGAAGAAGATATCTACACTCCCGAGTTACGCCGTAGTAAGACCCACAAAAGCCAAGGCGTGGAGAATCCAGGCACTCTATTGCACACCTGCCATCCCGCACCTGGAGGCTGACGGTCACAGGTTCAAGGTCACCCTAGGACACAGCTACTTTAAAACCATGCTGAGCTAATGGAAGACCCTGTCTCAAAAACAAAACAAAACAAAACAAAACAAAACAAAAAACCAAACAACCCCGTCTAACTATGTCAGTGGGTGTGCAGATGAACATAGAACACGTGTGCATTTACACTGGAGCATTATTTTGCTTTCAAAGCAGGGAAATCTTGCCACGTAGAGGCACAGGAACCTGTATCCCCCTCCTGTGAATTTCACACTGTCTTTAGACGGCTACGAACACCTGATGCTATCTATGTGAGGGCTACGTAAGCAGTCATCAGAGCACATCCATCTAGGGGGTAACAACAGGAAAATGTCTCGTGTTCAGGCTGGCCCAACGTTTGCCTCCCATAGCCATGATACCCAGCAGGAGGAAGCCGCCCGTGGGAACAGACAGCAGTTTCCAACACTCTCCTCTCTTTGCTCTTCTCTCTCACTTTGTTCCCAGTAGAACACTGAGCTGGGAAACTGGAGGGACCACGAGGGACTACACTGTCTCCTACTGTCATGGCAACACCAGTTTGTTATTGTTGAGGGAGGCAGGGAGGTAACACCAGAATGGAACCTGGGGCCTTGAGCGTGATAAACAGTTGTTCTCCGCTCAGTCACTCTCTCAGCCCTTGTTTTTTTAGTTACTGACACAGTCTCATGCAGCCTGGAACTAGCTATATGTTGAAGAGGACTCTGAGTTCTTGATCCCCCTGCCTTCATTTTCAGAAAATTGGTGGGTTTTACCACAATCAACTTATAGCCCTTGTTCTTATTGTATTTTTAAATTTAATTATGTGTACGTGTGTGTGTGTGTGTGTGTGTGTGTGTGTGTGTGTATGTGTCCCCGTGTGTGACTGTGCACATGAGTGCAGGGTCAGAAGAAGGTGTCAGAGTCCCGGGAGCTGAAGTCCCAGCCAGCTGTGGGTGTTGAGAAACGCAGCGAGTGGTCTTAACTAAGGAACCATCTCTCCAGCTTCAGCGTTGTTATTTTGGGGATAAGAATTTTGACATGTAGACAAAGTTGGCTGTGAGCTCACAGTTCTCCTGCCTCAACTCTGCTTTCCATTCCAGTGCTTGGATGATAGGTATGTACTGCTGTGCCTGGTCCAGTGGTTCTCCATCCATCTATCTGAATCTACCAGCTCCATTCCTCCTCCTCCTCCTCCTCCTCCTCCTTCTTCTCCTTCTCCTCCTCCTCCTCCTTCTCTTCTTCTTCTTCTCCTTCTCCTTCTCCTCCTCCTTCTCTTCTCCTTCTCCTTCTCCTTCTCCTTCTCCTCCTCCTTCTCCTTCTCCTTCTTCTTCTCCTCCTCCTCCTCTCCTCCTCCTCCTCTTCCTCCTCCTTCTCCTCCTCCTCTTCCTCCTCCTCCTTTCTTCCTTCTCCCTTTTCTCCTCTTCCCTCTTCCTCCTCTTCCCTCCTCCTCCTTCCCTCCTCCTTTTCCTTCCTCTTCCCTCCTCCTCCTTCTTCTTCTTCCTCCTCCTCCTCCTCCTCCTCCTCCTCCTCCTCCTCCTCCTCCTCCTCCTCCTCTTCTTGGGATCTATGCAGCCCAGTCTGGCTTTGAACTTGCTAGGTAGCAAAGGATGATCTTGAACTTCTGAGACTTTTGCCTCTACCTCCTGACTACCAGGCTTACGGGTGTTACAGGTTTGCACCATCCCAGCTGGATATACGGTGCTGGGGACAGAACCCCCCCGGGGATTTCACACACACTAGGTAAGCACTCTGCTAGCTGAGTCTCACCTGCTGCCCGGATGCTTAAGGGAACACACCAAGCCCTGTCAACGGGTGCTGACAGCACAGCGCTGGTGAGCATACATCCGGGATGTGGCAGCCTCATCCCTGTGGTTCACACCCAGGGATGGGCAACGTTTTCTGGGAATTGCAGACATCCGCTGTGTTCTATATGGTACCTAGGTGCCCACGCATTTCCTGAATCTCTGTGTTAGCGCACCACTTTTAATCTTCAGCAGTCTAGTGGCTGCCACACTGTGGCTGGCTCCGCCCGGCGCCTCCTTTCCCTCCAGGGGCATATGCTATGAGTGCAATATTTGGTTTCCTCAGCTGGCACTCCTGCGCAAAGCCTTGAGGGGTATCATCCATCTTCAGGGCGTCCTTGGCAAGATGCCTCTCTCCTCGTCTCTCCCCCTCCTCCATCCTGGATGGAAGAGGTTCCTATGCTGGATTTTGCCTTAGACCAGGCTGAGTGGCCGAGAGAGTGTTTCACCCTGGCACCCTCTCAGGGTCACTTATGGAATGATGGGCTGGGCCAGGAAAACCATGGGGGTTCTGTGGTTTTGCATATCCAGATCCATTGCATGGAGACAGTTTTCTGAAATACCATCCAAAATATCAGCAACCAGAGTATTCCAGATGTTGGTGAGGGAGGCAAGCTTCCACCACAGCCAAGGGCTGCGTGCTCCAACGAGGGAGGCCACTCGGCCTTCCCTCTTCCACACACTGCCTCCTCTAGGATCTGACCCTGTGCTCTGCTTCCCAGAGAGGGTGATCTGGGCTTCTGGATTCTAACACCCGATAGCGGCTGGCCTGTCCAGACCGTATCCGTTGGGCTATAGTTTCCTCATATGATAGGCACGTTTCTGTGGGCATCAATACCCACAAGGAAACAGCGTCCAAGGCTTTCAGCAGGCTGGAGGAGTTTCAGAGCAGATGATCTTCGAATACTGCCAAGGTGCTTTGCAAATTGGTCATCTAATTAACAGATGGGCCAAGAACCCCGTAGACTTTTTTTTTTTTTTCCTGAGACAGGGTCTCCCATAGCCTAGGCTGGCCTTGAACGTGCTATAAAAGTCCAAGATGACCCCGAACTCCAATTCTTCTGCCTCCACCGCCCGAGAGCTGGGATTACATAAACCTCCACGCTTGGTTTACGCAGTGCTGGGGATTGAACCTGGGGCTTTGTGCATGCGAAGCAAACACTGCCGTCTCTATGGAGTGAGTGTCTTACGGGACTATGGGGTTTGGGCATTGTGGGCATTAAAGCAGAATAGACCTAGGTGGGGTCTGAGTTCCTTGGATCGAGTCCAACCCACCTGAGAATGGAAATATTCCGCAACGCCACAGCGTTTATGTCTGCCAGCTGTGCACATAGCTGAGGCCACAGGTGTACAGAGGCACCTGGGAAGGACTTGGGACCTCATCCCACTCACCCTCCCCACCCCATTACTCCTCTGCACCCCACTCTTCCGCCAGATCACCCGTACCTTGTATCCTTGGATGTCTCCATTCTGGTTGTCCAGTGGGGGCGGCTCCCAGGTCACATCCAGCTGTGTGGCTGTGGCACTGTGGACGGCCACATTCTGCGGTGCTGCCGTGGGCACTGGAGGGCGAGGAGGTTGGACCGTGAGTGTTCGCTGGTCTAGGCTATGGCAGGGGAGGTGGGCTAGGGCAGGCTGGGGGACTCATGAGGGCACACTCACCTGCCTCCCCGACAAAGACCTCTTGCGGCGGGCTCAAGGGTCCCTCCCCCACGGCGTTGTACACGCTCATCCGGATCTCGTAACGCCTGTGCTTGCTCAGATCTATGGGGGAGAGAGTGATGGTGGTGGGGTCGGTAACTCAGAAGAAGTCACAGAGCTAGTGGAAGGAGACCTCCAGGGAGGCTGGAGCTATAGGGGGGGAGGAGGCATAGCTGCTATTCTAGTGCCCCATGTGACAACGGGGAGGAAATAAGTAGACAGCCTTAGACGCTTGGGCTGCACCCTGCCAATACCATATGTGACACAAAGCAAGCCCCAGACACAAAGCCGCCCTCTGCTCTAGGGTCATAAATACAGTTGAGTCTCTAAGTCAGTGGTTGAGACTCAAGGCAGCGGGGTCCATAGTCCTGGTCACCGTGGACCAGAGGGTCAAACCTTCCTTGCCTGTATTCTTCCCACACGACTCCGCATGTGTTGGACATAACCCTGTGGCCACCGTTCTGGCTGGACTCCACCCCCACAGTCACCCGGCTACAGCCAGGTGTGCCCCACCCCTCGGTTGCCTGGCAGATGTGAACCCTTTCAGTCACGTCCCTGCTGTGTCCCCACCTGTCCCCCTTCGCCAGTTCTTTTCCCCCACCCTCTTTTGGGGCTAGGGATGGAATCCAGTGCCTCTCCAAAGTTGAGTAAAGCCTTGCTGTGGCGTTGCATGTCACCACCGACCCCCTCCGGCCCCACTAGCTCCGTCCAAGAGGGGATGTGTTTATGGAATGTGAATTTGAGGTGAAGAAACCCCATGTGTTAGTCAAGTTTGAAGTGCTTGGTGGGGATGTCTGGTGAGGACAAGCCGCTGCAAGCCAATGGGCTCTGTCACCTTTGGCGGGAGATGTGATCCCTTTCCACGGTGCCAATATGTCTACTGTCCCTGTCTCTCTCCTACCCTTGTTCCCCAGGGTGGCAGTTCTGACATGCACAGGCTCAGGCTGAGGAGGAGAAGCCTGGATCCCGAGGTTGGCTTTTCCTGATCAGAGGGCCTCGTGGAGATGTGGGCAGAACCTGCCGAGGCGTCAGAAACAGATCAAGGGGCGGAGGGGAGCCCCAAGGGACAGGCTGGAGGATGACACATCCCATCCAGGAGCCTCAGATAGGGCTAGAGAGACAGTGAGGGCCAACGTGTCCTACTTGTGTCAGGCCGGGTAGGAGCAGTAGACGCCCGTATAAAGCACGCGGGAAGGCTTTCCCCCTGGGCTTCACCTCCCACAGGTGACACACTGACTCCACATGTGTTGGACATAACCCTGTGGTCACCGTTCTGGCTGGACTCCACCCCCACAGTCACCCGGCTACAGCCAGGTTGGCCCCGCCCCTCGGTTACCTGGCAACAGCCAGGTAGGCTGGCTCACTATAAAAGGGGATGCTCAGCCCCTCCCCTCTCTTTACTCTCTTCCTTTCTTGTCTCTCGTCCCCTTGTTCTCCCTCTCTCTCCATGCTTCTCCCCGCTTTCCACGTGGTCATGGCCCGGTCTCACCCGTCTATCTTTTCTTTCTCTCTTACTTCTCCATCTCTTTTTCTTTTCCTACTTCTCTATAACAAAGCTTTGAGCTGGGCGGTGGTGGCGCACGCCTGTAATCCCAGCACTCTGGGAGGCAGAGGCAGAGGCAGGCGGATTTCTGTGTTCGAGGCCAGCCTGGTCTACAGAGTGAGTTCCAGGACAGCCAGGGCTATACAGAGAAACCCTGTCTCGAAAAAACAAAACAAAACAAAAAACAAAAAACAAAAAAACAAAAGCTTTGAAAGTAATACCTGCCTCTTATCAAAACCCGCCGGGTAGGAGCAATGGAATAGATCTAGCGTGTCTAGCCGGTAGAATGGACTGAAGACTCTTCCGCCCAGCCAGGCTTCCTCTACAGGTACGGGCGTGGGGTAGGGGGGTGGGACTGGGGCTGGGGGGGAGGGGCATGCCAGAATGGCCCCACCTTCTGAGCAAGGACCTCCCCCCTTAGCGGGGCAGCCTTCCCTCAGCAGGTACAGGGAGACGGTATCCCTATACAGTATGCAGGCCCTGTTCATGTTCCCTACACTCATGCACTCGAGTCTGTAGACGTTCTTACTCAAGCGTTTATAGGATTGGCTTGGGGGACTCTCTTCCAAAATGCCTCTTGCTTCATGTGCTTAAAGGATGTGTGTGTTAGAGGTAGTCCTCAGGCACCCGGGGTGGGTATGCTGCCTAGTTTTTTGTCAGCGTGACAAAGCTTATCATCTGAGAAGAGGATGCTTCAGTTGAGACTATGCCTATGTGGGGGCATTTTCCTGATTAATGTGGGAAAGCCCCGCCCCCTTGTGGGTGGTGCCATCCCGGGGCAGGTGGTCCCGGGTGGTATAAGCAAGCAGGCTGAGCCAGCTAGGGTAGCAATCCAATAAGAAACATTCCTCCACGGCTTCTGCCTAGGTTCCTGCCTCGAGGTACCGCGCGCGCGGTGGCTTCCCTCAGTGACTGACTACTGACTGGGACGCGTAAGCCAAACAAACCCTTTCCTCCTCAAGTCGCTTTTCATCCTGGTCTTTATCAGAGCGACAGAAAGTAAGACTAGGACAGCTCGTTGGCCCTGGGGCCAGGTGTTCCTGGAAGACGACGACCCCCTCCCCATCCCATCCCCAGGAGGCCTGGGCCACCATGGGCCACCATGCAAGGAGACTTACTGTCCAGCTCGTACTGCGTGAGGCTGGGCCGGGTCAGGTTCCGCACGGAGTACAAGGCTGAGGGGCGGGGTGGGGTGAGAAGCCAGGGGGACAGCAGAGAGAGGTTAGTGTACGCAGGCATCCCACCCACTGGGAACCCACTGGGTCTGGGATGGAAGGGTAAGGCTGTGGTGGACCAGACCGGACTGCTTACCATTCCTGGTGCTGAATCAGGGGCTGGTGTGGGAGTTGGGGAGGGGGGGGGTAGATCCTAAAACATGGCTGTCCCTACCTCGGTGGACCCTGACCAAAGTCAGAGGGGAGCCTCTCAGAGCCTAGCGACCCTGAGGGCTGTTCCGGGGGTGGGGGTGGGGGTGGGGGTTGAGGGGCGCTTTCATCCCACTGGTTCTCCAGTTTCCGCTTTGTAGCTTGGGTCAACCGCGGTGAAATATTGGCGTCGTGAATTTCCTCATATGAACCCAGAAACAATTTTATTGTCAAGAAATATGAGCGAATCAGACGCAGATCATATAAAAATCACAGCCACGGGCAGACATTGGCCAAAATAAAATAAATAAATAAATATAAGAAAATAACACGAGCTGTTGGATGGGGTGTTTCTGCGGCTCTCGCTTGCTTCATAGCCTTCGCTCCGGGCTCAGCCATTTTGTCTGCCATCATCCCTGGAAGCCATGGCTGCACGAGCTTGGGAGTTATGGGACGCAGTAGCGTCGCCTACAGGCACCTAGGCCGTCTCTTCTCTCCTGATAACTTCTCTTTTGTGAACAGTGTAGCTGCCCCTCTTAATCCTCTACAAGCCCCCCTCTTTCCTGCCTGCCTCCCTCTCCCTTCCCGGAACAGACACACACACACAGAGCCCTGTGGATTCCAGACTCATGGTATGCCTAGCCTGCTTCGTTGGCACAGCCCTGCGCTCTTTTGCTATGTTAACACCACAGCTTCCTTTGCCTCTCTCCCTGCAGCATCTCCTAGGGCTGGGGTACCACCTCCAGGCTCCCCATGTGTCCTACAAAGTCCAGCCACACCCTGCTCTGGCTCATGGCTTTCCCAGCATCCTCTCTCCCTGGAATTTCCCCCTGAAATGTCTCCCTTTTCCCTGCTTCTCCTATACTTGAAGTCTGGCTTCTTTGGCCCTAGGGTCTGGGTAGTGACTTCCTGGGGGAATGGGAGGGGCCTTGACTGTGGTTCTTGGTAGAGCTCTAGATATTGAGGCTGATGGCTCCTTCCGCTACACATTCGCCCGCCCAACCTGTAATCATCCTCCCATGCCAAGAGCGTCCTTTGTAACTCTTCTGGGACATCCTCCCCCTGCCATGTTGATAACCACTGACATTTCTATTTCAGGGTTTATTTACTGAATGCCTGATTCTTCTTCCATCGGACTGATCCAAGAGGTCAGAGACCCGTCTGTTTAAGCACTGGTGTGCCCAGAGTGTCTTAGAGTATATAGAAGGTGCTCAATAAACGCTCTGCAAGTGAATGAATGGGGTAAGAAGAGGAACACGAGGGGAGGGAGCAGGGTTGCAGGTTAGCAGACTTGAGGAGACTGGGAGCCGCAGATGGGGAAGGTGTGAGCATGCCTACCCCCACCCTCCCAGAGGCCCTGGAGATGCTACTCACAGGTGAGCTCAGCCCACTTGGCCCCGGGGTTGTTGATGCCTCGAAGAGTGAAGCCCCTCAGCCCCTCGTAGAGCAGCTCCCGGTACCGGATTCGGAAGCCCAAGAGGATGCCGTTGATCTTGTCCTCAGATGGAGGCTACAGGCAGGAGGGTCAGACATGGGGAGGGGCCTTGACTGTGGCTCGCCTCACTCTACCCCGTCTATCCAGCACACCTCCTGCAGCCACGGAGCAGGCACCCGGGTCCCAACCGGGAAAACAACTGGGATAGGGGTGGTGGGCATTTCCAAAGAGGTTGTTATGGTCTCTTTGAGGTGTGTGTGTGTGTGTGTGTGTGTGTGTGTGTGTGTGTGTGTAAGGGCAGGGATCACTATGCAAGCCCCCTTCAGTGGAGCAGGAAACCCATGCAGAGACACAAAGGCACTTGCCCATGGTCAGACAGCAGAAATAAGACCTGAACACACACTTGGAGTCACCAGCCCTCGCTTGTCCAGAAACCCTGTGACCCACTTCTCCCCCCACCCCCACCCCCACCCCCACCCCTTGGTCTAGACTAGGATAAGCACGCCCATGTATGGCCGGCCTCTCTTTGCTCCTTTGCTTTCTGCCCCTGTCCTCGGCTGAGCTGGAGGACGGGCCTTTTGCCAAGTGGAAACTGTTTTCTTGATGATCTCTCTTTAAGACATCTGTTGAAACAGTTCAGCCTTTTTATTAGCTCCTTAATTGCTTCACTGGCTGCCGTGGGTAGCGCCTGGTCCTTTTGTCCAGCGATCCCATCTGCTCCAGCCTCCTCGGGCTCGTGAGAGGTTGCCAGGTCATTTCCACTTAGGGGGTGTCCCCCTCTGGGATCCCGGGGCCTCAGCTGCACAAGGATTGCTGTTGGGCCCAGTACCTCAGGTCCTGAGAAGTAGGGACAGGAGCTAGCGAACCCCTACCTACATAGGGGCTTCTGTGGGTGACCTGCTGAGCCCAACGCTGGGCTCCGGAGAACGGATGGGCAGAACAAACACTTCTCACTGAAGAGCAGGCAGCTGGGAGAGACTAACACAAACAATGGAAGATCACAGGTCCCTGTTGGGAAGCCTGTCACTGACCTCTGGGGCTAGGCTTTACGGGAGTCCTCAGAGACCCCATGTGCTTTTCTGCATACAGATTCAACAGGTCTGGGGTCATAAAATTAACCCTGTCGGCCGGGCGTTGGTGGACACGCCTTTAATCCCAGCACTTGGGAGGCAGAGGCAGGCAGATTTCTGAGTTCGAGGCCAGCCTGGTCTACAGAGTGAGCTCCAGGACAGCCAGGGCTACACAGAGAAACCCTGTCTCGAAAAACCAAAAAATAAAAAAATAAAAATGAACTCTGTGACCCATGGCCACGCTCTGTGATGTGCCTATACCTTGATGTCCCACTCCCCCTCCCCCACCTTTCCCTGTGCTCTGGGGGTATAGAAAAGAGGCTGAGGCAGCCCTGGTGGGGACTGGTGGATTTTCTGGTCCCAGCCAAGAGTTTATCGGAATGAACCCACCTCGTCTGCCTGGCCTTACCTGCCATCGGATTAGCACAGAGGTGGTGGTGTGGGGAGTCACCGACAGGATGGTGGGCGCCTCATCTGGGGCTGTGGAGAGAGGCAGAGGGGTGGGCTCTGGGGCTCAGAGTGTCAGCACTGCCCAGAAGCACACAGGGACCAGATTCTGCTGGCATTGGTTGGCTAGGCAGGCAGGTCCTGCTTAAGTTACCCTGGAGACCCACCCACCCAATTTCCTCGCAGCGAAAAGCTAGGGTGAGCTGGAGGCCTGATCTCAGCCCAAACCTAGGGTCTTAGGGCTTCTCAAAGCCGTAGAACTTAGGTGGCTGTTCGGTGCAGGGTCAGAGTGGGCATCTCCTCCCACTTCCCGCTAGCTGGAGGACCATGGGAGAAGAAATGCACCCAAATTCTATGCTGGGTTTAGGACCCTGAGCCCTGGTCAAAATCCCTTCTGTCCCAAACCTCTGGGCATTCTGGCCTGCAGGTGGACAGGCCTAGAAGGCCTAGTGAGCCATCATTCACCATCAGAGGCCCCTCCCATAGAAGACCCTTTCCTGCCCAGGGAGCAACCAGGGTCCCGGAGCAAGAGACCCGAGCAGGGAGCTGGCACTGACCTGCCTGCAGGGTGGTCAGCGACTCCGATTCCTCGCTGAACTCGCTGTCCCCGATGTCGTTGGTTGCCTTCACTCGGAACTTGTAGGATGTAAAGGGTTTGAGTCTGTGGAGGGAGTGGGGACCAGTGACCAAGGTGGTGTCAACTGTGACTTGAGTATGAACGATGCCCCCCACCCCACAAGGCAGTTGAAGACTTGGGTCCCAGTGGGTTTGATCGTTTTTTTGGAGAAACTGAAACCTCAGGAAATGCAGCCTTGGCAGAGGAAATGCATCACTGGGACATGCGCAGACACACATCTTAGACCCTCTAGCCCTTCCTCTAGGTCTGATTCCTGGGCACCACGAGCCTCTGCCGTGTGCTCCACTGGCCCAGACAGAGCATCAGACCCAGTTGGCCTCAGGCTGAAACCTCTATGATTATGTTCCCAGACAAACCCTTCTTCCCCTTATAAGCTGCTTCCTCCAAGAGTTTGCCGCTGCGATGACAAGTCTGACTAAAACGTTGTCCCTCAAGACCCACCCCAGCAGCACTTCGACCGAGGGGTCTCATCTATCCCTGATTGAGGAGGGGAGCCTGGGGAGAAGGAGGGGCTTGAGTGCTGACACACTGCACAGAAGGACACCTGGAGGCTTCGGAAGGGGCCACGCTGGGACAGGCCCTGAGAAGCTGCGTGCCCAGGACAGGACCCATACCATGCCTGCTTAGGATGCATACATATCACTGTGATGATGAGGCTCATGTGTACCCGAGCTCCGGTGGCCATGGAAACATCCACACCTCCCTCTCCACACAATCCTATGTATGGTACCCTGCAAACTGCAAGTCTTTTCCTGAAGTTAGGGAATTTTGGGGGGGGGAGGGGGGCGTCCCCCAGAGATAAGGAAAATCGTCTCTATGAGCCTCATTTTCTTTCCAACAGAACATCTTCTTGATTTGCAGGGCTCGGGGTGGGAGGCGGAAGGCTTGTTCAAGTTCCAGGTCACGTAGATTGGAATAAAAAAATAAATAAAAAACCACCACCAGGGATTAGATCGAGGCCAGAGTTTTGGAGAGGAACTTGGTACTCCTGTTAAAGACGGAAGGAGGACCTGAGCTCTTAGGAGAATCGCTAATGAAGAACGGCAAGGGCTTCGCTAAGGAGGCCTGGCCAGGCTCCACGGATGATTAAGAGGCAACCCTAATGGGCTTTCCAGGGACGGGGGTTGGAGGTGGGGTTGGGGAAGGGCAGGAAGGGGTGAGCGTGGCTGGTTGGGGTGAGCTAAGGAAGACTTGGGTGGCCGGCTGAAGGTGCTCTCAATAGCTCCCCTCCCTCCTGCAAGGATCACGTGAGGTGCCGGCTCCAGTAGAGAAGGGAACAGAGAAGCGGGTGTGGCCCCCACCTTACCTGTCCACTGTGAAGGCGGAGGCATTGTGGCTCACGGAGGCCGAGTGCAGCGCCCACCTGCCGCTGGGCAGCTCGCGCGTCTGGATGGTGTAGTAGCGCACTGGGGAGAGCCCATCGCTGCCCGGCTCCCAGGACAGCAGCACACTGCGCGCTTTCACGTCTTCCTGCTGTACCACGGGCTTGCTAGGGGGCTGCGGGCGGTCTGGGGTGGGGGGGCAGGGCAGGGAATAGGTGAGACCGCGGAGCAGAAGCAGGGTGAGGGTGGAGGGGCTGTCCTTACTCAAGGGTAGTGAGAAGGTGTTCTGAACTTGGGACAGACACCCCCTCTCTATTTTACTTCCATGCCTGTGGGCCTTGCATGGTTTCTGCCAGCCGCTAACACAGGAGCCTTCAGGTGGGACCTGCCCTCAGCTTCTGAGGCCCTAGGTGCCCGGAGAGTCACGCCCCCCACGGTAGTGCCTGGAGGAGGACCTGTTGGCACATTTGCTTATGATGAAGATGAGTCCTGCACTGCACGGGGACTGAGTGGGAGCGGACCATGCTTCCCTGAGGGAGTTCATTTCCGGCATCCCCCTGCTCCGCTTCCCTCCTTCATTAGTCATTTTCCCACCCCAGATGACAGGCTGCCAGGCCTCAGTGTTCTTGGTCTTGGACATGACGCTTCTTTGTGGTAGGGTTGCTTTGTGACTGCGGGGTGTTTTCTGGGGTACCCCCTGCCTTCGCACCCCAAGACCCGCTCAAAGCCAGGAGCATCTTCCCTCCAGCTAGGGCAACCCAGATACATTCATAGTCCGTAAAAGCAAAGAAGCCCTTGGAGGAAATCCACTGTCTAACTGTCGTGTGTGTGTGTGTGTGTGTGTGTGTGTGTGTGTGTGTGTGTGTTTATTGTTCTCCTCCCCTCCCCCACTTGGGGACATTTTCTAACAGATCACTTTTCAACCCAATTGGGGACTCTGTACTGCCTGATTTTGTGTGTCAACTTGATTCAGGCTGGAGTTATCCCAGAGAAAAGGAGCTTCAGGTGAGGAAATGCCTCCATGAGATCGAGCTGTGGGGCATTTTCTCAATTAGTGATCAAGGGAGGAGGGCCCATTGTCGGTGGTGCCATCCCTGGGCTGGTCATCTTGGGTTCTATAAGAAAGCAAACTGAGCAAGCCAGGGGAAGCAAGCCAGGGGAAGTAAAGAACATCCCTCCATGGCCTCTGCATCAGCTCCTGCTTCCTGACCTGCTTGAGTTCCAGTCCTGACTTCCTTTGGTGATGAACAGCAGTGTGGAAGTGTAAGCGGAATAAACCCTTTCCTCCCCAACTTGCTTCTTGGTCGTGATGTTTGTGCAGGAATGGAAACCCTGACTAAGACAGGCTTGCATCTAGGGAACCCACTCTCACTGTGCTTGTTCAGGGCACTGCTGAGACTGCAGGCTCTAGCCCAGATCTAGCCCAGGATGAGGAGTAAGGATAGGGATGGGAAGGGGACTGTGGGGTGGAGGATGATCACCAACCGTCTCCTTAGTATTATTTATTCTTATTTTGAATAATATTCTAGGCTGCCCTCAACCTTGCTATGGAGCCGAGGCTGACCTGGAACTCCTGATCTTCCTTCTTAGACCTCCCAAGTGCTAGGATTAGTCATGCATCGCCTCATTTGGTTTATACCATCCTGGAACTTGAACCCAGAGCTTCATGCATATTAAGCAAGCATTCTTTCAATTAAGCTATGCCCCAGCCCCCACCTGTCCTTTAGAAACCTGGGACAGAGTAGGATCCTGGGAAATCCCAGGCAAGTTCTGTGACACGGCATGATCCCTCACTGACCTTGACTCCAAGACTGGAGTCCATTCTCTTTTCTAGACTAAAGCAATGCTGTTCCTCACTTCTTTCTCCCAGTTGCCCACCAGGGGGAGTGCTAAGCCCCCGTGTGGGCTCCAGAAGCCCTCTTCAGCTCCCCAGCCCTCCCCAGCCCCACGGGCGGTCACCTCTCTTCTCTGTAGTCACCACCAAGGCCTCAGCAGCCTCTCCCCAGCCCTTGCGGGTTTGGGCTGTGATACGGAATAGGTAGACAGACTCCGGCTTGAGCCCTGTGGCCATGTACTGGCGGGCGCTGGGCGCCAGGACCTCCACTGTGGCGGTGTTGGCTGTAGTGGCGTTGAGCCGGTGTGTGATCTGGTAGGCTGTGGGAAGAAAGGCAAAGGGCGATGTGGATCCAGCAGCCCCAGGGTCCTGTGAGAGGACCCATCTTTGTGGCCGCAGCAACGCATGCAGTCAGGCCTCCCTGGCTCTTGTTTTGGCTGTGTGACACGCTTCTGGTCGCTCCTACACCTTTTGTTATGGTTGAGGGATGTGAACTTTGGTGGGGGTGAGCGGTTCAATGCGTAGTGTCGTAGATCCCTGCATCGGTTTACATGAGGATGAGAGAGGCCAAGTCACCTGTCAGCAAGTGGTGGCTCTAAAGCAAGAACCCGGTGCTTTCTAATCAAAGGACTTGATATCCACCATCATTTTGTCTTCTGAGCTGTATTATTCTCCTAGGACTAGCCTGAGACAGAGTCATAGAGCTATCTTTAGTGTGTATGTTCATGAGTTTACTTAACTACAAATTAAAAAAATATTTATCTCATTTATATTTATCCTGCCTCTACCTCTCAAGTGCTGCAGTTGCAACACCATGACCGACGTGTCAGACCCTGTTCTTCAGAGACTAACGGACACATCCCAGGCCGGTCTCAGCTCTGCTTCCCTGCCCCCTCCCCCCATCACGCGCCATCTCCTTTTCCCTTCCTAGACGGGCACGGGAAAGGGGCAGACTTACCCAGAATGATGCCGTTGGGGGCCGCGGGGGGCTGCCAGATGAGCCTCACAGATGTGGTTCTCACCTCTGGAAACAGGATGCCCATGGGTGGTCCTGGGACTGGAGGAGACAGGAGGAAGTAGAAGGTGAGGCCGCTGTTCTGTCTGGAGCCCGGGCCAGGCCAGGCTGAGCATGAGGCAGGGCGGGGGTGGGGGGGTGGGGGATGGGTGGGTGGGTGTGGATTAAGGGATCAGTTTAGTGAGTTCGTGTATAGTACACCTCTTAGCAAATAATCACAAAATGGTATCTATCCTCAAAAATCAGGGTCATAGCTGGGCAGTGGTGGCTCACGCCTTTAATCCCAGCACTTGGGAGGCAGAGGCAGGCGGATTTCTGAGTTCGAGGCCAGCCTGGTCTACAGAGCTAGTTCCAGGACAGCCAGGGCTATACAGAGAAACCCTGTCTCGAAAAACCAAAAAAACCAAAAAAAAAAAAAAAAAAAAAAAAAAAAAAGAAGAAAAAAGAAAAAAATCAGGGTCAATTTACAGGGCCTAGCAGGTGAGCTACGGTATGTGTACCCCTCAAACAGTCCTTAGTTATTCGGCGAGGGCCTGAGACTCCAGCTTCTTTGCCCTTCATGTGTCTGTGCATGGGCTTCCAGAATGGGCACACGTGTGTTCTTGGGGTTTAAGTCCATGCTGGAACGATCCCGGTGCCTCAGCCAGGGAGGGCTCCATCCAAGGCCTTCCGGGCCCCAGCCTGGTATGCGCTTTGGAAGGCCCAGCGGGTGATGTCTTCCGCGTCCTGCGTGGCTGTGACCTCTGACTGTTTGGCAAGTGCTCATCCTGACTCTGCAGGAGCCCTCTCTCCACACCTGGCTCTGAAATCCAGGCATTTAGAAGCTCGGGGAGGGCCCAAGGGTACGCCCCAGACCCCAAGTGGGCTTGTTCCCCAGATCCATCTTTTATGAGCCCCGGGGACAGCCCCAGGGGAAGCTGTTTGGGGGTGGTGGCTGGAGCCTGACTGGTATGGATGAGAGGAAAGGGTGAGGGGTGAGGGGTGACATGAGGACAGTGTGGGGGAGGGATCTAGTGGCAGCGGGGAGGGGAGGCTCTCTTCCTGTGACACTTCATTCCAGCCCAGCATGTCAAGGAGATGAGATGTGTAAACTCGGACTTGGCCCTCTAGGTCATTATGTGGGTATATTTGTCAAGCCAGGAGGATAGAACATATTTAATTTAACAGCTCATTAGCTTGATTTATAGTTAGAATATACAGACATACGATACTGGGGCTCGCTTCAGCGTTTGTCTGGGCCTTGCGAGCGTTTGTGGCGGGTAGGCCATTTTGCTGTGTGTGGGAGAACGGAGGGAATCCTTCTGTCTGTCAGCTTGAGACTGGGGGATTCTGCAGTGTATAGAGCCCTTCTGGTGTCAATATTTTACAAACAGGACCAAGAGGCATGTGCCCATGCATTAGACGCTCATAGATTTTGCTCAAAGCAGATTTGCCCCAGGTGGAACACCCTCCCCCCCCAAAAAAAAAACTCCTCCCAAACCTAATGCCAAGTCTTTGTACTGTCTACTTGTCCTAGGGGAGACCATGAGGTGGAGTCAGGCTTCCAATCGTCCTCACCTTCCCTTTCCCCCACACTCCCTTATTGGCTATGAGTAGCATCCTCTTGCAGTGAGTTGGTAGCCTCTGGTGACCCCGTTTTTCCAGAGGAGGATCCTGAGACTGGGGAGCCCTGTGGGGGGCGGGGCAGGATGAAGGGCAGGCCCTCTGGGCTCTCGGGGATGTAGGCTTACCGTCGTCTAGCGTCCGCTCCAGGATGGGAGGGTGGCTAGGGCTGCCGTCGCCGACGCGTGTGAAGGCCAGAACCTGGACCTCGTAGAGCACATACTTGCCCAGGCCCGTGAGCTGGGCGCTGCGGGATGAGTTGCCTTCCACCAGCCAGAACCGGGCCTGGGAGTCCGAGTCCTTCTCCTTGTACCTCACCTGCCGTTGCCAACACAGAGGAGGGCCTCTGTCTGGGGTTCCCCAGGAGAGGATGGGGAACGGGGCTGGAACACTGGGACCGTTGGAGGGGCCTGGCCTCAAAGGGTCAGTTGCAAAGCTACTGCTCTTGGAAGGTCTAAGACACAATGGGGAGACTCAGCTGTATAGTTAGAAGTCCCCCATAGGCCCCAAGGGAAAGTGGCTTGCTTAGGGCTGTAGAGGGATAGTGACAGAAATGTGACATTATCCTATGATTGATTCTCACCTGTCAAGCTAAGGTTAGGCCACATGGCCACATAGCCACATGACCACATGGTCACATGGCCCAGAACAGTTTGGAAAGGAATTCTAGACGATAATAGAAATAGGCTGGGCCTCTTAGGGCTGAGGGTAAAGCTTGAGGTTCCCAGATCAGCCTCCTGGAAGAGGGGAGAAGTCTGAAAGACCCTGTCAGTCACTCAGTCCCTGGATATCTCCCGATCCCTAAGATGGGACTTCCTGGTTGCTGTGGTGACTGGTGGGTGGGAAGCTAGGCAGAAACCCTGTGCCTCTGTGAGGCAGAGAGATCCAGAGGAAGGCAGACAGAGACTGGACACCTTGGGTGGACAGCCTAGAGAGATGGTGCGCCCCACCCCCCTTCAGATCCCAGCATCTACCTTGTACCCCAGGACCAGGCCATTTCGATCTGCCTCCGGGATCTCACTCCAGCGGACCAGCATGCTGCTAGAGGTGGTGGCCAGAGCCGACACGTTGGTGGGGCCAGAGGATGGGACTGTGGGAGACAAGGGGTGATGAGGAAGAATAAAGACCCAGAGATGAAAAGAAGAGCAAGGATGTGGGGGTCAACCAAAGAGCCAGCTCCATGCTGCCAGCCCCCCTGGGAGGAAAAACATCACATGCAGATCACAGATGCAGTCAATCCTGTGGTCTGGAGCTTCTGACCCTCTGTTTCCCAAGTGATGGGATTAGAGGTTTCGATCATCATGTCTAGTTTATGCTGGGGAAGCAAGCTAGGGCATGCCAGCATGATATTAACTGAGTTATATCCTCAGCCTGCCCCCCCGCCCCATTTTTGTTTGTTCAGAATAACTCACTACTATTACGAACTTACACTACTACCTACTACTACTACCTACTGCTACCTACTACTACCACTACCTATTACTACTACTACTACTACTACCTACTACTACTACCTATTACTACCACTACCTATTACTACTACTACTATTATTTTATTATTGTGTGTACCCATGGTGGGTGTGCAGGGTGTGTGTGCATGCCCCGGTGTATACATGGAGCTCAGAGGACAACCTCACAGCTAAGCTGATTGTCCTTCATCTTTCTGTGTGTTCTGGGGATCAAAGTCAGGTCATCAGGCTTGTCTGACAGGTGTCTTTACTGGCTGAGCCATCTCGCCATCTACCCTCACCTGTTTTCGAGAAAGGGTGTCATTGCATGCATAGCTTGGTTGGCCTCAAGCTCAGGAATTCAGCCTACCCTGGATCCAGAATAACTTTGGATGGTCTTGCTTTTTCAGCCCACACAGCAAAGAAAGCTGCCTTTGGATCAGGGCTCACATTCTAGCAGTGAAGACCCCTTTCTAGGCTCCTTAGGAGAGATAGGTTTTGTTTCTGGAATGTTCTGAGATTTCTCTGTTGGGGGTTGGGGGTTAAAGCTGAGTGTGGGGCAGTGGGCTGGGGCAGGCTTGGACAGCTAGCCAGTACTGCCTAGTTATCCCACAAACTTCCCAAGAGCTGGGACTGTCACAGGGGAGGGCTACCACTGGGGGACCTAGAGACCTGGCAGGGCGGTCTGCCATGGGGTGAGCACAGAGGCTAACCGCGTAAGCTGTCTGTAGAAATGGCCGCAGCATGGTCTGCTCTTGGATGGCCCCAGAGGAAGAGGAGCAGTGAGTGGTACCTGACTCCCGGGTCCTGCCCACCACCGCCTGGCTCCAGGGCCCGCTCCCGATGGCGTTGAAGGCCTGGACCTGAACACGGTACTCCGTCCACTCCTCCAGGTCCTCGATAGTGTATTCTCGCTCCACTCGGTCTTGAACTGTGTGGCTCAGTGTCTTGCCGTGGCCGTCGGACCGGCTGTACTTGATCTTGTAGCCCACGGACTCAGGGTTGCCGTTGTATTCCATTTCTGGGAGGGGCTGGGAGATGAGGGATTAGGAGGGAGACCACTTTGTATGTCCTCCTTCCCACCCACCAGTTGAGCAGACAGTGCCCAAAAGAGGCACTTTCCCAAGTCCGGCTGGAGCTGGGTACACTGTTTCAGTGTCCCCCTGCCCATCTCTCCACAGTGGGCTCCCAGGAGAAGCAACATTTTTTGTTGGTCATTCACGGGGCTGACTTATAACCTTGCCTGGAGGCTGGTCCTTTCCAGCAGACTTAAAACCTGTCTGCCCAGTGTGCTGATGAGCAGAATCCTTAGGCTCTGGTGTCTTCCGGTTTAACTCCCTTACTCAATGCACACGCTGTTAATTGCCTCTAACACCTGGTGTCTACTCATACTGCCCTTGGGAGGAGGGAACTTGGGGGGGAAGGAGTCCTTATGTGGTCACCTTCCGTGCACGTCACTGTCAGGAAGTCCTGCTATTCAGCAAATCTCAGGCTCTCCCACTGAATTTCATCTTTCTCTTACTGGATAGAGTCTCACCAATAAGAAAAGGCAGATTCGCCGGGCGGTGGTGGCGCACGCCTGTAATCCCAGCACTTGGGAGGCAGAGGCAGGTGGATTTCTGAGTTCGAGGCCAGCCTGGTCTACAGAGTGAGTTTCAGGACAGCCAGGGCTATACAGGGAAACCCTGTCTCGAAAAAACCAAAATCCAAAAAACCAAAAGAAAAGGCAGATTCCCTCCCCAGCCCCCCCCCCTTCATAGCGCTCAGTGGGAGGGGTCCTGATTACTGGTTTAAGGTTGGATGAATCTGGCAAGGTTGGTAAGTGCTGGAGGTGGGCCTTTGGCCTGAAGCAGACACCAGCTGAGAATCTGGCTTCCACCCCTCCTCTGAAGCTGGGGTGTCTGCAGTTTCTCCCCTTCATTCTGCCTCCCCAGGGTTCCAAGTGTCCACAGTCCACCATTTTTTTAAAAAAAGATTTATTTATTTATTTATGTATTTATTTATTATATGTAAGTACACTGTAGCTGTCTTCAGACACACCAGAAGAGGAAAGCCGATCTCATTACAGATGGTTGTGAGCCACCATGTGGTTTCTGGGACTTGAACTCAGGACCTCTGGAAGAGCGGTCAGTACTCTTAACCACTGAGCCATCTCACCAGCCCACTCCACCATTTTTTTTTTTTTTTTTTTTTGGTTTTTCGAGACAGGGTTTCTCTGTGTGGTCCTGGCTGTCCTGGAGCTCACTCTGTAAACCAGGCTGGCCTCGAACTCAGAAATCCGCCTGCCTCTGCCTCCCAAGTGCTGGGATTACAGGCATGCGCCACCACGCCCGGCTCCACCATTTTTTTTAACCCACTTTATCTAATTCCTTGTAGGCCTTCCCTTGCTCACTCACTCTTTTCTCACTTCTACATCCCTTTACAGACACTTACTAACACGAGCTAGAGATCACCAAGACAGAAAAGGATGGGCCCAAGAGATACCACTCCCCTACTAGTTAAGGAGCGGTAACGGCCCATGCATCATTCTGAGGCAAGTGACTGCACAGAAGAGCTGCTGACTCCCCATCTCCCACGGCACCCCAGTAATCCACTCTCTAACTTATATGTTTGGAAACCTTCGGAGACAATTAGGAGTGTGTGTGTGTGTGTGTGTGTGTGTGTGTTTGTGTACGCACGCGTGTGTATGTGATCAGTTGGTAGTGGATAGCAAAGATCTGAAGTTGGGGGTCACAGGAGGCTATATGTCCCACTTACACACTCCCTGGGCCACTAGGCTAGCCCCAAAGTGTTGCCCAGGGTCTGCCTCCTGGAAGAGGAGCCTTAATTAATAACCAGCGTCTGTTAGGGGCTCACGGTGTCAAGTGCTTTCTCAGCCCCCAGCTCCTCCTTGGCATGCTAGGTGCAGGAGGGTTTGCACTAGTTTACATAGCCATTGAGAGATCTCTCATAGAGGCAAAGGGCTGTGCAGTGAGAGAGGCCACCGGGCACCATCAGTTTAGCTCTTTCTTTGTCAGGGTTCTGAGTCGCTCAAAGAGCACCGGATGCCAGCTGCAACTCTTGTTCCTGACAGTCAGAATTGTTCTCATTTGCTACACAAGTTTCTAAGACTATTGCATGGAACTTCTGCTGGGGTGCCCTGCCCCAGGGTAGCCTGAGAGACACAATGTTTCAGTTCCAAATAGACACAATGTTTTGGTTCCTGGCTGAGAGACGACAATGTGTTCAGTGGTCAGTGCTGTGGATTTTGGGGCTCAGTCTTTTGCTGTTAACTTGGGGGTATGTGGGAGGGTGTGGGGGTCCTGGGGAGGTTATGTGACCTCACTTTCTTCCGATGTAAATTGGGGGCGAGCCTCATTCTGCTGTTGTGGGTTAATGAGAATATTTTAAAGATAGACTCTGAGTAAATCACCCAGAATAGCATCCCGTAGGGTCCGGAGGTCACAGCACATCAGCAAGTTACTTCCTGCGGGTTAACTGTGCTCGTGACCCTCAGAGGAAGTACAGCTCTGACCTGTGGGACTGGCCCCTTCCAGGCTTCCACCTCTGCACCAGGGGCTCATCTCTGGCCAATTGTTTTGAAACACAAGGTCCACCTTGTGACTGCTCCTGTGGCCATGGGCAAGTTTCCCAATCTCTTTGAGCCTTTGTGTTAGCTGTAAATCAGGATGGGAGTGTGTCCTTCTCAAGGTTCCTGGGAAGGGTTCAGTGAGTAGGAAGTTTAGGATGTTTGCTACTTGGCAATGCTTCCAGTAAGCAGCAGCATTTGATGCCTGCCCCCTCCCCCTCCCGTGTGTGTGTGTGTGTGTGTGTGTGTGTGTGTGTACACATATGTGTGTATGTGTGCGAGAGTGCCAAGAGGCCACTTTGCTTTTTTATTTTATTCTTTTGTTATTTTGACATGGGGTCTTACTGGTATTAGTGGCTAGCCTGGCATTCCTTATGCAGAACAGGCTGGCCTCAAACGCAAAGAGATCCACACCTTTAATCCAAGCCTGGGAGTAAAGGCGTTTGCCTCTCCTGTCTGCCCTCCAACTCCTCCTCCCACGCCCAGTCCAGTTGTTGGCTGTTATCATCTGCCTCTGTATGTGTAAGGATCTGGCAGGGCTCCTCCAGAGACAACCATAACAGGCTCCTTTCGGTATGCACTTCTTGCCGTCCATAATAGTGTCAGGTTTGGTGATTGTTTATTGGATGAACCCCCAGGTAGATGCCCCAAGACTCCCAGGGACTAAACCATCAATCAAGGGGTGTATACATGGTTCCAGCCAAAAATGTGACAGGGGAATGCCTTGTTGGACATCAGTGGGAGGAGGGGTCCTTGGTCTGGTGAAGGCTCAATAGATGCCCCAACAAAGGGAAATTGAGTGGAGGGGAGGTGGGAGTGGGTCAGGTAGAGGGGCATATACTTGGAGGGAGGGGGTAGGAGGAGGGGTTGGGGGGTTTTTGGGGAGGGGGGAAACCGGGAAAGGTTTTAGTATTTGAAATGTAAATGAAGATTATATTCAATTAAAAAAAAAAAGGTGTTTGCCACCACAAGCAACTTCCCTACATTTAATATTTCTTTAGCAGAGTCTCGCACTGGACAGCTAGGTGAGGCTGGCTGGCCATCAAGCCCCTGCGATCTTCCTGTTGAAGTAACGTGTGGTTCTTCCTCCCAGCCTCATGCTCCCAGAAATAAGACTTGGACTCTAAATATATTTACAAATACCTTGGCCATATAGCTAGGCTCTTCTCTGACTATAACTTAAAGTTACCCATTTATTCTAATTCTGCATTTAGCCTCGTGACTGGTTACTTGTGCTGTCTGTCACATTACATCTTCTTGGGCAAATCTACTGTGTCTGGCTCTATCCCAGAATCCTTTCTGTCTACCGGATGTCCCACCTCCTACTTCCTGCCTAAGCTGTAAGCGGGGATTTATTATTGACAGGTGTCAAATCCATACAAATACAAGAGATTCTCTACATCCTCCTGTCTCTGCCTCCCCAGCACCGAGATTACAAGCATGGACTAACAAGGCTGGCTTTTTTAGGTTGGTGCTGGGGATCGAACTCAGGTCCTCATGCTTGTATAACAAACACTTTGTAACTGAGTTATCTCCCCAACCCATACAAAGTGTCTTTTAGCACTTTAGTTTCCTTTGATCACAATGAACTATTGGGCACCTTACAGGTTAGTAAGGAAGAAAAAAAAAGTAAAGACCCCCCCCCCAAAAAAAAAGTAAAAACCAAACAAAACAGCTGCATTCCCAAACCTAAACCAAAGGTAAAGAATTATAGATATTTGATTGGTGACATTTGAGGTCAACATATTGATACAGGGAGGGACAGTCCTGTGAATGTCGGCATCCCACTGCCCCGAGGGAGCCTTACCATCCATCGGAGCCACAAGCTGGTCTCACTGGCTGTGCGCAGGGTCACGTTGGCTGGGGCCATGTCTGGGGGTGCCTGGAGGGTCTGGATCTTTCTAGAAGGTTGACTGGGCGGGCTGGTGCCGACGATGTTCACTTGACGCATGCGGAAGCTGGGGTGGGATAGAAGGAATGAGCAAGGTGTGGAGGGGGTCGCCCGCTCCCTTCCCCCGCCCCCTCCTACCGTGCCTTACCTGTAGTAGGTGAAGGGGTTGAGGTCCGGCACCTCCATGGACCGTGCGTCAGGCTCATTGCCGAGCTGGTAGATCAGCAGCCACTCCTCTCCCTCCCCGACCACGCCCACCTGGAGAACGGAACCTAAGACCTGTCCAACTTGCCTCTGTCAAGCGGGACGCTCTCAGCCCTAGCACCTAGTAGGCGTCAACCCCACCCAGGGAACGTCTTGGTCTAAAAGCCACAACTGAGTGCAGGGTGGCTTTGAGACCTCCTGCATTAGGACCTCACAGAGGGCTGGATAAAAACACATTTTAAGGCTGGACTTTTGAGACCAGCTTATACACCAGTTACTTGTTGTGTCAATGACTGTCCTCCCCTGTCCCCCTTTGTGACCTCCAGTGGTTTTCTGTCTTCCCTGTGCTGTGACCCTTTAATACAGTTCCTCATGTTGTGGTGACCTGCACCTCAAGCCATAAAATAATTTTGTTCCTATTTCATATCTACTATATATACACTATAATTTTGCTATTAGTATATATATTATATATAATAGTAATTATAAATATATATTTGCTATTAATATATATAATTTTGCTACTCTTATAAATCATAGTATAAATATCTGATATGCAGGGTATCTGATGTGGGACCCCATGGGGGTCGTGACCCACGGGTTGAAAACTGCTACCTTACAGGATGGTCACTGGGGAGCTGCCTGAGTCCCCTCCTGCAGGCTTTACCTGAGCCTCCACCACCCAGCGGGAGATGGATGTCTTCCCGTCATAGCCAGGCCTGAACTGCAAGGTCACGGATCGCGGGCCAATGTTGGAAATGCCCAGGTTGGTGGGTGCCCCCGGAAGCTCTGAGAAAGGAGGGAAGGGTAGAAAGAGTAAGAGGGAGGCTCCCCTGGGGACAGGACTCCATGGCAGGGAGGGGCTGAGCAGCTCTCCGTTCTTGGGGACATCCCAGGAGAATCACAGTGACACGAGGCACAAGCACAAGGTCTAGTGACAATGACACTGATTCTGTCACACGGGCACCACATTCATACTGGGAGACTGGCACAGATCTGAGGGCAGAGACTCCCTGGAGCTGTGCGTACTGAGGGACTTACCTCGGAAGTTTTGGCAATAAGCGAGATACCCGCAAAACAGCACAAATCCAGCTCGGCTCCGTGCAAATATCACAACTGCCCTCCCTCCACATGACCCTATAGCCCTCCACATGACCCTATAGCCCTCCATAGCCGGTGACGGCTGGGGAGGTTTTGAAGGGTTGGGGTCAGGGCAGATAGGAGGCAGGTCCTCTTTGTCAACCAGGAAGTCAGGAGTTTTTGGGGCTCAGGATGGACTGAAAGAATGCAGATTCTGTAGTGTGTTTGGAGCTAGCCTTGGCTATACAAGTCCAGGCCAGTGTAAGGGTAGATAGTGAGACCCTGTGTCAAAACCCAACCAATCAACAAAGCAAACAAACAAACATAAATAAATACATCAGTTTGAATCTGACTCTACCATGACAGACTGTATCTTTAAGCAACTGAGATGGTTAAACTGACAGGGTTCAGGGTCCCCTAGGAGACAAGGCTCTGGGCATATATGTGAGGGAGATTTTTAGGTTAGGCTGGGGTGGGAAGACCCACCCTAACTACAGGTGGAACTATTCTACAGACTGAGGGCTGGACTGAGTGAAAAGGAGAGATGGAGCTGCTGAGTCTTTCTCTGTGTCTCTCTGTCTCTGTCTCTTTCTGCCTCTCCCTGTCTGTCTCTGTCTCTCTCTGTCTCTTTCTGTCTCTCTCTGTCTCTTTCTCTCTCTGCTTCCAGACACAATGTGACTAGCTATGAGCTTTCTCTGAACTGACTTTCACACCGTGACGGTTGTGCCCTTGAACTATGAGCCAGAATAAAGCCTTCCTTCTTTACGTTGCTTTCATCAGTATCAATGGAAGCCACTGCCACAGCCTCTACCTCCCTTTTTTATGTCTTGGTACAATGGTGATAGAAATGACCGCACAGAGCAGGGAACAGGAGCGAGGGGGAGTAGAAAACCTGTAGCGTAGGCCTGGGAAGTCCCAGGTAGATATCTATCAGGATTACCGATAGGTGTGATAAATGGGGGTTGAAGGAGCCTGAGGTCTTGGCCACCTTAGTAGGTTGGTACAGGCAATCTGGTTAGGCACAGCCTTTCTGATCTGGAGAGGACCACATGGTGACCTCATCCATTTCTGTATGTGTACAGATAGGGAAACTGATGCGCAGAGGTGATGCCTGACTTGTTTAGTGTTTGTGCTTGGGACTGAGACTATTCTGTCTTATCTGATCACCCCACAAGAAGTCTGTCCATGGGCTGCAGTCCAGTGTGGATGGTGAGAATTCTTTCTTTGAATTCTCCTGGCAGAGAGTTTACTGCAGGATGAGGAGGGCAGGGAGTAGATAACAGGGATGAGGGTGGAGTCCTGGTGTTTCTACTGTGTCCAGGGCTGTGGGGAGAGGGAGACTGAGCCCTCTAGTTCCTCACCTAACCTGAGGTCGTGGGATCCAAGGCTGCTCAGGGAAGGGCTTTGGACCCAGGAGCTAAGCAAAGGGGAGAACCCAGTGCAAGAAAATCAACATTACCCAAAGATGGAACCCTTTCAAAGGTAGGTGTGATGGGTCACACTAGTAATCTCAGCACTGGGAAGTCTGAGGCAGGAGTCTTGTAAAGTTTGAGGCCAGCATGGGTTTAATCGTGAGACTTGTCCCTAAAATACACTGGAACCTTGGTGCAGTGTCTCATTCTTGTAATTCTGGTTACTTAGGAGGAGATGTGGGACTACTGTGAGTTCAAGGGCAGCCTAAGCCATAGAACGAGACTCTGAATTTAAAAACAAACAAAAACCCATAAAACAACAAAAAACCCAAACAAACAAAAAAAAACCCAACTGATCTCTAGCCAGTCAACCAATCAACTAACCACTAACCAATAACCATCTATCCACTAACCAAACAACCAACTGCCACCCACCCACCCACCACCCACCAAACCAATCAACTAACCAACTCACTAACCAACCAAATAGCCACAAACTATCCACTATCCAACCAACCAACCAAACACCAACTCACTAACCAAAATAGGCACCAATAACCCACCAATCAATCAACTACCAACCAACCAGCCACCAACCCACCAAAAAACCCAACCAATCACCAACCACCAATTAACCAAATAACCAACCAACAACAAACCAATCAACCAACCACAAACCACCCATCAATCAACTAACCACTCACCTACCAATCAACCAATAAACTAACCACCCATCCACCAATAAACCAATCAACCAACCAACTAGCTACCAAACCACCAACCAACCAACCTACTAACCACCAACCAACCATTAACAAACCAATCAACCAATCAAGCAAACGACTACCAACCAATTGACTACTAAACAATCCCCCCACATGCACCCACCCACCCACCCAACAAACTAACCAATTAACTAATCAACAAAGTAGGCAGACAGAGTCCTCTCAAAAATGAGAGCTGTTTAGAAGAGTGGAGACAGGGGTCCTAATGGGAGGCACCCACCTGGAGGCACACCAGATGAAATAGTAGAGGCCGACACCTGCCCTTGGCCCTTGGAGGTCATAGCAGCCACCTCTATAGTATAGGTGGTGAGTGCTGTGAGGCCAGTGACTCGGTACTCCAGGGTTACGTTGGGCAGGTAGTGGGTCACACGGGTATTGGTTCTGTTGTACTCTTCCCAGGAGATCCGGTACCCTGGCAACAGTCCATAGTGGTAGTGTGAGCTGGGTTGAGATCGTGCATTGACCTTGACCCTTATTCCAATGCTTACTCCTTCCCTAGCTTGGTGGTTTGGTTCACTCCACGAACAGAGGGGGCAAAGACTCTAGGAGAGGCTGGTGTCATGCCTAAGGCCCAGGTAGAGTGCCTGAGGGATGTCTCTTGTGGGCAGGGATTTCAGGGAGACAGAGTAATGCATTGGGATAGACCCTTGGGGTTCTGAAAACCGTGAAGTCCAGCAGAGCTGGAGCAGGAGCTCGGAGATACGCTGTAGATCGAGAGGGAAAAGCTAAGAGCTGAGAGTCTGGCTCAGTTGGGAGGTCTGGATGAGAGCTGGCAGGGATGGAGTAACAGGTAACCCCAGCCCCCTACTGTCCCACCCTTGGGCTCAGGGCACCATCATGCCTACCTGTCAGGATGCCATTTTTCTCTCCAGGCTCCTGCCAGCTGACCTTCAGCGAGGTGTCCAGGATGTCATTGAAGCTCAGGTGTCCCACAGGTCCAGGCACTGTTCCCGAAAGGGACCCCCACCCACCATGGCTCATTAGAGTCAGAACATGGCCGCTCTAGGCAGGGTGGCCGCTGTGCTCCAGGATGCCCAGGAGGGACTCACCAAGGGTCTGGGTTGGTGGGTGGGAGTGGAGCTGGGGGGGTTGAAGGCACCTACCGTCCTCATGGGTGCGCACCAGCTGGGGGCTGCTCCGAGGCCCGTCTCCTGGTGTGGTGAAGCAGAGCACCGATGTGAAGTACTCTGTGAATTTCTTCAGGCCGGACACGAAGCCCACATGGATGCTGTCTTGAAAGTTGGGCCTGGCAGTCACCATGGTAACCTCCTCTTCTTGGGTCGGCTCCCAGGCAATCAGCTGAGGAGAAACCAGAAGGGTGCTTTAGGAAAAAAATGACGCTTTCTACAACAGGTTAGGTCAATGGACACTGGTCCAGTGGTTCCTCAGCCCAGGGACCTGACAGACAAGCCAGGTAAGACTGAGGCTGCTCCTATGGACATCCTGATGCTCTGGGTGTCCTGAGACTCTGAGTCCAGGCAAGACACAGTATGGGGTGCTTCCCACAGGGCCCTGTCACCCCATTCTCCTAGCTACATTACAAGGGAGGCATTTTACCAGAACCATTATCATGATCCCAGGTCTGGACCCAGAATCCCAAAACAGTCTTTTTAGTTCAAAAATTCCTTCCAAGTGACTACAGCAGAGCAGTGTAGCCAAGTGGGGCTCTTCTAAGTCTAGAGCCCTGGGTGACCACAGGTCTCATATCCACGAAGCCACCGCTTCAGCGCATAGACAAGGACGCGGAGGCTCAGAAAGATCAAGTCACTTGTACTACATCACACAGCTAGGAGAAGCCGAGATTTGGAATTTGCTTCCCCACTGGCTGGTTTTCCAGTGGGTTCTCCAAGGTCGGATGCCACAGTCGTGCCAATGACCATTGTCAGGTGGTCAACCTTACATCTCACCCAGAGGTGGGCGACGGCAAGAGACCCCACCTGGACCCCACGCTTTCTCTTCCATCTCCCTTTGTACTTTCTCGCCCTCCTTTGATAGCTTTGCCTGCCTGCTTCTCTTCCTCCTCCTGTGCCCGCCCCCCCCTCCTGCCCTCTTATCCCCTGCTCTTGTTTTCTGGGCCCTTCATCTGTCTCCAACAATGGCAGCTGGTCCCAGAGATTTCCTCATTTATTTGAAGTTGATTAAATAGCAATTAATGGTGAAAAGCTACACTTGAAGAGTTTTAATAGGCACGGGTATTTATAGATATAAAACAATACCACGCCAATGTCTCCTGATTAACTCATGCCCGTAACAATGCTTAATCTTTTCCTTTTCAGGGCCGGATGTTTATAAAGGATGTTTTGAAATTTAATTGGTATTGTGAAAAGATAGCCTATAGCAAGTTAATTAGACACTAATTAGACCCTAAAAATACTAATCAGAAACACTAAGTGGCATTTAATAAGTATGTTAAATATCCTCTTTATTTTAGTTATCTTGTTTCATAGCAATTAAGTTGCCCAACTTCCTTGGAGTAGATGCAGAAATGAGTTTAATGTTTTAATTTAATTTAATTAATGTAAATTTGAATTAATTATGCTGTTGGAATTAATTGTGTGGTGTGTTCCCCGGCAAGTGTAAAATTTGGGTAAATATTATTTTATTGGTCTTAAGCTAATTACAATCACTACCATTTTAAATAAAATAAAGGGGAAAAAAAAGAGTTTCTTTACAGATATCTTAAAATAGTGTCACCGGGTCTTACCCACCAAACAATGGCCTGTGCGGACATGCACAAGGCAAGGAAAGTGTAATTCTGAGACCAGCCAGATTAGCAACCCAAGACTGCCATGGACAACATACATCCTCCAGGGTGTGAGACCGTAGGGTCACAAAGTTCCCCAGATTTCTCAGTGTTATGGTTTGGATATAAAGTAATCCCACCCTCCTGCCCTAAAGCTCACACATTATCACAGGTTCTCTTTCTGGCTGGTGGGTCTAATCATTGACAGGTGATTTATTAATAAATGCTCTCATATCATCGATTAATGCACTGATGAATTTACGGTGCAGGGTCAAGCCATCCTTCCTTCTCTCCTTCCTTCCTTCCTTCCTTCCTTCCTTCCTTCCTTCCTTCCTTCTTTCCTTCCCTCCCTCCCTCCCTTCCTCCCTTCCTCCTCCCTTCCTTCTTTACTGTGTATATGATGCATATGTGTACATATGTGAATGTGGGCTTGGGTGTGCTGTCTGTGTACGCCTGGAGTTCAGAGGACAACCTTGGGGGTCTCCTCGTGCCTTCTCTGTTTGCGACAGTCTCTCCTGACGTTCACTGTTTGCGTACGCCAGGGCGGCTGGCTTGCCGGCTCCTGGTGGTTCCCTTTGTCCTGGTAGGGCTCTGCTGAGATTAGGGATGCCGATGGTGACTGTGTCCAGCTTGTCACACGGGTTGTAAACTCAAGGTATGGCCTTGCACGGCAAGTGAACCATCTCCCCAGACCAAGCCTGAATTTCTTAAACATTTGTTTCGTTGACTTGACTTTGAGACCATGTAAATGTTGTACGTAATTATAGGATAAAATTAAATTAAAAAAAATCAATCCCTGAAAAATCAAAAACCATATGAGGCCAATGAACCTAATAGGGTATTGAGCTGTAGACAAATTACAGGGGAGGGAAACTATTCAAAAGACACCATAGCAGAGCAGTGTGGAGTGTGTCTCCTGTGGGTTATATCCCAGCACCATAGAAGATGCTGATAATTTGGGGTGGTCGCACTACACTCCTGCTATGTCCCTGAAGCTGTTGTACATCTGTGGGATGAGACTGTTGTTACCAAGGAAGCTGTACAAGGACTAGATTTTCACTGTAGCAAAAAAAAAAAAAAAAAAAAAAAAAAAAAAAAAAAAAGATGCAAACAAGAGACCAATGGTCTTATGAGAAAACTTGTAATCTTGATGTTGAATGGGAATCATCAGTACACATTAAAAAAAACTTTTTATAGACAGAGTTTTATGCAGCTTAGGTTGTCCTTGAATTTGCTGTGTGGTTAGGGATAGCCTTCAACCTGCGTGACAGGATTACAGGTGTGACCGGCCAGTGATGGTGCACACCTTTAATCCCAGCACTTGGAAGGCAGAGGCAGGTGGATCTCTGAGTTCGAGGCCAGCCTGATCTACAAAGTGAGTTCCAGGACAGCCAGAGGTACACAGGGAAACCCTGTCTTGGAAAAACAAAACAAAACAAAACAAAACAAAACAAAACAAAACAAAACAAAACAAAACAAAAAAAAAAAAAAAGAAAGAAAAGAAAAAAAAAAAGGATTACAGGTGTGATCATGCCTGACTTGTGTGCCATTGTGAGATGGAAGACAGGGCTTCCTGCCTGCTAGGCAAACACCGTCATATGGCAAGCCCCACTGATGTGCGTTTTATTTAAGACTCTCCTTCCTCCTGTATTAAGAGTCTAGAAACAATACTATTTTTGGAGCAAGAAACATTCCTGGTAGCCGCATCATGGTTGTCTACTCTTTCTATCTCAAGAGATGTGGAGTTCCTTGGGAAAATGTCTGACTCTAGGTAGAATGAAGAGAATCTTTTTCTCTATCCTGGGCTGGGATCTGAACCCAGGGACTCACACATGCCAGGCAGTCACCTCAACACTAGACTATACCCCAGTTTTCTCTTTACTTTGAGACAGGGTCTCACCGAGTCCCTGCGTTTGGCCTTGTCCTAGTTTTTTTTTGTCTGTCTGTCTGTCTGTCTGTCTGTCTGTCTTGGCTTTTTTGGTCCCTTGACATAAGCTAGGTCATCTGGGAAGAAGAAATGTCAGTTGAGACAATGCCTCCCAGTGGGCACATTTTCTTGATTATTGATTGATGTGTGTGTGTGTGTGTGTGTGTGTGTGTGTGTGTGTCTAACTCCAGCTCACTGTGGGGAGTGCCACTCCTGGGCTGCTGTTCCTAGTCGTATGAGAAAGCAGGCTGAGAAAGCCACAGGGAGCAAGCCAGAAAGCAACACCTTCCCAGGTCTCTGCTTCTAAGTTCCAGCCTGTGCTTTCCTCGGTGATTGGTTAAGATCAGAATTTGTGAGCGCAACAAAGCCTTTCCTCCCTCGGTTGCTTTTGGTCATGGTCTTTATCACAGCAACGGAAAGCAAACAGGGTGGGGGCAGCAGCCTTGAACGTACGTTGTAGCTCAGACAGTCCTGCTAGATCTTGTGGGTTTTCTGTCTTATCCTTCCGCATGGCTGGGATTCCGGGCCTGCACTGCCAACCTTGGCAGACTTTGTATGCAAATGTTATATTCATTTATATAGCTTGAAGTGTCTTGCCATCCCAGACAGCCAGGCAGCCATCGGAGACGCGTGGGACCGTGCTGAAAAAGACTCAGGAGCCAACTTGAAGGGACCAGGGATCATTTGGCAATAATAAGGATAATAACCACCGCGGAACGGAGTGCAGCAGATGTATTTAGAAACCCTTAAGTACATAACGACATTGCTAAAAGCGAAATGGAGCCAACGACATCTTTTCCAACCCAAACTTAACTGTCACCTGAGAAGACGCTAGTGAGCCACTTATAATGCTAAGAATTAAGAAGTTGTGGAAAAGAATGGAGTTTTAAATTTTTCCTAATGAACCCTGAGTTCAGATAGTAGAAAACCGACAAAGGGAAACCTGATCTTCCTTCCTTCCTTCCTTCCTTCCTTCCTTCCTTCCTTCCTCCCTCCCTCCCTTCCTTCCTTCCCCCTCCCTCCCTCCTCCCTTCCTTCCCTCCTCCCTCCTCCCTTCCTCCCTCCCTCCTCCCTCCCTCCTTCCCTCTTTTCCCACCTAGTTTCTTCCTTCCTGAAGGCATTTTATCTAATCAAGAATAAAATTTCCACCCACATTTTGTAACTCCTATTAAAAAACCAAAACCCCTACAAAGGGCTGTTCACGGTCACCAGGTTCACAATTAAAGAGACAATCAAACTTTGCACCTTCTGATGTCAACACACAGCATCCCCGTGGGACACCCCCCACCCCCACCCCGCTACAGAAAAGGTAATCAAACAAACTTGAATCCAGTCGGCCACTGGCTCTACATTCCAATTGACTACAGATATAGTACTCAGAGGAACGAGCTAAATGACCCCATAGGGAGGCAATCAGCGAAATTCAGGCCTGTGGAAAATGCACGGGATGAATGACTAAGTTTCTTCACCAAATAAATCATGAGGGGAGAGAGGAGAGAGGGAGAGAGGGAGGGAGGGAGGGAGGGAGGGAGGAAGGGAGAGATGAGATATGACAGGGAGACTCTAAGATCAGTGGAGACTCTAAACTCAAAGGCTTAACCCACGGCCTTCATTTAGATCCAGGAACACGTGAATCAGCCAGTAGCAGGAGCTGGTTGAGAGGCAATCAAAGAAGTCCAAAGGCTGGCGGGAGGTATGATGACAATTTTAGGTATGGTTGGTTTTAATAGAGAGAGCTCGTGGAGAATCATTCTCTACAGGAATGTTTTTAGACGGTGTGATGAACTGCCCCGGATTCACTTCGGCAAGTTCCCCAGGAGGGGCTGAGGGCTGGGAGGGGCTCGGAGGTGCAGGGACAAAGCCGGACCACCACTTGGTCACGTTGAAGCTGGGGGTGGAGGTTAGGTGGACATTTGAGTCTTCCCCCGACTCCGGTAGATGTCCAAACATTCTAATAATTAAAAGGATATACTCTATCTGATCACATGTAGAGTTGGGACATCACGTCCCCCTTTTCTGAGGGTTGAAGAAGCCAAGAGAGGAGACCTCAACTTTTATTCATTTGTACTTCAAAATAAAACCAAATACAAACTGTGGGTATCGTTTTACAGTTAAACACAGGGATGAGAGGGTAGCCCAGGTCGCAGAGTGCTCAGCTAGCATGCGCGAAGCCCTGGGTTCAATGTTCAACCCAGGACTTATAGCTGGCTGCCTGCTATTGGGTGAGTCCCCATAATTGTGATATGCTATCACTGCCCCCATGGGCTCTTGTACCCCGGATATCAGGCATCTGATGGTCACTGGCCCGTTTGGACAGTTCCCGAGGATAGGCATAAGGAAGAGCTTGGGATTAAGCAGGATTGGGGGTTTCTGCAGAATCTTCTCGTTCTGGGTCACCACAGGCCATTGCCCAGGTTGTCCTGGTCACTTGGTGGCCTTCCAGCCCTTGGGGGTGCTTTTCATCTTGGAAGCTTGCGGCTCGTCCCTCCCACGCGTAGAATAAAACTTGTGCTTAGACTTGGCAGCCAGAAGCTAATTGTTCCCAGCTCGGCCTCTGTGTTCCACAGCTGTGCAGACCTCTCTCCCTCCCCCGAGTCCCAATTAGCAGCCTTTTCTGGCCAGTCAGCAACTGCGAGCTTGGGCTACGGCCCCTATCCCGGGGAAGATTCTTTTTGGCCCGCGCTCTCTGCCTTCTATTGGGATTGAAAGTGGAGTGGTGGAGTGGCCCAGTGGCTCCAGCTCTGGTCCCTAGGTTCCTCCTAACATGAGTAGAAGATTCTTTTTGCAAAATCATCGCACTCCTTTCCTCTCCAGCCTCCTAAACTTACGGCCATAACAGTGAGGACTTGTGCAGCCTCAGTCAGAGGGATATGGCGGCTGTCACCTTGAAATCACCAGGACCCTCAGCTAAAACCCAGAGTCTGTAGTCTTCTCTCCTTTCTCCTGGCTTCCCAGCGCCTTAAATTCCCTGCTTCTTATTTTCATACCTGGAAATGACCCTGTGACTTCTGTCTACCTGCCTCCCCCTGCTGAGGGCAAGAAGCTTGCAGACTTGGCATTTGCCTATGCTACGTGGCGTGTTCTTGATTCTCTCAGAGGACAGCAGGCCTCCTTGTGGGAGGAGAAGGGGCTCCCAGGCCTGGGCTTCAGGACAGGAAGACTGAGACATCCTGATGCCCAGCAGTTGAACTGGCCAGAAAACCAGCTAGCATTGGTATGGCACACCTCGGATGCATCTGTCGGTCGTTGGCTAGACCGTGTCTGTACTGAATTTATGTGTCAAAGTTTTAAGCTGGACTCCCAGAGGGAGGCTGTGTTTGGAACCTGGGCCCTTAAAGTGCTGCTTAAGGTTAAGTGATGTCATCAGGGACAGGCCCTAACCCAGTGTGAATGGCCCTAACCCAGTGTGAACGGCGCTTTTGCAAGAAGAGGGCATGGGGCTGGAGAGATGGCTCAGCGGTTAAGAGCACTGGCGGCTCTTCCCAAAGGTCCTGAGTTCATTTCCCAGCAACCACACGGTGGCTCACAACCATCCATAATGAAATTTGACGCCCTCTTCTGGTGTGTCTGAAGACAGCTACAGTGTACTTACATATAATAAATAAATAAATCTTAAAAAAAAAAGAAGAGGGGATAAGACCACTAATACTCATGAACATGTAAGGAGAAGGAGAGACATCCAGACCCTAATCCAAGACATCAGCCGGCAAGAGGCAAGCTGGGGTTTAGTTCAGCTCTACCCCAATCCCGAGGCTTTCTCACACTGTGTTTGGGGTTAAGTACAGCCAGTGGCATGTGACAGTCATACCATAGCGGTAAGGAGTGAGGCATTGTTTTGAGGGACTACCGCACACAATGTCCAGGAGTCCAGACCTTGTCTGTGGCTGGAGCTACTAAGGACAGCCTCATTCTGGTTTCAGCTGGGTCGAGATGTGCTCTCCCAGAATCCTCTATGAAACCTTGAAAGTCCCTTGGGTGTGGGGGGGAGGAAATCCCCTGATTTTATCTGTGACCTCTGCCTGCTGGAGTCTGGTTTCAGAAACCCACAGTGACTTTACTGCTCTTCCCTGGAGCCTCCCTTCCCCCTCCCCCATCCCTTGAGACCCTCCTGGCTCCCTTCCAAGGAGAGAAGAGACCCCCACCTACCTTGTAGCCCTGGTTGATGCCGTTGATGAACTGGGGGCTGGGGGCATTCCAGGTGAAGCGGATGGCCGTGGAATTTGTGGCTTCTGCGTGCACGTTGCCCGGGGGCACCGTGGGAACTAGAGGGGATCAAGAGATTGGTTTGTAGCTGAGGGGGTCCCCCCTCCCCCCTGCTCCACACTCATCCAGCTTGTCCAATGTGCTGGAGGACACAGGCAGACTCTATAGACGATGCTTGACTAACCCAAGGGCCTCCTTCCTCTCCAAGTCTCTGTATTCATTCAAGTTCATTAAGTTTGTCTGATCCATCTCCCCCGGTGTCTTGTTACCCGGTTAATGTCGAAACACCACAGAAGGTCCCTGTGCCTCTTCCCACAGGACTCCCAAGCCACCCTCTTCTCTTCCCCTCAGCCATCTGCCCCATGGGAATCAATCGTAAGATGGAGATGTCACCTAAGCAACCCAACGAAGGCTCCGGTGAAGCCAGCCACGTGGGTTGGGAGTGCTTGTAACTGGACACGTGGATTACCCAGCAGGCATCCGGCCCAACAGACCTAGGGACCTGGAGAAAGGGACGCACCTGGTCTTCCATGGCCCCTGTCTCCACCCACCTCCCTGCAGTGTCCACTCGGTGACTTTGCTGCTGTAGACGCCCAGCCCGGCGCTGTTGTAGGCGGCCACCTCGATCTCGTAATTGGTCCAGATGATGAGGTCCTCCAGCAACAGGTTGTTGACGTCAGCGTCTGTGATGTTCTTAAACTGGTACCCAACGGGGAGCCCCGCCAGGCAGTACCTGAGGGAAGAGGTTAAAGTGGGTTGAATCGGCCCACAGACTTGTGCTTGGCAGACGGCCCAGGGCAGCACTGTCTGCTAACATTTTGAATGCTTCTGGGAACGTTCCATCGCTCCACTGATATGCCCATCTGGGCTGCCTAACAGGGTGACGGCTAGAGTGCGTGCTATTGGCCCTGGGATGATGGCTTGTGTGCAAATGAAGGATGAATTGGACTTTGTTGTAGTTTTAATTGCTTTTTTCTTTTTTTGTATTTGGAGACAGGGTTTCTCTGTATATCCCTGGCTGTCCTGGAACTCACTCTGTAGACCAGGCTGGCCTCGAACTCAGAAATCCACCTGCCTCTGCCTCCCAAGTGCTGGGATTAAAGGCGTGCGCCACCACTGCCTAGCTGCTTTAATTGTTTTGACTCATGATGGTTGACTCCTTTCTACTTTGCTGGATAGCACAGGTCTAGGAAGTATAGCCCAGGATGCCCGGTCTCAAACTATATACCTGAGGATAACCTTGAGCCCATAATCTCCCTTCCTCTGCTTCCCAAGTGCTGAGACTACAGTGTTGCATCACCACGCCCAATCTATATGAGGCTAGGGATCAAATTCAGGACTCCATGCACGCTAGGCAAACATTCTAATCAGTGGAGCCACAAACATCCCCAGCCTCCGGATCATTCTTTTCGACGGGCTTGGAAGATGTGGACAAGATTGCCCACCACAGAGGCTGAGAGGCCCTAGGAAAGGCGTCCCAGGAGTCAGCTTTGGGAAATCACGAACCAGGAGAGCACTCCCTAAATTCAGCCGATTTTCTTTCTTTCCTTGGTACAGTGGCTCCTTTACTGAGGGGGACTGAGAACCCGGGAGGGTACTGACCTCCCCATATCTACCCCCTACTGCAAACCAATCACGACAAAAGAAGGGATATGAGCAAGCAAAAGTGGGGTGCTCAGCCAGGTGGTGGTGGCGGCGGCGGCGGTGGTGGCAGTGGCGCACGCCTTTAATCCCAGCACTTGGGAGGCAGAGGCAGGCGAATTTCTGAGTTCGAGGCAAGCCTGGTCTACAGAGTGAGTTCCAGGACAGCCAGGGCTACACAGAGAAAAAACCAAACCAAACCAAACCAAACCAAACCAAACCAAACCAAACCAAACCAAACCAAACCAAACCAAAACAAAACAAAACAAAACAAAACAAAAAGTGGGGTGCTTGGTGTGGATGGCAAACCAGGCCTTGGAAGACGCCTAGTGCTTGCCTGTTTTAGGGTCCAACAGCTGCAGAATCAGAGTCCCCAAAGTGTTTCTACACATTCCCAAAGCCCCAGAGCTGGTGTGTGCTAGACCTTAGCATGAGTCAGTATAACCGGAGGCTAGTTAAAACACAGACCGCTAGACTATCCACTTAGGAGGAGGTCTTGGGGACAGACTTGACAATCAGGATCTCTCACCAGCGTTCATATAACACTGACCCAGTTGGGCTGGGGGGACCACACACTCTGAGAACTTTTAGGATAAACCCTCAAAGCACAGAAAAATCAACTGATCATATGGGGCAGCCAGGCTCTTGAAACTGTTGGGGTCAGCAGCACCCAGGGATCTTGGCGTGCAAGGAAGAGGACGGGCCTGAAAAAGCATTTTGCAGGCAACCAGATTTAGAATACAGATGGGGGTTTCCACTAACTACAGACCCCAAGATAACTAAAACATTATTAAAAAATTATCTGCATATATGTCTATATACCATGTGTGTGCTTGGGGCCCAGGGAGGGCAAGGATGAACTTGAGATCCCCTGGAACTAGAGCTACAGATGGTGTGAACTGCCACCGAGGGTGCTGGGAACCGAACCCGGGTCCTTCCGATAAACAACCAGCAAGCCCAAACACGCTTAACCATTGAACTATCTCTTTAACCTCTGAAAATTATTTAAACATTTTTTATTTTTATCTGTGTGGTGGATGTATCCCATGCCATGAGACACTTGTTGTAGAGATGAGAGGAAAATGCGTAGGAACTGGTTTCTCCCTCTACCATGCAGGTCCCTGGGAATCGAACTCATCACCGCCCACTGGGTTGTTTGTATTTCGGAGTATTTTAGTTTAGTCAGCTCCCACGCTTTCTTTGGGGTTACTAATGAAACAGTTCTCAGTCAAATGCAAGGCTTAAAAGTCCACAGAACCAAGCCGGGCAGTGGTGGCGCACGCCTTTAATCCCAGCACTTGGGAGGCAGAGGCAGGCAGATTTCTGAGTTCGAGGCCAGCCTGATCTACAGAGTGAGTTCCAGAACAGCCAGGGCTACACAGAGAAACCCTGTCTCCAAAGAACAAAAAAAAAAAAAAAAAAAAAAAAAAAAAAATCTCAGAACTGGCCTTTATTTTCAGCAAGAACCAGAAAAACAACTTTCTCCTTTCAGCTAGTTCTAGCTGGTTCTGACTGGGTTGATTTCTCCTCTTGTGCTCCACTGAGGTGGTACATCCGACCTTTGGATATTGTGAAATGACACTGTCATCTGCAAAGTTCACGTCGAGCATTGCACAATTGGAATTACAAAAAGGAATCGCAATAAAACAAAATGAAACAAAACAAAACAAAACAAAACAAAACAAAACCCACCGGGTGGTGGTGGCACACGCCTTTAATCCCAGCACTTGGGAGGCAGAGGCAGGCGGATTTCTGAGTTCGAGGACAAAGTGAGTTCCAGGACAAGCCAGGGCTACACAGAGAAACCCTGTCTAGACAAAACCAAAAACAAACAAACAAATAAACAAAACAAAAAAACCCCAAAAACCCAAACAAACCCTTTGAATGTCCTAAATAAGTTTTCGTTTCTTGTGTTGAGACCCATTCATTGCTAGCCTTGCGGCACACAGGTCCATGGGCTGGACACACCTTCATTTAGACGGAAGACAGGCCTGCAGCAGGACCTCCTGAGTCGTGCAGGAGGTGGGCGGGCTGTTGGCATAGTCACCTCTTGCTTCCTGCCCGCTCCTACTTCAGCCCTGCCCCGGCAGCCTTGGCTTCCCAGCAGCCTGGATTAAACTGCGTCCTTGCTCGGCCGGTCCTACTGGGTTTCAAGGCTATCAGTGTGGCCTGTTCTTTGACAATTTTACCTTAAGCCCTTCTTGTGAGCATTTCTCATCACCTGGTCCACAAGGATGGACCTTGAATCTGTACAGTTTTCTAAGCCACGCCCTCCCGCCCATCCCCCTCAGGGTAGGGAGCCCTGCGGGCCCTACAATGGCCCTGTACCTGATAATGTAGCCCTTGAGGATCCCGTTCTGATGGCTCTCGGGAGGTGGTTGCCATTGGATCATGATGGATTGGTTGGTCCGGCCGCTGGCGATGACGTTCTGCGGAGGGGCCGTGGGGGGCTCCTCAGGAAGGGAGACCCTAGAGCAAAACCCAGCAATCATGATTGGACCTTTCTCTACCCCATCTACATAGGCGTGTAATAATGACTAAAGGCTAGCCATACTACGTACGGTCCCCCATAATTCTGCAGCGTGTTTTTTTGCAGCTCATTTCATGTTTCTGAACTTCTTTCCTTTTGTGAATAATGATAATAATAATAATAATAATAATAATAATAATAATAATTTTGAGCCAGGGTCTTGCATTTCATCCTAGGATGGCCTTGAACTTGTAACCCTTTTCCTTCAGCTTCCTGCGTGTAGGATTGCAGACGCATGCCACAACTGTGCTTGTCTTAATTGTTTCAGGAATGGGAGTATCTGTCATTTCCCACAGGCTTTGGTGGTGGGTCTTATCTAGACCCCCTTGCTGGTGAGCAGAGCCCCAGGATAGGTGGGTGGCCATGGTTCAGGGGAAGGAGCCCCAGCCCCAGCCTGTCTTGGGCAGCCAAGCACCACATTTCTTTCCCTGGCATGCCTGGGGAATGCCGCGTTCCGCCCAAGTGTATTTTTCACACCGCTGACACTTATCCATTAAAAACAAAAGTTAATTATTTTTGATGGATGCCTTTCCGTTTTTGTTTATTTTTTTTTATGGTTTTGCTCTCTGATGGATGTCTTCCCAAACAGCCTTGTCTGCTGTCAGCTTTTAAAGTGCGGGTGGTTTTAACCTCTCCTGTGGTGACTCAGGACTATGCACACAGAGATTTCGGGACAAGGACAAATTGGTGCATGGTGTGGCCGCAGCCACAGGCACGGCAGAAGCGGGTGGGGTCTCCTGGGACTTGGAGGGTCCCTGCTGTGATTCTGACATTTCCCAGGGGTTGAGCGCCTGTTTGTTCAGTGCACCTCCTGGGGGGCCAAACCCAGCCTGGAATATTGTAAATGCTCAATAAGTAGTGCTTATTATGTGTGTGTGTGTGTGTGTGTGTGTGTGTGTGTGTGTGTGTCTCACATGCTCGAGCGTGTGACAGTGCACCTGTGGAGGTCAGAGGTCAACATATAGGAAACAGTTCTCTCCTTCCACCACGTGGGCCCTGGGAATCGAGCTCTCAGGCCATCAGGCTCGGAGGTGGACGACTTTCTCCGCTCAGCCATCTCGACAGACTCACTTTCTTTGTTTGCTTGCTTGCTTGAGATAGGGTCTCTCTGTGTAGCCCTGGCTGTCTTGGAACTCACTTTATAGACCAGGTTGGCTTTGAACTCAGAGATCCGCCTGCCCCTGCCTGTCAAGTGCCGGGATTAAAGGCACGCATCATCATACCTGGTAGTTTGCTGCTTTCACTAGACTGGCTGGCCAGAGGTCTGCCCATCTCTACCTCCTCAGCATTAGGATCTTTTTGAGACCGGGTCTTGCTCTGTATCCTAGATGGGTTGGTCTGGGCTGAGCTTGGATTCACAATTCTTCTTCGACCTCGCAAACACTAAGGTGACAGGCCCACGCCAATTGGCCCAGCGTGGAGGGCATCTTTGGCAGCGCCAGCTGCACTGCTTGGTGCTTATACTGTGCCGCAGCCATTCTGTCTCCCTAAACGACAGCTGCTTTCCCGGTAGAGGTGGCTGCTTCCCACACAGGGTGAGCCAAGAGGGGTCCAGCTTCCACACAAATGTGTTCATCGTGAGGGGCTTTTATGTGGCTTGCCTAGCTGTCCTTGGTGTCTGTCACCTTGCGGGAGCTTTGTGAGGACGCCCACTGCCTCTGGCATCCGTTTGGAATCTGACATGGGCACTGAGGTGCCCCTCTTCCCCCCTGGGACTTCCTGTCCCCTTGAGCCATGAAGGAAGCTCACGGGACTGGGCAGAATCTGGGGAATCTTTGAACTCACCCAGGTCGTGGCCATAGGAACAACCTGAGCTCGTTCATGCTTATCATGGTCCACACTGTTACCCATTTCCTTCCAGCACATCATTCCCCCATTCTACAGAGTGGAAGACTGAGAGACACCGAGCCAGCACCGCCCTCTGGCTTGCCCCATGGGCCATCGTGGTTTGGAGGCAGGCAGGTAGAGTCCCGCTCGGGGGGACACCTGCTCCCCTTACCTTTCTGTGTCCTTGCTGAACTGTCCCTTGCCAACATCGTTGACCGCGCAGAGGCGGAACTGGTAGGAACGAGCAGGAACCAGTCCCTTGACCATCACTGAGGTGGCTTCTGGGTCCACACTGGCCAGGAGTATGGTCCAGGGAGCATCTGCAGACACATAGGGTAGAGGAGGACATTGTGGGCAAGGGGGATATGTTCCTTTAAAAAATTTATTTCAAATTCCATTTCCTTTTGTGTGTCTGTGTGTACGTCTCTGGGTGCATATGTACCATGTGTTATATGGAGGTCGGAGGACAACGTGAAGGAATTGCTTTTCTCTGTCCACCATGTGGTTCCCAAAGACTGAACTCAGGTCACCAGGTTTGGCAGCAAGTGCTTTTACCGCCGAGCCATCTTGCCCGCCAGCGGTGTGATGGATTCTGCCCTTCCCTCCCATCCCTCTCCTTTGGATGGGAAGGAGAATAAATGTCTCCATGACTTGGGCCAGTATAGGTCACCATGTCAATGGTGGGGCCCACCGTTCTCTGGGGCCCACTAGCCCATGGGATCCAGGGGTTGGAGTGAGCTGGGTGGGAGAGGAGGGGAAGCAGAGGTTCATGGGAATTGAGCTGCCTCTTGAATTGGTGAGCTCTGGAAAAGCCACACTGAGGGTATCACACTTGTAAGAACAGCTGCTGTCTTTGAGGCCGCTGCTGTCTTTGAGGCCGCTGCTGTGCCAGGTCCTCCACAAGCCCCTCCCCTACATAGTTCAAAGCCAACCTTTGAACTTTGATTGTCCCACCTCTTCCTCCCAAATGCTGGGACTACAGGCTACATGGTCACACCAGGCTCCCCTGTGCAAGTTTTGTTGCAAAGTCATGATGGCCTATTTGGTAAGCCATTGGTATGCATGGTCCTAGATGTAAGCTCACTGCCCCCAACACGAGGAAACCATGGTTGCCCCGGGGAAGACCTGCTCTGCCCAGAGGCCCAAGAAGTGTGTGGTAGGGCTAGCTGACTCACAAGGTGACCTCTCAGATCACACCCCACTTTTCCCAGTCTGCGTGGGGGACATGGGGAGGTGACAGTGGGGACCTTACTGTTTTCTGACATCTCCAAGATGTAGCGCATCAGAGGGCTGTTGCCGTCGAAGGGTTTGGCCCAGGTCAGGTTGATGGCGCGTCTCTCCATGGTGCTGAGCGTTGCCACAGGGCGCTCAGGAGCATGGGGAAGCTGCCTGGAGGAGAGATGTGTGTGGAGGGGCCACCCCGAGCGCCACGCTCTGCCGTCGGGTGACAGCCAAGCTGCACACTCAGAGAGTCTTGTGTTTCCATGACGCTGTGTACTAGGTGTGTGTTATGGAATTCTGCTTTCATGCTAAACTGGCGCTCAGTTTGCTATGGCGTAGAGGATGACCTTGAACTTCTGATCTGCCTTCCAAATCCTATTCTTAGTTACAGGCATTTGCTGCCTAGCAGCCATCAACCTCTGTGATGGTTTGTATATGATTGTCCTAGGGAGTGGCATTATTAGAAGACGCGGCCTTGCCGGGCGGTGGTGGCACACGCCTGTAATCCCAGCACTTGGGAGGCAGAGGCAGGAGGATTTCTGAGTTCGAGGCCAGCCTGGACTACAGAGTGAGTTCCAGGACAGCCAGAACTACACAGAGAAACCCTGTCTCGAAAAAACAAAAACAAAAACAACAACAACAAAAAAACCCCAACCAACCAAACAAACAAACAAAAAAAGAAGATGTGGCCTTGTTGGAGGAAGTGTGTCACATAGTTGTGACCCCTGCAAACTACAATAACAACTAGCTTGGCAAGATACACCCACTCCCTGGTGTAATAGTGGCACAGATGTTATGGGAGTGACCAGCCACTTTCTGCTTGGACTCAAGGTCTGTATCACAAGATGGAACTCAGGCTAGATGGCATTAAATGGGTCAGAAACCTGTGGTCATGGGTGTGTGTGTGTGTGGGATCTAACACTATTTTTTTTTTCCGAGACAGGGTTTCTCTGTGTAGCCCTGGCTGTGCTGGAACTCACTATGTAGACCAGGCTGGCCTCGAACTCAGAAATCCGCCTGCCTCTGCCTCCCAAGTGCTGGGATTACAGGCGTGTGCCACCACGCCCGGCCTCGGGATCTAACACTATCATTGTCCTAGGTAGACATGGAAATTAACTGCCTCTTTTGTCTTTATCCTTACACTTCTAGATTAGGGCATCTTTCAGTCCTCACTAGAGAAGCTCCCTCTTGCAGGAAATGGTGATAATTACAGAGACCCACAGCAGGCCAATGGGCAGAGAGGCAGAGACGGTGACCTGCTTAGGTATAAATGGCGCATCTCCATCAGCTCATCTTGGAAATATAATCAAGATCTAGATAAGATCAAATCAGCCTAAATCTCAGTACAGAAGGGGAAAGGTTTGAGTCCCACCTGTAGCTGGAAAGATATCAATTTCCATCAGGGATTTGATCCCAGCAGAAGCTTCTGTGCCCCAGTAGACAGTCCCGTACCCATGTCCATACAAGCACCACTAAGTGGACTCAACATGTTTAAGAACAAAACCCATGAGGTAGAGAGGAAAAGGTTGTGGGGGTACAGGAGGGGAAGAATGGGGGGGTAGACTTGATCAAGATGCATTATATGCATGAATGAAATTCTCAAACGATAAAAAGAATAAAAAGAAAAGATTGCCTGTTGTTGTTCCCTTGTAGGAGAGGATGGTCATTAATTAGATCCTCAACTGAGATTCCCTTTAACTCCTCCTGCCTTTTCTTCCCTGGGGAGGCGTGTAATCTTGTTCCAAGATGGAACTAATTTTTGCAAGTAGGAGGCAGTTACCATCCATCTTGGAGTGGGATATTTTGGTGACGCAGCTGCCTTGGGGTTACCCGTACCCCTGTAAGTAAGTCCGGTAAAGTCATTGGTCTACTAAGATGGACTTTGACATCTTGGTGCCCTGTCTGGAGTAAGTGGATGTTTATGCCTGTCAACTAGAGCCCCATCTAAGGCCTATGAAGACTTCTGCTCCTGACAGAGGTGTCCCTGAGCTGTGGGGCAGGCCTAGAAGAATGTTGAGGAGGTGTTTTAGGGTCCTTGGGTGGTCCTAGTCATACCCAGTTTTCTGCCATGACCAATAGGAGATGGTTGGATCTGAACACCCCACTGCTGCTGTTACCCATGCCTCCTTTGCCCTTACCTGACTCGCAGGTGGGCGTTGCGAGAGTCATTGCCACCAGCTGAGAGTACCCGGCAGGTATATGTGCCAATGTCCCCTGACCACGTCTGCGAGATGTGTAGGGAGCCATTTCTGTCCAGGCGGATCCGAGGATTAGTCTCCACGGCCAGGGTGGCCCCATCCTTCTCCCACACGTACCTATGGAAGGGGAAGAGGTCAGAAAGTTTCCAGGGTGGGCCACACCCAAGCCTCCACCTGGGGGGCATGTGCCAAAGGCAGGTGGGAGGCGGTTACATGTGTTGCCTCTGGGACTGGGCTTGTGGGCAGAGAGCAGGGCGTGGGAGGAAGATGCTCCCTGGGAGAGCCTGGAGGCCCACCACTCCTGTGGCAGCTGCTGGGTCCGGGAGCGTTCGCGCAGAAGGCCATTACTGGTCATTTACACGATGGGTCCAGACCCGGGTCAAAATGTTGTTACTTTTGGCCAGAAGCCATGACAAAACAACCACTGGGAAAGAACCAGCCGAAGGAATTCCTCCGAAGATGTTAGAAGACTACACCTGGCGAAGGAGCCAAACTCTCCGAGCAGACTACATTTTGGAATTAGGTCTATAAGGGGAATCGTTAGATCAATGCATCACAGTGACAGATTGACTTTAGTGTCCAAAAGGAAAAAAAAATCACTTTAGCTTTGGCCAGTCGGAACAAAGGGAGTCTTGAGAAATGACACTCAGGCAGGAGAATGACGGTACGAAATACCTCCTCCAGAGCCGTTACGGAGAAAACAGAGCCATTATCACTGTCACGGTCGTAGCCCAAGGGCTGCCTCCATGGAGGTGGGGTGCACAGCGCCCTCCAGGGAGGGTGGGCTATAGTTATTAGAAGGACAAGATGCCACCTGGGGACAGTAGTGGGCCAACCTCAGGGTCCCCAGGTTACCCAGAGTTAGAGAATGGAAGGTCGCCAACAGGAGTACATCTGAGATATTTTAACCCTGAGTTTGAATAGGGAAACCAACAGAGGCAGTCCTGGGAGAGATGGTGATTACATGGGAACATTCACCCCTGCTTCTAGATTCTTCCCTGGTTCCCTGCTGGTGGACTGTAGTGATACTGTGTCCAGCGGTTGGAAGTCCAGGCCAATGGCTGTCCCTGATATCAGTGGCTTCTGAGTTGATCTTGGGTAGGTTTGTTTGAATCTCTTTGACTCCGTGTGCCACTTGTAACATGAGGAACCTGTTTACTTCATAAGGCTGTATGGGCTGTATGGATTGTAAAGCCAGTATAAAATGCTTAGGGGAGTCTCAAAGAGGGTAGACGGCCACTAAGAGCACTAAGAGTTAGCCACTGATGGTTTTATTGAAGAGTATTTCTAGCGATCAGTCTGTCCTTTCAGCCATCTAGCTATCTACGAAATGTCTATGCAGCTTTCATTCTATCTATTCTTATCCATCCAACCATCCATCCATCCATTGTCCACCTGTCCATCCGTCCATCCATCCATCCATCCATCCATCCATCCATCTATCCACATCCATTCATCCACATCCATCCATCCATCCATCCATCCATCCATCCATCCATTGTCCGTCCGTCCGTCCATCCATCCATCCACATCCATTCATCCACATCCTTCTGTCCATCTGTCCATCCATCCATCCATCCATCCCCCCATCCACGTATAGGAGCTTTGATTTACCTACTCACATATCTACCTTTGAGTTTCCATAGATTTATCAATCTGCCTAACCATTCATCCATCCATTGATCTACCCCATCCATCCATCCATCCATCCACCCATCCATCCATCCATCCATCCTTCTTTCCATCCATCGTCCACCCACCCACCCACCTAAGACTCTACCTACCCGCAAGTCCACCCATCTATCCATTCACCCATCTTTCTATATATCCTGTTTTTTTTTTTTTTTGTTTTTTTTTTTTTGTTTTTGTTTTTTTTTTTGTTTTTTCGAGACAGGGTTTCTCTGTGTAGTCCTGGCTGTCCTGGAACTCACTCTGTAGACCAGGCTGGCCTCGAACTCAGAAATCCGCCTGCCTCTGCCTCCCAAGTGCTGGGATTAAAGGCGTGCGCCACCACCGCCCGGCTCTATATATCCTGTTTTTAAAAACTGCCTTTACTTAGCAAACTATCATACACTCTTTCCCATGTGATATTCCCATACCACATATTAAAATGAAATCAGACGCAGGGTGTTCTGCCACAGTCCTCTGTCACCTCACTGACGGCCGGTGTTGGATGTACCTCCTTTCCATCTGCTATTGTAGTTAGGAACGTGATGAATGCCCGCATTGAAGAGAGTTTACCTACACTCCGCTTCTTCAAAGACAAATTATCAGCAGCGAAGCTGCCAAGTTAATTTTAAAGGCTTTTAATATAGATTTAGAAATGGACAATACCAGTCACTTTCCATTCATCTCGTTACCTAGAGAAGAATCAGCCTTGCCAGCGTTCGGGGAATGAGCAGGCTTTCCCTAAATACAGATCTATTTGCAGAGAGTTACCGCGGCTTAAGAAATACCCACGGCAGGCAGACGCTCTTTGCTTCAGGACACGATGCTTCGGGGAGCATATGTCCCTGCCTGGGAAGCATTTGTTACTGAACTTGAATGTAATTAATAGGTACTTGATTCCAATTAGAAATACAAAGGACGGAAGAATAGGTTAGCAGAATATAGGGCAACCTCAGCGCGTGGTATAGTCCACAGTGGGGTCGGGGCATGATGGTCCATCGCATGCTTGCATACCTAAACCGCTTAAAGGTCAAGATTTGCTATTTTTATTTTGTGTGTGCTTGCACACATGTACACGTATACTACGTCTGTGCCTTGTGTTTGGCGAGGATAGAGGAGGGTGCTGAGTCCGTAGGACTGGAGTTGCAGTTGTGAGCTGCCACGTGGGTGCTGGGAGTCAAACTCGTGTCCTGGGGAAGAGCAGCAGCAGCAGAGCCGCGCCTCTGGCCCCTCTATAAAGTTTGGTTGTGACGCGGCGGGCATGCCCATTTGTGGACGTGTTATCATCTACAGATGCAGTTGAGCAGCAGTGGCAAAGATCACGTGGCTCTCGGAGCCCAAGCCATCTCCTCCTGGCCCTGTGTAGACATGGTTTATTGACCTCTGTGGGATGGAATCAGCTTTCTGCAATGGCTCAGTGGCACAAAACCGGAGCTGGTGAGATGGCTCAGTGGGTGACGGTGCTCGGCTGGCCAGCGGATGACTCAAGGACCTGAGTGGTGGAAAGAGAGGACCGAGCCTCCGGGTTGTCCTCTGACTTCCACGTGTATGCAAGCCCACAACGATTAAAAACAAAAAACAAAAACAAAAAAATAAAAAAAACATAAAACATAAAAATTCCCTCCCACCATCATCATCATCATCATCATCATCATCATCATCATCATCATCATCACCATCATCACCATCACCGCCATCATCATTATCAGCAGATAAGCATAAAAATAAAGAGAAGGACCCTTCAACAATGATTCTGGAAGCCACTGGACGCCATTGTTACAGGCATAGTTGTAGCTACAAACCCCATACCTGTTACGAAACTTAATTGCAAAGTTGGTTAAACAAACCGAAATGCACCATGCAGAATGCCCCAGCTGCTAGGAGTAATGGGAACTCTAGAAGGCCTGGCCTTCCGTGCCGACTCCGGAGACCACACGGATGGCCTGATCCCTGGGGGCTGCGGGGGGGGCGGGTGTGGGGGTGGGGGGTGGGGGGTGGGGGGAGGCAATGATAAGATGGACTTTGTCAAAATTAAAATTTTCTACTCTTCCGCAGATATTGCCAAGAGAATAAAAAGAGAAGCCACAGACCGGAGAGAAGATGTTTGCATGACAAATATCTGATAAGGCGCTGTTATCTAAAATATACAGAGACTTCTTAAAACTCAACCCTAAGAAAACAAATGGCCCAATTAGAAACTGGCCTGAAATCCTTGACAGATACCTCCCGGAGGAAGACAGGAGCAGAGGGAAACAGAAGCGAGATGCTTGCTTGCTGGGCCTCTGAGACATGCAGACTAGAGCGAATCTAGAGTGGATTCTGTTTTTGTAGAGGCACCCAGCTCTAAGCACCAAGGCAGGAGGCTCATGGTTGATTGCAACTCCAGCTTCAGGGGACCTGACGCCCTCTGGTGGACTCCATGGGTACTGCACTCAAAGGCACATCACCCCTGCCCTCGCCTCATCGCCTCAGATGTACATAATTAAAAATAATAAATAAATAAATAAATAAATAAATAAATAAATAAATAAATAAACAAGACCACTTCAGAACAGCCACAAGAACCACACCACAACTAGTAGAGTGGCCAACAGCATCCAGTGCCTGCGAGGGCAATAGCCCCTCCTCCAAGATGTGTGCCACACCTCCGGAAAACACTTGGGCGTTGGCTTCCCACCCCTTCCCCCTTTTCTTGACAGAGTCTCAGTATGTAGCTCAGTGTGGCTGGCCTAGAACTTGCTATGTACACAGGGTTGGCCCTGGACTCACAGAGATCTGTCTGCCTCTGCCTCCTGAGTTCTGGGATTAAAGGTGTGCACCACCATTCCTGGCTCGAGTGGTTTCTTATAAAAGTAAACAAAATGCACCCTTAGCCAGACTTGGTGGCTCATGTCTGTAATGTTAGCACTTGGGAAGATGGGGCAGGAGAATGACTACAAGTTTCAGCCCACCTTTGGCTACACAATAAGAGCCTATTTCAAAAACCACACACACACACACACACACACACACACACACACATACACACAAACACACACATAAACACATACACATGCACACACATACACACACATGCACACACACATATACACACAAACACACACATAAACACACAATACACATGCACACACATACACATACATGCACACACATACACACATATACACACAAACATACACACATACACACATGCACACACACATACACACAAACACACACATAAACACACACATACACATGCACACACACATACACACATACACACAAACACACACATAAACACACAAATACACAGGCACACACAAACACACATACACACAAACACATACACACATATACACACAAACATACACATACACACATGAACACATACACACACAAACACACATACACACAAACACACATACACAATACACACAAACACACCCATACACATACATACACAACCACACACACACACATGCACACACCGCTCTATCCATATCCCACTCTTACCATCATTTTCCATAAGTCAAAGTTGAAACAAATAAAAATAAATAAGCCCCCAGTCTCTTCACCTCATTAGGTGAGAGAAATTTTCAGAATAATCTAGTCATGTAACTTGACCACTAACCAGTGATCTTTCAGGGGCCCTTTTGGCTTCAGATAACAACAGCCAAGCTTTAGCAAATCAGAGGTGTGTAAAAAATTTTATGCTCATAATGAGATTTGTCTGTATTAGCAAAAATTTAGAAATAATAATAATAATAATAATAATAATAATGCTGCTGCTGCTGCTGCTGCTGCAGTTGCTGTGAACTGGTAAACGGCTTCCCCCAGACAGCGGACTCCAAGCGGTCCGGTAATTGAGTTGATGCAAACATATTTATTGACACGGCACAAGGGGCACAGTAGGTCCGTAAGGGAAAAAGATTAGCGAAGAGTGTGTGTCTGGCTTCTTTAATGGAACTCGAAGATCATTACCTAGGGTGTCTAATTAAGGGGAACAGTTAACTCTACATGTGTTTTTCGCTATCCTTTTTTTTTTCTGATCTGAATTTTCCTCCTGCAATGTAATAAATTCATTACATGGCAAAAGTATAAGAAAGTATTCATTAATAGCAATAGTCTCTCAAAGTGGATTGCTCGCGTCCTGTCTAGATTTGGACCCAGATACCAAATAGATTCTTTGAGAATGGCAGGCAGCGTGCAGCTGTCTGGGCCTCACCCCTGGGGCCCAGCTTTGTCCTGACAGCACGTCGCTTGGGATTTGAGCGGCCAATGCTCGAACGTGAGCGCTTGGCTTCTCCCTTTCTAGTCTGCTCGGGGGACCCTGTTGTGCTTTGTAGCTAGAATATCCTGTTTCTGGAAGAATATCAGAATCCATAGGGAGCTTTAAAAATACTGAGACTTGTATCCTCTGTCCCCATGTAATCTCAAGGCTGCAGAGGGCAGCAGGGGCATAGGCTGCGAGCAGAGACAAAGGGCTGGCCTTGGGCACAGCTGTGAGCTCCAGGTTCAGGGAGAGAAGACTGATAGAGAAGAGATACTTGATGTCAGCCTCTTGCCTGCATGCACACACAAACACACACACACACACACACACCCCTGCACACACAGATACATACACACAGCTACACATACACAGATGCATGCACATATGCACACACACATGCACACATATGCACATACAGGCTTGCACGTGCACACACAGATACATACACACATCTACACATACACAGATGCATGCACATATGCACACACACATGCACACATATGTACATACAGGCTTGTACATGCACACACACACAAGCAATGGAAACAGTTGCAGAGGTAACATAGTGGCTATTTGGGTGTTTTTCAACTAGTGGAACATAGTTGAAAAGAATATAGAAAGGGCACTACTATGTCATGCCAGACTGTGGCTCAGAGGTGGCTTCTCTCTGAGGACACTTTCACAATTGCTTTATTAATTTTTCTCTTTTAGAGAAAAATCCCATAAAGCCAGGATGACGGATCCTGAGGTGAGTCTGCCTACATTCTAACGACCTCTGTGTGACTTCAGAGGTCATGTTTGTGCCCCTGCTGGCATGTGATAGTGCCCCAAAGGTCCGGGTTGAACATTTCATGAAGAGTTTCTCAGCCCCGGCAGGCCTGGTGTCCCGCCATCCTGGTTCCTCAGAACACTATTCTACTGACTGGCAGACTGTCTTCTGTCCAGTGACCACCAGGTGGCGCCCCAGGACACCATTGTGAGGCTTAGGGAGGCCATGTCTGCTGGAGGCAGGAGCGCCCGCCCCTCCTGGCCTCCGTGGCAATTGTGTGACTGTGTTACTACTCATTAGTGAGACAGCAACATGCTGGAATCTTCTGAAGAAGCAGTTATGTCGACTTCTCAGCCCTCTAGAGTACAAAGGGACACATCACACCCCTCCTGGTTGTAGCTCCCAGATCTTTTTATGGTTTGGGAGTCCCCTGGGTGTCCTTGTTCAGCTTGTGTATTTGGAAGCTTTGGTCCAAGTCACCCAGCTGAGACACTGGCTTTTAGACCCACACTGAGCTCTTGAGGGTCAAGGTCCTGGCTTTCACACAGGGGCAAGGGGTAGCTTCCACTTAAGCATTCCCCCTTTTTATTGTTATTATTTATTTATTTATTTATTTATTTATTTTATGTATGTGAGTACACTTGTCACTGTCCTCAGACACACCAGAAGAGGGCATCAGATCCCGTTACAGATGGCTGTGAGCCACCGCGTGGTTGCTGGGATTTGAACTCAGGACCTCTGGAAGAGCAGTCAGTGCTCTTAACCGCTGAGCCATCTCTCCAGCCCCTAAGCACGTTCCCTTACATGCCCTCTTCCGGGGTCGTCCCCTGAGGTTGGCTCCTGCCTTCTCCCTATGATCACCTCTGAGCCTTCTTGCCCAGACAGCTCCACTATGAATATTAAAATAAGACATGAAGACCCATCGTAAGATGGGTGCTTAAACTAATTCATTAACACGAGGTGAGTTAGGGGGTTTGAAACATGTGGAGCGCACAACAGGAGTCTTCCTGCTCTTCATCCTGAACACCTTGTTTCCTTCCCTCCCTGCCTCTCTCCTCTCTTGCTGGTCCTTCCTATGTAGTATATGGGTACAATATGTGTAGGGTGCAATGCATATCTGTGTGTTAGGTGTGTGGAGGCGGGCGGGGGAGGATATCAGGTCTCTTGTCTGTAATTTTCTTCCGTACTCTTAGTGTCTCTCACTCAACCTCAGTAGGCTGCGGCAGGCTCCAGCAGTCCCGTCTCTGTCTCTCCACAGTGCTAGGGTTAGAGGTACGAATGCAGCCTGCTTTGGGGTACGGGGATTTGAACTCAGGTCCTTACGGTTACACAGCGAGTGTTCTTCCCACTGAGTCATCCCCTGAGTCCTCCTCCTTTCTCTATTTCTCTGCCTTCCATTTCCTGCCTCGGGACTCGGCGTTATCACCGCTCAAACAGTGTGGTCCTTAGGCACCAACCCTCTTCTCAGCCATCTCAGCCCTGTACCCAGCTCTGGGAACAGCCCCCAAGGTGAGGCACCGCCTCACAGGTGGCATCCACTCCCCGACGCTGTCATCCTGTCTTATGAGCGTCCCCTCCCCCTTGGCATTGAGTACCTGACAGTCACTCTGGGATCGTGGGTCACTCCACACACCATGGAGGCCTGGGTGCCCTTGATGACACTCTGGTCCTGCGGTGGCTTGGTGATGCGTGTCCGGGCTGTAAGACAAGGTGCAGTGAGCGGGGGATATGGTGTCAGGGTTATGTCCGGTGAACAGGGAGGCTGGGCTGGCACCATAGTAGGGCCTGGCAGGGGAGGGGCACACTGGAGCTGCACATCTGGATGTTGGGAGAGGTTGAGCGATGGCCTCGTATGTCGACAGGTGTGTGTCACACAAAAGTCCCAGATGAGCAGGAAGGACGAAGCGTCCCAGGGACGTGGTGATTCTCGGAAGCCACAAACACGGTGGGGACTCGGAGCCACAGAAGGAATAGAAACCGCAAGCTGAGAGTGACCAGAGCCGCCAGGCCAGCTCGTTGGTGACAGACAAGGTCTAGTCACTCGCTGGGGGCCCTAGGGCTCAGGCTAGAGAGGTGTGGCCACAAACCTGCATGTCTGGGGTGCACACCTCAAGTGGGAGAGGCTTGAGGGATCTGCTGGCTTCTCTCCAGGCTGATAATGGCGGGAGGCATACAGAACAGACAAGCTCCTCCCACGATGGGCCTCACCGCCACGCCACTAATGTCTTGGCTGCTTTCTCAGCAGCTGAAGGGCGGGAGAGGGACTAAGATGGACACTGTCTGGCCCGCAGAGCCAAAAATATTTACTCTCTGGCCCTGTGTTGATTTCCACCCTAAAATATACAAGACAGCTTTTTTTTTTTTTTTTTTTTTAATAGTTCTCTGGACTCAGCCAAGCATGGCATGACCTCTCCATCCGGTGGCCTTGCTGGCAGGGCCATCACCCCCTGCTTCCTGGCTTCTGAGTTCATTTGTCATCATCCCCGTGACAGGAAGAGCCTCGGTTGTGCCAGCTACACAGCATGGGAGTGCAGATGCTGGTGGCCCAACCCCAACGGAAGGTCACTCACCCCATACGACCAGGTCTGCCGACGCCTCGTCCACTCCCCGAGAGTTGGTGGCCAGACAGGTGTAGGTACCGGCGTCTGAGATATGGGTTGGGCTGACAAGCAGGCTGCCGGACTCCAGCAGCGTGAAGCGAGGCAGCTGGACAGAGCCGCTGGCTAAGATGCGCTCCCCTGAGGTGACAGAGGGTTTGATGGGGTATCAGGCGGAGCCTTGATACTGGCCCTAAACGCTCCAGCTTTGGAAGGTCTCCACCCCCCCATCCCCCCATCTCTGGACATGTTAAATGAGTTGTTAAATGACAGGCTGACCTGGGGCTTGGTGACAGGCTCACAGGCTCACAGGGCAGCAGTACCCTTCCGGCCACCCCTCCACCCACCGCCACGCCTGCCCTTCACCAGATGAGGCCACACTCTGTCTGCCGTGGCTGCTTTCAGCTAGCCAGTCATAGCCTGGGGACAGCCGCACTTGGGCTGGGGAGAGGAGAGGGGAGACAGGCTGACAAGGTGATGATGGGTATTTCTGCACAGGACAGGATGTTTCTGGAGAGAGTCACCTTCAGGGGAGCTGAGGAGGAGGGGGGGTGCTGAAGGGTGCAGAGGAGGCGTGGCTTAGAGACAGAGATACAAAGATAGATGGACAGACAGACAGGCAGATGGATAGAGACACCACAAGGTCGAGACAGACCTCTTGCAGTGGGACATAGGAGGTCTTGGGTCTGGCTTGGGAGAGACAGAGACAGACATAGACATAGAGAAGCAGACCAATGCGGGTTGTGAAAGACTGGTGGCCTTTACGACTGCATGTGTGGACCTCAATCCTGCTCACTCCCGAACTTAGAGTGGAAGACTTTCCTAGACTCTCACATGACTGTCCTCTGAAGACCATCCCGCCTACCTTTCTGCCAAGTGATAGCAGGCCGTGGTGCCCCTGAGGTCTCACACGCCAGTACGACCGACATGCCGTCGATCACCGTGCTGTCCAGGGGCCCTCTGGTGATATTAGGGGCAATGCCTGTAGAGGGAGACAGCGGGATCTATTAGTGACACTTAGGAAGATCCAATTGCTGGGTGGTGGTGGCCCATGCCTGTAATCCCAGCACTTGGGAGGCAGAGGCAGGCGGATTTCTGAGTTCGAGGCCAGCCTGGTCTACAGAGTGAGTTCCAGGACAGCCAGGGCTACACAGAGAAACCCTGTCTCGAGAAAAAAAAAAAAAAAAAAAAAAAAAGGAAGATCCCCAGCTAGGGGCTAAGATCTCGGAGCCCACAAAAGGGACAGCTCCTCCCCTCCACCGGCTGGCCCTGGTGTTACAGGGCCTTTTGCTGGGAGGCCTAAGAGAGGTTCCCCAGGTACCTGCCAAGAGAGTTCTGCCCTCTGGAGCCTCAGACATCCACTAAGGGGAAACTGAGGACGCAGAGGGAAGCTCACACAGTGACAAAGTCAGTGGGACCTGACCTCCATCGAACGCGCACTAGTTTGTGCAAGAACGAACAACTGAAAGATGCCTTCGTGCTGGGTCTCTGGAGCCCGGGGTGACTCCTCTGACCCGAGGTCAGCAGACTCACCAGTTGGAACTGGCTTTTCTCCAGGGGCATCAATGGCTCCAGGACCCACAGGGAAGATCATAGGTGAGCAGGATTGACAAGTTAGTGTGTTCAGGGCGATGTGACGAACTGGTGCCACATGGGACAGCCTCCCAGAATCCCACCACCGTGTGGGTCCACCCTACCATGCTCCCCAGCAGTGAATGTGGCACAGGGGAGGACACTTACTGGTGACGGCCAGGTAGGTGGAGGTCTGGGCCTCGCCGGCTGCGTTGTGGGCGAAACACTGGAGCATGCCTGTGTCGTCGGGCAGCAGGCCGCTGATCTGCAGGCCGCCGTCGCTGCGCTGCTTGAAGCGGGTGAGCTTTCCCACCTCCACCAACGCAGCGTCCTTGTACCAGGTGATGGAGGGAGGCGGCACCCCTGCGGAAGGCCAAGGCCACGGTCAGCCATTTCGCCCCATCCCAGGCCAGAGTCTACAGGAGGTCCTAGGGCGCTTTGCTTTCTAGAACGTTCTCATAGGCATCGTTTTCATGGAGTGTGTTCTTTTAAAAGTCTCAAAGATTTTGGGATAGGGATTTTTGGAAACTGGAAATTTCCTAAACTCAGTTTCCGGAAGAGATGCTTCACAAGGCAGATTTTAGAGGGAAGGGTTATTATTATTATTATTATTATTATTATTATTTACATTTTTATTTATTATTATGGGGGAGGGCATGTGTGTGGAGGCCAGAGGACAACGCCGTGGAGTTAGTTCTCTCCTTCCACCTTTATGTAGATTCTGGGGATTGAACTCAGACTGTCAGGGTTTTTTGGCAAGCACTTTACCCAAAGAGACCATCTGTCCCTATTACTACTGAGTTACTTCAGACAGAGGCAAGAGGACCTCTGAGTTTGAGGTTAGCCTAGGAAAGAGCGAGAGCGAGAGAGCGAGAGAGCGAGAGAGCGAGAGAGCGAGAGAGCGAGAGAGCGAGAGAGAGAGAGAGAGAGAGAATGCACTTTAGGACAGGACAGCCAGGGCACAGGGAAACACTGTCTCAAAGAACTTTTCCAGGCCCTATTGTTATTTTTGAGACAGGGATTCATATATCCCAGGTTGGCCTTGAACTCTGTGTAGCTGAGGATAGCCTTGACATTTTTGTCCCCCTGCCTTTATCTCCCAAATACTATATCTCAAAGCTTGTGTGCTGCCATGCCTGGCTTATGTAGTGCTGGGGATTGAACCCAGGGCGTCATGCATGCTGCTAAAATACTATCAACTGAGCTGACTCTCCATCCCTGGCTTCTTCAATCTTCTTCTTCCTCTTCTCCCCCCTCCTCCTCCTCCTCCTCCTCCTCCTCTTCCTCCTCCTCCTCCTCCTCCTCCTCTTCTTCTTCTTCTTCTTCTTCTTCTCCCTCTTCCTCCTCTTCCTTGTCTTTCTCCCCCTCCTCCTCCTCCTCCTCCTCCTCCTCCTCCTCCTCCTCCTCCTCCTCTTCCTCCCTATCCTTCTCCCTTATTACTATTATATATTTAAGACAAGGTCCTGCTCTGTAGCCCAGGCTGGCCTTGAACTCATGTCAGCTCTCTTTCCTCAGCCTCCTGAGCAAGGACGGTAGGAGCGTCTTTAGTCTCTTACTGCAATGCCCGGCTCAGCCTTCTGTGTCCTGTGTTAACCTCCAAGAGGCCGTACTCAATCCCCGACAATGGAGCCCAGGTGGAGAGGCGGGCAGAGGGGCCTCTGTTCCTCAGGAGATTCCCCGGCATCCCATCTCAGGTCTGCACACTGAGGAAGACAGGGTTCTCTCTCCCCACAGGTGTTCCTCCGTCCTTCCCATGCTCCTGTTCGCCCTCTGCCTCTCTGCCTCTGCTCAAACTTACCTTCCCCAGGGGTGTTCCACAGCTCTGTCTCCGTCCCCCAGCCCCGCCCCCTGCCTTCAGCCGTCACCGTGTTCCACCCATTGGGTGCCAATTGTTTGCTCTTCCTTGGTGGGGGCCAGGGTGTGGCTTACGATCGACAGCACGTCACGATTTAATTGGCAGTCTTGTTTCTTTCTTAGCGGCACATAAAATAATGGCGCCTCTCACCGCTCATGGCGTTTCGACTGAGATGAAATAAGGCGTCTTTGTTTATTGGCTTCTTCCTCTCTTTGCGAATATGGAAGGTGGAAAACAGGAGGGACTGGGCTAGGTGGTCCCTCTGTAGAGTCAGCCTGGCTCACTCCCCTTGTGCGGCCAAGAAGGAGAGACACCCCCCCCTCCCCGCTGAGATTATGGGACAGTTGGTGTCTACCCGCAGCTCCCACAGGCCTCTGCCCCAGGGCCTCAGGAGAGCTGCAGTTACACTACACTCTCTACACTACTGGGGCCACACCAGATCCCTTGCTCAGGATTCTCTATTCTCCAGACAGCCCAGAACTCACAGCAATCCTCCTGCCTCAGCCTCTAGATGCTAAGATGCTTGAGTCCCCACACTCCATTTGATAGCCCCCTTTAACCCTTTATCTCCTGGCTATCCTTTTTAACCCTATATCCCCTGGCTATCCTTTAGGCTCTGCTCTGTCAGGACGGGCGCAGTAAGGACCGGAAGCTGTGACAGAGGGCTAAGTAGGACTAGCAGGGGGCGAGGACCAAGCCAGGCACCCTCTCTGCCTCGAATGGGCTGAGCGGATGGCACCCGCTCAGGTGAGACCCGTTCAGGTCTGCGGATGCTGGCAAAAAACGGTGATTCGACATTGTCTACAACTCTCAAATTATGGGCAATTTGGGTCTGTCACCTGTCCTGAAATTACGGTAATTTGGGCTCATTTGTAACTCTGGAGTTACGTGGGTTGATTTGCAGTCTGAGATTACGGTAATTTGGCTGTTTGTTTCCTGGGTGCCAGCTCCTAGCCAGCCTGTCACCGCTTAGCGATGTGGTCTGGGGAGCGGAACGAGGAGGAGATGTCCTGGCAGGGATGACGGGGTCGAAGGTCCCCACACTCATGCCTCGGCGTTACCTTTGGCTCGACAGGGGATGTCTACCACCTTCTCCATCTCGGCTGTGATGTGTCTCTCGGGCTCTCTGACAAACTGAGGTGGCTCTGTAGGGAAGGAGCAGGAGACAGGCTTACTGCTTTTATATCTACCACGGTGGGGCTGGCGTCTGGCCACACTGCTGTGCCCTCCTTCTCCCATAGCAGAGGAACCCCAGCGCTTGCACGGACTCACCCAGCACCGAGAGGTAGGCGCCCCGGGTGACAGGGGCCACACTGCTGCTCCGTAGCATGGCCTCGCACGCGTAGTATCCGGCGTCGCTGACCGTGGGGTTGGTGATGGTGAGCCTGCGGTTGTAGTCGCTGATACCACTGGAGAGCAGGGCCCCGTCTTTCTTCCACACAATGTGCAGCTTGATCAGAGGCCTACGAGGAGAGGGAGGCAGCTGTGTTCAGTCAAGGGCTTCCGGGGGGGACCGTGGGGACGGGGCGAGTGCGGGAAGGAACAGGGATGAAATTGGCCTTGGTGTGGCCAGCTCCCAGTCTGTAGAATGGGGCCGAGTGTAGTCGCTCTGGGTGGTTATGAATGTCAGTCACAGAGAATGTTCCCAACGGGGCTGGGACACAATGGCGACCGCACACACAGCGCTGGGAGAGCCTGGGGGCTGGCCTAAGTCATTTCCTGAGCTCTCCCTGGGCACCAAATCTTCCCTTCTTTGAACAGGTAACATGGGAGGAGTGGAGGATTAGGGGAAGAACAGATATGACACAGGCACAAGGGCAGGCAGGCAGACAGACAGACAGACAGACCCACCCTCACCTCTGAGAGGCAAGGAGCGTGTGAACCCCTTCCCGCTGTCACAGGCTTAGGGGGCTGGTTTGCTCTGACATTCCTTCCCACAGGTTTCTTTCTTTTTTGTGTGTGGGGGGGGGAGGGTTTTTTTTTTTTTTTTTTTTTTTGAGACAGAGTTTCTCAGTGTAGCCCTAGCTGTCCTGGAACTCACTCTGTAGACCAGGCTGGCCTCGAACTCAGAAATCCGCCATCTCTGCCTCCCAAGTGCTGGGATTAAAGGTGTGCGCCGCCACTGCCCGGCCCCGCAGGTTTCTAAGGATGGCCCTCCTTAAGTGGAGTGGGGCTGGCTGTTTGGGTGCACTCAGAATCTTCTAGAAAAGGCTCTCCATGGGTATGCAAGTATGGGAAACCCAGGCAGGGTCTTGGCTGCAGGATTTCTCAGGCTGTTATCACACATCCTGGCCAAGTTTCTCACCTCTGGGAAAGACTGAGCTCTGTGAAGCCTGCTCTCACCAGCAGAGCTACGGGGACTGGGCTCTCCTGGAATCCTCAGGTGACCTTGGGACCACAGTCTCATTCCATAATGGTCACATGACTTTTTTTTTCTTTATAGATTACTCAGGCAGGGTGGGCTGGGCTCAGTACTCTCCTTGCATGCCTTACCAGGTGTGGTGTGTTCCAGGTCATACCCACTTTATAGATGAGTATACTGAGGCCCATGATAGCGCAGGAAGCTGGGCCTCTGGGGGAGCTGGCTTCAGTTCAGCTCTGTTACTGGCCATTTGGGTGACTGGGGCAGACTGCCTGCTGTAGGCTCTTGACACTTGTGTCATGTTGGGGGAAAGGAGGGCCTGTGGGAAGCTCTCACCACACAGCCTTCCCTCATAGGAGGGGGTGAGGGACTGGAGGGATGCCATAGTGCTTTACAAAGTCCACGTTGAACCCACTCTGTTCACCATCTTCCACGCACAACCCCCTTCCATGCACCCCACGTAGAGAAGGGGTCTTCTCTGAGGGGCCATCTCCCCCTCTTTGGATGGCTTGTATGTTAGAAACGGAGAGCGTTGCTGTCTGGCCTCATAGCCTGGGCTAAATCTGCTTCCCAGCGGCTCACCACGGCTGGCACTTTCTTCTTGCACACACAAGAACAAGAAACCCTGTCGAGCTTGCTTGATGGTGCTCCAGATTCGCAGTGTCCACCCACCCCTCCTCCCCCTGCTCTCACAGCTCCTCCTCGGACCAGGTGGGCTAGACTTTGCTCAAAGAGGATGGAGCTCCTGGCTACAGCTCTGGAAAGGGTTCAGTGGAGGATGCGCCACCCACCTGGCGTTGGCCACGCACTCCATGGTCACCTCCGAGGTCCCAGCCACGACACTGGTGTTCTTGGGTGGGATGATGATGGTTGGTGCGATGGGGTCAGCAGGTCCCCCGACATCTGAGAAGACAGGAAGTGTTGTAGGAGGGTGGAGTCAGAACCTCCCGTCTCTGCCTGTCCACGCGGTACAAGGAGATCTTACTCCTTAAGGCACGCAGTTGGCACCGGTATGGGAAGTCCCACAGCTGCCCCTGTGGTCAGATCTGGGACATTTCGTCTTCCTCTGCTCAAGGGTGGAAGGTTTTCAGTCTCAAAGGTCTCCTGACTCCTCCTGCATGCAAGTCACCCACCGCTATCCGGTCCCACTACCTTCAAAATACTCCCTCTTGCCTAAGTTTACCTCTTGGATATACTTCATCTTTGCCCCCGACGCCAGACCACTCTCTACCCAGAATACAGTGGTGTTCCTCCCTGCTGGAAAACACAGCCCTCCAACCGAAACATCTGTCACCTTTCCCAGTTCAGGTGCACTTGCTGGGTGTAAGAGCCGGTTGGAATCAGGCCTGTGGACGTTTGAGATTCCCTTAGAGAAGGAAGGGGGATGGGGGAGTCACTGGACTCTCACTGAGATCCTGGCTGCTCCCCCTAGCCATCTTTTGCAATTAAGCAAATTTCAGGAGGCCCCAGGGTCTGTCAGGGTTTTTGGCTGAGGTGGTAGAGTCTATAGCCTTGAGGAAATTAACTGAAAAAGGCTACAAGCTATAGGGAAACCATCAACCGTGTTGGGTGAAGGCTTTCCAATATGGCTGCTTTGCCCCCTCCCCCCCCACCAAGCTCCTGCTTACTAGCCCAGTTCACGGTGTGGGGATTTGAGTGAGAAATGTCACCCCCTCCCCGAGGCTCATGTGTTTGAACACTTGGCCTTAAGTTGGCGGCGCTGCTCGGGGGAGGTTATGAGACTTTTAGGGGGTGCCGCCTCCCTCACCTCAGTTTGTTCTCCTTCATGTCTGAGTTTGAAAGATGTGATGATCTTCTGGCTCTCTGTTCCAGCTGCCCGCTGCGGGGCCTGCCTGCCATTTCGACTCTCCCTCTGAACCCATACGCCCAAAGTGTTGGACCAGAGCAACGAAAAGCACCTAGCACATGTGTGTGTGGGGGGGACTTTGGTGGAATCGTACCCTGACCAGTCGTTGAGGCCTTATAATGAGGGGCGGGGGAGACCTTGACATCTCTTCAGGGAGGGAATTCTCCCAGGAGTCCCCTCCCCTGGTTCAGGGCCACCCAGCAGCCGTGGATGTGACCTCGTTTAAAAACAGGGTCTTTGTAGACCCTGTAACTGGCACAGCTGAGATCGCAATGAATGCGGGGGGAGGGGGGGCAGGCTCTCTCTCCAGTGGGAGCAGCATCCTTCTGCGTGGGAGTCGGGGACTCCAGAACTAGACCCACAGGGAGGAGTGAAGCAAAGGCAGAGCCGAGAAGACTAGAGCGGAGAAGGATGGCCAAGGATGCCAGCTCCGAGGAGTGGAAGAGGCCGTGGAGACCCCCTAGAGCCTCTCCAGGGGGAATGGGGACCTCGTGACTATGCCCCCTCTATATATCTTGTCTCTTTCGTTTTTGTTTGTTTGTTTGTTTTTGGTCTTTTTGAGACGGGGTTTCTCTGTGTAGCCCTGGCTATCCTGGAACTCACTCTGTAGACCAGGTTGGACTCGAACTCAGAAATCCGCCTGCCTCTGCCTCCCAAGCGCTGGGATTACAGGCGTGCGCCACCACCGCCCAGCATCTTGCCTCATTCTTCTTTATCTCTGTATCATCTTTCTTTGCCGTATCACCATTCCTTCCCCCCTCCCTCCGTGCCTTCTCCCCCTCTCCTAACTTCTCTGTCTCCACCTCTCCCTACTTTCCCCACTTCCTCTCCTCTTCAGCCACACAGGACACAGAGAGCGAGCAGGCAGTTGTGTCCCAGTCAGGAGCCATACCCTTGCCAGCCCTGCCTTGCGACTCCCTGACCTTAAGTCTCCAACCCCAGACCCGGGACGGTGTCAATAAATGCAGTTTAAGGCTGGACACACGGCTTTGTCACAAGCCTCTGAGCTGATGTTTAGTCCTGGCAGCCACCACCTCTTAAGCAGGGAACAGGCACATGGTGGTTGGTAGGTGTGTGCAAACACCCTCATGTGACTGAAGATCTGTGGTACAGCCATTGTCATTGTCCACCTCCGGGGACACGGGATGAAACGAAAGAGGGCCTTCGTGAACGGGGTTATGAAATGAAAGGTAAAGAAACACCCTTGCTGTGGGCAGGGTGGTTTCATGGTCTTTCTGTGTACCCTGGGCTCTTTCAGAGATGCCTGGCTTGCTGGGCCAGCCTCGGCCCGGCACTGCCTCCAGCCAGCCTCAGCACCCACTCCACATCTCTTCCGGGCTCTTAAAATACACCTGGAGAGAACTTTTTCTAGTGCGACAATAAATCTATCTAGTTGGCTTTCTTCCAGGACTCTTTAGAGAGAGCCCGCTGTGACAGCTTGCGCAGGTGTAGGTGACGGTGTGGGGGCGATCCTCTGTAGGCCAAGAGGAAGGCACATCGTATCCTCGCAGCCTTGTGAGCCGCTCTGGCCGGCCCCAGGCAGGTTTCCTGGCTGAGCTCTAGGCCTTGTTAGAGACAGCCGAGGAAGAATAGGAATAAAATGTAAAAATAAAGGAAAATGAACGGGCGAGAAGGCGGCGTATAAAGCAGAGTAATTGCGACAATATAAAGTCTCATGTAGGTGCCATAAAGTGCGATCGGATTGAAAGCTGCTGATATAGCTGAATCCATAAACGTGTGCTCTAAGTTGTTTATTACATGCCTGCGCGCAGGTACCATGGCCCAGATTAATGGGCCACGCCGAAGAGACAGACTGTTAGAGTCTGAGCCGGTGCTGCTGGCCTGATAAACAGACAGCCCGGAGGAAGGCGAGCTATGGGGAGGTGGGGATTAAATAAGGAGGGCTGTTTGTGTGACACTGGGATCCTCCTGGAGCGTGTGGCCAGCTCTAGGCATCAGCCTACAGGGCAGGAGGCGACCCATGGGCCCGAGGACCCTTGGTACAGGGAGAGAGGACAGGCCTGGGGCATAGGGAAGCCTGGGCCTTAGGCTTGCTCTGTCCCAGGTGTTCCTGGGGTGACCTAGACAGGTATTGTTTTATGCTCAGTCCCTATTTTCTTTGGGATACATCTGGAATAAGAATCGTTACTTGGAGCTGGGGACATAGCTCACTGGGTGGAGTATGCTTAGCATGCAGGAAGCTCTGGGTTCAATTCCCAATGTGGTAGCTGAGAGAGGCAGCTGAGGTGGGCTATGATGGTGGTCAGGGTGGCTTGGAGTTAATCCCGGTACCTGGGAGGCAGAGGCAGGTGGCTCTCTGTGAGTTCAAGGCCAGCCTGGTCTACATGATAAGTTCCAGGTTAGCCAGGGCAACATATTGAGATCCTCAAATATAACATCTGGACACAGTGGTACATTGTGATCCTAGGGTGCACAAAGAAGAGGCAGGAAGATCAGGCGCTTGAGGCTCTCCTCAGCTGTATATTGAGTTCAAGGTCAGCTGGAGCTACGACACCCTCTCAAAAAAAAAAAAAATTCACCATCAGAGCTAGGCCAGGTGCTGCAAACCTGTTATCGTTGCAACTTGGGAGGCTGAAGTAAGACGATAGCGACTTCAAGGCCAGCCCGTGCAACTTAGCAAGACTCCATCTCGAAATAAAAGGAAGCAGCTAGGGAACACAGATCAGCTATAGCTCGCTTACCTAGTATTTGTGGGTTCTGGGTTTGATTCCTAGTACTGAGAAATCAAATCATAGCACCTGTCTGGGCAGTGTGAGTTTAGGTCCCTGCTCGATACATCTTGCTTGGTGGATATCCGGAATGGAGGGTTCCCTACAAAGAGAGATGGTCGGATCTGTCCTCCTGGGAAGGAAAGCTGGGCGTCTCACTGGTAACTTAAAGATGCCTCTGCTGAGGGCTGGAAGGAGGCTGGAGCGGGGTGGTTCAGGTGGTCTAGCATGAGTGCATAACTCCCTGCGCATAGTAGGTGCTCAGCGAAGGATGGTACTTCTCCTGGCAACAGGTTGCCCATGTTTGAGAGAGCTGTCCCCGCCACCTCACAGCTAAGTGTCAGACCCTGGGGTTACTGAGAAGTGGGATTTGTAGGGTCAGGGGTTCTTCCCTGAGGAAGATACTCATGCCCAGCCTTTGAGGGGGGGGGATAAGGCAGAACCTCTAGCTGCTGGAGATGGGAGTATGGCTTCATGAAGCCCTAGGCTTGAGAGGTACTGAGAGAAGAGAAAGAGGTGATCTATAACAGAACTATGTGTGCGAGTGTATAGACACCACAGCAGTGGTCCTTGGAGATGAGGGGTGTGGCAGAGTTCATGGTCTTGGCTTGTTGTCCCTACCCAGACTGCTCCTTCCTTTCTGCCTGCAGGAGGAAGGGGTAGGTGGTTCTAGTGCATTCCCCACCCGAACCCACAGGTGTCCTCAGCATTACTCTCGGTGCATTGCTAACACAAGGTCAGAGGTACCTTATGGTAGGAAGCCCAGTTTCCATCCCTGCCACGGAGTGAAGCAGATTTGACTCGGGGATGTCAGGTTGGACTTGGTGGCTGAGGATATATGAGCCCAGCTAGGGCAAGAGGACAAAGCCAGTGGGCACAGTGATTGTTTAGGGTGGAAGAAGAGGACAGGCGTGTCATGATGATTGTGAGACTGGGGCCTTTTTAGAGAGTAGTAGGAGCCCCAAGGAAAGCTGGGTTTTAAAGAGAGATGCGTTTGGATTTTGTCAGATTCAATGTTTGAGATGGTGATGGATGGATGTCTAGATGGCTAGATGTCTAGGTGTGTGTCTAGATGGCTGTCTAGGTGGGTGTCTAATTGGCTGTCTAGGTGGGTGTCTAATTGGCTGTCTAGGTGGGTGTCTAGATGGCTGTCTAGGTGGGTGACTAGTTGGCTGTCTAGGTGGGTGTCTAATTGGCTGTCTAGAAGGATGCTTGAGATGGTGATGGATGGAAGTCTAGATGGGTGTCTAGGTGAGTGCCTAGATAGGTGTCTAGGTGGGTATCTAGATGAATGTCTAGATGAATGTTTAGGTGTGTGTCTAGATGGGTAGCTAGATGGGTGTCTAGAAGAATGCTTGAGATGGTGATGAATAGAAGTATGGATGGGTGTCTAGGTGGGTGTCTAGATGGATGTTTGAGATGGTGATGAATGGATGTCTAGATATATATCTAGATGAATGTCTAGATGGATGTCTAGGTGGGTGTCTAGAAGTATGCTTGAGATGGTGATGGATGGAAGTCTAGATGGGTGCCTAGGTGGGTGTCTAGATAGATGTTTGAGATGGTGATGAATGGATGTCTAGATGGATATCTAGATGGGTGTCTAGATGTATGTTTAGAAGGGTGTCTAGACAGGTGTCTAGGTGTCTAGGTGGGTGTTTGAGATGGTGTTGAATGGATGTCTAGATGGATATCTAGATGGGTGTCTAGATGTATGTTTAGAAGGGCGTCTAGACGGGTGTCTAGGTGTCTAGGTGTCTAGGTGGGTGTTTGAGATGGTGTTGAATGGATGTCTAGATGGATATCTAGATGGGTGTCTAGATGTATGTTTGAGATGGCGATGGATGGGTGTCCAGATGGCTGGAGATGTTCAGAGGTACCAGTCTTGGGACCTCCAAGGTGTGGACTTGGCATCGGTTCATGAAATTCGGGCGTAAAGGATGAAGGCTGAGCCCCGGATGCTGGGCTTTCTCGTTTCCTGGAACAGGAAGTAGCGGTAGAGGAGGACCCATGAAGGGTGCAGAATGCAGACTGCAGGAGTCTATAGCTCAGGAAATAGGGCCAGGCAGGGATGAGGGGGTCGGGTGTCTAGGTGATGGTGCAGGGGGTGGGATGCAGGATGAGCATAGGCTAGGAGAAGTAGCTAAGCTGGGGTGACTCTGACAGAGCCAGGGAGGGAGACATCTGTGACCTTCTCTGGATCGCAGCTCAGGAGGGACTTCTGCTTTCCTTCTGATATGTGAAACCACAGCGGTGCTTAGGGCTCAGGCTTCACGGTTAATGAGCGTGGGTCTCAGGCCTGACTTTGCCAGTATTAGCAAAACCCACTGGGAAGTGGATGATATTACTTCTTTGGCCGATACCCTCAGTTTTTGTCACCTATGAAATGTGGATCATGGGAACCAGTAAGATGGTTCAGCAGTGAAATGCGCTCTGACACCAGGGTCGAGGATCTGAATTTGATCCCCAGGACCCACGTGGTGGAAGGAGAGAAATGACCCCTTTAAACTGTCTCTTACTCCCAAATGTGTGCTGTGGAATGTGTGCTCCCCACCTGCCCCCAATAAATGTAATATAAAGTACGGATAATGACAGCCTAACCATCTGCCAGTGAGGACAGCTGGAGAGACGGTACCACTAACTGTCAGAATGCGGGGCGCCTTAGGCACCGAGGAAGCAGGCAATCCGTCAGTGGAGGATAACAAAGGTGATGCCAGGAGCCACCAGGCATGGTGTGACTCACCCTTGTAGGACACACCTGGTTGACATTGTGTTGGGTAGCCTAGACTTTGAGGCTAGGGTACCCTGAGGCTGGAGAGCTGTTGTCCCCAAGGTTGGGTATGAGCGGGCATCTATCCATCAGGTCTTTTCAGAAAAGAGCTAAAGGTCCTTTGATGGCCACGGGCTCCTGGAGCCAGGTGAGTTGTGCTGAGTCTCCTGTGACCAGGCTGTGGTGAGGGACAGCCCAGGGACCAAAATGCAGGCGTGTGCTGTAGTCAATTCATGTTCTAGATAATGGCTTAAGGACAATCCTCAAAAACCCCAAAGCGCAGAAGTCAAGGCTTTGGCTTCAGAGCTCTATGGGATCTACTTATGAGATTCCTGCTACCAGTTGTGGTAGGACAGGCAAGACCTGGCACATGGGAGGGGCTGTTGTGTTGAAGTGGATTAGGCCCTCACAACCATGACTAGGATTGTGGCTCTCCGGTATGCTGACCATGATGCTTCCTGTAGTACTAGGATGCTGTGGTAATCAGAACCTCAACAGTCAAGCTGTGACCTCATAGGCAAGCCCAGACAGGGAGGGCTTCTTTCTGAGAACTGTTAGAAACAGGGCACATATTTCTACATGGAGGCTTTCCACATGGAGGCCATGTTGGATCGAGCATCCCAAAACTATTTCTGTCACATGACCATCAAGAGACAGTCCCCTCTGTGTCCCCCCCCTACCCCCAGCACTGCTTCAGACACTGTCACACAGTGGAAGCAGCCAGGCCTACTGAACTAGAGACTCACCAGGCTCCAAGAGCTGCAAGTGACCATCGAAGGGCCAGTGCTCTTTCCTGAAAAGTCCTGGTGGATGGTATAGTGGCTGTTCCTGGTTGTCCACTTGACTCTATCTGGAATGAACTACAACCAAGAATTGGAAGGCTCACCTAGGATCCTAATCTGGAGGCTCAGAGATACAAGTTTCTGACCTGGATCTTGGCATGGAGATCTTGAAGCATAGTGGCTATGAGTTGCCGAAGATTAAGACAGGGAGATCTCCAAGTTCAGGGTCATCTGGGATTAAAGGCGTGGTGGCACACACCTTTAATCTGGGCCACACCCTCTGCTGGAGACCTACACAGGGACATTGGAAGAAGACTGACTCACTCTCACTACTCCTTGCCTGCTTGCCTCGTGGGACTGAGCAACTGCTAGATCCTTGGACTTCCATCCACAGCTGCCGACAACCATTGTTGGGGAGTTGGACTACAAGTTGTAAGTCATCGACAAATTCCCTAACTATATAGAGACTACCCATACATTCTGTGACTCTAGAGAACCCTGACTAACACAGATGGACACCTGCTCATCCCCAACCGTGGGGATACCAGCTCTTCAGACTCGGGTATCCAGGCCTCAAAGTCCAGGCCATCCAACATGGCCCTCAAGCCGCGCATGCCCACCAAGCTCCTGAAATGTGGCTTGCATCCGTTTGATTTAATGAGATTTAATTTTTAGCTAATTTACATTTAATTAAAGACGGATCCCCAATCCAGTTATTAGAACACTTTTAAGCAGAAGTGGAACAAGTTGGACGTAAGACTATACCTTCATGGCTGTTAAATCTGATGAAATCTAAACACGGATCACGTATTTCAGATGAAGATTTAGCATTCAAATTGAGATGCGGTTCAAGTGTAAGACACGCAGAGATTTCACAGACTTAGCACGCAAAAAAAAAAAAAATCCGATGTAAAATATCCTGCTAATATATTCTATATTGATGGCATGCTAAAAGGATATTTTGGATACTTCGGGTTAAATAGAACACATTAATAAAATGAGTTCTGCTTATTCCTTTTTACTTCATGAAAAATGAGGTAAGCCTCAGTGTGGTGGTGTATGCCTGCAATCCCGGGCACTTGAAAGGTGGAGGCAGGTGGGGAGGGAATTCAAGGTCATCTTCAGACACACAGGGAGTTCGAGGGCTATGTGAAATTCTGTCTCAAAACAATCAAACAAGAAACCCAAAAAACCCAAACCCCAAAAAACAAAGACACATCTAAATAAAACACATAAATAATACAAATTAATACAAATGGGACCAACTGGAAAAATTTAAGATGGTATGTGAGGTGCATATTAATATTTTATTTTATATTATGTTTCCATGCAATAGTACAGGTCTGATTTCTCTCTCTTTTCTCTCTCTCTCTCTCTCTCTCTCTCTCTCTCTCTCTCTCTGTCTCTCTGTCTCTCTCTCTATGTCTCTGTCTCTGTCTGTCTGTCTGTCTGTCTGTCTCTCTCTCTCTCTCTCTGCCTCTCTCTCTCTCTTTCTGTGTGTGTGTGTGTGTGTGTGTGTGTGTGTGCGCGCGTGTCCATTAGATGTAGACTTTCAGGACTGTGATGTGATGCTAGGTATGATTTGGGGGTTGCCAGCTCGATTCTTTCCTTCTCCATTTCCAGTGAGCAGGACTCCCCCAAGGGATGCTGAGAAGCTGCTGAGATGGAGGGAGCGGAGGGAGCTCTGAGTTTGATGGGGAAAGAAGGGGGGGGTGAGGAGGAGGAGGGTGTGGCTTCAAGCCAGGTAGCAGGGAAGCTGAGCGGCTGGTGGGCGGAGTGGCAATTGCTCTCACAAATTGGCTGGCAGGCGGGCTGGGGGGCCGTGTCAGCGCACAGGCACAGGGTTTTGAAGTGCAGTCACTCGTGGGAGGGAGATTAGCTAAAAATCAGCCGAACTCGGCACTGATCACAGCTGAGGGTGTAGGAACGGAGGGTTGGAGAATGAAAGGAGACTGGCAGCTGGGCGGGTCTGGGGTGGAGACAGAGGGGCGTGGTGGCTTCACTTGGGCTGGCTGGAAGGCTGGGCTGGCTTGAAGTAGAATAGGAAGTGACATCATGGGCTGCCTCGATTCCTAAGAGGAGGAGGAGTGGCATGCTGGAGGCCAAACACAGAGGAGGGCTCCCTGACTATGGATGTTGGGTAAACTGAGGCACTCAAGAAGACCCCTGGATTTAACTTGGATGACTCACTCCATGACGCTGTCTACCAGTGTGTGTGTGTGTGTGTGTGTGTGTGTGTGTGTGTGTGTGTGTCCCTCTTTCCCTCTCGATCTCTCTCTGGGACAGGATCCCATTAATATAGACAAGGATAGCCTTTTGCCTCTGCCTTCGGAGTCTCCAGTGTGTCAGGCTGACCTAACACTTGCTATGTAGCCAAGGATGACTTTGAACTCCTGATCCTCCTGCCTCAGCCTCCTAAATGCTGGGATGACATGCTTTTGCCACTGTATCCAGTTTTATGTGGTGCTGGGGATAGAAATCGGAACTTGTGTGTGGTAGGCACCTAACCAACCGAGCTACTCACCTAGTTTGACACTAAATCTTAAAAAAAGATATCTGGGTCCCAAGAGACTCTGAGCAACCTCATCCCTGAGTGAGAAATGACTAGAAAAACCACTCTGCTTGCTAACAAATCCCTCACTCCTATATAAACACCCCTGGCTCAGGCCAATGTCAGAGGTGACCGCCATGATCTTCACTGGTCAGCATCCAGAGTGGATTCTCCTCTCCATATTCAGATTTCTCCCAGGAAGATGGGAAACTGGCTTGGAGGAAGGAATCAACTGGGTGTCCAGAAAGGAGTCCTGTTGGAGCTCAGAAGGCCCTGGGGAGGATAGAGCAGGGGCTGGGAATGTTCTAGAAACTGGCAGACAGAAGCTAGGCTAAGAGAGGGCAGAGATACTCCACTTGCCACTGATGGATGCGTATGGGCGTGGCACAGGTGATGGATGAGCTCCGCTTTGGGAGTGGGAGTCATACAGATGTGGAGTGCTCGAACATCTGGCTCCCCCAGCTCGCAAGGTGCTCAGCTGCTTCAGGAAATGGAGGTCTTGTTCCTAAGCTTGGACTTGGTCTCCCGGCTTAGGAGACACCCTGTCCATCTATCTGTCCCACCTTCTCTATAGCCTGAGGTTAGGTTCTGAGGGTAAGGCCAGTGTGGTGGGCAGAACCAGACCAGGTGTGACAACCCTGCTCTAGTCTCGTCTGAAGGAGGAGCGTCTCTGTGCCACAGGATCCTGGCACGGGGTAATGCCGGGCTGAGCTCTTGTGCCTGTGTCTCCCACGGAGCCATGCAGCTGAAGGTGGGCAGAGGTAGAAATCTGGGGACGAGCCCGTTGACAGGAACGCTGGCTCCAGGCGGAAACAGCACTTTTCTGTGCCAGCTGGGCAGACGGTTAGCACACTTCTTTTAAAATCGAGCTTCCGATCTCCCCGGGTGCTATCTCCATCTGCACCTGAGCCTGGGGTGGCTGGCATCCACCACACGTGTGAGCACATTCTCTCACGTGCCTCCACCTTCCCCTAGCCTCCAGGGGACACGTTAGTGGTTATAATAAGCCTAGCCTTTCCTGGAGCTCTGTCTGCCACGGAAGTACCTTACGGAACCCCATGTCCCGTTGTCCACCTGCCTGTGACCTTCACTGACTTCCCTTACTTTGTCCCCCTACCAGGCTGTGGCTCCTCCTCCTCTGCAGACAGCTCCACCCCTCCATCCCCAGCCCTACCTCCCCTACCTCTCCATCTTCCCAACAGCCCCCTGGAGCCCTGTTCCTGAGATTTAATGACCCGCTGGTCTCTGCTCAGCGATGGTCCCCGATCCTGCGCTTACTTACTCTCCACTGCGAGAGTGATGGGCTGGCTGGTCTTGTTGTCTCCGTTCTTGTCATTAACCGCCTGCACGTAGTAGCGGCCGGCATCGGGAGCTACCGTCGACAGGATGACCAGCGTGTTCTCCAGCGTGATGGCTCTGAGGAGAGACAAAAGATTTCTTTTGGGCAGGAGCCCAAAGGTCTTGGAGGCAGGGCTGTGCCGCTGCGGGATCTGAGGTTGGTGGTTTGATTATACTCACTCCTGTAGCTGGGAAGAAGAGAGCAGTCTCCAAGAGGGCCTCCAGCTCTGCCCCAGACATTTACTGCTAAAACCCAGCGGCAGTGTTTGGGGAGGATCTACCACGACCAGGGTGCTGCCCATCATGTCCCGACTGTCCCTTCACTCCCTGAAGCCGAGGCTTCCTCAGAGCACACCCTAGGGTCAGGTTTGGGGCATTTTTTTTGTGTGTGACTCTATTAGAATTCTGTCCCTGTTCATGTCATAGCCTTGATGGCTCTGTGAGGTCGCCTCTGCCAGAAATTCACAGAGTGAATGAGTGATTGACAGTGAATGAGGAGTGACAAGAATGATTTCAGAAATGAAGTCCAGGAGCAGCGCGCGCGCGCGTGTGTGTGTGTGTGTGTGTGTGTGTGTGTGTGTGTGTGTGTGTGTGTGTGCTCGTGTGCGTGTGCGTGCGCGCGCGCGCGCCAGAGTCTAACCTCAGTGGTTATCCTTGTTTGTTGATACAGGGTCGATCACTGACATGGAACTCACTGGTTCAGCTACACTAGCTGGCCAGTGAACCTTAAGGATCAGCATGTCTGTTTCCCCACCGCTGGGCTTACAAATATAACCAAGCCCCTACACCCAGGTTCTGAGGATCAAGTTCAGGTCCTGTGTTTGCAAGGCAAGCACTTTGCTTATATGCGTACACTGTAACTGTCTTGAGACACACCAGAAGAAGGCATCCGATCCCATTACAGATGGTTATGAGCCACCACGTGGTTGCTGGGAATTGAACTCAGGACCTCTGGAAGAGCAGTCAGTGCTCTTAACCACCGAGCCATCTCTCCAACCCCAGAGGGCACTTTATATACGAAGCCATCTCTCTAGCCCCGAGATCGTCTGCTTCCTAAACCAGTTTAAGCACATTCAAAGGCCTCGGTGAGTCTAGCCTGAAGCAGACTTCTGAGGGCCACACCCCTCTGGTGTCCTCACAAGGGATCCGTTTCCCTTTCTCCTGTGGACTGGGCTGGTCCACAGGGTAAACTCGGATGGGCCATTTGTTCCAGGATTCTTCCCTTCCCCACCAGTCATCACAAGACCAGCAGGCAGGAAAACTGGGAGCTGGGGTCCCCCTTGGATGGGTGTGAAGTGGTTCTGGCGTGCTGCCCGCCCCGGCTCTGCCCAGCTTCTCTTACCCATTCTCATGATGACAAACAAAACCATTAGTTTGCCAAGTCTGTCTCGGGATTGTAATGCGATGTGCCCGAGACAGCTGTTAAACATCCTTAATGTTAGTTTAACAAGGACAAATCCAGTTGAATTCTCTTCAAATTTTCCCATTAGGTGAATGTTACAGAGTTTAAAACAGGCTCTCAGATAAACATCCTCGCTAATGTCTCTCTGGCCCAGCTCTCTCCTAGGCTGGCTGTGCTGTCCCCGCCCCCTTGCTCCTGAATTTGGGGCTTTTCAGGCTGAGAGTCCTCACACCATCAGGGAGAGTTCTGGGTAGTAGGGTAGCAAGCTCTCTGGCCTCCCCCCCAACCCCTCAATGCTTAGGGACCCTAGTGATGTCCTATTTTCTCATGGAGAGTTCTTTTTATCTTTAGCTAATGAGGAGATAGAAATAAGCTAATAGCCAAGCTAGTATAGTGTGTGTGTGTGTGTGTGTGTGTGTGTGTGTGCATGTGTATGTTTATGTTGGTTCATGCACACATGTTGTGTGTGTAGGCCCAAAGACTACCTTGAGTGTCATTTCTTAGGTGCTGTCCACCCACTTTGAGAGGGGGTTTCTCACTGGTCTGGAGTTCACCAAGGAGGCTAGGCTGGCTGTGCAGCGGCCGGAAGCCCTAGGGTTCTTCTTGTCTCTACCTCCATAGTACTGGGATTACAAGTGGGAGCCCCCATGCTGTGCTAGGACGGGGTTCATGCCTGTTCTTCAGGCTTGCAAGACAAGCGCTTTACCAACTGATCCATCGCCCCGGCCCCGTAGCCCTCACCTGGTACAGTCTGGTTTGGAAATGGAGGGACTTGAAGGGCATCGGGGCCATGTAAATCCCCTTGATGTGGGATTGGAATGGTGGCCGCCTCCCCATCGGAGGGACCCTCGTCCTTTGATGTAGGTTGTGGAGCAGGGAGGTGTGAGTTGGGAGGAGGGTCTGGGCTGTGTAGGGGGGTGGGGCTGGGGCTGAGCTCCCGTGTACGGCCCTGGCCTCTGAGGATCATGTCTTCCTCCCATGCTATCTGGGCCCCGTCTCTTTGCCCTTGAAAAGGTGGAAGGCAATATTTGCTAAAACTCCTCCCAGCCCCACCGTTGTCTCTGCCACTTGGCCCCTGGCAGCAGAATAGCCCACTGCCAGTCCTCGCCCTCATAGCCCTCTCCTGGCACAGCCTGGCTTCAGGATGGAGGGACTCTGGGGGCACTGGGCTCATGTAGATCCAGCTCCCCGAGTCACTGTACTACGGAGGCAGGTCTCACAGAGGGGACCTACTGTCTGGTCACTCACTCATCTGTTCTGTACCGGAGAAAGAGCCCACACCCACTCTTCCCTCCCTGATGGGGAAGGCCCCCGACTCCCATTCTCATCCCTTGTGTGTTGTGACTGAGTGTCTTCTCTGTTTGTCCCTCCCCACTCCACGACCCTGGGGGGTTTGGATAGCTCATTTTGTGAGCAGACTAATAGAGGAGGGGGTTATTCATGAGCGAAGAATGGTTGAAGTTTTCCTAGAACAGGATTTATGCTCTTTTTCTTGTCCTTATAGGGAGTTTTCTAGATGTGCATGGTGTTTGACGCATGACAGGAGTGGCGGTTTTGCTAAGCTAATGACAGGCAGATGACAGAATAATGCACAGAGGACAGTGACTGATCAGATGTGGTTCTCAACCGGCAGCAGTGACCTTGTTCCCAGGGGACCCTTTATGCCTGCTGGACGGTTGATTGCTACAGCCGTGGAAGAGCACCATGCACAAGGTGTCTTCGAGGCCAGGACTTCTGCTCAGTGGGCATCCCTCGAGGCCCTGGATGCACGCCCCCAAGAGACGAGGTCTGGCTGTGAATGTCCACGTGGGAGGCTGAGTGCTATGGCCTGGGTGTTGCTTTGAATGCCTTCCCTGGTGTTAATGAGTTGAAATAAATCTGATTCCTATTATGATGCAGAAAGAGGTGAGGGACTTCCTGACCTTGGCATTTAAAGGTGGGACTGTAGGGGCTGATTAGGGTTGGGTGAGGTCATTAGGGTAGATCCCTGTGATTGACTATTGGGGGTTTCATAAGAGGGAGGGACCAGAACACACACACACACACACACACACACACACACACACTCGCGTGTACATATGTATGCATGCTCGCTCCTATGCAATATTTCTAGTCATACAATACCCTGTAGCACATCATGACTGACAGCATGATCATAACCAGCTAAGGGCCTTGAACTTGAACCCCCAGGGCCAGGAGCCAAAACACAGCCTCCCCCCCCCCCCCGTCATCCTTTATAACTCAGCCAGACTGTTGGTGCCGTTAACAATGGAACGTGGTCTAAGATGCTGTGAAAACCTGTCTGAAGAGGAGCCTTAAGCTGCTTCTCCTGGAGGAGCCGATGGCTGCCGGGCAGCACGTTTCGCTCTGCATCTTCCTCCTCTGGGGTGGGGGTGGGCTGGGTGAACACCTCTAGTCTCAGATCATGGGAGCACCTGTATCATCCTTGAGTAGTCCCTCCCCTCTGCCGGGGCAGGGTGACTTTGGGCACCAGTCTGCTCTGGGTCAGAACTTGGATGGGTAAAACCTTTCCTGCTGTGGTTTCAGCTCACTGGAATGTGGTCTCCTGGGTACAGTGGCTGGCATTGCCTGTCCCCAGCACTCTAGCCTAAAAGCCATGGAACCCGAGAGCCACAGGGGTATGCGAAGCCATAGGGCGTGGGGTTCAAGTTCTGGACATGGAGTCAATGAGAGGCAGAGGCTTTCCAACTTGTCTCCTTGATTCTGTTAGGAGGGCTCCCCGGTCCTGTGCATGTTGGCTGTTCTGTTTTAGGTAACCGTGGAAAGATGCAACACCTCATTTCCAGTGTGCCCACGGCATTCCTGCCTGGGGTACCATATGCGTGCTCACACTGAGAGAAGCTGGGAAGAGGAACTCTTGAGTGGGGCATTAATAGCAAGGTTCATCCATAGCCCTCTTAGGAGGGCTGGGTCCTCTCCTCTTCTACCAGTTCACCGTGATTGGCAGGCCCTAGCTCCGCCTGGGGTACCATATGCGTGCTCACACTGAGAGAAGCTGGGAAGAGGAACTCTTGAGTGGGGCATTAATAGCAAGGTTGCTCTTACCATGATTGGCAGGCCCTAGCTTCGCCTCTAATGGGTTGCTCTCACTGTGATTGGCAGGCCCTAGCTCCGCCTCTAATGGGTTGCTCTCTCACTCAGCACCCCCTTTCTCGGCTCCGAGAGTACTGGATTCATAATTTAATTAAGAAGAGAGTAAGCCGTCCTAGAGTGTGCTCAGAGCTCCCAGTGTGTGACTCTGTTAGGAATCATGTCCCCTTTCAACAGCAGGCTTGGGGCCAATCTGCGTCCTGCCCGGTGGTGAGAGGCACTCTGTAGATAGTGGAGCCTTTCGTGCTGTGCACAGCCTGCCGGTTGACAGCTCTTATCAGATATTGAGCGCCGGCACACAGACACAGGGGACTTGCTTCCAGGGAGCCTTCCTGCTCACCTATGAATATTAATTCATCGTAATTACCAAAATGAAACCACTCCAGCGCTTCATCACAAATTTGGTGGACGTGTTTATGAAAATGGGCGGGAGTGGTCATGGAGAGAGAGTGTACCCTTTCGTGCGCGCGCGCTTGCTTATGTGCACACACACATGCACCTGTGCAGGCCAAGGTTGTTCTGGCCTGTTGCCATGAGAAGCAGGTAGGGTGGAGGATGGGAAAGTGACCATAGGAGAGAGCCTGGAAGCCAAGGATTCATCTACCTCTGAGAACATAGCAGATAGGTGCCAGCATGCCCTCTTTCACAGTCAGGGCAGACAGTACTAGTCAAACCATGATGTTCGATTTGTTTCTAGCTCTGAGTTCCAGGCAGCCACGACGATTGATTAGCCTGCAGGATGCCTTCATGGATACACCTTCCAAGAGCTACACTCAGAAATGGAGTGAGAATGGGATTGGGACTCGGCGACATGTCCCAGTCCCTGTGTGCTGGAGCATATTCCTTCCACAATGTGATGTCAATATCTGCACAATGGGTGATCCATTCGACTGGCTTTATTGAGTTTTAGGCCTAAGGGGGCACGCTGTGACTCGTTGGTACCTGTCCACCTGTCCACCCGCAGCGTACTCTACCCGTCACCTTGCTGGGTACCCATGCCTCAGGCTGCCTGCTGGCCTTCTGCTCATGAAGAAACCGACGGCCTAGCGGTGTGGACACAGAGAGCCTTCTGTCTGAGTCCCGCGTGTCATGGTTTCTGCCAGGCCAGTAGGATGTGAGTGGGGCTTTAATATGTGTGCATTTCCCTTCTTTTTCTTCTAAAATACCCAGAGAATAGAGGATGAGGCCTGTGGAACATGGCCGAATGACCTACCACCAAGCACAAGGCCATCCCAGGACAGTCAGTGAGAGACAACCCCAGATGCACGAGGCCCAACCGTGAGAGGCACCCCCCCTCCAGTGCACCAACCTAAACCACCAGTCATCACACTCCTAACAAAACACAGCACCTGTTCCTCACTGATCTATCGAGATCTTTTGTTACACGGCTGCGTTGTGGCTGAAGATGACTGATACACATTGGGGATTGTTTCCTTTTCTTTTGCTTCTTTGTCTTTTCAGCACAGCTTCTCACTATGCAGCCCTGGCTGTCCCAGAACTCACTCCGTAGACCAGGCTGGCCTCCAATTCCGAGATCTGCCTGCCTCAACCTCCCAAGTGCTGGGATTAAAGGTTTGTGCCATGAAGTCCAGCTCTGAGGATGGTTTTCAATTCTGGCTGCACAGTGAAATCAAAGAAGGCGCTTTAAAAAAATTCTGACAGCCAAAAAGCATTCCATTTAAATGGAATCAGAGTGCCTTAGGCAAGAACCCGAGGACTGGTTCATTTCTAAGCTCCCACGGGGGCCAGATTGAGAATGGCTGTGTCAGGATCAGCTCCGTGAAACACAGTCGCTTGCGTGTATGCCTGTGTGCTTGCCTGCACATATGTTTCACAGAAGGTACGGATTATCTCAAGACTCGGCAGCTAGGAGGGATCTGGAAAAGTAGTTAAACCTCAGGTTTATAGTTGCTGTGGGATAAAGTCAGCTGCCTCGTGGGGCCGTTGTGAGGGTTGAGCACTGAGCAGTGAAGTTGGGATGGGAAAGAGATCAAGACAGAGAGCCTCTTCCCTCACAGGCTGCGGCAGGGGACATTGTGTGTGTGTGTCTGTGTGTGTGTGTGTGTGTGTGTGTGTGTGCTTAGCACAGTCCTGAGAACTAAACTCCATCCTCCAGCCTCTGCAGTTGCTATATTACTATACTATCACCGTTGCACTTCCATTGTGACACTTGATGCTTCCTGAAGGCGGACCTGTCCCCATCTCTCTCTGCTCCCTACGGGCTAGGGTGGACGGGCCCAGAAGCTCCGTGCAGTCTGCATAGGTTGCAAGCTGTAACCAGGTGGGGCAGGTTGAGAGAAGGTAGCCTTTCTCCAGTGAGGGGAGGGCTGGGATGGAGCAGTTGAGAGGCTTAAAGCCTGGGCTAGCTCTGGACAGTGGGTAGGTAGCTCAGGAGGAAAGCATGAGATCTGCTGAGACCTGCTGGGGGCGGTGTGTGTGTGTGTGTGTGTGTGTGTGTGTGTGTGTGTGAAAGGTATTGGCTTCCCTGAGAAGCCCACAGTTGAGGCCAGAGGAAGACAGAAGGGTCTTTGTGCGTGCTGAAAGGGTTGTGTGTGTCTCCTCCAGCCTTCCCTGGCCACGACAACTCCTTGCAGTCCAAACACACGCAGAGCAAGCCCAGTCATACCCACCAAACATAAACACCTGCACACACCCACCGCTGTCATGGCCCGAGTCCTGGGCCTGTTACTATGACAACAGTGCCTTTGCATGGGCTTGTTTGGGTGTCTTTAAGCCTCTGGGAGCAGACATATTCTCAGGTTGACTGTGGAGGCAACACCCTGGTTCTTGCACGCCTATTCCAAGAAAACCCCTCATAAACCAAACTTCTCTCAGCACCCAGGGGAGCGGCCAGTTGGCTATGTTACAGAACCACCGAGAGCTCTTTATAGGAAGGGCCCTCCTTTGCTTTTGGAGACTCTATCTGGCCCCAGACCTCCTCCCCCAGGACCAGCATCCCCCCTCCCCAGTCTAGCCAGAGTAGGGTCTTCCTTACATGCGGCTGCTCGGCGGGATCTTGCGTCCATCACGGAACCAGGTCACCTGTGGCCGGGGGAAGCTGGAAATGCGAGGTGCTCTGATGACGGCAGCTTCTCCGTGGGACACGCTCTGGTGCTTCTCGCCTTCCTCAAAGCTCCCCATGTCTGTAAGGAGGGGAGGTGCAGAGGTCAGAAGGTCAATCCCGTCTCAGGGACTGGCCGTAGAGAAAATATTGTCAAGAGGATGATCCTGAAGAAAGGCCACCCCTCTTGGAGGGTCCCACATCCCATTAGGTGTTTCCAACCTGTGCCCTCCCCTGGCTGCACGCACCCCAGGATAGCTATGAATACGGTCTGGCATCACAGATGATACAGTCTCTCACGGGGCGCGGTATTGAACACGTCTGCTAGCCGTCTGCATTCTGCTTTGACATTTAGCTTTTGTGTAATCTGGACCCATGTATCCTTGACTCAATTGATTTAGCCAACAGCCATGAGAGGCTTATCATTATTTCACACATTTTACAACGGGGGGAAAAACCTGCTCAGACTGGCTCAGCTAAGTTAATTAACCTGTCTAAGGTCATATCGATAGCAAGGAACAGAATCAGGATTTGAACTCAGACCCCAAGCTCTGGAATGAAGTTTGCCCTTTCCCCTACCCAGCGGGACTAATTCAGTACAGCGGGGGATTAGGCTGTGGAGTCTTGGGACTGGACCTCTGTGCCCTTAGGCAGAGAGGAGGGTGCACATCAACACGAGCTTCTCTGAACATAAACATTCCAATACTCCTTTTAGAGCATGCCCTAGTCCTCAGCAGATAAGTGGAGGCATTGCTCCTGGCCCTGAGCTTCTGTGAGTTAGGAGGAAAACAGAGAAAGGAGAAATCACAGAGGCGTGTCTTCTGGTCCCCTGTCTGCCTGCCTGCCGGGCTGGAGAGAAGGGACTGGCTCCCACAGCAGCATCTTTGAGTGGGCTTTGGGAGGGAGTAACTGGGCTCCCTTCACCTTGACAATGAGTGTGTATCATTGAGACTCCAAGTGGGATGCGGGAGGCCACAGCACAGGTACCCTGGGTGCCCTGAGACCTGCCTGATTGGTGACGAACATCCATGCTCATCTGTGACAATGCTTGGCTCTGAATCGGGAGAACCAGAGTTAAAAAATGCTGTTGGCATCCCTGTCCCCAAAGCTTTCCATTTCTTTGGTAGGGCGTGTGGATGGGGATATCCCAGTCAGTCCCCATGCCAGCCTCTAATCTATTACTACCACATGTTTAGATCTAGGCTCACCAGACCAGCAGGCCTATACATACAGAGTCCAGACTATCGCTTCTAGAGCCTTAGTTTCTCCCTCACCCAGGGTCCAGTTCTAACCACAAAGACACATGATCTACTGAGGCAAAAACTGTCAGCTTCTGACACCATGGCCTCTTCTTCCTGTCTGTGATCAACCTGGTCCTCTGAGTGGCTCAGGGTCCCCTTTATGATCTCTTGTTTTCCCAGAGGTAAAGCTGGAGTGGGTTGGATTCCAGCCCCGGTATGTCCTTTTCCCAGGTCATGGTAGACCCCGTGGACCACGCCTGGGCCTCTTGAGTCCTGATTCCATTGCTTGCAGATGCTGCAGTTCACCTCGATGTGAGGCTCTTGACGCTGATGCTCATTTTCTTTCTTTCTTTCTTTCTTTCTTTCTTTCTTTCTTTCTTTCTTTCTTTCTTTCTTTCTTTCTTTTTTTTTTTTTTTTTGGTTTTTCGAGTCAGGGTTTCTCTATGTAACCCTGGCTGTCCTGGAACTCACTCTGTAGACCAGGCTGGTCTCGAACTCAGAAATCCACCTGCCTCTGCCTCCCAAGTGCTGGGATTACAGGCGTGCGCCACCACCGCCCGGCCCTGATGCTCATTTTCTCCAGCCTGGACTTGACCATCTTAGACACCCTGATCAGTGGTGGCTCATCTAACTGTGACTATGACTTCTCTGCAAGAAACTTCCACATTTTTCCAGCTCCATCTCTTCCCTGGGCTCCAAGGCAGCATCCTCAACAGTCCGCTGGAGGTGGAGTTGGGGGTGGGGTGAGTGGGGGTGGGGGTGGGAGTTGGGGTGGGGGTGGGGGTGGGGAGACCTTGCTACCTGCTCAACAAGCCCTACATTTGTGCTGTTGATGGTCCACCCCTTTACCCCAATCACTTGTGCTCAAATCCTTAGCGTTCTTGTTGGTCCCCTCCCTACCACCCACGAAGCCCTCAGCTCCTTCCTTGGGGTGCTGCTTCATGGACCAAGCCCCTCCTCCCCCACGTTAGCTTATTTCTTGAGCCACTGACTCCCACTCTACATCACCCAACCCCCAACCCCATACACTGTCCTGGCATGTGTGTGTGTGTGTGTGTGTGTGTGTGTGTGTGTGTTTGCCTCACTTACCCCCCCCCCCAGGAAACACTAGGTCCTCTTTGCCTGCACTCAGGGTCCTCCAGAACCAGACTGCAAACAGCCTTGCTTGCTTCCGTGCTGGGATCTCTATGCCTTGAGTGACATACGCCCTACTTCCCACAGGCAGGCTTAGCTTTTGCTAGGTGCCTGCCTAGAAGCCACCCGATGAGCCACAGCTCACCATAGTACCTTGGCTCTCCAGCATTCTGCACTACGGAACCAACTTAGTGTTTTAAAAGAGCTGTGCTGCTGACGGCATCCTTGTCTTAACCTTAGCAGGCACCATATACATTTGGAGACTTCAAGGGTTGAGTTCAAATCCTAGCCCCACGTGCCCCCAAGTTTTTGACCCTCGACCTTGTGGATCTATAATTTTTCCTCTCCTGCAAAAGCGAAACGCAGGGTGCCTTCCTCACAAGCTGTACGGAGGAAGCGAGACGGTGTGTATGTGCCAGATTGCATCTTCCCAAAGGTGCCTGAATCAATATTTATCCCCCTTCCCACATGCTCTTGTTATAGCGTGACTCATACTTCTCCCACGTATCCCTTGAGTCTTGAGTGCCTGAGACTACGCTATCAATAGAACACGCTGGGAGCAGTGCTCTGTGGTTTTAAAGGTGAAGTTAGTCAAAGGAGACACCATCTACCTGGCTCGACTTGACCTGATATTCGCCCTTAGAATCCAGCCGCCATGTCCTGAGGAGGCCCGCCTGAGGGTGCATTGGAACACCTTGCTGGAGGAGAATGACGGTTCCCAGGTGGATGCCACCAACACTGGATTCCTGGATGAAACCTGTGAACTCACCTACAGCCTTTGTGTCAACCACAGAAATCTATCTCAGTGGCCACCAAGGAGGACTGGCTGTGCCTTGTCCCCATTGTGCCCTGTCTCCAGACTCACACCGACCGTGTGAGCATTAACCGCCCCACACTGTGATGTCTTGGGGTCATTTGTTATGCTTTCATGGAGATGTAAAGAGTGTATAAAACTGCCAAATAAGTATATCTAATATTTTCAGCATTAAGATGCTGGAATCCTGTATATTTTTCATGATTTAGTGTAAACATTACCTCCTCAGCAGAGATCATCCCAAACCAGGCAAATAGAATGAGAACCCAGCATTTACCCTATGCTGGGTTGCTTTCCAGACACGCGGTGCATGCATTATCTCATTTGAGCCTCCAAATAACGTGACAGGCTAGATTTTAATAAATACGAGTTTTTAGTTGTTTATTAATTTCTATTACTTGGCTCTATCTATAAAAAGTCACATCAATAAATCATGCTGATTTCACTTCTTATAATAATTTTTCTCCATTAAAAAAAAAACTTTTCACAGAACTCAGAAGATAGATTTAAACAATTTAGAGCAATTTCATGATAATGGTGTTTCCTTCTCTCCATTCTCTCTTGTTTTATTGGCTCCATTTGGTCTTCGAGGAAATGAAGGCTCAAGGAGATGAAGCCGCTGATCCAACATTAAGCAGTTAGGGTCTAGCACAGTGCCTCTTCCCTCTGCAGACCCCCCCTGCCTCCACTTTGATCCACAGCCTCCGCAGAAATCGGGCCTCTTCCTACCTCCTCCTAGGTGAGCAGCATGGACAGGCATCTGGAGATTGTTGTATTCAATTGCCTACCAACTGGCTAGGTCCTTGCTCTGCCTAGGACCACTAGTCTTAATGGAGCCCTACTGTGTGTCAGGTGGACTCTGTGGAGGTGCTGATGAAAGCAAGAGCTCGTAATGCTTTTACAGGGGACTGGGATACAGCTCCCAGCATACAGATGTTGATACACAACAATCTGCAGCACCAAGTTCCAGGGGATCTTGTGCCCTCTCAGTCTCATTGAGCTTCTGCATTCCCACGGTATCATATACTCACATGGGTGGACACACAGACACACACACAGACACACACACACACAGACACACAGACGCACACACACACACTCATGCAATGAGAAAAACATTTTAAAGAAAAGAAGGACCTGGTTATGGCACTTACAGTCTGGCCCAGCAGACAAGTCCACAAGTACATGTTTAGTGGCATCTATGACAACTGCTGGGAAGGAAAGGACAGAGTTCTCTGAGAAGTGCTAGCAAAACCTTTCTCAGGCTGGTGTGTGTGGGAGGCATCTTTGAAACTGAGACATAAATAAGGGTCAGGCATAGCTATGTGTGCATGTGCATGTGTGTATGTTTGTGCATGTGTGTATGTGTGTGCACATGTGTGTATGTGCATGCATGTATATGTTTGTACATGTGTGCTCATGTGTGTGTACATATGTGTGATGTGTGAATGCATGTGTGTATACATGTATGCATTGTGTGTGTGCACATGTGTGCGCGCGCATGTATATGCATGTGCTGTTTGCATGTATGAGTGGATGGATTGTATGTGACTATGTGTTGTTTTATGTATAGTTGGATGGTTATATATGTGGAGGAATGTATATATGTAGAGTATATATACAATATTCTCTCTCTCTATATATATATAAATATATATACATATAGTGTGAGTGTATGTGTGTGAATGTGTGTGAATTTGTGTATGACAGGTTGGATGGTTGGATATGTACAGAAATGTATATGTGTACATATATATATGTGTGTGTGTGTGTGTGTGTGAATGTGTGTATGATGGGCTGGATGGTTGAGTTAGTACAGAAATGTATATGTATGTGTGTGTGTGTGTGTGTGTGTGTGTGTGTACGTGTGTGTGTGATGGGCTGGATAGTTGGATATGTTTTCACATATGTGTGGATGGCTGTAGGTGGGCACGCATATATGTTTACAGTAGGAGGGATGGAGGCTAGCCTTGGTCCCTATTCACACAGACCCCATCTTCTACCCTCTATTTCACAGAGTTCCTGTCTCACTGTGACTCCCTGTCCCCAGGCATCCATCACAGGAACTCTAGGATCTGCTCAGAGAGCCCTGGCAGGAGCAGGCAGCACCCACGGTATTCGTTTGCCCCTTTCAGCCCCAGGCACACAGCCGGGATGTGCTGTACTGACCCAGCAGAGGCTAAGCAGGCCAGCCTGCCAGTGCGAGAGCTGGGCTGAGGAAGGGAGGACAGGCTGGGTCCAGGTCCCCTGAGGACTTTCCTCACTCTCTTTGCTAACTCTCTAAATGCTGCTAATCCATCTATCTGCCCACCATGTTATGCCCTGCAGGGCCCATCCAGCCTTCCAGATAATCTCCCCCAGCGCGGAGGAGGACTGTGGCCGGAGGCACAGCGGGATGTGGCCTGGAGCTCACTCTTGATGTCTTTGTTAGAGCTTAAAAGGACCGGTAAGGTAAGAAGTCTACTGCAGAGTACATCTCTGCACTTACTTACCTATAAATCATGAGACAGATCTTGCATACGAACATGAATATAATTATATGTATAATTTGAAGAAAATAGTCAACACCCCTGTCTGTACCACAGCCTCCAGCACAAAAGTCATGGCCCTGTTGGTACTTGGTTCCCCTCCTCTCCCTGCCTCTCCACCCTGTTCTGCCCTCTTCAGGGCTAACCTCGCTTCAGAATGCTGGGCCACCTACCTATATGTCTTCACAAAGAGTGTTACTCAGCTTCTCATGGCTAACTCAACCTAATTCTAAGCAGTCACTCCTGCGATTACTCTGTAGTTTCTTGTGATGTTTTTCTTTTTAGGGGGTGTACTGGCTGGTTTTGTGCGTCAACTTGACACAGGCTGGAGTTATCACAGAGAAAGGAGCTTCAGTTGGGGAAATGCCTCCATGAGATCCAGCTGTGGGGCATTTTCTCAATTAGTGATCAAGGCAGGAGGTCCCCTTGTGGTACCAGCTCTGGGCTGGTAGTCTTGGGTTCTATAAGAGAGCAAGCTGAGCAAGCCAGGGGAAGCAAGCCAGTAAGTAACATCCCTCCATGTCTTCTGCATCAGTGTCTGCTTCCTGACCTGCTTGAGTTCCAGTCCTGACTTCCTTTGGTAATGAACAGTAGTGTGGAAGTGTAAGCGGAATAAACCCTTTCCTCCCCCACTTGCTTCTTGGTCATGATATTTGTGCAGGAATAGAAACCCTAAGACCAGGGGATAATGTAGTTTTGTGGCATCTTCCCCTGAAATCCTGGCTTTGAGTTCAATCATCTTTATAGCTGCCTAGAATTGGGACACGTGGTGCTGAAGCTGGACACAGCCTTTCATGGCCCTGCCAGGACACAGGCTCTGGGGAGGCCTCTAGGGCCTCATTCCAAAGATGCAAGTGGAAGGCTGTACCACCCCCACTGTTCAAAATCTCACCATCTTACCAGTTATATAGACTATTGCCCTCGCACGTGGTCTGGTTGGACTCTGGGTTTTGACGGTTGGGTACACTCCTGTCAGTTGAGTATCTCCTTGTGGTTTTCTGCATTTATTATGAAAACAACAGCCTTCTCTCTACCAGATCCTATCTCAGCCCTGCCCCAGCCATCAGTGACTTCCAGCTCATTCTGAGCACAGCGTAGTGTGCCATAGTCGATCCCAAAGGTCCCACGTCCCCAGTCTTTCTCCTGATGCTCTGCTGCCCTCACTCCCCTCCAGCTACCCCACCCTCAAGCCCTCGAGTATACCACAGGGCCGTTACACCTTGTTCTCTGGCTTGGGCTGTTCTTCCCTTCTATGTGGCCCACCCACCTTCCTAGTTCCATATCCTTACTGGCCATTCTCCATTACTGCCTCTCCCCAATTCCTCTCACATGGCTCCATTCCATTTTTCCTGTAATATATTGCATTAATTCATACGCCATATATAATTATAATATAATATGATATGATACAATGTTATATTATATACTGTGACATGTTATATTATATACTGTGACAAAATATTGTGAACTCTGATACAATGTTATATACTATGATACAATGATATATACTATGATAGTGTTGTATTGTATATTATGATACAATGTTATAGTATATACTATGATAGTGTCATATTGTATACTATGATACAATGCTATATTATATATTATGATAGAATGTTGTGAGCTATGATACAATGATGGTTTATATAGGATACAATGTTACGTTATCTACTATGGCACAATGTTACATTATATACTACGATACAATGTTATATTATATTAACAGACTGCTGGGCCTTCCTGGAGAATAGGATCTTGCTTGTGTTTCATCACAACCCAGAACAATGCTGGCGATGCTGTGGGCACTGTACAGTAATTGCAGTTCTTTATTTTTTTTTATTTTCTCCAGGCAGGATATTGCCATGTTTCTGAGGTTGGCCTGTAACCCACTGGCATCCTTCTGATCTGGAGTCCTGAGCACAGGGAGGGCAGGTATGTACCACTACGTGTGGCTCCCCACAGCCATCAGTAATGGGTGCTCATGACACACCTGTCACATTGCCCCAAGTAGCTGCACGGTCCCCGCTATCTCATCCTTTATCTGCACTCATGCTGTAGATGGGAAATGAGGAAAGGCAGGCCAGTCAGAGGCATTTCAGTGTTGCCCCAGTCCTCGTGACTACAGAGGGATCCTGAGCCCCGCTTTGAATGAATAGTTGGCGGCATGCTAGTAACAAGGGTCGTGGACCTGGCTCCGGGACAAGCCGTGCCCCTGTGTGGTTAAGCTTGGCATTATGGGATGGGATGAAGTGGGATGGCTAGTTCCACTGTGTCTGCGAGGTCTAGGGAAGGGGAAGAGGGCAGGGGAGGGGAGCAGAGAGGCCTCAATGTGGTAAAAAGCTCACAGGAATTCTGAGTCTGAAGAGCTTTCCAATCTCCTGGCCATTCGTTCTACCTGCTCAATGGCAGGAATTTATGGCGGCTTTAAAACTACAAAGAAGAGACTCGAGTGGGGCCAGGGAGGGGGCTGGGTCAGGGAGATGTTTTATTGACTCCCCCTAATTGCTGTAATTAAAAACACGTAAAGAATCTTTTTTTTTTTTCAAAAAAACGACTTTGCCATTATCATTAGTTGTTAGACAGCTGCCTTATTAATTTCTCATTAGAACACAAGTCACAAGCCCTCTATAGAGGTGGGGCCTGTCAGTTCCAGGGTCCCTAGAAAAGCCACTGGGGAGCAAGCTGCTTGAGGTTACAGGACCCAGTGCCCCCCCCCCCACTTCCCCCAGGTGGGCACAGCAGACAAGGGAGGGGTGGGAGAAGGATTGGGAAAAACACTGGGTACCCTTCACACTCAGAATGGTGTCCCAGTTCAAGAAGACAGACAGAGACAGACAAACAGACAGACACGGACTGACTGATGGAGAAAGCTGGGAGAGCATGCTCTCTCCCACAATCAGATGAAAGACCAGGCCAAGCCAGGTCTACATATCTCTCCAGATGCATGCAGATAGCTGTGTGCACAGACTGCATATTCATAGATATACCTGTGCACACATTCACACACACAAATCAATGCAATTCCAGGACACATACCTGTATAAACATGTATACTGCCGTGTCAAGGAAGATTGACCCAGGCATATGTATTCAAGACACGTGTATGTGCACACGCTGGCACACAAACATATTCATTCTCCTTACACACATGAACCAAAAGGCAGATCAACCTTTATGAATACATTTGAACATGAGCATACACTCACATGCACATGGGCATGCGCACTGGAAATACAGTCTCTCTCTGGAGGCTTCCCTGCTCCATCTGCCCACAGGACTCTGGGACATGATGAGAAGGTAGTGTGTCCAGCTCATAGTCCACAGGCTGCATGTGCCCTAGGAGAGCTATGAATGTGGCCAACATAAAATCAGAATCATACTTCAAACATGAAGTGTGTGTGTGTGTGTGTGTGTGTGTGTGTGAGTGTGTGTGTTTGTTTTGTAATTTGAATGCATGGTTTTTTAGAGTGAATTTTATAAATGACAACATTATGTCAAAATGTCACAAGGTGGGCATGTCTGGCACCAAAGGAAGATGCCCCGTGGCCTCCTCCAGCTGGTGCCGTCGGCTTCCTGAAATCCAGTGTTGAGATTCAGGTTTTGCTCTTAGGGCGTGAACGGAGTTGCCTTTAATGCTCGTTTGTGGAAGCCTCCACTTTTGATTATGGCTGTTTTCTCTAATTATCACACACACTCTTTGACAGCACTGTGAGGTTTTCTGAGTGCTTTCTACTCCTGCCATCTCTCCCCATAGTGGCTTCTCCCTGTTATTTACAGCACTTGTGGGGTGGTAGTGACCCCTGGGGGACCTAGAGTTCTCACACCGTCTTCCCCCCTTACATGAGGAAACCTCTCTGGGCTTTGGTGGCTATGGAGCAGGGGTCAAGTTGGCTTCGCAATGACCCTCTGCCCCTTTGGTCCTTCTGCCAGCCCCAGTACATCATTCCCTGTCCCCCTCATAAGGGGAGGCATCTTGAGACATCTCCCAGTACCTCCTGGAGATCACAGGAGCCCTTAAGTTATCATTGCTCCAGATGTGAGTCTGGAGGACACTAAAGTCAAGGCAACCACGGCTCCCACTGAATGTGCTAGACAGTGACAGAGTCAGGTGGAGTGCTTGACTCTCCAGCCTTGTCACAGAGAAATGCTGTGTGACATTACAGAGGTCCCATGCCTTCTCAATCCAAGAAAGGATTGGCCTGGCCATGCAGGAAGAGCTCCATTGACTTATAGCAGGGGTAGAAGGCAGGAGTATTGTCCCAGTCCCCCTTTGTACTTACAGGCCACCTGGACCTCAGTCTGCCGCTGTAGCAGGGCCCCCATCCGGTTACGCACGATGCAGCGGTAGAAGCCAGCGTGGGTGCGGTCTAGGCTGGTAATCATGTACCTGGGGGACAGATGAGATAGCCAGTTAAGTGAAGTAGGTGGTTTCAGAGGTGCAGAGGTCAAGTTGGGCTCAGGGTCAAAGGTCATGGGGGTCACCATATTCTGAATATGGGATTCCAGCAAGATCCTTATCAGTAGGACGTGGTCTGTCCCACAAGCTACAGGACTTTGCTCAGCTGTGTAGGATTCAGTTTAAAGTCTTTGATTCACCAGGCGGTGGTGGCGCACGCCTATAATCCCAGCACTTGGGAGGCAGAGGCAGGTGGATTTCTGAGTTCGAGGCCAGCCTGGGCTACAGAGTGAGTTCCAGGACAGCCAGGGCTACACAGAGAAACCCTGTCTCAAAAAAGACAAAAACAAAACAAAAAACAAATAAAGTCTTTGATTCTACCCATGGCCACGCCTCCCTGCCCATGGCCACGCCTCCCTGCCCATGGCCACGCCTCCCTGCCCATGGCCACGCCTCCCTGCCCATGGCCACACTTCCTAGGCTTCTCTGTTAGAGGCTGTTGCCCCCTCCTGCTTATGACTCATTGAGAAAGACAGAGACATTTGGTTTTTGGCCAGGTGCAGAGCAGTGTTGTAAGTATTAATCAGAAGAGACAGGCGAAAGAGGCAGGGAAATTTACACATCTCCCAGGTGTTCTTCTCCCTCAGCTCTTCCCATACAGTGCTGCACAGTGGAGCTGGGGACAGAGCCTCCTGAGACCGCGGGCTTGGCTCTCACTCTTGTGCCTGACTCAGTGCCAAACCCTCAGTCAGCACATCAGGCACTCCTCACCCTCAGAACCAACAGAGCTGGCACCGGTGGGCAGGGGGCTGGAGAGCAGGCGTATGGCAAACTTGCTTTACAGAGAGGCAGGATGGGCGCAGGTCAGTGAAGAGGCTCCTACAGGAGCTAGGCATGTGGGGACTTCCAGTGTTGATAGGAATGGCGGCCCTGAGAGATTTCCTTTTGCATTGTTAGGCAATGGTCCATCAGGGTCCTCAGACAAAGAGGAGTTAGGATCATTGATATCTTTCCCCAGTTCTCAGGGTCATTGTATTTTTCCAGCCTTGGAATATACAGCTACCTTGTAAAGTGCTACTTGTCCATGGTACCCAAGAGATCAGAAGAGCCACAGATGGCACCATCTTTGAGAAGGAAGATGACAGTGACAGTGTGGTGTTGGGGGAGGAGACAGTGGTAATCATTGATGATATTGATGGAGATGACAACGATCATGGTGGTGATGTCATAGCAGTGATGATGGTGGTGATGTCATAATGGTGACAGCTACCTTGATGGATAATTTCAAAATCATCTATTTCCAGAGTATGCCAAGGCTGGGATGCAGCAGCTCACTCATAGGAGTTGTGGTCCGAACCCACCATCATTGTCATCATTGTCACGGCTACCATCATCACCACCATCACCACCACTATCATCACTATCACCACCACATCCTCACCATCACCAGAGTCATTGTCACCTCTACCACCATCACTGCTATCATCATTACCATAACCACCACCACCATCATCACCACCTTCACCACCATCTCTGTTGATATCACCATCACCATAATCACCATCACTATTGTGATTATTACCATTGACGTCACGTCTCCCCACCATCATCATCACTGCTTCATCATAACTGTCACCATCATCAACACATCGCCATCGTTACCATAATTTTTAGGATAATTACCATTATAATCACTGTTAACCATCATCACCACCATCACTGTTATCATAAATGTTTTCACCACTCTTGGCACCATTACATCCTTGATGTCTCTGTCCTCATCATCATTACCACTACCATCATTACCACCATCATTGCCACTATAAGTGCCAACATCCTTACCACAGTCACCATTGCTGTAATCATTACCCGATCATTATTTCTATTGCTACCCCATTATCATCATGATTACCATCCTCTCCATTATCATCTTCATCATGATCCCATTGGTATCACCGTTACTATTCTTACCATCGACATCACTGTTAATGACATCACCACCATCATCACCGTTATGACATCACCATCATCATCACCATTATGACATCACCACCATCATCACTGCTATGACATCACCACCATGATCGTTGTCATCTCCATCAATATCATCAATGATTACCACTGTCTCCTCCCCCAACACCACACTGTCACTGTCATCTTCTTTCTCAAAGATGGCACCATGTGTGGCTCTTCCGATCTCTTGGGTACCATGGACAAGTAGCACTTTACAAATGTGGATCTACACAAGACTATCAACTTTTTAACTTTGCCAAGATCATTAAAACCAACCAACCAAGCAGAAAATGGAATCAAGCAGAAAACATTATAAAACAGAAAATAATAGTATTATCAAGTGCTGGAGAGAGAAAATATATACAAAGGCCTAGCACCTTCCCCTGGTGAGTCCTAAGGACTTGGGTCCAGTGTCCAGAACCCAAGAAAAGGCAGGAGAGGTCTCTGCACTTCCACACGTGTGTTCATGGAGGTGAGCACTCCCTACACACACCCCGCACACAATGATAATAATAAATAAAAGGGAAAGAGTGGAATCTGGTACTGTTAAAATAACAACAACAACAACAACAACAACAACAACAACAAAAACCACCAGGGGAAGGATATCAAATCAAAGCAAGACCCATTTTTATGTCAGATTGCCAAAACACAAGAACAAAAGGGAGGAGAAAGGGGAGGAGGAAGGGAAGGGGGAGGAGGGAAGACAGGAAAGGGAAGGGGAGAGGAGGGGTAGGAGTGAGGAGGGGGAGGGAGGAGGAAGGGAGAAGGGAAAGGGAGAAGGGAGAGGGAGGAGGGGAGGGGAGGGAAAGAAGGGAGAGAGAGAAGGGATGGGGGAGGGAAGGGAGGGGAACACATGCCTGTAGGTTTGTTGGTGGCACTGGGAATTGGTCAATTCTTTGGGGCAAAAATCTACAGCAGTTAAAACATGTAGATTCTTTGACAAGAACTTGCACTCCCTCGAGGTGGCTCTTTAGTTAGGCTCGCAACAGTGAGCTAGAAAAAAAAATGTACAAGGATGTTCTCTGTGTTACCGCTTGCGATAGCAGAGATAAACAAAGAGAAATAGGAAGCAACAGACACGTCCATCAAACCTGAATTAGATCAATAAATGATGCTGGGTTCCTGAGTGAGGGAAGATCACCTGTGTGGGATGAAATAGAAAAGTCTCCAAGACACCCAGAGTGAGGGAAGGAAATCAAAGCGGGGAGACGGCAGAGTTACATGAATCAAAATCCGAGTACAAGGTTGTGTGTGGGGCTAACAACCTCAGAGCTGCCGGGTAGGAGCAAGGATGCAAGGTACCCCTGGGTGTTGCTGTTGGGTGAAATGTTATCGGATCTTTAATGGTTGGATTATGCAAACTGACCCAATCAAAACTACCTAGATCAGTCCCCCATTCCCAAGTTAAGAAAATAGTTCATGTTAGGACATTATTTGGTATTATATCATTTGCATAAATTGAAACAGTATATATATATATATATATATATATATATATGTATATATATATATATTTATGTATATATACACACACACACATATATATAGTGTATAGGTGATAGTGTATAGGTGTATATTAATACTCATTTGTATGTGCATGTGTGATTGCCTGCACACCACACACAGGTGCACAGATATTTTTGAGATGGTATATCAATAATGTATTATTTCTTTTTTGGGAGAAGAGTCCAGGACTGAAATTGGGAGAGGGACATGCATACTTCTTTGATTGTATGTTTTGTTTTATTTTTTTTTTTCTGTGCCACTGGAATCATCTTTATCATAAACACAGGTCGCTTTTATTTTACAGATAAAATTTAAAAAGTGCTACTTTGTGCATAGAATTTAAGTACACATTACAAAAGAGACACCAGGGACTCGTTCAAGCTGAATTTGTTTGCCAATGTCAGTGATGCGTGGCGAAATTTCAACTTTAATGAAACCCAGTGTCTGCCGAAGACCGACACCCATGTTCTCTTCAGCCAGACAGCGCAGGGCCCCACCTGGAGTCCTGAGGTCAGACACAGGCTGTTGGTCTGTTCCCTGACCTTTGGGGGATGCCCTTCTGTTTCCTGTAGTGGCGGGTAGGTGCGCTTCCTGGCGGGTAGAGCCCTGTCTCAGTCACTCCTGCTGCCTCCCTCTCACTGCCTGCCTGCATACGACTGCTCCAGCCTGGGAGACCTATTTCAGACTTGCAGGTACTATTATTTAAAGTAACACTTCTTCTCACCGCCTCTCTACCAGGGGAGCCCTAGTCACAGCAGCAGAAGGCGGCTCTTGTCACCCGGCCTGGGATGGGAGGGAGTAGGTTAGCCAGGGTCTTGGTTTGCAAACTCAGCACTCACTATAAACAGCCCCAGTCATGACAATAGCCATATTCGTTATTGTCATCATGTCCCCTGCTATGGCTGCCAGGACACACACACACACACACACACACACACACACACACACAGAGAGAGAGAGAGAGAGAGAGAGAGAGAGAGAGAGAGAGAAAAGAGAGAGAGAGAGAGAGAGAGAGAGAGAGAGAGAGAGAGTCTGAGAGAGAGCGAGCCAGCCAGGTCCATTAGGAGCAATCATGAAATCTCTTGAATGAACAGCTTCCACTGGCCCCTGCCACACCAAGAGAAAATGTGGTGAGGGAGACCAGAGCGGGGACTCTCCTGGGGTGTGTGTGTGTGGGAGATGCAGGCTAGACTTTCACTTCTGTTCATTTGAATGAGCTACGGAAGCTTTTGCTCCTCAGCATCCCTATCTGTAAAATGGGCGCGATGGTGGCCATCTTAGATGTGAGCCTCTCCAGACACAGGGCAGCTTCTGCACACAAGTCTGCTGAATGAGAGCAAATGTAAGGGCCACTGAGGGAAGGTTCTGGGCTGACACGGGGAGACTCAGAAGGGAGGACCAAGAAGAAGGCATGATATGACTCTTGTTCTAAGCACCAGGAGAGCTCAGACTTCCTTGTCTGGCTTCTAGACCCTTAGCGTAGTCACTCTCCTTTGATTCTCAAGGAAGAGGATCCCGGGCTCCTCTGCACACATGGCTTCAGCTCCAGTCTCTTCAAAGGCTCACTTATTTTATCATAAGAGTTTTCCCACATGAATCAAAACTCAAAGAACGAAAACAGAAAACATATAGTAGGTGGTGTCACGCTTCTTACACCTCAGCGGCTGGTCACCGATGACCTGCAATCCTCACGTGGAGAAGCTCACGGTAAGGAGCGTCTCAAATATGTGTCTGAAACTTCGTTATGCATATGAGAGCAAATTCAAACGCCCGCTCCCTCTCCTTCATAAGCAGGCAAACTGGGCCTCCTGCTCTGCGGCTGTTCAGAGATCCTCCCGCTGCCCAACCGGAGCTGCCTTGGGCTTTGTCACAGCTGGGGGGCATGGGTGCTCTTCTGGATAGAGGGGGCTTAGCTTTTTCTGTTAGCTGACCCAAGGGAGCGGGGTGGGAGGGGAGCAGAAGGATGAAGGGAAGAGGTTTTGGGGTGGACAGGAAGTGGCATCCAGAATGCACTGCTCTCCTGATGTTTGTAAGGCTGTGTCCCTGATTTTAAGCCAGTGGGACCCCGCCCCTCAGCTCAGTCTCCTCTTCTGAGATGAAGAGGAGGGTTGGGGGGGGGACACTGACCAGCTTAGCCATAGGGGGGAGGGACTGCCACAGATAATTGGATTTTTAAGAGACGAGAGACAAGAAAGCCAGCAAGTAATTGCCTAACGAGAGCTCCGTCGTTTCCAGGGCTTGGTGGAACACACAATGCCCTTTTTGGTTGGAGTCCTTGGGTGTCACAGTTGATATTTAAAATGATTCTTACTCACATTAAATAAGATATTTCAATTCCACGAAGCTGTCAGGAATTGATGCGGACACCAGAAATAATAGGCGAGCTCTCCTTGTATTGTCCTGGTTAATAAATCAGACGCCCGGAGATGCATGCCAGACGCTCATATGGAGGAAGGGTGTGTGTGTGCCCGTGTACACATACGCGGCACACATGCCACACACAGAGTGTGCTCTTGCACACCCACAGACATGCGTACACACCACTGCTTGCATGCGCAGATGGTCAGGGAACCCAGCAGCCTGCACACTCACAGGCACACGTGTATGTGCGCACACACACACACACACACACACACACACACACGCGCGTGAGCACCTGCTCTCCCCAGGCCTCTTTTTCTCATGCAGACCATGTGCAGAGGGTCACCATGTCCACTGGTGGTCAGCAGAGACCCTGTGCCCGACACCTGCTAATAGACAGCTGAGGCTGACATGTTTCAAGGTCAGGGCTGGCCAAGTGGGCTCTCGGAGTGAGGTTTCTTGTTCTCTTCTCATAGGGTTTTGGGCATCAGGTAGCAAGTATCATAGTGTGTGTGTATGTGTGTGTGTGTGTGTGTGTGTGTATGTGTGTGTGTGTGTGTGTGTGTGGTGTTGTGGTTTTTTTTTTTTTTTTTTTTTGGTTTTTTGAGACAGGGTTTCTCTGTGTAGTCCTGGCTGTCCTGGAACTCACTCTGTAGACCAGGCTGGCCTCGAACTCAGAAATCCACCTGCCTCTGCCTCCCAAGTGCTGGGATTAAAGGCATGCGCCACCACCGCCCGGCCGTGTGTGTGTGTGTGTGTGTGTGTGTGTGTACATGTGTGTAGATGCATGTCTGTGTAAATACATGTATGCATGCAGGTGAATGCTTATGTGCATGTAGGTGAATGCATGTGTCCTCAGCCTGTTTATGGCTCAGAGGACGAAGATGTATGGGACCTGGTCAGTAAGAGATGGAGTTGACTTTTGTTTTTTATCATCGTCATCATCATCATCATCATCATCATCATCATCATCATCATCATCGTCAATCGATTAGTCAGTCATGTGTGGATTTGAGTGCAGGTTTGTGCATAGGATCCTGGGTACCTGTAGAGGCCAGAAGAGGGTGTGGGATCTGGTAGAGCTGATCACAACAGGTGGGTTGTGATCTGCCTGGCATGGGTTACAGGATTCAAACTTGGGTCCCTCTGAAAGAGCAGTATGAACTCTTAGCTGATGGAGCCATCTTTCCAGCTCCTCCTCCCCCTCTGTTGCTTTTTGTAAAATGTCTTCAGGAAAGAAGGCTCTGCGATGATTCACAGGGAGCCACGGACATGTGCTGAGCCGTTACAGCACACCACCTGGCTGCTTACACCCCACAATAGCTGCCGTGGCTGTAAGAAACACCAGTGTTCTCCAGGCCTCAACATGCACAACCAAATCACCCCAACCTTGAAACACTGTACAGGCACAGCTCATATGAGCCTCTGTCCACAGGTGAAAGATGGCCCCAGAGGCAGAGATTAGTTTGTTCTGGCCACAGCGTGTCAGGGCAGTCCTGCATGTAGAGGGCATGAGCCCCACATGGATGTGCACACAGGAACTCGAAGCCCTGTATCCCCGGGGCTCCCTTTGAAGAATAGTTTGCCTGTTCTTGGAGAGCCATGAACGGGAGTGGGAAGTGGGCTGCTTTTTTTCAGGTAGCCTTTCCTTTTCTTTTTTTGAGACGGTTCCTTACAGGTAGCCCCGGTTATCCTGGAACTCACAGAAACCTGCCTGCCTCTGCCTCAGAGCGCCGGGATAAAAGGCATTCACCGGGGCTGGAGAGATGGCTCGGTGGCTAAGAGCAGTGACTGCTCTTCTAGAGGTCCTGAGTTCAAATCCCAGCAACCACATGGTGGCTCACAACCATCTGTAACGAGATCTGACGCCCTCTTCTGGTGTCTGAAGACAGCTACAGTGTACTTAAACATATAATAATAAATAAATCTTTAAAAAAAAAAGGCATTCACCACTATGCTTAGATGTCAGACATCTTTCTAGCCACAGTTCTCCAGACTCAGCGGAGTGCTGGGCTTACAGGCATGAGCCATCATGCCCAGAAGGAGGGAGATTTTCTGAGCAGTCTAAGAACTGAATACAGAAGACGGTGATATAAGGGACGCTTGGGATGAAGGTGCCGGGTGGCCTGTGTGAAGCCTGCTCTGAGCCTTTCGGAAACATTAAATTACGCTTTTTATTCATCTCTTTGTGTACGTGTGCATGTGTGTGAGGTCAGAGGACAACTCCAGAGTCAGGTCTCTCCTTCCACCACATGGGCCCCCCACGGTTGAAGTCAGCTCATCAGGTTTGGCAGTGGGTGCCTTTATCCAATGAGTCAATGAGTCGTCTCCCCACCCCTCTGTAGTGGGTCTTTCAATGGTGGAAGGGGAGGACAAGGAAGGGAAAGGGTTGAGACAGCTGGGGTAACTCTGTTGGATAATAAAGTCACGCTGAAATTGAAAGCAACCCCACGAAGCCTTAGCTTCATGTTGGATATGGGGTGAGGAGTAAGAGAGGGAAAGGATAGAGAACGAGGGAGGGAGGGAAGAGGGAGGGAGGGAGGAAGAGAGAGAGAGAGAGAGAGAGAGAGAGAGAGAGAGAGAGAGAGAGAGAGAGAGAGAGAGAGAGAGAGTCTGATGCAGCCGTCACGGTGAGCACCTGAGGGACAATTTGAGAACAGTGATTTCCGCTCTTCTATTTTAAGCAGTTTTGTTTGGTCCCGCGTTGTAATCTCATCACACGGCTCAGGTAAGAGCCTGACACCTACGACTGTATCCTGCAGTGGGCTCTGGGGAAGGATGCTGCAGTCTGGCCTGGGAGGGAGCAACCTGCTGACGAGGAATCCACGGAAGGAAACAGGAAACGGGAGTACGGCATGATGGCCGGTGGGAAACAGGAATCTGCCGAATTCTTAGCAGGGAAGGTCTCCGATGGACATTTGGATGGACACAGTGACCCTCGGAAGTGTGTGTGGGGAGTACAAGCATGGCAGGTTCTTCCTGAGCCCTGGAAGACTCGGGGGTGATGTTCACCGTGGGCAGCTGCTGACAGCTGATTGTTGAAGTCAACCTGAGCAGGCTAAGGGATAACCAAATACTCGGAAAAATAAACCCGAAGAGGGAACAGATTCATGTCGGCAAACAGTCTGAGAGGAGATAGTGCGTCATGACAGGGAAGGCACCCATGGGAGGAGCGTGAGACAGCTGGTCACACTCTGTAGTCAGGAATCAGAGGGATGGATTTGGATTCAGCCTGGGATACCCACGAGATGGTACCGCCCATACTCAGGAAGGATCTGTTCCCTTTAATGAACCCTCTGCAAACGCCCCTCGTGCCCGGAGGTGTGTCTTCTAGGCGATTCCAAGTCCAGACAAATGGAGGATAACCGCCACACAGCAAGCTGGCATCCGTCGAGTCTGGGTGTCTGTGAGGATGCATTAGGGAGAGAGAAACCTTTGACCTGGAGGACGGAGTGAAGGGGGGGGGCTGACCAACATGACTTGGCATTCCCCCACCCTTGAGGGTTGTTGTAGCGGAAACAAATGAAGGAGAAAGGAGGGACTGGATCCGTTGTGCGCTGGGTGGTCCAAGCGTTCTTGGAGCTTGGGCCCTTGGACTCGTAGAAGAGTGGCCTCCCTGGTTTGAAACTTCCCTAGTTTAGGACTTCATTCGTGTGAGTTTTACATACTTATCTTTCTTGGATCCCTAGTTTCAGATCATGAGATCTCATGGCCTTTATATTCTCATCTGAAATCTCACATATGAGATATATACTATCACGCACAGATATCTTACTGAGCCTCTTTCTATTTTGAACCTCAGATAATGTCTTCAAGATATGGAGATGAACGGATGCTAGGCCGGGAAGCAGGGTCTGTTTACACACCCCTGCTGGTCCACATAGGCATGTGGAGAGGTAGAGACTTTGCACATACTGAGAGGATCCTCTCAGGGTGAGGAGGGGGATAATAGGCACCAGCCGCCATGTGTTGGCAGGAGCAAGCAGGGACTGGGCTGAGCCTCAGGGCTCTGGAAGACCCAGCCCTGTGTCTAGCATGTGAAAGGCCCCAAATAGCACATTCTCAGGCTTTGAACAATCACCTGTCTGGCAGCTTTGGGTACAAGCAGCTGGTTCCCCTCTCCAGATGCTGCAACCCATCCTGGAACTCACCTCCATATTCGCAGCCAAGGCATCTCCTCCAGGGCCCTTTCCGGAAAGTCTCCCTGCCATCCCCCAGGGCCCTCTTTTGCCTGAGCTCCTGTGTTTATCACAACTGAATTTGCCATCCTGTCTACTGGCACATGTCTCCCCGCCACAGTTTTGAATGTGAAATGTCCCTCCCCCCCAGGCTCCTGTATTTGGACACTGTGTCCTCAACAGGTGCAGTGTTTGTAGACCCCTGTAGGAGGTAGGGTCTAGCACAGACGTGCACCTTGGAAGATGGGCGCAAATGCGTTACTTTTCCGTCGCAGTGATAAAATACCCTGACAAAGCAAGTTGATGAAGACAAGAATTATTTAGGCTGAGAGTGTTCCAGAAAGGCAGAGTTGGTCCTGGTGGGGAAGACATGGTAACAGGCCAGCATGGTGGCAGGGGCAGGAAGCTGACTGATCACATTTCATATATGTATATGCACAGACACAGACACAGACACAGACACACACACACACACACACACACACACACACACACATGAGACAGAGATACAGACACAGAGAGACAGAGGCAGAGACAGAGAGATCGAGTGAGTCCTGGCCATATAACTTCAAAGCGGGTTCAGAGTGCCATTGCTTCCTCCAGCGAGGCTCCACCTCCTAAAGGTCCCATAACCTTCCCAAATGGCACCCCCAACTGGGGACCAAGCGTTCAAATGCATGAGTCTGTGGAGAACATCTCTTACACCACAACAGGAGCGGAGCTTAGGAGCTTGGAGCCCGGCCCCACTTCTAGCCCAGATGCCTTGCTTCCTGCTCCACAAAGGCACAGCAATCTGCAACCATAGACAGAGCCACCAGCCACTGTGTCCTCCGAATCCCCTGAACCGTGAGCTAAACGGAGTCCTTCGTAAGGTGTGACTATGAGAAATTTGGTCACAGCAAGAAGAAAAGCAATGAATATCCTCCCCAAGGCCATGTCTCTCCTCTCTCGCCTTGCGCTGTGCTTCATCTCTAGACAAGTAGGAAAGGCCAAGGATGCCCCAAAGATACCCATGCTAGTCCCCAGAGCTCATGAGTGTGCTACGATATGCTATGCTTTGGTTGATTTGTATCTTTATAAAAGAGTTTCTGGGAGGCTGGAGAGACATCTTAGCAGTCAAGAGTACTGGCTGCTCTTGCAGAGGACCCAAGTTTGATTCTCCATACCCATACGGTGGCCCAGAATCATCTATAACTCCAGTCCCAGGGAGAATCTGACGCTTTCTCCTTTCCTCTGTGAATACTGCATCCATATGGTACACAGACATACCCATATACATAAAATAAAAATAAGTGTATCTTAAAAAGAGACACTGGAATCTTAATTCTGGACCCTGCAAGTATGATCTTACTTCAAAGGTGTGTGGGTGTGCCTGCATGTGTGTGTGCATATGTGTGTGTGCATATGTGTGTGCATGCATGTGTATGCATATGTGTGTGCACATGTGTGCATGTGTATGTGTGTGCATGTGTGTGTGCGTGCATGTGCGTGCGTGTGTGTGTGTGTGTGTGTGTGTGTGTGTGTGTGTGTTTGTTGCTGGGGACAAGCCGGAGCATGTCAGGCAAGTAATCTACCACTTCAAGTCCTTAATTTTGCCATCATCTGTCACAGCAGCCAGAGGGAACTAACCCAGCAGGCTTCTCCAGGCTGAGGTGGACACAGGAAGGGAACTCTGGGGATTCTGGAGGGAGGATGGAGGTCACAGGTTTTAGTGTATAGTAGTGGGTGAAGAAAGGTCCAGTTGCTCTAAAACATTGTTTAATTACATTTTAATTCATTTACTGCATGCAGGCACGTGTTGGGGTGTGTGTATAGAGGTTAGGGGATAACTACTCTCTTCCACCATGGGGGTCCCAGTGTCAAACTCAGGTCATCGGGCTTGATGGCACCTGTATGCACGGAAACATCTTGCCAACCCTGACAGATTCTTAAAAAGCAGATGTCTTGGGAGCTCTGTCTGGAGTCTGAGTCCCTCCCGTCCTCAAAGATGGTGTTTAGATGCAGCACACCAGGGGCTCATATGACCCCTTGCAAGTGGCATTTGCTTTATAAGCAGAGGAAATGTCTCCAGCTGTCTCCAGTCCTGGCCTCTTGGCCACCCTGAGCCACCCCCCTCCCCTGCCCCCATGTTGCTATGATCGATCCTCAATAAGAGGGCTGGCAGTGTTATTGAGCCGGAGCTGCTAGCGCTGTGACAGGCCTGGCTTGGGCTGGCTGTCCATCAACCCTATGGCCTTCTGGGCCAATTAACTGTTCTCAATGAACATGGAAAAGGAGTTCATTAAGTTGTTATCTATCAGTCTGGGATCCCCAGCTGAGGTCTGTTACTTCAGCAACACTGTAACCAAAATCCCCTAGAGGACAAGAAGGGACCATTTGTTTTGATTTATGTTTTGGGGAAGTTCAGCTCAGGGCTGCTAGGACATCAGCGCTTGGGCAGAGTAACATGGGGGAGGCTGCTCACCTCAAGGGAGACAGGAATCAGACAAGTGATGATCACCCGTTGTTCCCTCAAGCCCTTCAAGGGCTCATCCTCAGCAACAAAGTTTCCAGAACTTTCCCAAGTAGCAATGGCAATTGGAGACCAAGTATTCAAACCTGCGAGCCTGTGGGAGACATTTCCCATTCAACCTGTAATTCTCTGAGGAAAGTGAGAATGAGCCTGCCATTGAGGGGAGACCAGGGTGGGGGAAGGGCTGGGACTGGGGCTAGCTACTCAGTAGCGGGGTAGATGGAATCATCTCTGCTCAGAGCACAGGTAGGAGCCCTCCTCCTCCCAGAACTGGAGTGGAAATGGGTTGTGAAATGAACTGGAGACTGTTCATCTCTTCATTCTAAGGCTTGTGCTCAGAGAGGTTGAGTCTGTTTTCCTGAGTCACTCAGCCAGGGGGTATCCAAGTGAACTATCCAGAGCAGGGAAGAATGAAGAGCTGGGGGCTGGGGGGGGCAGGTGTGTGTGTGTGTGTGTGTGTGTGTGTGTGTGTGTGTGTCGATAGCGCTTGTCTGGGGTCCAAGAAATTCACACAGAGATCTTTCATTTGGGAGATATATTTGAATTGGGAAATAAGAAATCCTAAGGCTAATGGGAGGGCACGGTTATTATGCTAAAAAAAAAAAATCAACCAAACAAAAGGAAACAAAATCAGAAGCTGAAAAACTGTGACTCCTCGCTCCGCTTTGGTGGCTCTGAAGCTTGGCCTGGAGGTTTTTCTTCCCAAGCACAATCCTCCATCTGGCTTCCTGCCCCAGGGCCACCAGGGCTCTTTTGTCCTGGACTCCTGGCACCTGCTTGTGATTCATTATGATTCAATATGATCCTCCTCCCGGGGCAGATCAGAAAAGAAACCAGATTAAAGCACCCTGATAAAGAGCTCACTTGGAAATCAGGTCTCAGCAGCCAAGGGCTGGTCCAGGCGGCCTGGGAAGGGTTGAGGGCAGCCTCATTGCTGTTCTCCTGCTGGTCTCATCCAGCCCCAGGGTTTACAGGGGAAACTGTCTCCCATGCTGGGTCAGACCTGTACTTAGGAGCCTTCCTTTCCCTCCCCAGCAGGAGGGTGTCTAATGGAGTGACCAGCTGTTTGGGGACATGGGTCTCTCTCTATTGTATCCAATTTGTCTGCTTGGGCTCTAGCAACAAAGTACCAGGAATCTGGTGGCGCAGCCCAATAGAAGCTCCTTTTACAACACCGAGGGCCAGGAGTTTGAAGTCATGGTGTAGCAGGAGTTTGAAGTCATGGTGCAGCAGCAGCACCACCAGCCCCCCCCCCCCAAGACTCCAGGGAGGACCTTGCTTTGCCTGTTCTAACTCTCTGGCTTCCCAGGTATTCCTTGGCTGTGGCTGCGTCTCTCCAAGCTGTGCCTCGTCTTCACACTTCTTCCTGTATCTTTGCTAGCTCTCTCTCGTAACGATGTCATTGTGCCCATCTCTTCCTTAACTCCAGTGTGACCTCCTCTGGGATGAGCGACTCCAAATGAAGCCTCGTCCTGAGGTGCCAGGGGTTATCCGCTCATCACACATTTTGGGAGAAACGGGGACACAATTCATCCCATTACAAGGGGTCCCCAAGGATGCTCACTGTCTCATGACTGAGGTTCTCACGTTGTGACTGCTCAAAGATCAGGGTGGGTAGATTTTAGGGGTGGTGTTGGACATAACCCTGTGGCCATCAGTCAGTAGGGCTGTGTCCCAGGCCTCAAGTGTTCTGGCTGGACTCTACCCCCTCAGTCAACTGGCTACAGCTAGGTGTGCCCTGCCCCACAGTTACCTGGCAACAGCCAGGTAGCCCAGCCCATTATAAAAGGAGCTGCGTGACCCCTCCTCACTCTCTCTTGCCCTTCTCTCTTGCCCTCCCTTTCTCTTACCTTTCTCTTTCTCTATTCTCTTCCTCCTCTTTCCACACGGTCATGGCCGGCTTTCAACTCTCTACCTCCCCTCTCTCTCTACTCTTCTATAGTGAAGCTTGAAAATCATGGCCTGTCTCTTCTTATCAAGACCCGGCCATGCTGGAGCAATGGAACGGGCCTCTCAGCGTCTCCAGCCACCAGACTGGACCAAGGACTTCCCTACCCGGCCCACTTCCTCCACAGGTACTTGGGCCCCGCAGGGTGGGGTGATGGGAGGGCCCAAGATGGAGGGAGAAACAGGAAGCTGGAAGCAGCCGGAGGAAAGGCTCTGGTGGGGACTTGTTGTCCGAGGGAAAGGGAAGAGGAGATGAGGAAGGATGAAGGACTCACACATGACGAACAGATAGATGTAGGAGAGCAGGACCCAGGACAGCGAGTCATCCAACATGGCTTTGACCGGAGATGAGGCTGGGCTGATGGCCCCGCATGTCCCATAGGCTCTCCTGGGCTACGGAGTTTGGGTTTTCCCTCGGGACAAAAGAATCGGGGGAGGATGTTAAGATGGGTATACCGCAGGCGGGCAAACCACAGTGCTTCAAATCTGGCATACCGGGAACAGTCTCCACTTGGGTAGGTTTTGGAATAAACCTCTCAGGACCTGCAAGTAACCTTCCACCGGTGCCTCCACACGATTTGCGTCATCTATGGTTGCTTCCGCCACAATGGATGCCAGGAGCGGTACCCAGCCGTGTCTCACAGAGCCTCGGACCTGGGACGGAGCAGCCTGGTTACAGGATTCATACTCAGCAGGTGGAGAGGAGAGGAGACAGTCAAGACCGATGGTAGGCCAGTTTGGTCTTTGGCACAAAAGAGGGAAGATGGGACTCGTCACGTGGTGGTGCCAGAGGTTAGGGATGATGGACAGGTGTCTTTGACTCGGCATCTGACGCCCCTTGTTGGTGGTGGGGCGGTTGTGGGGGTAGGGCACAGAAGGTTGAGGAGAGAAGGGACTGAGAAAGTAGGGTGCCAGGTCCTGAGTTGTCTTATGGATCCTACTGATGTGATTAAAACCCCATGACCAAAAGCGACTTGGGGAGGGAAGGATTTATTTCAACCCTCACGGCTTGTGAGCCCATCACTGAAGGAAGCTAGGGCAGGGACTCAGGGCAGAAACCTGGAAGGAGGGACTGACACAGGCTATGGAGGGGTGCTGCTTACTGGCTTGCTCTCCAGGGCTTGCTCAGCCTGCTTTCTTATGCATGCAAGGTCATGTGACCAGGGGCGGCACCATTCTCAGTGCTCTGGGCCCTCCCATAACAATCATTGGTTAAGGGGGAAAAACCCCACCCCCTAGACCTGCCTTCAGGCAAGTCTTATGGGGGATATTTTCTCACTTGAGAGTCCCTCTTTTGGGTTGAGTTGACATAAAGCTAGTAAGGACAAGGCCTGGAGAGAAGAACAAGGAGAGAGAATAGAAAAGGCATGCAGGTGGGATGAAGACCATGGAGGGGCTTAATGGCCCTTGAATAGGTTTGAACTCTGGTGGAAGGAAACAGATGAAGAAGGGAAGGGAGGAAGCCGTCGCCTGGAGAGGAGGTAGGGTCTGGGGTCTTGTGCCCTAGAAGTGGACAGAATTTTGCATGGTGGTTTCAAATGCCTGGGGAAGGGGTGAGGGGCAGAGTGGAGTACACTAGAGACCATGGGGAACCGTGGCTTAGGTTGGAAAGGTCTCCAAAGCTCAGGCGGGATTGGTCAATAGGAGGAAGGCCACACCCCAACCAAGCCCTGTCACTTGAAGGGTGGTGCAGCTTGGGCTCAACATGGAAGGCAAATGCGACCATGTTAGCCACCTTGGGCTGGCCGTGATGAGGGAGAGGTTGAGGTGTGGCTGGAGAGAGGTAGGTCAGAAGTAAGGTTTTGGGACAGAAGAAATCTGGAGATGACAAGGGGTGTGGTGTGGCCTCATCTGTCCTCAGTTTCCTCCTTTGGGACGTGACTCTGATGAGGTTCCAAAGGACCTGTCTTAAAGAGCCCATGCTATGACCTCAGCCGACCCTTGCTCCAATTCTAGTTGCTCCATTGTCTATGGAGCCTGTGACCTCATACAGAGGACTGAACCTTAGGTACTCCATCTCAAAAAAAAAAAAAAAAAAAAAAAAAAAAAAAAAGGGACAAAGTCGGGGTAACTGCCTCGTGAGAAAGGCAAGTAGAGGTTGGTTGGCTGGAGGGCTTGCTTTGAAAATTCACGTTCATCTAATTCTGCAGAAAGATTGAAAAAGATGCTACCAGCACCTGTGCATTTTAGAAATGCATATGCATGGCTTTAACGGTTATTTATTGGCATATATTATCAGTAATTACACATAATAATAGGTTTCATTATACGATGAGTAGCTTTAGTCTCCAGCTTGACACAACCCAGATTCACCTGGGAAGAGAATCTTAATGAGGGGTTGTTATAACTAAGTTAATTGATGTGGGGAGGCCTAACCCACTGTGGGTGGTACCATTCCCCAGACAGGGCATCCTGAAGTGTGTTAGAGAAGAGAAATCCATCAGAATAAGCAAGCAAGCATACATGTATTTATCATCTCTCTGCTCTTGGCTGGGATGTGACTGGCTTTCCTGTGTATCTATCTTGATTTTCCCTGCATTGAGGAATTGTAACTGGGAATTATAAACCAAATAAATGTCTCTGCTATATTGCTTTTTTCCAGGGTATTTTGTCATAGCAACAGATATAAAATTAGTACACATTATGACATTTTCATCTATGCAATAATTTTTATGAAGTTTTGACAATTTAAGATTTTATTTTATACTTTTACTTGCGTGCGTGCGCGCGCGCGTGTATGTGTGTGTGTGTGTGTGTGTGTGTGTGTGTATGTGTGCAAGAGTGTGCTCACTTCAGTGAATTTCATTATGCTGGTGAGGGGTTGTTTATCAGAGCGTGGGCTACATCATTGAAGTAAATGCCTATTCTTCCCCCAAGCAACGGTTATAGCCTATAGATCCTCAGCGTAGGGCAGGACCACTACACAGTGCTGATGGCTTAATATCATATAGGCCCTATGCATGGTTCTGTTTACAAGAAATGACACGCATGTGCAGAAATCTGGAGCTATCGGAACCACTTCTGCACCAAATACTCAAACCTTTAGGGTCCTCAGTTCCCTGAGGGTGTTACCCGCATACACTTGAGTTACAACATCCTTTTGATTTTAGATGGCTCTTCTGCTACCACTGAACAATAGCTCACCGGGCACATTCCTTCCAACGCCCACTTCCCAAACCCACTTCTAACCCTTTCCAGCAAAGCATCAACTCTGCTCCAGTATTCCTGCTCTTAGCCAGTGAATCCTTACAAAGTCATGCAGCCATCTGTATCAGAGACCTCTCCTTTTCTGTGTGTGCCACCGATGGAGATGCTGGGTGCCTTGCTCCCCCCCCACCGCCCCTCCCCATCCCCGACAGGCCTTGCGGAGCTTTGCATGACTTTGCATGGCACGGAGATATTTTGCGAATGTGTAAGTTACATCATCGCAGAAACGGCTGCCAACGGCTTAGCTGGGTCCCAGAAACTGAGTCAGGAGCCAGAAAATAGGCTTTTCTGTATGGCTCATCGTCGCTGTGATTCATTCTACCCTCCCTGGAACGCTCCATGGCCAGATGCTGTGTGGGGCTCTGAGTATTAACAGTAACAATGGCAGCAACCACAGAGATGCCGTCATCTTTACGAGCAGATGAACACCGTTCTGCGGCTGTCGTGGGTTAGAGCTGTACTGATCCCCGGGGCCACACCCTCTGGTTCCTGCAGCCCGGCTACCAAGATCACAGAGGGGATGTCTCTGGAGACAGAAGGGATGATGTTAGAGATCACCTACCCTGCTCCCCTCATCATCACTGGATCCCTGAGACCTTAAGAGAATGAGAACTTGTGCATCTGAGGGCAGGCTTGACTGTGCGGTAGGTCCTTCAGCAGTCTGTAAGCGTCATGTGGAGGGGTAAGTGTGCAGTAGCTACACAGAGGTGGGTACCGGGGAGGCATGGGTGAGCTGTGAGACAATGAACTTCGCCCGGCTCTACCCAGCTGGCCTGAGCATCCCACCCAGCCCAGCTCTGCTCCTTAGGCCGCCCCAGGCTCCCGGCTTCCCCAGGCCAGATGTCTGTGGGATGAATGAATGCTGATAAGCCTGGAGGTTGAGCCTAGGGGCTCCAGAAACTCCCTGCATCTTGCCTGGCAGGCGGATGTGGGGAGACTGGGAGGAAGTCTGCCTGGAGCCCTGCAGCCCGGCCCACCATCGGCAGCCCAGGCGCTGTACAATCAGACTGCGGCTCCTGACCCAGGCAGACCAGACTCAAGGTTAGCAATGACCTACCCTTCCCGAGGCAAGGTATGGCCCTGTTTCTCAATCAGCTCTCTTGACAGTCCACATCACCGAGCTACAGGATAGCTATAAACTTTATCCACAGTGCCTGGCTCCCTCCCCAAGGCAGGGTCACAGTAATGAATCTTTCCCAACTTTCTCTAGCCTCCTTTTAAATCACCGTACGTACGTACGTCAGAGCTGCGTCTCCATGTGGCAGACGGAGAAGATGAGGAAACCAAGGCACGGAGGGGTTAAGGAACGCGCCTCAGGGTCTAACAGCGAGCAGGTGGTGGAACGTGCAGTGCCGTAGCTCCTGCCTGAAGCGATACCACGGGGATTAAGCGTGACAACACAGGCAGCGGGCTTAGGGCCTGCCATAAGGCATGTGTGCATGCTGCCTGACTCAGCACCACCGTTCCTGGCTCCACACCTCCTCACTCATTCATCTGCCTCGCCAGGAAGAAACAAGGCCGTTTGTCCTCCTTACGGTCCTGATGCTGGCTTGAGGCTCATTCAGCCAAGTAAACCCTGTCCGGCAGGCAGCCTGGGGGTAGAGCTCATGCACATGCTACATGGGCCCAAGGTGCTTGCCTGTGATGGCTGTGCCCTGACCTCCTGAGTGGGACTCTCTCGGGTCAGACTCTAGAACCACCCCCATTCCCTCTGCCCCTCTGCTCTACCCCTCCTACCCCTAGGCCACATACCCAAACATTCTCTCTGGACTCCCCAAAGTCACCCTTGCAGGTGACTTCAGAGGCAACTTCTGGATGAAGTAGACCAGAACTGTGTTAATTAGGCTCAAGGGGACCTGCCTGGGAGCCGCCATCTGGAAAAGGTGCTTGTGAAGCCACTGGACACAGGCCAAGCCCAAGCAAAGGCTGGGAGATTAGAGAGAGCAGGCCTGGTCTTTTCCTGCAGTTTTACCAGGATATAGACCCCCCTATCTTGTCCTAAATCTGGACTGGCTTTGTGGCGCTCCCCCTGCCCCCAGGATGTTATGGCACGGGTCTCAATGGACTAGCCGCATCTATATGTGCCTCTCAGACGAGGACCCTGAGTTTTCTGTCTAACTCAGAGTTCTCCACGTCAGGAAGGAGAGGCCACGGACTCCCCCAGGAACCCAGCCATGGACTCTCCCAGGAACTAGCCTAAGTGGACTATCAGTAAATAGGGTTAGGGGCCAACCCAGGAGGGGCTGGCAGAGAAATGGTAAGACAGTAGTTTGTCTAAGCCAGCAAGTTTTTTGGGGGGAGGGCGTGGCAGGGGTGGATTTGGATGCAGCTAGAGACAATGCTCAGCGTCAAGCCAAGTGTGTTCCCACAGGCGAGGGTCCCATTCTCTAGGAGTCTAAGGTGAAGGAGAGAGACCATGGTGGCTGCAGGATTGCTCTGGTGTCCCTTAGGCCTGTGCCCAGGCTCTTTCAGGGACTGGTCTGTCCTGGGTCCTATATTTGAGTATGAGAAAGGACCTTTCTCCCTCAAACATTCCTGGGCTAACAAGAAACTCTATCTCCCTCTCCCCAGTCTTCTGGAGCACCCCAGTACCTGACAACCCCCCCCATGCTTGCTCATTCTGAGCCTGCACACCCCCCGTCTCTCAGCCCCTGCGGTTCCCACTAAAATCCCTTCTGTATCTCTCATCCCTGTTCCATGCCTACCCGTAGGAGTCTCTGCTGCCCCCAAAGACTTGAGAAACCCCAAAGAAGAGATTGGAGTTGAATCCAGAGTCACAAGGCAGACATCAGAAGGCCCTTGGGTGGGGGTGGGGGTTAGCAACCCTCAGGGAAAGGACATCAGAGAAATTCCAGGAGGGGTTTCTGAGGGAGAAGTCTGGGGGGGGGGATGGTAACAAGGAGGGGTCAGGCAAGAAGGACAGGTCATGGTCAACTCATTAGGCATTGTCCTAGTCATCCGTCTGCATGGGCCTAGAACACGGCGAGAGAGATTTGATTTGATTACTTTCTGTGTCCTGGCTGAGAGCCAAGGGTTGGGGGCGCAGGAAGACTTAAGAAGGGCGGGAGGAGGGAGCCCCTCAGGACAGCTGTGCTCTCTAGCCCAGCTGCGCGGGAAGAATCAATGATCATCTCATTTGCACGCCTTGAAAGGTCCCAGATCAGAAGCATATGGGCCTCAGTGGAGCCCACCTCTCCGGGCCTCCCCATGGACCTCGCACGCACGCCCTACGCCCATCCATGTGTGATAGTTACCAGGGATTCGGGCCAGACTCGAGCACGTCAATTTCGGGTGATGGATGATCAAATCCTTCTTAATTTGCATGTTAAATTTCTTTGTGGTGGAAATAAATAGCCTCGGTTCATCAGAGACGAGCTTTCCCGAGCCTCTCTTCCACAGGGCAGCAGACGGCCCTTCATTTGCATGTTCTGTGCTTCTTAGAATCTAGAGGTACGGCCGCTGGTCCCCAGGCTACAGGGACGGGCCATAGGAAATCCTTTGGGTGTTTGGAAAGAGGGCAAACATGAGAGAGAGGACATGTGGGCGGGCTTGTGAATTATTCCAGATGATTCCATGGTCCCTGTCCTGACCCAATTTGTGTTTGAACTGTGACTCTGGACTATCTTTGCTTGTCTAGGACTTAGCTGTCTCTTCTCCCCTTACCCTTTCTCCTCCTCGCCCCCTTGTCTCTTCCCTCCCCATCCCCTTCCTTCTCCACATTTTCTTTCCCTCCTCTCTTCCTTCCTTCTATTCCTCCTCTGCTCCATCCTCTTTCCCTTTTCTTCTTTCTATTCTACTCATCTTTCTGTTTGTTTGTTTGTTTGTTTGTTTGTTTGTTTGTCGTGGACAGAGGTAGCCCAGGATGGCCTGAAAATGGTGCCAGGCCTCCTGTCTCGGCTTCCCATTTGCACGCACTCCAAGTCTCTTGCATCAATAAATGTGTTGTGGCTTCCCGTGCCGCACTGTGAGAACAGGAATGAAAGGACCTGAGACTGTGGGGGGAGAGGCAGAGCCACAGAGGGACACACGATGCCTGAAGACCTCAGCTCCCCTCTGCCCACCCCAGCCACAGAGGGAGTCTAGGGCTTCAGGGACATGTCCTGTCTGACCTACCATTCTTTGGTCTATGATCCCAGATTTATACCTATGAATACATGGAGATGCAGAGATACTGACAAAATTTAGCAGATTTCCTCGGGGAGTCAGGGTAGAGTGGAACCTCTGATCCAGGGCCTTAACTTCAACACAGTGAGCCTCTCCCAAGGGCCCTACCCATGACACTGTGAACACTACCGTGTCCCCAGGTTCCTAGCCCAACTATGGAATGAAACCAAATCAAGCCAGCTCCTGACATCTTTTTATCTCTCTGGCAGGATGCTGCTCAGTCCTCTAGCCCAAGGGGATTTGAATGGACCAGGTGGACTCTTTGGGTGACCTAACTTCAAATTCCAACTCTGACCTCAGTTCTCACCCTACCTCTAGGAAGTTACTTCTGCCCAGAGCCATGATGGGCCAGCTGTGAGATCAACGGCTTGGCCTAGATGCCAGACAAGGCCCTCAGTGTCTCTGTCTGTGTCTGTGCCTGTGCCTGTGCCTGTGCCTGTGCCTGTGCCTGTGCCTGTTTCTGTCTATGTCTGGGATGCTCTCAAGACCCTTGCTGTCCACCCTCCCCACCCTCAGCATGCCCTTCCGGGGGGTGCAGGCACCCCTCTCTAAACCCTGTTTCTTTGGGAATGGGGGAATGGAGGCCTCACTTCCTCTCAAATCAAAACCTATTAAAAGCCAGAGTGTGAGGAAACAGGTTGCCATGGAAACCCAGCCAGCCAAGGTTTTCGAGACTTTGTCTGATTTTTCTACCTTTCCACTTACACTCTGAACTTATTAGTTTTAATTGACATAATGATTGCAACGTCCACCGGAGGCACAAGGCGCCAGCTGTGCCTCTTGCCACCTACCGCCAGGCCTGACTCTCTGAGGCCATCCCTGTCGACCCTCTCTCTTCCCATCTCCTCTCCTCTGGCTTTTCCTGCCACTCACAGAGGATGCTGAAGGCAGGCCTGTACCCTAGGTAGGTCTAGGCAGAACCTGTACAGAGGTACCCGGTGCTCCTCCCCAGGGAGTGAATTAGGTTGGAGTTCAGACTGTGCCTGGAGACATTTCTGAGCCTCTCTGGGGACTGGGGCAGGAGGGCATCACAGGTATGCAAGATCAATGGCCACAGTCACGTCCACCCGTAACAGAGTGTCTTGACCCTACCCACCAATGCATTCGGTAAGGCTGCCTAAAGGAGCCTGGTGGATGTCATTTCTATCAGAGGGCTGAGTTTAGAGTCCAGCTCATAGTTGAGCGCACATGGCCCGGCTCTGGGCCTCTCTGAGCCTTCATTTCTATCGGTACATAGGGAGGATTTCAGGACAGGCTTTCTTGTCTGAGGCCAAGGAGCCTGGGTGTCAATAAAGGACATGGTAGCATGTGTATGTCATTGTTCAGACACACTAATGTGGAAGGTAGAGGGTCCTACCCTTAGACAAAGGACTGCAGGCAGCCAATGACTTCTGAGAAGTGGAGAATCTGTCTTTCCCCTTAACTGGTTATCTGATACTAAGTGGTCAGCTCTGAAACCATATCCACACAAACAGAACTAAATGGACCAGGTGGGTTGTATTTATATATTTATATATTTATATGTACGTGTAACGGTCCTAATGAAAGGAAAGAAGGCCATCGATTTGAGAAGAAGGGAGGAGACACGGGGTGGGAGGGAAGGAAGGGAAAATGATGTAATAATATTTTGATTAAAATAAAATCTAAAAAGGACACCAGAGCGACTGTTTTCTAGCTTGCTTTCTATCACTGTGAGAAAGCACATGACCAAAAGCAAGCCTGGGGAGGAGACGGTCTATATAGCTTACAGGCTACAGCGCCTCATGGAGGGAAGCCATGGCAGGAAGTGGCGGCAGGAAGTGGCGGCAGGAACCCGGAGGCAGGAACCGAAGCACAGGCTGTGGAAGAACCCTGCTTTATTGGCTTTCATCCACGGCTTGCTCAGTTCATTTTCTTATACAACTCAGGACCGCTTGGGTGGCGCCACCCACAGTGGGTGGGGTCTTTCCATGTCAATCATTAATTTAAAAAAAAAAACAAAAAACCTTTACAGATTTACCTACAGGCCAATCTGCTGAGGGCATTTTCCCAATTGAGGTTAACTGGACAGGAGAGGCAGCCTACTGGGTTGTGTAAAGAAGAGGAGGGGACAAAAGGGACCTCCAAGAGGATCCACTGGGCATCCGGCTGTCACTGTCCTTCTCACCATGTTGATCTGGGGACCCTTAGGAATGGAAGCTCTGGCTGCAGCTGAGAGAAACTTGGGCACATCAGAGGCTTGTTGGGTAAAGTCCCCTAAGGCAGGATGATGTTCCTCTGCACACATAGAGCCCAGAGACATTGATTTTGGTTGTTACATTTGCAGAGGGTATCGACTGGCATCTAGTAGCCAGAGACTAGGGATGTAGCCTATATCTTATCATGCGTAGATAGATCCCCCTACAACAAAGAACTCTCCCTTAGTGCTAGGAATGCCCAGGTTGGGAAAGGCTATTCTAGCTACCCTTTCTCCCAGACAGAGCAAGGCTGGGCTCTGAGGTTTCCTCGAGCTGCATGGCACCCATTGGCAGGGGGTGCACCCGTGACTGCACACAGAACTCCCTACAGCCTTCCTTCTTTGCGGAAGGAGTCGGCCTCTGGGTCAGGGGAAGGACATCAGGCTGGGCTTCTTCCTCCTCCCGGCCCACCTCCCCACTCTCCCTACGGATTACGACATTTCTAAACTCGTTAACTTCTAATTACTGCCTTGCCTCTGCCCCAGTACACTGGCTTCATGCCATCTACATCTCTATTAAAATTCAATTTACGTCCATCATAGCGGATTCCTGAAGTTGGACTGGCTCACACTGGCGGCCATCAGTTTTCAGATGTCCAAAGTGATGGCCGGACTGGATGCTGGAGCGGACAGGAGGAGGCAGACCTCCACCAAGGAAAGGCTCTGATTTTTCTGGGACAGAATGAAGGAGACTCTCTGCAAAGGGGACAGGGCTGCCTGTCCCTCGGGAGAAGCCAGGTGAGAGGGGTCAGTGTTATTTTCCTGGTGGCTCTTAGATGTCTCTTTCTACGAAAGAGTCATCAGGACTCAGAGGCTCAGAGGTGCTAGAGTTTGACCTCTAGGACCACCCTGGGAGGTAGCTACTAGTTTCTTACTTGTTCCCATTTTATAGATGTGACAGTTGAGTCTGAGGAGAAATCATTGGCTCAAAGGTACACAGCAAGGGCCTCGGGTGCAGACCTGGGACCCCTATTGTTGATGCTGTGCTCGATCTTAGAAGCTGAGCTGGGGTTTGCCAGGGCACAGAGGTGTGGGGGAGGGGTGGGCAGAGGTGTTAAGCTGAGCTCTCCTCCTCTCTGGCTTTTGTATGAGAGTGCCACTGTTGCTTCCTTAGCGACTCCTGCTTCCTCTGGGCCTGGGTCATCCTTGAGACTGATGTCCCTCATGGAAACTTCTGGTACTTTTTCATGATGTCTCGACCCTGTCAATACTGGCATCATTGCTTACGTCTGCTTCTGTCCTTACGGGGTGGGGATCTCTCATGGTCCCACTGCGTGACAAGCATCGGCATCTGATTGTATAGGTCTGGGCGGTCAGTGACGTCACCGCCTCCTGCCAGAAGCATCTCCCTCACGAGGCCTGTCCGCACCCCTCATCTCTTCCCTCCTTGGGTCAAGGGCTGCATGTTCCTGGAGCTACCCCAAACTCGCTCCGCTACTGCCTCCTTCCCCTCCCTGCCCAGAACAACTGTCGGGTGAATATAGAGCTCACATCTGAGCCAGTGGGAGAGGCTGGGGAAGGTGAGTCTCCAGACCAGGCAGGCCATCAAGCAACCGGGCCCTTTGCTTTGGGGTGTTTGCTAGTGAGTTAACAGACAGCCACGAGGCACGTAGAGTGGGGCTGGCTGCCCTGGCTGAGCGTCCTGGGAAGCCAAAGTCTTCTGCAGTGTACGCGGTTGGCTGGAACTGTACTCAAAAGGATGGGACTTGCTAGTGGCCTTATCCTGGGAAAGGACAAGTGCCCCCACACCCCAGTCCCACCAGGATAGCATGGGATAGGGAGGTGTGGAGTGGCGGGGGAAGAAAGCAGGCTTGGGTTCGACAAGTTCACCAGAGAAACAGGACTCTTCCAAACACTGCTGTGTCCTCTAGGGAAGCTGCTGGCAATTCCTAATCATGAGGCAGAAATAGTCAGTGTCCCAGACTTGTTGTTATGAGTAAAGGTTTTACTGGGTCTAGCCACCTACCCAAGCCAGGAGTATAGGTGCCTTCTGGGAAGGCCACTGGCTTCTCACCTCCGCTTCTGCATCTGTTGGTGGCTCTTACTTCTAAGGGGAGGCTAGACAGGGCTGGTGGAGGAGGGAGGGATATGGTCGCCTGTCCTGCCAAGCCTGCTACCTTTTTCTCTGAAGAAGTTCAAAGACTGTCTGCTGTGGTGTGTGTGTGTGTGTGTGTGTGTGTGTGTGTGTGTGTGTGCATCCAACTCCCTCCAACCCCCTTGCTTTGTGCCTCTCAAATGGGCAGGCTTTTTCCCTCCTCTGAAGCTACCTCTGAGCTCCTAGATTTTACAGCTCCCTCCCCAGGGATGTCAGAAGGGCAGTAGGCTTGGCTAGAGGACCAGCTCCCCTGGATTTTTTCTCCACGATGGATCTTCCCCACTGGAGCAGCCTTGGGTCCTAACCCTTCCACAGAGGTCGTTGTTTTTACCCCACTGGGACAGAAGAGAAGCAAGGTATGGGGCAGGGGACAGAGAGGTCTAATTAGAAAGTCTGTGATGGTCTGTCCAGGAAAGACAGTGCCCTTGGGATCCTGGGTCTGCCCCAGTTCTCTGCCCACCTAGCCTCCCAGGGCTTTCTGGGTTCTGGGCTCCATGTTTGCTGATTGAGCGCCTAAGGGTAATGCTAGTCAGCTTCACAGGAGATGCTCAACGTGAACTCTCTGCCTGGCATTGCTAGCTTTGCTTGGCTGCAGCCCTCCGAATGTGTGCATGGCTGGCTATCCATGTGTGGGAATCTGCCTGTGTATGGGGGGGGCATCAGTCTCATCAAATTCTTTCCTTCTTATTTGAGTGTGAAAGTAATTACGTGGGGGTGGATCTCACCACCATAACACAGAATGGTCTGCCTGACGACCTTGCCCTCATTTTACAGTCTGCAAAGTGCGGCGATCCCTGCAGACAGGTCCATAACTGAGAGCTATGCCCACGGCCCCAAGGAGAGCCCTCTCTGTGCAGATCCCCAGGCACACTAGACCATTTCGATCTAGACTAGTATCTTGTCTCTTCGTAGTCCCACAACATGTCTCTACCAAGCCATCCCTTTGTAAAACTGGGCATCTGCTAGGGCAAAGGGGTGGGCAGTAGGGCAGTAACCTTTGGGAGGGTCTCCCTGGCATCTCTCCGCAATTGTGAGCAACGTAACCTCGTTTTCAGATTCAGTTTGGGCCACCCTTCCACCTGAGTGCTATTTGTTGGATCAGAATTCAAGTGTTGGTTCAAAACGGACAAAGGCCTGTCACCAAGAAGGAGCCACCCCAACCCTTACCACTGTGGGCTTCTTTTCAAAAGGCCTGTGGGCCACGGCAGTGATGTCAGGAGACGTGTGCAGAACACCAGGTGTCGGAAGAGGCGGTGTATCCATCTTAACACCGAATTTTGTCAGTTCGGTTATCAGATCTGTCCCTGATTCAATATGGAGACTGACAGCTTATATAATCCGTTTGGCTCCATTCATTACATGTCTGTTAGGATGGGGATGGGGTTTGACTTGTAGAACCTCGTGGATCCCCAACTAAGGTGACTACCGCTGCGCACTGCTCGGAGAAGACAATGGAATCAGAGAGGCTAATGCTACCCAAGGTTATAGAATCAGTAGGGAATTAGTTGCCCACTGTTGACAACTTAAAAGTTTCTGCATCTAGATATGGGCAGGGACCTGATTATCAGTATGACCAGACTAACCATATAACATCAACAAGAAGTCAGCAGTGGACTACAGCTATGCCAGCTGTCCTGTAAGATATACCAGCGCTGAAAACACCTGGCTATGCAGGGACACAGTGGCTATCACAACACCCCTGCATGGGATGCCTCATGTGCATACCTGTGCTGACATGTCTCAAGCCCACAACACCGCCGGCTACATAAAAATCTTGTTCTTGTAATTCTGAACAGGACATGCCTGGTGGTAAGGACTACAGGACTGGGCTATGTATTTGATCATTATTTTCACGTGTACTCTGTCTGCTAATAAAAGACAAGGTATTGTAGATCGGAGCAGCCCACTCCATCCAATGGTCATCGTGTCTCTCTGTTGAGTCACAAGGCCACGTGACTTTGCTACTGCTACGTCTGTAAGTTCAGCCGTTCACATGCTCGTAATGATAGAATTGTCGAGGATGTCCTTCTCAGAGCACATCCAGGACATTAAGGAATGCATGACTGTACTTAGATGCATAAAGACTGCCTTAGTATAAGTCTCTCTCTCTCTCTCTCTCTCTCTCTCTCTCTCTCTCTCTCTCACACACACACCCTCTATCTGTTTCTCTCCTTTTCTTTCTTTCTCCGTCTCTGTGTCTCTATGTCTCTCTGTCTCTCACTGTCTATCTCTCTCTGTATCTCTCTGTGTGTCTCTCTGTGTCTATGTTTCCCTGTGTCGCTGTGGCTCTCTGTCAATCTGTCTCTCTCTTTCACACACACATACATCCTCTCTCTCTCTCTCTCTCTCTCTCTCTCTCTCTCTCTTTCTCTCTCTCTCACACACACACACACACATCCTCTCCTTCTCTTCTTTCTCTGCATGAGTATAACTCTCTGTGCCTCTCTGTCCCTCACTGTCTATCTTTCTGTATCTCTCTGTGTGCCTCTCTGTGTCTCTCTCTGTCTCCCCGTGTCGCTGTGTCTCTCTGTTAATCTGTCTGTCTCTCACTTCCACACACACATCTCTCTCTCACACACATATCCTCCTTATTCTCTTCTCTCTTTTTCTCTGCATGTTTTCCTCTCTGTCTCTCACTATCTTTCTCTGTCTCTCTGTCTCTCTGTCTCCCTGTGTCACTCTGTGTCTCTCTGTCGATCTCTCTCTCTCTCTCTCTCTCTCTCTCTCTCTCTCTCTCTCACACACACACACACACACACACACACATCCCCTCTCTCTTCCTCCATCCCTTCCTCTTTCCCTCTCTCTTTCTTCATGCTAGCATCAGAATAAAGGTTTTTTTCTGAGGTTGGCCATGAATGTAAACTTCTTCCTTTGAATTCAGGGTGAGCACAACCTCCTATCTTATCCTCTCACAGCTTGTTAAATAAGTCCAGCCATTTCTCCATCTGAAAATTGGACATTATCACCCTAAACACTGAGTTTGTGAGTGACCGGAAGTCCCCGTCACAGAACAGTCGTTGGAGAGGTGTGAGACGCCAGTGGCCGGGTGTCTCTACTGTATCACGTGATACTCAATGAGTGCTGAGGTTGAAGGTTAAGAAGAAGTGGAGGAGGCTTTGTGGGGGGCTGGCTGGCTGCTCCTTGGCTGGCTTTGGGACCTTGGTTGCTTTTTTTTTCTTGAGCCAAACACAAAAAAATGTTTAACGTTGAGTGAGGATGTACTAGGAGGATTCATGATCCTGTTTGAAGGGGTTGCATGGTGACAGACAGATGAAAACATATTGAGGACAAAGCACAACTATTTGAGCGAATATATACATTCATGCATATAGAGCTACGTGTTCTGTGCTAGTGTATAATTGAATGAAATAAAATTTATACCGATGCTAAATTACTTTTAAAAGGGGCGAGGGGAGAAGTTTGATATAGTGAACAAAGCATGATGGTGGATGTAACAGGAATGGGGGAGAGATCTGCTTGAGGCCAAAACACATCGAGGACTGACTTAAAGATGGCTCCTGCATCATTGGGTGGAGAATGGCTACAGAAAAGAAGGTTTTCTCCACACACTCATGGCTGATACAGGAGAGGAGCCTGGACTCCTTGATAAGGAAAGAGAGCTGGGGGACGCCATCTTAATCAGAGATCAAACCAACGGTCATGGCTGGGGCAATGGATCAGTCTATAAAGTGCTTCCTTGCCGGACAAGCATGAGGCCCTGAGTTCACTCCTCAGAACCCATTGTAAAAAAAGCCATTTGTAGTGGTGGAAATGTAGTGGAAATTCCAGCATCAAGAAGATCCAGGAAGACTGTCGTGACTTGCTGGTCTAGTTAGGTGACCTTTAGACCCTGTCTCCAAAATAAGATGCATGGCACCTGAGGAAAGACATCTAGAATTCTAGCTACTGTATGAACATGTACATGTTCATGCATGTACACGCATGCACACATGGAAACGAAAAGAGTGTCACCTGTGACGGGTAAGTGCCTCCAGTATGAAGCCTCTGGAGCAGGTCTATGTCCCATTGCCCAAATGAGAATGTGTACAAGACAATCAAACCAGAAGAATGCACTATGGGGGGAAATTCAATAAAACTGACTGGCGTTTCACGTGCCAGTTAAGTCAGGAGCAAAAAGAGTCAGGACAGCAAGATGTGACTTGTGGCCCTTGACTATGTCCTGGCCTGAATGGAAACTAGATGGCTATGAGGGAGGGGGCTGATGGATGAAGCAAATGGAGAAATCTAGACTTGGGCTACACCAACCAAAGCAGAATCGTATCCGTTTCTTCGTCTACCATGTCACAATGCTATAGAGGAAGAGCTTGCCCCAAAGGAATATTATCCAGTAGTGAAGCTATGTGATGCCCACAATGCTTAAATGGCTGAGCAAAAGCGGTGTGCATACGTGTGTGTGTGTGTGTGTGTGTGTGTGTGTGTGTGTGTGTAGAGGGAAAGGGTGTGAGTAATGGGTAAATGTTGACATGTGCAGGTGTTCATAGCATGACAGCTACCATTCTCCTAAGACTTGACAGTTTTCAAAGTCAGAAAAAGTACCTGCAGCAGCCCAGCCCTCCGCTGGGTGCGGGGTGGGATGCAGTGGAAACAAGCAGCTTCTATGCGCCCGGCATCCTTTCCTCCCATGTCTGCTAATGATCTTTGTCCTCTTTGACTGCCTTTTGGCTCGAGTGTGTGGGTGTTGGTGGGGAGATGCCTACGCTATAGGGCACATGACACAGGACCGAACGGCTGTGGGGTGGCATGCAATTTATTGCCTGTTGTAATAGGTTGGAGATGATCTGAGTTTGTCCAAGCAGGTCCTTTTCTGCAACATTCTCAAGCTTCTAGGGAAATTCCTCAAAACCAGGCAGTTACAACCTGCCACACCTGGGTGTCTCAGGGTCACTCGCTATGTGGGAATGAAGCAGAATCTAAAGGTAGGCATAGCAAGATGGTCTACAGGGGAGAGGACCAGGAGACGTCAGGTTCTAGGTTCTAGTACCTAGACTTTACGAGGTTGTGGCGGCTCTTACCTCAGTCCTGTGTTCTATATAGTGTCCTATATAGATGTTTAGAAGGCAGGTATCATGGGATAAAATTAGTCATAAAAGGTAGAGGGGGGAGAGAAAGGGGCATGAAGGAGGGGGGCAGAGAGAAACAGAAACAGAGAGACAGACACAGAGAGACGGACACTGAGAGACAGAGATAGAGGAAGGAAGAGAATACACACACACACACACACACACACACACACACACACACGAATGAGACATCTCTCTCCATATATACATATATATGTTTTTCTGAAAGCCACTTGGATGGGGCCCAGGAAGGGCTGGAAGAGTTTGGACAAAGACAAGAGGAAAAGGTCACGCAGGAAGTGTCTGGAAACCCATAAACTGTCTGGCTTGCTGACAGTGACTACCCTAGCATGTCACACCCAGCGTGAGGTCAGGAGATGCCACTGGAAGCCGACCACGGAGAGTTCTGAGGTCACCCCGAGGATCGCAGCCCTAACTCACAGTCACAGCTAGTGTTTGATGAACAGACCATCCGACCGGCTTCACTTTTGAGCATCTCGTCGCCACCATACCACGCGAGCCGATGTCCCCGCTGCGCCGAAGCGAAGGGATGTGCCTCCCGAGTGGAAGCTCATTTATTTCTCTGGATGGCTTCCCCCCAACACAGCCATAAACTGGGATATTTGCATTCTCTCCACTGCTTTGTTTTCTAGAATTTGCGGAGCGCAGTTAGCAGGAACATTGCTAAGGATACACATTAAGGGAACAATTGCGGCGATCTTTTTCTCCTTGAGAGGCAGGGTGGTGGATGGGAAAGACTTTCCAGCTCTGGCGTTTCACCGCTAATCTTTTTTTTTTTTTTAAACCGCACGTGTGTGCGTGTGCGTGTGCGTGTGCTGTGCGTGCACGCGCGCACGCCACAGCACCTCAGAGGACAACTTTTGGGAGCTGGTTCTCTCCTTCCACCTTGCTTAGAAGTGGGGTCCCTCTTACTGCCTCTACTTCACCCAGACCTGTCCTGGTGTACCCCAGGCAAGCAGGCCCCCGGTTCTCCTGTCTTCACCTCCTAACTTCCCTGCAGAGAGCTGGGATTACAGATGTGCATCGCCACATCTGGCTTTTTTATTTATTTATTTATTTATTTTGGTTTTTTGAGACAGGGTTTCTCTGTGTAGTCCTGGCTGTCCTGGAACTCACTCTGTAGACCAGGCTGGCCTCGAACTCAGAAATCTGCCTGCCTCTGCCTCCCGAGTGCTGGGATTACAGGCGTGCGCCACCACGCTTGGCTTCACATCTGGCTTTTTACGTGAGTTCTGGGAAACCCAACTCTGGCGGTCGGGTTTGTAAGTGCCTTGCCCACAGAGGCGTTCCCCAACCCCGACGGCTCCCCTTTGGAGCTCAGCGTGCACAGCTGACCTTGGGTGGGCCCTTTAAGATCCAGTTTGCACATCTGCGGAATTCCTAGGCTTGTTGGCAGGATCCAGTGACAATACTCCAAAGCACACATCACCATGCCAGCCCTATGTGAATCCTTTCTTCACTGACATGACTATTATCATCATCATAACTGTCACTGATGGTGTTTTAGGGGGTGGTTCTGTTTTTGAGACAGGGTTTCATCACATCCTTTTTAGCCCAGGCTGGCCTAGCACTTGCTAGGTAGCTCAGGGCAGTCTTGGACTCAATATTCTCCTGCCCTTAGGCTCTCGTGGGCTGGGATTGTAGATCTGTGCAACCATTGGGCCTAGCTACCATCTGCAGAAGTTAGACCCTGACTGCTCCCTAGAGGATGCTGTGGCCAAGAACCATTGCCAGAGGTAGTTCATGCCACTGGTGCCCAGAGCCAATTCTTGAAGGTGTGTGGTGTTGAGGGGATAACTAGACGGCTTCGCTAGCAAAACACACACTGTGCCAACATGAGGGCCTGACTTTGATCCTCAGAACTTCTGGATTTTTTTTTTTCTTCTTCTCCAAACCTGGCCTGGGAGCACGTACTTGTAATTCTAGTGCTGGGGAAGTAAAGACAGGCAGATCCCTTAGATTTACTTGCTTCACAGCCTCACGGAATTGGTAAGCTCTAGACTTGTGAGACACCTGTCTCAAAAGCCAAGGCAGATGGCACCCAAGGGAGCACAACAAGTGAGGTCATCTTCTAGCCTCCAGACCCGCATGAACACATGCACACGAGTACTTGCGTGTGTGGCTGTATACATACGGACATGTGCACATTCACACACATACCTGTGTACACATGTGCGCAAAAACATATCACACACACACACACACACACACACACACACACATACACACACACACACACACACCACCTGATCCTTGATCTGAGCTGGGCTTTGCCTCTGAGTGGTACCCGCCCGTGTTCTGGCAATACAGGGAACCAAAAAGGGGCTCTTATTCAGTAGGGAGCAAAGCCTCCTCCTCCGAGTTTCTGATCCAGCTCCCTAGACACGGGCAAGCAGGGGGCTGCTTCTATTTTCCCTTTCCTTCCTTCCTTCCTTCCTTCCTTCCTTCCTTCCTTCCTTCCTTCCTTCCTTCCTTCCTTCTTTCTTTCTTTCTTCTCTCTCTCTCTCTCTCTCTCTCTCTCTCTCTCTCTCTCTTTCTCTCTCTCTCTCTCTTTTTGATTTGGTTTTTCGAGACAGGGTTTCTCTGTATAGCCCTGGCTGTCCTGGAACTCACTCTGTAGACCAGGCTGGACTCGAATTCAGAAATCTGCCTGCCTCTGCCTCCCAGAGTGCTGGGACTACAGGTGTGTGAGGAGGCTGCTTCTAAACCCTACCTCTTGGTACCCCATTTAGTCATCCCAAGTAGATATAGGGATCTTCACACCCGGTCAGCCCAATGATGTCAGTGACAGTCAGAAATGGCTCAAATAAAAGCAACCATGTAGGATGCTTAGAGAGGTCTTTCTGGGCACCTTGTAAGGGGTTCATGCCTAGAAGAGCTAGTGATGGATGAGGATCTCATGCTTTTTGGTCCAGTGTTCTCCATCCAACCCTTCCCCCCACCCCACAGATGGATGATGGCCTCCTGCCCTGACTTCTCCTCCTTCCTTGTGGGCTAATGTGGTTACCCTGCACCAGCTGAGCCACCCGGAAGGTCACAGACTGAGAGAGGAGGAGGTCGCTCCAAACTCTGGCCTCATCGCTTTGTAAAGGAAAGGATGGTGATCCAGAGAGGATGGACAGATGCTCCAGTGCTGAATCCCCTCTTCTCATTTGCATTCCCATCCCTGGTGACAGATTTGTATCAGAGTCCCCAGGGCAGGACAATCTTGTTTCCCCAACAAAACCGATTATGCACATCAGGCTTGGGGATTAATCACAGGCAAGGGGCTCGGAGCCAATAAGAATAAGAAAGGCGGAGATGGGGAGATGAGAGGATAAGAGCGGGGAGGAGGGAGTACCAGATTCCTGTTCTGCAGGGCCAGGATGTAAGCGCCAGGCCAGGCTCCCCTGGGGGAGGGCCCTTTGGACAAACCTCCCTGTGTCAAGCCCATGTCTCACCCCTAGATCCCGCCCCACTCGTCCCTGTTCATCCAGAGTTATGGAAGGGAAGAGTGGCCAAATCCAATACTCAGGACCTGCCCCTTTCATATCCCATCTGCACTGTTCCCTGAAGAGATGTCTCCTGTGCCGCTGGCCTGCTAATCGCAGAATGTCCTATTCCATTGAGTCCAAGCCTCTCCTTCAATGGACCTTTCTAGAGCTGGCAGGGTTCTGTATCGGGGTGGATGAGGAGAGACTGGTTACATCCTCAGCCTCATCTCTGCCCCATCTGGTATCCTATGGGTAGCGCGCAGGCCTGCCATTCAACCATCCCATTTAGGCATCATAGGACAGGGCATCACGCCCAGAGCAGGGCAGCCTCAGCCTCAGCCTCTCAGGAGTATTACATGGGAGCCTGTGGTCCACGTATGTACCCTGATCTCCCGCCCTCCTTCCTCTGGGTAGGGAGGTGGCGGTCTCCGGGCAGACGGGAGGGGGCGACTTGCCTGTACTCCAGCGAGAACCTGGTCAGCTCCCGGTTATTGTGAAGCCACTTGAACTCCAGTGGCCAGCTGCCCTCAGCCATGCAGGTGAGCACCAGGCGGTTCCCTTCCAGATGCACTTGTGTGCGCACGGGCTCCGTCTTGAAGTACGGCGGTACGTCATCTGTGGGGAAACAGGCACAGAGCACTGGTTAGCATTTGCTCAGCCCCGTGTGTCAGTCCGCTGAGCACCCAAGGCAGACAGAGCAGGGGCAGCTGGGTACCCTGCCCAAGGTCACACGCTGAGAAGGACCATGACTTTGGGCCAGTCTGATTCCAGGGTGTGATGTTCAGCACGGATCTTTCTCCCCTACCAAGCAAAACCTCATCTGCTTCTTCTCCTCCTCTCTAGCCAAACTCTGCATGTCTGGTTTGCATTCTTTGCTTCTGGGTTTTAAACCGCCAGGAAAAAAGGATGAATGCCCACTGGGCCTCAGCCTAAGGAAATGTAAGCTTCACCAGGAAAACGCAGTCTGTGGTGCTGGGGAGAAGGCTCGGTTATGTGGGTGTGAGGTCCCGAGGTTGAATCTCCAGCCCCCACACAGAATGCAGGCTTTGCCATGCACAGTTATAACCCCAGCACTGTTGGGGGTCAGAGACAGGAGGATCCCCCAGGCTTGCTGGATGCCAGCCTGGCTCTGGGTTAATGAGAGGCTACGTCTGAAGAGGATAAGGCGTGAAGTGACAGCTGGCTTCTCAATGGCCTCCTCTAGCCTCCATGTTCATGCACGGGTGAACATACCTGTACGCATACATGTGTGTGCATACACAACACACACATATACGGACAAAAGGGAAAAAGAAAAAAGAAAAACAGGGAGTCGAGGTGACATAAAGCTTCAAGGGACAGAGGGGTCCCTCCCTGAAGCTGGAAAATACCTTGAAGGAAGAATCTGTGGAGTGAGTCCCTCCATCACCAGGCTGCTGGCCCCTAGCCAACCAGCTAGCCTCAACCTCCCCAGTATGCCTGGCCAGGCTGTGAGCCCGGGTAGCTGTGGCACTCCCCTGCAGAGTCATGGTCCCTGGCTGGCCTGGAGCAGACACACACAGAACATGAAAACCCAAGGCCCCTTCAAAAGGAATAACGGGCTTGGGCAGACGGCTCAGCATGGAGTAGAGCCTTTTTGCCCTCTGTCCAGTGAGGAAGAGGTCAGAAGTGAGGCGTGGGGTTGAACCAGAGAACTGGGGGGAAGGATGAGAAGGTGGAGGGCTGTAAGAGGGGAGAAGAGCTCCCAGCATGTGCCTTTGCATCACCAGCCTTTGGGGTAGGGCGAGGCTGAGGGCAGATGTCAACATCTGGAAAGACTGGTAGAGTTGCTAGTCCTCGCAGGATCTACTATTTCAGAAGGTTCCACATACGCCCATTTGCTCTTCATAGCGTCCTAATGACTCCAGGGAACAGCACGTATGTTTTAGAAAGGGCGCAGTGAGGTCTGATCTTCAGAACCTTGGAAATCACAAAGCAAAGAGGATAAAAGCCAAGCGGCAGAAGCAGCTACCTCCTTTCAGGGAAGCTGGGCTACCTCCCCAAAGAGATACCTGGACCAGGGCTTAGAGGAGTATGTAGGTACAAGGTAAAAACTCAGAGTTTGTGCCCTGGGCCAGGTGTCAACAGCTGGAGGAAGCATGCTACAGCGAGCCACCCTCTACGGTTAATCGAGAGAGACCCTAAAGACCTACTCAGGACCTTCCTACACACCACTTGAGTGCAGACACAGGGGTTAGATCCCCCCTTCCCAGACTAAATATATAAACCTCCTGTAGGTCCCGAGGGCTTAGAGCCACCTAGGGAGTTGCTAGGAGGATAGCCCGGGTGTCCTGACTTCCAAGCCAGTGGCAGGGGCTCTAGCAGCAGCTACAGACCACCATCTTGGACTCAACCCCTAGGGCAAGTGCTGGCTCTTTAGAGTCTCAGTTTCTCCACCCGTGGAAGAGAAACAGCAGCCACAGGCGGAATGAAATAATAACTGTCACAGCGCTGTCCCAAGCCTTCTTCCAGGGACAGAGTCTCTGCACAGGATCATCCGTTTCTGTGTGTCTGTGGCAGGGATGGGCACGGACATCTTCAGTGATGGCCTGGGTCATGCTCCACCTCCACCCCCACCACCCAGAGCCTAGAACTAGAAAAGCACCAGACGGCCTGCTTTGGGACCAAGGAGGGGATCACAGGAAAGGAAGAGGAAGGGCACACCATCAGGGGCTGGAACAGGGTCCTCTGAGGCCTCTGCACACTGATCCCAGGATCCCCTTCCTGGTCCTCTCAGCCTCAGGCCTAAGCAGCATGGGGCAGTCACGGCCAGGTTCACCTTTTGTTTCCAGGTCTCCCCTGGGCTCAAGGACTGATTTATACCTCGGTAAAAGTTATAACAGGCTCTTGGGGACTAGTCAGTGTAGCACCCCTAAACCTTATAGGCTTGTACTCTACTTATATACCCACTCTTATGAATGTGTAAATTGCAGTGTGTGTGTGTGTGTGTGTGTGTGTGTGCGCGCGTGCGTGCGTGCGTGCGTGCGTGCGTGTGTGTGTGTGTGTGTGTGTGTGTGTGTGTGTATAGGGTCTTCCTTGAGTTCCTGCCCCAGAGAAGAAGCCTGAGGGTGGTTTGAAGATCAAGCGCTGCCAAGGGTCTGTTTGTGCTCACCCCTTTGGCCCTCTTTACAGCCCTCCTGTGAATACCCTGCCTGAGGAGCCGTTGATGGGGCCGGAATCGCAGAGCAACTGGGGTCACGCTGGCTTGGCATGCAGGAGGCCCTGGGTTTGATCTCCAGCACTGTACAAGCCAGGCATGGTGACAACGCACCTCTCCTCCCGGCACCCAAGGGGTGGAGGCAGGAGGATCGGCCGTTCAAGGTCACCCTTGAGTACAAAATAGCTACTGAGTGAGGCCAGCCTGGGCTACATGAGACCTTATATCGAAAAAAGCAGACGGAGGAGTTGAAAGAGTGCCTCTTTTGGATCACCAAAGCATAGTCCTTTTCAAGGCGGTGGTGCCTCTGGGGTTCCGGGCCCCGGCCGGCTGGGTGAAGCGAGGCTAGCAGGTACCTGTTTGCCGGGGAGAGTTACTTACCACCTCAGGAGCAGTCGGAGCTGCTCTCGGCTTAACAAATGGGCACACTCTCACTTCAAAGGCACATTCATATTCTTCAGCAGCTTTCAAGAGCCCTTTGAATCGAGGTTTTGAAAACCCTCTGTTTGAGGCTGTCATTGCTCGTTTGTTTTAAAACAATAAACATCCCGGGCCCTGCGTGATTAAATCCCTTCCTTGGATGGGGGCTGACTCAGAGCCAGCATTGAGGGGAGGAGGAGGGGGAGGAGGGGGAGGAGGGGGAAGAGGAAGAAGAGGAGGAGGAGGAGGAGGAAGAGGAGGGGAAGGAAGAGGGGAAAGAAGATGAGGAGAGGGAGGAGGAAGAGGAGGGGAAGGATCAGGGGGAGGAAGAAAAGGAGGGGAAGGAGGAGGGGAGGAGGGGGAGGAGGGGGAGGAGGGGGAGGAGGGGGAAGGTGTGTTTTCACACACATGCTAGCACACACAGTCTGCATCTAGACACTTAGCATCTGTGGGCTCGCTCACAGGCCACTTGTTCCAGGACTGAATTTCCCAGCTCACTGCCCAGGCCCCAGGATTGAACAACCTGGGCAAATGCTTTGTGCTCAGATGGTTTGATTCCTGTGGCTGCTGCAGATAATGGCCTTAGGGGATGAAGGGGAAGAGATACCATGCTTGCGCACCCGCGTAGGAGGATTGGTGGCTGGGGGGGTGGTGGTTAGTGGTGTTCCGTGTGTGCACATGCATGGGCATGTATGTAAACCAGTGTGTATATGTCTTTGTGTGTGTCTGACATGTCTGGGTACATCTGGCCCCTCCCTGCGTATCTGTACACGGACAACTGACTCACGTCTGTGCTGTGAGTCCACAGGAACGTAGAGACCATAGACTGTGGAGATTGTTTACTCTCCACACCTCACTTTCCTTAGCTGTAAGTTGGGGACGGAATGCTAATTAAATAAACGAATTAGCACAGGCAAGAAGTTGTCACACACTTAAGAAGGGACAGCGATTGTTCCTGTATATGGAGGAGTACATTGTGCTGGAGAGAAACTCGCATACTCTGTTAGCTGAGGCTGGTAGGCCACCTCTGCTTTTGTTTTCAGATGAGGGGGTACTCAGCCTGCGGGACTGCATGTCCCCCACAGCCCCGCGAGCCGGCGAGAAGGGTAACTGCACAGAGAATTCTGGGTAAGGAGAAGCAACAGTACGAGCACTCCATTCTCCCAAAGCTTTCCTCAGTTTGAACCCGCTCCAATTTTTATTAAAATATTTAAGTTGATGATTACGGGGATGATCGTATGCGTGTGTGGGCGGGGGCTCCTGTGTCACAGCATCACGCTGTGGAGATGAGAGAAAAATCAGTTCTCTTCTTCCTCCGCCATGGGCCCAGGGATCACACTCACCGGTGCCATCAGCCCCGTAAGGCAAGAGCCTTTACCCACTCATCTACTTGGTCTGCCCCCGGCTCCCTTTTTATAAAATGAGACCAAACGATTCTAAAATGTATGTAAAAACAACTACAAAAATAGATAGATAATGGCCTGGAGTCAGGGCTCAGCAGTTAAGAGAGAGCATGTCTGCCTATGCGGAGACCCAGGTTTGGCTCTTGGCATTCATGCTGGCCAGTTCCTAACTGTCTGTAACTCTAGCTCCAGGGGACCTGTGATGGTTTGTATATGCTTGGTCCAGGGAGTGGCACGATTAGGAGGTGTAGCCTTGGTGGAGTAGGTGTGTCACTGTGGGCGTGGGCTTTAGGACCCTCATTCTAGCTGCCTGGAGGTTAGTATTCTGCTAGCAGCCTTCCAATGAAGATGAAGAACTCTCAGCTCCTCCTGCACCATGCCTCCCTGGATGCTTCCATGGTCCCGCCTTGATGATAATGGACTGAACCTCTGAACTTGTAAGCCAGCCCCTATTAAATGTTGTCCTTGTAAGCGTTGCTTTGGTCATGGTGTCTGCTTACAACAGTACAACTCTAACTAGGACAGGACCTGATGCTTCTGGACCCTGGGGTACCTGCAACCACATGTGTGTGTGCATGCGTGTGCACACACACACACACACACACACAGAGAGACACATAACTTAAAAAAGTATATATATTATATATAAATATATTTATATATTACACATCTAGATATATATTACATGTATTTATATATTACATACATTATATATATTACACATATAAATATATTTATATATTACATATATATTAAATATATATATATTTTTAAAAGCTAAAACCAACCCCCCACACACACACTGCAAACTCCAAGCCAAAATAACTTTTGAAAAAGTCTGGACAGTAGGAGAAAGACTAGCCTAGCTATTGAAGTATAAGGCAGAGCTGTGCCCACTTAAACAGTGTGGTCTTCATGAGTAGTTTGATGAAAGAAAGGGTGGTCTCAGTTCTAGAAATAAACCCACACACACAACAGGGACTTTCAATGTACAGTGAGAGCCGAATTCCAAATCGAGGCAGAGGTGAGGGGTGGGGAGGAGCAATTATTTAGCATACGGCTTTGGAACAGCCAGAGAGGCATGTGGGAATAAAATATAAAATTGAATATCCTTCCTCACACTTTACCTCAAAATAAATGCTGGAGAGATTGATGTTTTAAACATGAAAATGAAATTCTAAAAGAACTAGGCAGCAGGGGGGGGCAGGGAGGGGGATGAAATCACAAAAATTTAAAAATACACAATGCTGGTGGATTTAAGTTCCTGCCAAGTACTTTCTAAGTACCACGAGAGCTCCAGACGGTCAGGAGACAGACGATGCCTTCAACTCCATGAAAATTCTTTAGAGGGAAGAGAAAGCCCACACATCAAAAGCAGCAGCACACGACAGACTGGGGGAAGATATTCTCGACACTGATCACAGAAAAGATCTAAGTGTCCCGAGAGGGAAAAAAAATGTTCCAAGCCACTGGGTATGGTATCACAACACCTTTAATCCCAGCGCTTGGGAAGCAGAGGCAGGTGGATCTCCAGGAGTTCGAGGCCAGCCTGGTCTACAGACTGAGTTTAACCCGTCCAAGGCTACATAGTGAGACCTTGCCTGGGAAAATGTGTTTTTATGACTCTATAAGGTTACACAAGCAGGAGAAATGGGGAGAGGCTGTGACTGGTCCAGAGGGAAGAAAGAGGTGTGGGGGAGGCTTGACGTCATGAGCCACGTCAACTGCGTCACAGCAGGATCCTTTTCTCCCCACTGGCCAAGCTGTGAGAATGGGAGGCTCAGAGAGCTGGTGTGCAGGGACCAGGTGCCCGGAGAGGCACACTCCTTGTGGGGCTGGGCCCTGCTCTGCCATCTCTGGAGTCACAGCCCTCCCATCCCTCCAGCTTTCCAAAGGCAGCAAACCCTCTGTCTCCTCCACTTACACAGTTGTGAGAGGGCGGTGCCTCAGAGCTGGGACACAGAGTTTGAAACGCCTGCGTGCTGATGCGGAGGGCACGGGGTCCAAGAATGAGTGTATCTCCGGCACGAGACTCCTCCATAAGAGGTGACCCCAGAACAACCTCTGAAAGCCACTATTGAGTAACAAGTGTCACTTACAGAATCTCCTCTTGCTTGTATAGGAGTTGTCAGAATCTTATTTATTTGTAGACAGGGTTTCAGGTAGCTCAAGTTGGCCTCAACTTCACTCTGTTGCCCGGGATGAACGTCTGATCTTTCTCCCTCCACCTCCACAGTGCTGGGGTTGTAGGCATGTGCCTGCCATCATGCCTGGTTTAGGTGGTACCGGGGACCGAGGGCTTTGTGCATAGCAGATGAGCAACGACTCACTGAGTTCCAGTCTCCAGCCCCCTTGCGTATAAAAATGTACTCGCTGTGTAGCTATGGGCTTTTTCTAGGGAGTGAAGCGTTTGGGAAAACTGATTGGTGGGTGTGTGTGGTCTCGTGTGTCTGTGCACATACACATGTGTGTGCACACATGTGCTGTCTCTTCACTCTCCCCCCTCCCCCCACTCTGTCATTTCTATGCTGTGGGTCCTGGTGCACGATGCTCACTCGTGACCAGATGCACGCATAGGCACAGTGAGAGCGGATATGGGTCAGCCACACTGGGGGACAGGGGAAGGAGTGGGGACAGGGGAAGGCCCTCTGTGTGTGATCCCGGGCTGTCACACAGCTGGGGACATCCTTGTTCGTGAGCTCTGTGAATGACCTGGCCGCCTGCAGAGGCTGGCAAGAGGTCTTACTGCTAACTTCCTTCTAATTTCCCTTAACAGGTCAGGAGGCCCTGACTGCCATTTCCTTTTGACATTGTCACTAAATACCCTCATTGTCACCCTTAGTTGCTAGGCTGGAAGCTAAATAGCTCCACACAGAAGCTAATCTCAATTTAAACTGCCTCCTTCCTTTATCCCTGCTCTGCAACATAATATCATCTCTCACCTGATTGGCCGGGCTCCTTCTGCCTCGTCCTTCAGGGCTGTCTACTTCCTTGCTTGGCCTGGAAATCACACAGCTCCACTGGAGCCATTCTTGCTGGGAGTATTGGCCAGAGGCAGAGGGGAAGCTGGGGGTGAAGGCCTCTGCCAGGCTCCTAATTGGCCAAGGACATCCCTCTGCCCTTTAGAGCAAGTTTCAAAAGCCACTGAACAGAGACAAATTCCTTTTCAGACCTGAACGCCCTCAGCTCCTTCTCCCGTCCAAGTTCCTAATGAGAGCTCGGGCTAGGCAGTAAGAGAGCCAGGAGTCCTGGGAGGGGATAGGAAGCTGCGGTTCCGAGACTCACACTTTCCTCTTCTGAATCTCTCTGTCGGTCCCCTCTTTCCTGCCCTGACCTCCACAGTCTCGCGAGGGCTGCCTGGCTTGGAAGCCTGTACACCTGTGAAGCAGGGCTGGTGAGTCCTGGAGGAAGAGTTCCAGGTCAGAAACAGAGCAAAGGCCCAGGGTCCCTCCAGCCTCTCCTCTCTCCCCACCCCCAGGCTCTATGATTTTTTGTTAGCTCAGGTCTGGCTAGGATAGAGGCAGGATAGGTTTGCATAAGTCTGCATGGGGCTCTCCCACAATGCCTGTAGCTCTACAGGTCTGTTGCACATGGAGACCCAGATCTTTACATGTGGGGAGGGTTAGTACCAAGTCTGGGCTCTATCTGGGCCGAGAAACAGGAATATCATAGCCCCAGAGGATGCTGCCAGGGCTCTGCTGGTCCCTGCTCCTGAGAGAGAATGTTTTAGGGTCCATAGAACTTAGGATGCTCGGTGGCTGTTCTCTGCGTGGGACCCAGATGCCCAGGTGTTTGTTGTTTCTCTTCCACTCCCATGTCTGGTACACCTGCCTGCCTGCTCCCATCCCACCGGAGCTAGGGCCTTGAACACCCTAGCGCCACCCCCCCACACACTCTCTTGATGCCTGCCCATAAATGAGATGCTAATCAATAAACCCCCCCCCTTGCCTCCTGGCAGATGCCTGGTCCCACTTGGCCCGTTGCCGCCTGCATGCCAAGTGCTTCATTAGCCAGGAAAGAAGGCTTTTGCCCTCCTTAATCTCATCCTTGCCAGTGACCTTCAGGAGCTAGCACCTTCCGAGGCTGGGAGCCTGGGAGCGCGCGTGCAACAACCAATCCCGCCGGCCGCGGCCTCCGCAGCTGCAGCCGGATGAATTTCTCGCTCAGAAAAGCGTGTTCAAAAGCATCTAATGGAACGGATCATCAATTTGTTTGAATACACATCTAATCTGATTAGGGGGGCCTGGCCACCAGGGCAGCCAGCGTAACCTAGCCTCAACACAGCCCCGGGGGGAATTGTAAGTGGGGCAGCGGCGGCGGTGGGGCTCCAGTTGGGGAAGGAGGAGTGTGAGCCTCACCCTGTCACCCAGCAGACTCCCTTGGGGGGGCCCATTGTACAGCCAGCTAAAAGATGACAGACAGAATACGGAGGTGCCAGAGGGCCAGGGCGATGGCTCTCCATCGTCTACAGCTCCAGCGCTGGCTACACAGGCCCACAGGATGCTCTGGAAGCACCCTGTGAACGAATGGCCAAGCCCGGCGGCGACCAACGCTGTGGTGCTCGGAGGATCCTTCAAGTCTCGGGGAGTGATAAAGTTGTCTCCAGGACAAGACTAATTGATGGTTCTCCTGGGCTGGAGAGGGACACCCCTCTCTGCCCTGAAAAACCCCTTCCAAATGTGAATTGACTTGGAAACACAGTCTTTGTGGTGGGATCATTGATGACAAAGAAGAAGCCACCTTGGAGCAAAAAAGCCAGCTCTGTGGGACAGGTGTGGCCAAAAGACCTGTGACCCAGGCCTGTATATTAATTAGTTTTCAGTTGCTGTGATAAAAATACTATGACCAAACACAACTTAAGGGGTTATCTTAGCTTCTAGTTCCAGAGTGGAAAAGTCTGTCATTGCAGGAAGAGCAAGGTGGCAGGGGGAGAGAGAGAGAGAGACAGAGAGATACAGACAGACACACAGACACACAGACATACACACACACACACACACACACACACACACACAGAGAGAGACACACACACACACACAGACACTCCTAGAGGGAGAGGGAGAAGGATTGGGAGAGGGAGAGGGAGAGAGAGAGAGAACAAGAAGTGGGGAGAAACTATGAACCCTTCAAGTCTGCCCCCAGTGATGAACTTCCTCCCACAAGACTCTGCCTCCTAAATGTTCCATAATCTCCCCAAATAGTGTCCCTAACCAGGGGCCGAGTGGTCAAATACCTCAGCCTGTGGGAGCCGCTTGTCTTTTAAACTCCAACAGCCTATGGTGCCCTTCACTCAGGAGGCTGACACAAGAGGATAAAAAGTTCAAGGCTTGCCTGGGCAACTCAGTGAGACCCTGTCTCAGTGGGTGAATACACGAATAAGTGGGCCAGGGATATCGTTCAGTGGTGGAGCGCTGCCTGGGGTGTGCAAGGCCTTAGGTCCAATCCCCAGTGCGTATTTAATGGTTTTCTGGTATTATGGTTTGGAGAGGAAATGCCACACCAAAAAAGCTCATCCTCAAAGGCTTGGTTCCTGAAGCAGGCACATCCAAGGTTGGGATTCAGGAAAGAGATTGGCTTGTGCGAACTCTTCACCAAGAGGGAGTTAGCCCATTGATAGACTCAGAATTTAAACAGGCTACCAGGATGCAGCAGGCGGGACCGTGGAAGTTGGGTCCTTGTTGGAGGGAGGGAGTCACAGGGCTTCTGAAAGACAGACCTTGTCTCTGGTCTCTTCTTTCTCTTCTCTGTCTTGCTTCCTGATCGTCATGAGGGCAGCAGCTCAGATTTATCATGGGATGTCGCCATGATGTTCAGCCTTGTGCCCATTACAGGGGACTCAGGCAGCCATGGGATGTGATTGAGGATGTGTTGAGCCAAGGCAAATCTTTCCTCCCAAATCCTCAGGGATCTGTCACACCGAAAGCCTGAGCACCACAAAAAGGAGAAGAAACCCAAGGGCTGAGAATCTAGGGTAGGAGAAGGCCTCGTGGAGACAGGCAGAGACTAGACTGATGAACCCACAAACCAAGGAGCACCAGGCATTTCTAGGGAAGGCAGGAGCGGGAAGTAGGGAATATTCTCTCCTGCTAGCCGTCAAAGGGGTGAACGTCTAGACTTTAGAGTCTGTGCTTTAAAATGGCGACAATAAGTTCCAAGCCATTCAATTCGAAGGACTTTGTTGTGGCCAATCTAGGAAACCCACGTAATACCTCATGGCAACTTGTGCCCATCATTCTACCAATAGTAGCATGGTGGAGGCTAAGAGACACAGAGGAACTGCTCCAGACACCAGGCAGCCCTGCCCCAGGGCCTTGGACAAAGCTCTTCTATCCCACAGGGACCCCTTTAATTTCTTCTCTACTGGGAAAACATGGGTCTCAGATCCACCTCACCAAACTCAATGCAGTGTTCCCTCTAACCTTCCTGAGATCTCGTCTGTAACCCTGAGGCTTTGGCGGGCACCTCCCTTATAGCGTGCAACGCAAGAACCAGGGCTGTGTGGGGTAACTCTCATGACAATGAACCCCTCCCTAGAAGGCAGGCTGGGAATCTCTGACCCTCCTGCACCCAGAGCCAAGCAACAGCCTTCATGTAGTGATAGGACAACATAAACTCCATCTGTCTCCATTTAAGGACCGGGCTGAGTTCGGAAAAAAAGGCTGTAAGGCACCAGCCCCGGGAACAGACGATAAGTCCTAGAAACTAGGCAATAAGACAGCAGCTCTAGGAACACACCATAAAATCCAGAACAAGATCGTAAAACCCCCTCCCAAAGAACAGCCTGGGGATAACCACAAAGATGGGGAAATAATCTTATCTCAGGATGGGACATCTGCGCTGGGCAGCCCTATCTCATGCTACGGGTAAACATTCATGACATAGGATGCAGGCCACTGACCACCGGTGACCCCTTAGCACCCACCAGTGAAAATTTAGATTACCCAATCCTTCTAGGAAGTTCCTCTGGTTCTCTATTAAAAAAAGTCTGCATGCCTTTGTCTGGGGTTACCATGTTAGAGAATGGTTGACCCCCCCCCCCACCTGCCGGATGTTTCTGCAGAAGGTACACTCTTTGACTTTGCATACTATCTGAGTCTGGGGTCTTCCTTCGGCGATTTTCGGACCCTTACAGCAGGAAGGCCCAGGTGACCTGTTGTGTGTGGGCCTGGGCATTGTAGCGGTCCTATCGGCGACTGGCCATCCCAGAGGATGCCCACTCACTTTGTATCAGCTCCATCATGGCAGAGGCTGAGGTACCAAGTGCATCCTCATCTTTTCAGTGCCCGGAATGGGACCTCTCGGGCTTATCAGTGGGCCCAGCCATGTGACTCTAGGCACGGCCCTGTAACTCCCCACCCCTCAGTCTTCTCTCCTGGAAACTGGGTTGAAAATAGTAGCTCACGAGAAGGGGCTGGAGCTCTGACAGACAAGGCCACTGTTACTCCTTATCTTGCTCAGCACTGCAGCCAGAACCTTCTGCCCTGGACCTCACAGGTAAATAACAGCAGAGCAGCCCCAGCCCCCCAGCCTGGCGTGGAAAAAAGATGGTTCTCATTCCCCACAGGTTTATTTTGTAATTAGCGGGAGGACGGGAGGACAGAGCCCTTTCTCCTGCTTCAGCCAGAGGGTTCAGAGATTAAACTTATCCCATTGATTAGGATGTTTTCTGCTTAACGGTTCCATTACGGAGTCAGGGTATTCAGATTCATTTGAGCCATAAAACACTGATAATAAAAATCTTCACCAACTCCAGGAATTCATCTCAAGAAACTCAGTTGTGCCGCATGGACCAAGCACCTGTCCTCGATGACCTCAGCGCTGGGAGGCATGCTTGGGGCGATTGTCCAGTTAGAGGAGGGACCCAAGAGCATCGCAAATCAATAAAGGGACAGCAATGGGGCTTAGCTGTCCCCACATCAGGGTCCCCGTGATCTGACCCCCACCCCAGCCCTGTCACTCTCCCAGGTGACATTGCCCTAAAAGATTCCTTGCCTCCTGCAGGTTAGCAAGATGTTCTGGAGAGCCCACGGTGCAGAGGCCTCAGGAGTCCACACCTTTGGCTGGTGATAGCATCCGCAGACCCAGGATGCTGAGGCTGTCTGATGAAGTACACGGGCTTTTGGTCCTAGAGTCTGTCTGGCATGCTTCCCAACCCTGCATTTCTTTATCTTGCCCACCAAAAAACAAAAAACGAAACAAAACACCCCCCACCCGCCAGCCCCCAAACCAACAGGATCCTCGCCTAACAAGATACAGATGACAGGTGTACAGGCACTAGGGGAGGTGACAGATTTAACCCTAGCATGAAATGATATCCAAAGACTGGTGGCAGATAGTTGAGCTGAGCAGTAGGTGTCTTAGGGACCTGCCCCACCACACTCCAGTGGGGTCCATCCACCTAATTCCCATGCTCCGCCCCCCCCCCCTGCTTCCCTGGCGTCAGCAGGCAGCTAAGACAGCAAAGGAAAGGAAAGCAGGTGTGTGCTGAAGGCCTGCTCCACTCGAGCGAGCTCCTTCTGTCTCATTTGATCATTCCAGCTGCCTTGGTGGGGCTCTGAAATCACAACCCCTTCATTTTTCTCCTCTGAAGCTCTTGCGGAGAGGGACGGGTCACGTGACCGGCAGAGACAGAAAGGGGTTTGAACTCGCCTAGGCCTCTGATCTCTCTTTGGGTCAGGGCTGGATCTGATCTTAGGAAAGGAGACTACTAGGGCCAGGAGGGGAGGCAAAAAGCAACTCAGGAACCAAGCCGCCCCGCCCTCCCCACGCGGGGGCTGGGCGATGGAACCCGCCTATGAGGAAGAGCATACATTCGTCAGGCTGGTGACCCCGCTGTACCGGCGCTTTGTGGCGTGTAACAAAGACTGCGGAGCAGAAAATTGGAGTTCAATTTGCCGTCCATCCCGTGCACAGCGCTCAGCCCATTCCAGTCCCTAGCAGGCACCTCAGTGCTTTATCATAAATAATAACACACGCGGCTCTATGGCCCTTTCCACAGTTAGAGTCCCCAAGCAATTTACAAGCTGGATTACCCACACAGGCCCGCGCAGCGGCATTCAGCCCCTCCCCGGCACAGTGAAGAGCTTGCCCCGTGGTCCATCTTCCCGGCCTCTTTTCTGGTATTTGGGTGGGAAGCCCTCTGCCCCTGTCTGGAAGCCTCAGTCCCTTGCCAGAACAGATGTAGGGGACACAGCCGCTCCCTTGTGGGCAGGAGAGATTGCTCAGTGGTTACGGATGCTCAGGGGACTCAACCTTCGTTCCGACACTGGTAGCAGGTAGCTAGCTCACAAGCACCTTTCACTCCAGCTCTGGGGGGTCCGATACCTCTGGCCGCCCGTGGGCACCTGCGTTCTTATGCATACACCCCTCCCCTCCCTGAGTACACATAAATAGTAAAAATAAATCTTCAAAAAGAAAAGTGGCTTCCCGTCTCCACTGGGAGTTTCATTTCCCTCCTCTGAACCTCGGGAGGCCCACGAGGCTTCAGCAGAGACCGCTGAACCCAGAGGGCTGGGACAACTCGCCACGTGGGCTACTGGGCAGAGCCCAACCCTCGGGACAGTGCTCATTATCTGTGGCTTACAGAGCCTCAGGGAGGGATGGCAGCGGGTAGGACAGACTCACCCACAGCCTAGAGACTCTTGGAGGCAGGGTTCAAGCGGAGTCTGCAGGGGCTCCAGCCCCGGCCTATGTTACCCACAGTTCTGAGGACACATTGCATGATGCCATTTCAAAGAGACACCCAAGGCAGGCAGGTCTCTAAAGGTGGACGTGCAGTGGTTGGGAGAAGGGGAAATGGACACGGTGGTGGCTTGGGAGGCGCTGGGTTTGCTTCTGGGGTGATAGGGATGCCTTGGGGAGGAAGTGGAATTGGTGGCTGTGTACAATAGTGATGTGCGAATCTCAGCTAAATTAGAAAGTAAGGTTGTGCCGGATGGTGGTGGTGCACGCCTGTAATCCCAGCACTTGGGAGGCAGAGGCAGGCGGATTTCTGAGTTCCAGGACAGCCTGGTCTACAGAGTGAGTTCCAGGACAGCCAAGGCTATACAGAGACACCCTGTCTCAGAAAAAAAAAATTAAAAAAAAAAGAAAGAAAGAAAGAAAGAAAGAAAGAAAGAAAAAGAAAGATTGTGACCTTCCCCTGGCCCCAGGCAGCCCTTAGGAGGGCACACCTAAGAGTAAAGTCCTAGGCAGCCACCTGGCTCTGTCCGCAGCAGCCCACCCCTGGCCTGGCAGACAACACCGGAGCACCTTCTCCATACGGGGGGTGGGGGTGGGGTGGGGGTGAGTGCTAGTCTGCTCTCTGGTGCCAGCGGGGCTGGGCTCTCATTGGTTCCCATCAGCGGCGGGTTTAAGGGCATTTGGAATAGGGACGGGAAGCCTGGGCTTTGCAGGGCAGATGGAATTTGGATGACAGCTGCATTGACCAAAGCTCTGGCGTGGATTTAGCACCCAAGCACCCCGAGACCGCCCAGCTTATTTTGGTGTGTGAGTGAGTGTGTGTGTGTGTGTGTGTGTGTGTGTGTGGTGTTGGGGTCATGTCAACTTCCCTTGCTGAGTTTTGTTGAGTCAGTGCACAAAGGTTAAAATACTTTTTAACCTGTCATGCCCTCCCAATACTCCTTCCCCGCCTCCTTCCCCCCCACCCCCCACCCCCACCCCCACCCCCCCACTCCCCACCCCCCGTTTCCACATAAGCCTGGGTCCCAAGCCGACACCACAGACTATGAGAGACAGATTGATAAAGTAAGTCACTAGGCGAGACAGAAAGTCACTTTACCACGAACAGCTCCAGGGGGCAATGGCTTTTGCAGAAATAGAGTTAAGTCTATGGGTCCCTGGACCCTCCTGAAGGTGGGGGCAGGGAGTCTTGAGGCTGAGCTGGAAGTCAGAGGAACCTGGGCTGGAAGTCAGGGAGGCTCTGCCAAAATTGGTTCCTGATAGGCTGACCATTTTGGCTGCCAGGCCCTTGTAGAGTCTCCAGGGGGTGGGGGGTGGGGACATCTGCGGTATTCATCTAGCCCAAAACTCTGTCAGATGGAGAAACTGAGGCAGGGGAGTTTAAAGGAGAACTTGAGCTCTGGTTTCCTAACTTGGAGCCATTCTTCTCCACATGAATCCACTTCATGTTCCCAAGTATAAATTCTGCACAAGGGCTCAATCGACACTCACTCTTCTTTTCTAAGCTCAGATTCTGCTCTAGCCCCTTGAGGGGCCCTGGACCCCAGAAAGCTCTAGCTGTACTAATTGATGGGGTGGGGGAGAGTGAATTCCAAATGTGTATCATGGATCCCTATTATGGGTTGAAATCTCTCTCTCTCTCTCTCTCTCTCTCTCTCTCTCTCTCTCTCTGTTTTTTTGAGACAGGGTTTCTCTGTATATCCCTGGCTATCCTCGAACTCACTCTGTAGACCAGGCTGGCCTCAAACTCAGAAATCCCCCTGCCTCTGCCTCCCAAGTGCTGGGATTAAAGGCGTGCGCCACCACTGCCTGGTGAATTGTGTTTCTCAAAAAGATACACAGAGCTCTCTCCCAGGTACTTGTGGCTATGGCTTGTTTATAACTGTTTTTGAGATGGGATCCCATGTGTCCTAGGTGGGCCTTGGACTTGCTGTGTAGTCAAGGATGACCTTGAACTTCTGACTTTTAGCTCTTCACTAGGGTTCTTGGATTAACAGCAAGCACCACCACTTCTGGCTAATTTGTGCTGGGAATGGAGCCCAGGGCTCTGTGAATTGAGAGCTACATCCCTGGTCAGCGTATATGGCATTTGAAAGTGAGGTCCCTCCAGACATCATTAGGTTCAGATGAAACTCATGGGTTGGGGCCTCCTCTGATATGGTTGACATCCACAGAAATACCCAGGGAGAAGACGGTCCGTGAAGACAGAGGCAGAGTCACAGGCAAAGGGTATGGAGGATGGCCTTGGAGTCATGGATAAAGGTTCTCCCAGTAGGCTACAGTGCATATGCAAATGGCTCTGCCGACATTTTGACTTCTTCCCCTTGATATCCAGGACTTGGGAATGAGAAGTGCTTGCTGGTTTAAGCCATCAACTTGGGGGTGTTATAGGATGACCCTGGAAAGCTAATCCACCCCCTCCAATACATCCAAACTTCAGCCATCTCTGTACAGAATCCTTTCCTGTGAGAAGGCTTTCTGGACATTCACCAAGTAGAGGTGGTCCTCATGTGCCCCTCCCCACACACCCTGGAGGGCAACCCAGAATGATGCTCCAACTGTCTAAATGCTCCCAATTCTAACCTGTCAGCAGATGTGTCTAAGTCCTTCTTGAGCATCCCAGGCAAGCACTCCACAACCAAGCTTTATCCCCAGCACTCCCCTCTAAGTGCCTTCCGTATCTAATCTCACGCGGAGCACAAGTTCAATAAACACAGAATGAAGGAATGAATAAAAAGAATCCAGGAGGTTCCAGGAGGTTCCTACTGCCCCACCTGTCACTCATCAAGATCACCTCCCAGGCCTTGTCTTGCCCTCCTTGTCCCCAGCCACAGCATGCCAGCCGCTCTGCAGTGGGGCCAGAGCTCAGTTAATGGTAAGTGACTTTGAACTGAGTGGCGGGGAGCCCACGGTGGCAGGATTGGCAGCTTGGCAGGCAACGTGAGCATGACGGATGGTTCTGCATCATGGGCCATTTTCAACTCATTCCCGGATGCCAGGGCCTTCTGGGAAGGAGAGCAGTAGACCCCAGTCCCTGTGCCCCTTTCACCCCTCTCTCTGCCCTCTCCTCCTTCCCAGAGCTAAAGGCCCTGTTCAGCCCTGTAGGCTAGGCGAGGGGAGAGGCAGTGGCTGGGATATTCGTTGTTCCTAGTCCTGGGAATTGAATAGGCATTCCTATCCCCCACCATTTTTTCCTGCCAGCACACTTTCATTCAGAGAGTGATGTGACAGCCACCCATTTGCTGTCCCTTCTTTCCTGTGGCTGACCTGACCTGAAGAAGCACTGCAGGGTCTCTGTGCTGTCTGTATGCGATCCCTGCATCCTAAACAATGTGATGACCCTACTCTAAGATGAGAAAAATAGTATCCGAAGACAGGAGTGGCTACCGGGGTTGCTCAGAGGGCCATGTGGGCTCCACAGCTTGCATGAAGGACTGCCTGTCTTGCAAGTCCCTGTTTGTTCCCTAGAAGGCACAAAGCAGGTTGGAGAAGCAACAGGGTCACCTCCAGGTTCTCCCTCCACCACCCTCAGCTCTGAGAGAAGCAGGGCAAAGGTTCCAACTTGCTGTCAAGGTTTCAACAGGCCAAGGGCAGCCTGGGATAGCTCAGGAAAGAGGAGTCTGCCAGCAGAGGCCACGGAGTCATCTGCCTCAAGTGGTTGTGACATGGTGCAGAGATACCCATGTCCCTTAGGTCATGACCTGCCCACCCAGTTACCTTTCCAGGCTCCATTCTTGTTTAGGTTATGCGTGCTTAGCTTTGCCCAGTTCTCCTTGGACACTAGGAAGTAAGTGATAAAGAGTTGGAAGTGATAATGGGGGTGAGGCTGGTGATCCTTAGTAGCTCTGTGAGCCCAAAGAAGCACTCCTTGGGGAGTTGACACAGAGGAATGGAGATAGCAGAAAGGGCCCTTGTGGGAGGGGCAAACCAATAGGGTCCCTACAGACAGATGTCTGCTTGGCATCTTGCCTGTCTCAGCCTTGGGCAGGAGGGGAGGGTTGAGCTGTGGTTTGGCAATGGCCGACCCCAGCATGGGAAAGGGGAAGTTTACAGGAAGGCTACCAGTTCCTGGAAAGGACAGTAAATTAATATAATAGGGCTCTGTGGCTGGTGACAAGGGATAAAACATGTGGCTCTAAACAGCCCCATGTGAGATTGTCAACAGGATGAATGGGAGGCAGGACAGAGGAGAAATAGTGGAGGAGAGGTGTCAGAGAGGTCAGGGGCAATCTGTGGGGCAAAGGCCTCCTCAGCTCCCCTTTCCTCAACCAACCTTGGGCAGGACTGCCTCTGCAGGCCCCTTGCTTCCTTGGCACCCCAACCTCCACCTCCCCACAAAGCCTTCGTGAGCGTTGCCCCATGTTTTATGGTGCCCTTGACACCCATTTTGTATAAGTGCTCCCAGGCCTGAGCTACAACAGACAGCACGCACAGGAGGTCTACTCACCCACCCAGCTCACATCACTCATTCAGCAAGTGCTTTCTGAAGATCCACTATGTGCCCAGAGCTGTCACAGCAAGCAAGGAGGAAATCCCAGCCCTCAGGCATTCTCAGGTGCTTGGGAGGTGGAGGGATTGATTGACAGAGAGACGGCCAAATGGAAATCAAAGTCTTTGACACACTAGGCCTGCCATGGGGGCATAGCTTGCTGTACTGCAAAGGCTACTGGGTAGGAAGGGCCCCCAAACAAAAATTTAAGGGGCAGGAGGTGAGAGTCAAGTTTGGGGGTCTGGAAGATCCAATTTGTGCAAAAGTCAGGACGTATAAGAAACATGGTGGCTTCTGGGAACTTCAGGTATTTTGGCACGATGGGTGGGAGGGTATTAGCTGGGTGGGACCAGGACCTGTAGACTTCCAGAGCAGGCCTGGTGAAATGAGTTGAGTCTGATGCCTAGCTTCTTCAGTTGGGTGCCATATGACCTTGGGCAAGTCATCTAGTGTCTTCCAGCTGTCTTATCCACTGGAAAGAGGATGGCATGTGGGTATCAGACTTTACTTTCTTGGAGAAGATGTAGGTATATCTCCTAGCACAGTTCCTGGTTTGGAAGGAAGGAAGGGAGGAAGGAAGGAAGGAAGGAAGGAAGGAAGGAAGGAAAGAAGGAAGGGCACTTCATGTGTGGGTCATATCCCAGAGAATAAAGGGCTTATAGGCAGTGTTAAGGAGCTGGAAATTATCCTGGGGGCAACAGAGAAGCCATGATAATTTGGAAAATGTCATGTATACAGAGAGGATCTTCACCTCCAACTTCCTGCAGGAAGACCTCCACATGGATCACACAGAAGAGACTGAGGTGCTCTGTCTGACCTTGGATGAGGGTGGAGTGAGGACCTTTGGCCTCTCAGTAGAAGGCTCTCAGCATTACCTCTTAGGTAATCAGCTTTCCGTGCTCAGAGTATGTAGATTAGCTGAAGGCCACGGCCTGGGAGCACAAAAAGGTGGAGGACCACCTCTGCCTAGAGGCCGTGGCCAGCTGGCTACAGAGATAGGATTCATTTGGCAAGAGCCGATTAAGGCCCTGAAGCATCACTGAGCAGGCTCGGATATAGAAATCAGGCGATGGGCACATAAGGCAGCGTGGGCCACCGAGAGCTGTCAGGACAGCCAGGGAAGCTCCACAAAAGGAAAGGGACAAGGCAGCGTGAGTCATCTGCTCATTGATTAAACTTGCATCTACGGAAGGACAACTGCACTTGGGGCAGGCCTGGGGGGGGGTGGCATAGGAAGATGGCTCTTGGAGTTTATAGAGCTATGTCTATAGATACTCAGGTCTATTCAGAGGATGGGAGAGTGAAAGTGCTTGGTGATGAAGGGCAGAGGGAACAGGGCAATGGGGACACATAAGAGAAAGCCCCCAAAGGTGACATTTTATCCCAGACCACAGCCAGGTAAAGAGAGTGGTGGGGTATATCCAACACAGAGGGCCGGGTCGGTCAGAGTGTTGGGTGGGAGAGGAGGAGGTCTGGCCCATTCACATCTGATTTAGAAAGAGGACCTATATTTACTTCCTTTCTACTGCTGTGATAAAATACCCGGGGCAAAAAGCACGTTAGGGGAGAAAGGGGCTTATGCCAGTTTACAGTTCCAGATTATAGTCTACCATTATTGGGAAGTCTAGGTAGGAACTTGAAGCAGTTAGTCACATCACACCACAGTCAAGAGCAGAGAGAGAATGAATGCAGGTACACACTATGTTCAGCCTGATTTCTCCACTCTTCTATAGTTCAGGACCCCAACCTAGGGGATAGTGATACCCACAGTGGGCTGGGTCTTCCTACATCAATTAACCTAAGTAAGACACTCCTTAACACTCATTCCCACAAGCCCTACTGAGTTGAGGATTTCTTCTCAGGTGATTTGAGATGGTGAAGTTGACAGTTAGAGCTAACTGTCAGAGGCCCCACAGTGTGGTCCCATGGTGAGTGGAGAGGAAACAGAGACAGGAAAAGGCTCAGTCTTTTGTCCTAGCATTCTTTGCAAGCTGCACCCAGAGTCCATGGCTTTATCCCTAGGGCCACAGGAAGCCACTGAAGTTACATACCCACCTCCATAAATACAGTAAGACTATAAAAAGTCATGTGGACACTGGGAGACCAGTGAGGATGACATGGCAGTTTGAATGAAAACAGCTCCCATAGGCTCATGTGTATGGCTACTTGGTCCCCACCTGGTGGCTATAGTCTTAGTAGATATGGTCTTGCTGAGGAAGTATGTTTCTAGGCATTTTTGAGTCAAAAGACTAGAGCCATTTTGAATTAGTGCTCTCTGCCCCATTTGTGAATGGAGCTAAGAGCTCTCGGCTGCTGATCCAGCCACTTGCCTCTGTGTCTTCTCCCTATCATCATAAACTCTAACCCTCTGGAACTGATTGGTCAGCCCAATTAAACTCTCTCTTTTATAAGATGCCTTGGTCATGGTGTTTTATCATAGTAATAGGGAAATAACAAAAACAACGACCTTTTGGGTCGTTCAAAAACAATGAGCTCGCCTCAGAAATTGGCTTTCTCTTCTAAGATATTTGGGGATATGAAAGGAAGACAGTTTGGTTGGAACCTGACAGTTTCGGGGGGTGGTGGTAAAAAAGAGGAAGGTAGCAAGAAGTGTGGGTCCTAGGAGCTGTTACAGAGTAGAGGGTAGGGTTGTCTAAGGGTGTGTGAGGCAGCATTCCATGATGAGAAACCTTGGGATAGCAACTGATAGGTGGAAAGGTTCATTTGGCCAACAGTTTGGGAAGTTTCTGGCAATGGTCATATTGCTTGGGGCTTAGGATAGTGCACCATGTGGCAGGGTATAAAAATTGCTCATTTCACAGCTAGGGAGTAAATATGGAAGAGGAAGAAAGTGTGGTCCAACTGTCCTTTTCAAGATACCCAATGACCCAAAGACCCCACCTCTCAACATTTATATGACCGCCAAATTGTGTCACAACGGGAACCAAGCTTTTGCCTTGTGGATGTTCAAAGCATAGTTGAGATTCAGAGTGGGAAAAAGTGGCAGATCTGATCCTGGGTACTAGGGTAAGAGTGGACCTGTGGAGAAGGTACTGGGTTCACTAGAGAACAGCTGTGGTCAGTTGGATGTCCAGGTGGTCCAGGTGGAAATCAGGGACACATCTAGGGTTGGGACTCTGGAGCCATCTGTGACCATATCTAGGGATAAACTGGTGCTGTGTGTCTTGTGAAATTCCTGAGGGGAGGGGGTGGCTAGAAACGTCTAGGCATAATTCCTGTCACATGGGCTTCCTTCTCCATGCCAAATCGGCCTTATTCATAGTCTGCAAGTGCAGCAAGACATTGACCACATATTACACACTCGCAAGATGCCAGGTTGTCTCCGGTGCTTGAGATATGTAAAAATCCACATGCCAATCCTTCAAGGTCATTATCACTTTCCTAGCAGATGGGGAGGCAGAAGTGTATTGATGGAGAGGATCTGCCCAAGGTCATAAGGATGTGAACAGCAGAGGAGGACTCCCATTTGGATCTGGCCAAGTCCTTGGCTCAGGCTTTCGTACCAAAGACACCTGTCTCCTTGCCAAGTTTCAGATGAACGAGGAAGACAGCTTGCCTTATGGTCTTTCAAGAAGGTTGTTACAATCCACCATTCCTTCATGATTCTCCGTTTATTCTCTACACTGTGGGACTGTCATCTGAGACACCAGATCTCTCTTTCTGTTCCTCATCTGGACATAATGAATTGATTTCTTGAGGGTCAGACTTCTGTTTCTGGGTGAAGGGAAAGTCCCTCTGGCCATTCCTGCATATAGATAACATATGTGCCATCAGTGAGTTTATTATCCTTTGAACTGTGGCACCAACATATAATATACATGGAAGGAGCCAGGGAAGCAGACCCACCTAGGGTTCTCTTTCTTTGGCATTTCTGCACTCTATCCAACTTCCAAAGCTTTCCTTGATGGCACCCAAGGGGCCTGCATGTTCTTTCCATCTCTTTCCTCTTGAGTCTTCTTAGGTCATTTTGGCCATTTTGAACCTTCTGTAAATATCCACTTTGGGGAACTTAGCTTTTTTTTTTTCAGTCATATGTGGAAAATATCTCCCTATCCAGAAGAAAGATGGTTCTGAGGGGAGATGAGGTTATTTAGCTTGTAGCAAGAGGCACTTATGAGTAGGCACCAGGGAGCCAGGCTATGATATGTGGTAAGGATGCAGGAAGCTGAGATGCAGCAGAGGAAACACCAGGCTGGAAGGTGTAGGGATTGTATGGTGAGCTGGAAGACTTTGGGCAATGACAGACTCTCTCTGTGTCTTGATATTCTTTTCTAGAAATGGGTCAGTGTCATTAGAATAAAATGTAGTGGTGAACAGGTCAGGTAAGGAAACTGGTATGAGGCGGGTTCATAATAAACATAGTAAGTTAGGTCTCTCTCCCCCCTTGCTTCCTTCCCTGCTTTGTTTCTTTTCCTCCTTGGCCTCTGGAATACTGAGGGTTCCCACCTGGCATTACCTGAACTAAGAGCATCTATCTGGTTTTGGTGACTACATGAGGGATCACGCTTCCCATGACTTTATGATTTCCAGCCTGGATAAACCAGCTGAATGGTGCTCAGCAAAACTTGTTCACCTGGCCCTCAGAATACAGCTTTCTTGAAAACTAGAGTCTTTGAAGGTGTACTTAATTAAGATGAGGCCAAAATAAATTAAGATTATCCTTTAACACTATGACAAGCAACCTTTTAAGAAGGCCATGAAAAAAAAAAAGGCGAGACACACAAAGAAGAAAGACATGTGAAGACAGGCAGAGGTTGGATGCCATATTTACAGTTTAAAAACAGTAGAGGCTGCAGGGATACTAGAAACTAGGAAACAGGCTTGGGATGGGTTCTTACCCAATGCCTCCATATAAACCAACTTTTTGACTCCTTGATTTCAGACATATGTGCTCCAGAGTTTTGAGGTGATACATCTCTTTTATCTAAGTCACATGATTTGTGGCAACTTGTTACACCAGGTGCAAAACTCTAATACTATTTCTATAAGTGTATAGAGGAAAGATACTCCTTAATCCTTCTTCCAACTGCTCCCATTTTCCCTGTGCAGTGCCCAGTAGGGGGTTGCATTATATATATATAAAATGCAGGGGGAATGAGCCTGTTCTTCCACATATTTTCTAATTGCACAGAACAATGAAAAGGCAAGAGGGCAAGCTTCTTTAGGCTCCATGTTTCATCATTAATGTCTCATTTGTGGTATTTTTCTACCTAAGATACCTGAAATATCAACTCCCTACAAACAGGTACAGGGGCTTTTTAAGCTTGGACAAAGACTAATCATGGATGTTGTCTCTATTGTTGGTTAAATGGCAGCAATAATGTCACAAGGCACCATCTCATGCCTGCCTTTCATGTGGCTTGTTCCCATCCTACTTGATAAAACATTTTTCCATTATATTCTTACTTAACATATGTCATGGTGCCATGTTGTAGCTTCAGTGTAGCTTTCCCCTTTAAGACTCACTCTGGTTCTAAACCCTATTGTGAAAACTTAGAGGGCGGAAACTTATTTGACCATAGTGTTTAAAGGTTCAATCTGAGAGAGGTAATTAGGATTGGCTAAAGTCACCAGGGTACAACCCTCTGATAGATAGAATCCTGCTGTCATTATACGGAAGAGAGAATGTAGCAATCACATGTATATCTTCTGGTGTCTCTTGCCTGGAGACACTATGCACTACCCCATTACTGCCAGGCAAGAAGTTCACCAGAAGATACAGTCTCTTGACTTTGAATCTCCAGAACTGTAAGAAGCAATACAAATTTTTCTTCTTCATAACTTACCCAGTCTGTGGTATTGCATTACAGCAACAGAAAATGGACTAAGATACATCATGTTTCCTTTAAGAAGTGAACCTTTTGTGGTAACTGCTAGTGGGAATCACCAGTCACACTCCTGAGAATTCCCATGAGCTATACTACCCTTATCTGTTTGCTTTTTCTGACACAATTGTCACAATCCTGTTTTCACTGACAGTCACTAATTTCATGTTCTTGCTAACATCACCACTTCCTAGCTTACAACTTGGTCTGCTCCTCCTTGGCTGCCTCTCTGATGTACTCTTCTTCCTCTGCAGCCTCTGAGATACCAGAAACTTTATTTCTTTGTTTGAGAATCACCATTTCCCTAGGTGAGAACATCTGTTTTTCTAGTCCTAGCTTCTGTGGGATGATTTCTTCTCCCTTACCTTTAATCCTGAGTTCTTGCCTGAGTAAGTTAACCGTGTTCATCACATGCACAAATTTAAAACATCCAAAGCAAAACTCAAGGTCCTGTAAACTTACAGGGTTCCCCTAATTCTCTAGTACAGTTAGTGACATTGTGGGGTCAGTTACCCAAGCCAGACAAAATGGTAACTTTTGTGTCTTTCTTCTTCCAGCTCTGTATGTACTCATCTACTCCAAGGTGTGTTTGAGCTCAGCGGCCATATTGTGATGACCTCACTAATCTGGGTATTTAACACAACATGGAACCCACAGCCAATAGCTAAACAACAACAACAACAACAACAACAACTAACAAATTAGTTAATGCTATTGGGTTTACAACCTAAGCATTGCTGAAGCTGGCATGCTACCCAACCCCATCCCTTTCCTGTTTGCTCTTGAATCCATCTTCCAGGCCCTTGCTGACATTTGGGTACCTGTCCATAACTCTGTGGTCCACTTAAATGAATGGGATATTTAACCATGCATTTCATGTTTAAATTCCTTGCGCATGACTAGAACCCTGTGGCCTATATATAGATCAAACATTCTGTCTTGCCAAGGAATCTATAGACCTCTCTGTCATTTAGCCATGCCTGTGGCAAATGTTTGAGAAATGCCAGATTTGGGCATCTTATAGTTTCCTACTGTGACAGTTAATATTGTTCACTTGACAGAATCTAGAACTGTCCAGGAGGCAGACTTCGGGGCATTCCCGTAAGGAATTGTCTAGATTAGGTTAACTGAGGCATGAAAATACACTTTAACCAGTAGACAGTGCTGGCCTGTAGATTGGAGTCCCAGGATGAATAAAAAAGGACAAGGTGAGCTGAGCTCCAGCATTCATCTCTCTCTGCTTCCTGACTGTAGGTGTGATATGACTGGCCACCTCAATCTCCTGCCACCATACCTTCTCCACCATGATAGACTATACCCTCAAATTGTGAGTCCAAATAAACCCTTCCTTCCTTAAACTTGCCCCTGTCTGGTACTTTATTACAGCAAAAGGAAAAATAAACTATGTACCTCTCAAACCATGCAGGCTTCTCCCTGGCTCCCACTCTTGTCAACCCTTGCAGGGTTTTGCCTACTGAGCCCCAATACACCTACCCAACATTGAATGCTACAAGGTTTAGGTCAACTTTAAGCTCCCATGATCATCTCTCTACCATGCACCATTACAAAAGTGTCTTCATGCAACCATCCTCCACTTCTCCCAACTTTCAGTGAAAAACACTGTCTTTGGGAATGATCCTGAGACCATCCTATGAGATGTCGTTGGTTGTTACAACTTAGGGAAAGAGGACATTAATAGACTTAATAGATGGAGGTAACAGATCCTCCTTCAGATTAAAATTCATCCTCTTGTTCTCTGGTTGTTGATCTGGAGCCTGATTGTATTACTCCAGTCCTCTGAGGAAGCCTTAAGCCTCCACAGGAAGCAGAACAAGATGAAGCCCAAGATAGTCTCTTATCAGCGTTTGTTCATTAGGTATGTGTTGATGAGGAGGCTCCAGAGATTGTGTTCCAAGCCAGTTCCTTGGATTCCTTAGCCAAGGAAGAGCTAAGGATTCCTTAGCTAAGGAAGTTTGTCAGGCTGAGAGCCAGAACAACTTACATTGTCCAGGAGAGTCTCATCAAAAAGAGTTACCCAGTTCAACATATCAAGGCTGAGGCTGAGGAACCCTGGCTGAGGCTTCAGCAAGGTGACATTCATACACAGGCATACTCTGGGGACTTGCCTTGTGTCTTAGTTTCCATTGCTGTGACAAAACACCATGACCAAGGTAATTTTTATAAGAAAGCATTTAATTTGGCTTATGATCTCAGGGGGTTAGAGTGCATGATGGCAGAGCAAAGGAATGGCTGAGTACTCACATCTTGATCCACAACCCAAGGCAGAGAGAAAGAGAGAATACTGGGAATTGCCTGAGTCTTTTAAAACCTCAAAGCCTGCCCCTCTAAGAAGGCCACACCTCCTCCAGGAAGGCCACACCTCCTAATCCTTCCCAAACAGTTCCACCAAAGTATTCGAATATGGGGACGGGGTGCACTCTCATTTGAACCACCATGCCTTGCCTTGGGTTTGACATTTAGCAGGCACTTCTTGTAAGCGTGCTGAGTGGATATTCCACACTCTATCCCAGCCCGAAGGCACAGTCCAATCCCTTCTGCAAACTGGAGGCAGCAATGGCAGGCAGCTGGCTGCCTCCCAGGCCCGAATCAGGTGGCAAGGACAAAAGCGAGGAAAGCAGCATCCTTTAGAGAGATGCTGGCTTCCTTCAGGAGTCAGGGCAGATGAGACCAATTTAGCTAACAAGTTGCCAGGACCACGGTACCGTTGCCAGACAGTGAAATTGCCCTTCTTACCAATGTGGACTGCCAGGCAGATGAGACAAACAAGCCTGTTAATTAGGCCTGTAATAGCAGCTGTGAAGGGGATGATTTCCCAGATATTGGGGGTAGGGACTAGGTGGTGCCTCTCTCTTGTCCCATAAGAGACAGGGCCTGAGGCTGGGCTTTGTCACTATGCAGAGACGCAAGAAGTCTCATCTCACTATAGGTTCCATCCTGGGACACAGGAAAGGCCTGGATAGAGGTCAGACACAGCTTCTTCAGTCACAGGGGACACATTGGATAAGTCTCCTGTGATCCTTAACCCAGTATGTGCCCAGTATGGTGATACATAATAAAAGTCATGTAATAAGGGTCAATCTGGGCATCAAATCCTTTCTATTTTCTTAGATTTAAGATCAGCCTCTGATCCCTCCTGGTACCCTGCCTCCCCGACCCTGGTCCCAGAGGCTGATTGTTGTCCTCTGGTCTTCCAAGGAAGGCAGGTGAAACAGGTAGACCAGTAGTCTATCTTGGAAGTTCAAGGACATCTTATCAGTATGCTTTCTGTTTGGTACATATTGATGGAGAAGTGCCAGAAACCCATTCTGACCAAATTCCTCAGAATCCTTGGCCCTGCAGCCAAGGATTCAGGCAGGCTGGGAGCCAGGATATGCTCAAGTTCTCTGGAGCTGACTTGCATGGTAGTTTGGACAGGCTTTAGGGACAGGCTGCCTAGAATGGAGGGGCAACCCCAGAGCAAGCAAGCGTGCCTCTTAACAGGTAGGCTTATCAACATAGGTTTGTGGTAGGGGAATAGTCTCAGATACCCCTATGAATCCTCAGACACAGACCCAAGGTCCCAGGGGCCATGCCTACCTCTAGAGTCTAGACCATCCTTATATTCCTTTACTAGTATGTCTGCTGCAAGATTTGCATCTTCTATAGAGGACAGGAAAGTGGGACCCATGAAATCTCAACAATACGGTAGCTAAATAAGACTAAGACTAAATAGGACCAGAAAGGTGACAATATCAGATGGCTTGCCAACAAAGATGGGGGAAGTTTCATGGGGTTCCAGCTCTAGGCGAAGAGCTATAGGCAATTAATGACTGCCTAGAGAGAACCAGTCTTCCCCTAGGATGAACCCCCTCTTCTCCTAATTGGTTATCCAATACCAAGTAGTCAGCCCTAAAAACATACACATACCAGCAACTCTAAATGAACACAGCAGGTTGAATGCACATATTTATATGTATGCATATACCTAACCATAATAACTTAAAGGAAAAAGTCTTCACTTTTACAGGTGCTCTGGGCTGCTACATGGGCCACACTCCTGGTTATATATTTGCATCCATGACTCATTCTTAAAAGAGACCCGCCCTCACAGGCAAATTGGGGGAACCATGAGAGCACCAACCAGACCTTCCCGTAGACTCGGCACCCCAGCCAAGCCTGTCACCAGCAGGTCTTCTTAAGATGCCCTCCGGCTCCGGCTCCAATTCTGTCAAGGAAGTGCCTGTCTTGGAGACTGTGCCCCCTGAAGAAGGGTCATTATTGCTAATGCCTTTTCTCCCCCATCTGTTGTGATTGTTTACACTCCACTTGCTAATTAGAGACTAATTAGCTGGTGCTGAAATTCATCACTTTCCAAACACAACACGGCAGCAGGAAGAGCGCAGCGATGCGGGGGCAACATCTGCACCTCCGCTTGGAGCCAAGGCGCCATTCAGCTGCTCCCGCTCCTCCTCCTCCCTCCTCCCTCCTCCTCTCCCTCCTCCTCCCTGTGAGCTTCCAGAAGGCTTGGGCTGCCGGCTCTTTTTATTCAGCTTCTCAGCACGGCGCAGGGTGGAACACGCCGTGAAAAGTCAATGCTATCTAGAATAAATAAATGAATGTACGTCTAAATGAATGGCTAGGCGAGGGCTGGCCCGAGAGTAGACACCACAGAGGGGATGGCTGAGAAGGAGGGGAGTGGAATTTATGAACTGGTGGGCAGTGAGACCCAGAGCTGCCCACCATTTAGTGAAAGACGATGTTGGATATGTCTTTAGTGGAAGAGGATGCTGCATATGTTTTCTGATCCAGGGTCCTAGGGAAGAACATTCACCAAAGGGGGTGTGGTTGATGAGGGCTTTGGGAGGGGTATTGCAATGGGGTGTGGGGATACAGTGGGGTATGGGAGGAAAGGATGATTGGACCGGGAAGGACCAAAGGTGGCATCCCAAAAGGAGGGGGTGCAAAGATCGGTGACAGAGGAGGAGCTGTAGAGTGTGGCCTTAAAAAGCCAGAGTGATAACCCTGGCTTCAGTGAGAAGGTGTGACCATACTGGGAAGAAACCTGTGACTCCCGGATGGATGCCAACAGCAGCCCGTATTGGCGAAGGCCTTAGGGCTGACCTCGCTTCCTCTCACCTCTAGCAGAATGCCTGCTGTAACTCAAAGTTCCCTTCTATTCAAACCTTGGGTGGTGGGGCTGGCTCTCTGGATTCCTCCAAGTCCTCTAGGGCTCTCTCTGAGGCTGACAGTCAGCATGGAAGGAAGCCAGGGGGAGGGGAATTGCAGTTCCTAGAGCAGCCAGGCTTCTGCAGGGAGGCTCTGGGACAGTCTGCAATTGAAGGGGCAAGAATGGAGCCTTGTCCCTGTTTCTTTTCTAGTGACATCTCAGAAGTCACGCCATATTCCTACTTGCAGCCCTGACCAGGGGTCTCAGTCCAAGAGCCCCCTTGGGAGCTTGATGAACATTGGACTTGCCCTCACTCTGTGTATGTGCATGCGTGTGTGCGTGCATGTGTGTGTGCGTGTGCATGCGTGTGTGTGTGTGTGTGTGTGTGTGTGTGTGTGTAATGTACAATTTCCCCCTGTATCTTTCTTAAGAATAGGATTATGGGACCTATACCACATGGTGGCTGAAGTCTCCTCTGTGCCTCCTGCTTGCTGTGCGGCTCAGGATCTGCTGTATTGCTTCTCTGAGTCTGTGTGCTCCTTGGAGAAATAAAGCCTGGAAATACTAACCTCAGTAGTTGCCACCAGGACCAGTGAGAGTAGAGCTTCTCCGTTTGCTATTCCACGCATCTGCTGAATGGATGGCAAGTGGGTGTGGTGCCCCCGAGGAAGGCATGCCATTTCCTCCTCTCTGTCCACTCGGAAGTGCACGCATGCATGTGTGCATACTTGCTTGCTTGAGTTCACTTGGCTTTCTCCATCCGTACATAGTGCCCTGCTCAATGTCTAGCTCCCAGGCTGCAGGAGAAAGGTTAAGGACTCTGATTGGCTGCTTGTGCTCACATTGTGGCTGGTCAATGGGACGTCAAGGGACACACAGATTGGGAAGAGAGGTGCATGGTAGGTAGTGGCTTCGATACACATCTACTCGCATCTTGCCCGATTAGGGCTTTGGAGCAGATATCCCTCTACTCATGGATGTGTTGGCAGAGATCAGAACCCAGGGTCAGGCCAGTTGAACCCTTGGAAAACAAAGCTGTATGGACCAGACAGCTGGTGATGCAAATATTCTATAAAGGTTATAGCTGGGCCAGCACACAGGCCCGATTACGAACCGCTGCAGTCCATGCATCCAAGTTTCATTTCTGTCTCTAAAACATTTAGACAGCAAGCAACTAAGAGGAGAAAGGGCTCGTTTTAGCTCATGATTCCAGGCTAAAGTCTTCAATTTGGGGAACTCAGTAGCAGGAGCCAGAGACAGCTAATCACAGCATATCCAGGCGGGAGAGTAGAGAGATGTGCGTGCGCGCTTGCTGGCTTGAGCTTACTTGGCTTTCTCTACCCTTGAGCAGCCTGAATCCCCAGCTTAGGGAATAGAGCTGCCCACAGTGGACTGGGTCTTCCCACATCAACTAGTTTAATTAAAACGATCCCGACCGACATAGCAACAGGACACACCAATACGGAAAGTCCCTACTGAGACTTTCCCAAGGTATTCTAGGTTGCATACAGTTGACAATTATAGCTATTGATCATATCAAGTGAAAATGGAGGGGGCAGGGAGAGAACTGATTACCAAAAGGTGTCTTCTAATTTTCTTAAGCATTCCATCACACACACACACACACACACACACTCAAACACACACATTAAATAAACTTTTCTAAAAAGCTAAAGCCACCCACTGAGGATCCTTTCTAATTTCCCCCCCTCTGCCATGCACTATACCCATCTTACATGATATCTATGCACTCTGCATACGGCCCATAAGCCTTAGCCCTGGCTCTGCAGTTACAGCCAGGACACGCCTGGACTGTGTCTGCCCTGTCACCTGGGTAAACATCTGGGTCCCTAGACAATGTGTTATGACACTATTGCACAGCACGTGCCAGCTCAGGAACCTTCATCTGTAGCAAGTTTCTAGGTGACAGGGCTGTCCCTGGTCTAGGGACCACACACTCACAGCCACTATCATGCAGGTAGAGCCCATCTAAAACAGGCAGCAGGGAGGCAGAGACCTGCAAGGTGGGCTGAGGAGGACCCAGATGCCAGGGACCTTGGAGGCATTTACTGTTGTCCTTTGCCATCCAGGGGACCTTACTCCACACTGTCCCTGGGCCAGGAAGAGAAAGCACAGCTAGCTCCTGCCATCTAACCCCAGTCACGCTGGGGGCAGGGGACATAGTCTACCAGACAGACCTCTTTTAAATAGGGTGCAAGATAATGCTGGCAACTGCAGCCCAACCCCCTCCCTCCCTGGGTGTCCCACCTCCCCCTTCTGATTGATAGTCTAATCTCCAGGCCTTCTGACTAACTAATCCTCCCATAATGGGATCAGCATCTTGGTCCCTGCTCTTTATTTACATAATGGGACCAGGAAGGCCTTGCTCTAGCCAGCTGCAGGGAGGCAGGAGTGAAACCTGGGGTGTGCAAGCCTGGCTCACTCTAGGCCTGGGAGATGGTGGGGATGGGTCTCAAACTATGTTGGTTTCAGTTGGCAGTGCATGATAGCTATGTGTGTGTGCATATGTGTGTGCATGCATGCATGTATGTGCATGTGCATGTATAGGCAGTCGTGTGTGTGTGTGTGTGTGTGTGTGTGTGTGTGTGTGTGTGCACTTGTGGCAAGCTCATGCCTGGGTGCTCAGTTAATACTCAGGCACAAATATTAATCCCTTTTTATGCAAAGAGAGATGTATCGTAAGCCCCGAGAAATCAAACTTGAAACCCGGCCAGCCTCCTGCCCTGCCGCCCTCACCCCTGCCAAATGGACACGTCTGTTAACGAGGGGGATAAACGGAGAGGCCATCAAAGCAGATTTCCAATCTGTCGATTTTGCTTTGGGGCCTCGCGGAACTCAATTTCTCACTCTCCCGACTCAGGCCCCAGCCCCCGCCCCCGCCCCCACCCCATCCCTCCCGGAGCTTTCCATTCCCACTTTGTTCCCCACCCCCATGCTTTTATCTCCCAAAGTGGGACCTATTGACCCA